>CM035806.1:48395346-48995346 GCA_020466095.1 Chlorops oryzae
ATAATTATTGATATTGAATAAATTTCTTCAATATTACGAACGATTTTCTTCAATATGAAGAAATTTATTGAAATACGCAACCCTGCTTAGTTATACATATTGAAGAAATTTCTTCATATTTATATATTTCAAAATTTCATCATATGTATTAACTGTTGTGAGTCCCGCCTGTCTCACATCTGCTATTTTTTATAGACAAGAAAATCGTCCAAATATCATACACACAAAACAGTATATTAACTTTCTCATTGCAAGCAATAATGATTGACTAAATAAAGACTCGCGATAAGAATTAAAAAACATTTTTATGTATGTATATATGATTGTGTCGTTAAAAGGACGAAAATTCTAAAATATTATGAAAGGACTTAAAGAAATTTTTCAAAATAATGCAGCATTTTCCCTAAAAATATACAGGAGATTTCCGATTTAACGAGTATTCGCGTTAGCGAGTTTCGCATTTAACGAGCATTTAAATTCGTTCCATTGAGTATCTTATATTAGGTGTAGTAAAAAGAAATCCATTATTTTTCCAATAGATGGCGTTATTTATCTGCATCTCGCGTTGTATAAGTCCGATCGTGTTCCGCTAGGGGGCATTAGAAAGATGACAGTTCTTACTAAAAAAGCTTTTTTGACACTTTTTTGATTGATTGATTCAGTTTTGTTTGAGAGCTTGTCAAAGATGGACATCAGCAAAGAGAAAATTCGCTACATTTTACAGTTTTTCTTCGATAAGGGAGAAAACGCAAGCCAGGCGGCTGAAAATGTGAATAGCGTTTATGGACCTGATACTGTAACAGCCAATCATGCGCAATTTTGGTTTCGTCGATTCCGTTCCGGTAACTTCGATGTCAAGGATGCACCACGCACTGGAAGGCCAATTGTCGAAAATGTCGATAAAATCATGGAAATTATCGAGTCCGACCGTCATGTTAGCACTGTTTCGATTGCAAAAGAGCTAAAGATTGCACAAAAAACCGTTTGGAACCATTTGAATAAGGCTGGATACACAAAGAAGCTCGATGTATGGGTGCCACACGAGTTAACGCAAAAAAACCTCATAGACCGAATTTCCATCTGCGAATCGCTGCTGAACCGCAACAAAATCGACCCATTTCTGAAGCGGTTGGTGACTGGTGATGAAAAGTGGGTCACTTACGACAACGTCAAGCGAAAACGGTCGTGGTCGAAACACGGTGAACCGGCGGAAACGGTGGCCAAGCCAGGATTGACGGCCAGGAAGGTTTTGCTGTGTGTTTGGTGGGATTGGCAGGGAATTATCTACTATGAGCTGCTCCCATACGGCAAAACTCTTAACTCGGAACTCTACTGTCAACAATTGGACCGTCTGAAGGAAGCAATCGCCCATAAGCGGCCAGCTTTGGCCAATAGGAGAGGAATTGTGTTCCATCAGGACAACGCCTGGCCACACACATCGATAGTGACTCGCCAGAAGCTTCGGGAGTTTGGTTGGGAGGTTCTTCTGCATCCACCTTATAGTCCGGATCTGGCACCAAGTGATTACCATCTGTTCCTGTCCATGGCGAACAATTTTGCTGGTGAAACATTCGCTTCAAGAGAGGCTTCTGAAATTCGACTGTCTCAATTTTTTGCTAATAGGAACGAGGGCTTCTATGAGAGCGGCATAATGAAATAACCTTTAAAATGGCGACAAGTTATCGAACAAAACGGCGCATATTTGACCTAAATCGGGTCATTCTAACTATCTTAAATAAAGCCCTCAATTTAATGCAAAAATAATGGATTTCTTTTTACTACACCTAATATAACGAGCAAAATGGCACAAAAATTTTTGTGTGCACTCGGTTTAGCGAGCAACATAAGAAATCAGCGAAAAAGCATAAAGAGAAACAAAGAGGAATCCATGATACAAGAAAACAAGATAGCGCCACTTCAGTACCGCTATTTTGAGGCTCTCTTTGAGGCCGAAAATTGAGTTTGTGACGTCACTGAGCAAGAAATTGTTGTTGTTTCCCATGCTATTCAAAAAAGTAAAAAGCCGGTTTAACATGGGAAACAACAACAACGATTCGCGATTTTGAGTTTGTGACATTTCCTCTCTCAAGTGGCGCTATCTTGTTTTCTTGTATCATGGAGGAATCCAAGAAATAGTTAAGCGAGGAGTCTAAAAGCTCGTGTGCTGCGCCAACTGCCGCAAGCAGTCAATGTATGAAAAGTAATGTTCAATTTTGCGTGACCTGCGTGAAATCGAAAAAGCGCAGGCGCTGTTGGACTTACCGCTTTAATTGTGCACAGTTGATCAGTGATGTCAATTTTTAATCCCCCACGTAAGCATACGTTAGTAGAAATCAGTCACGTACCAACCTAGCGGCTAGGAGGGGCTTTGTCCCACCACGATTCTTGGTCTTAGGTGGAAGGAATTACGAAAATTAAAAGGAAAAAAATTGTGGAAATTTCTTTGCCCCACCCGGGGGAAGTTGGACAGGTCTGGTATAAATCAGACTCGCCATGTAATCAAGCAAAAGACTTCTCAAACCCCTCCCCCTTTTTTAACGCAAAAATACATTTTTCTACTGGCAACACTGGAGTTGTTTACTTATCATCATTACTCTTTGACAGTAAACTCTCAATTCAATTCATCAAATTTTCTTTGAATTTTTGTTAAAAAACGGGTTTTCAGCAAACTTTAGACTAACGGTCTTCCGTAAATAAAGCATTCTGAGAAATATTTTGGACAACATGTTGAATAATTTCATATCTAGAAGCTGTAAAAAATATCTCGCAATTGAAAAGACCTAGGTTAATTTTGCCCCGTTTTTTGTTCGGTTTATAAAAGAATGCCCCATATTACCTATGTATTTTATAATTTAAACAAAACGTGATCTCATAAGTTTTTTACTCTGTTTACATAGACGTTATGTATATGTTTAATATGAACCAAAATGAAGAGTTGTTATGGTTTTTTTTGTTTTGTTTTGTTATAATAATTCTTTTGAAAAAAAAAATTGTTTATAAGCCCAATTTATAATTTTAATCTCTTACAATAAGAAAAAAATGATTTTATGATGGTACTCAATTTAACGAGAAATTCGATTTAACGAGAAGTGCTGGCAACATTGAGCTCGTTAAATCGGAAATCTCCTGTACTTTAAACCAAAATGTCAAGTCAAAGTAAATTACATCGAAATTAATTTTAATATTATTTTTATTTAGTATTGCAATTCTTATAATGCCTCCAAAGATCAATATTATATATAGATATATATTTTCTGTACTATATTTAACAATTATATTCCAAAATTAAGCATTAAAAAGTTAGATATTGTGCTGAGTGTCACCGGATGCAGTACGAAATGTGAACCTCACTCATATGCAGAAGCGTCTCCCCGTCCATGTGGCACTTTAAAAAATTTGAGTTTATTAAAAACGGAACACTTCGCAAAATATATATGATTTAATACACACCTATCAGATTTTCTGCGATTTTGAACGCGAGCAATATTTTCTTTCAATTTTCAAATTAAACACAATTTCTCTGCTTCCATAAAAAAACGCGTTTTCACTTCATGGACGAACTTTGCTTATGACGCTGAATCTTCTGCCCTAAGACTCATCAACCCCAAGAACTTCTTAAAAATATTCACTTTTTCGTAATATTGAAGAAATTCTTCATATCTCAAGAATAACATTTGTCATATTGAAGAAATTTCTTTATTTATACGAAATAAATTACTTTATATTCACGAATACGTTTTGTTATATTAAAGAAATTTCTTCATATCAACAAACAAATTACGTCATATTGAAGAAATTTTTTCATTTATACGAAAATTCTAAATTTTAAAATGTCCTACGAAAGCTTATTTCATATCTAAGAAAATTTCTTCAGTATGAAGAAATGTTTTCGTACCTATGAAGAAATTTTGTTATATTGATTAAACTATTTAACTCATATTGAAGAATTTTTTTTCGTTCCATTCACAAAATTTCTGCAATATAACAAATATTTTCGTCAGCATGAAGAAAATTCGTTATATTGACTAAAATTCGTATTCAAATATTTACGAAAATTTTTATTCAATAAACTTAAGCTGACTTATTAACGGGCTTTGCCCCCCACGCATTTTTGTTTTTTCCAATGAAAAAAATTAAAACAAGGGTGTTATAGTCAGACGAGCCTGACAATAGAATACCCGACACAGACTCACATGTTCAAATAATTTTTAATATCAAGAGGTGTTTAAGACCATAAGGGGCCCCATATACCGACTTTTGTTAAATTTCTTTATGAAAACTGCCCCTTTGCCACGCCAACTTTTACAATTTTTTTGAATTTTAATCGGAGGCTTAGATATACGCTCAAATCCTAAGTTTCATTAAAATATTTCGAAAAAGTCCGATTTTGAGGCAGTTTTGGGTTTTTTGTGGCAGACCCTAGTACTGGAGGTAACCTTTAAAATGGTCCGATCGGGTCCATTCTCGAACTTGTTCTTACTCATGTGCCTGTGAGTACGCATACAAAATTTCATCAAGATAGCTCAACTCCTTCGATAAGAAAACTGTATACAAACAGACAGACAGACGGACAGACAGACGGACAGACAGACGGACAGACAGACGGACATGGCTAAATTGAATCTCCTGGTGACGCTGATAATTTCTATATATATTTTGTATGGGTTATCTCGACTGGTTCTGGGTGTTACATACAACCACACAAACGCAATATACCCTCGACACAGAGTGTGTCGGGTATAAAAAGGAGAAAAAATAAATGACAATCGAAAAAACAATGATATTCAATCATATTTAATATAATTGCACTTGCGATTTTTTAGTTTATTGAATCTTAAACGAATGGTTTCCAGGTTTTGTTCGTCATTTGTCTTTTCACGCACAATATTTTTTATATCTTTGTCAATTCGTATCGGAAAAACGGTTTCATCAATTAAAGTGCCACTAGATAATGGAAATTTCCCCATTTTTGGGGATAAGGCAAAAAGAGGAAAATGTGAATTTTTAAAACTATAGGGGTATTCACAAACGCGTGTTAAAGA
This sequence comes from Chlorops oryzae, assembly GCA_020466095.1. NCBI lineage: Eukaryota > Metazoa > Arthropoda > Insecta > Diptera > Chloropidae > Chlorops > Chlorops oryzae. The sequence goes on from CM035806.1 coordinate 48,400,389, forward strand.
CGTTGGAAAGTCGGAAATTGGTTAAACTTAGAGAGAGTTTGGATCTTAATCACTTTTATTTAACCTTCTTTATCCGAAATCGTAAAAAAAAGTACAAAAAAGTACAAAAAAGTGTTTAAAAGTATTCAGTTGAGACATTTTATAAATTGTCCTTTTTTTTGCCATATTAGGAACCCCATGTCTTAATAAGGCCCAATTCTAATTGCTTTCAAAAACGTGCGAATAATTAAAGAAAAATATCAAACTATTATGTGATTTCATTGTAAATGTTGTTTGAGATCAAAAATTAAAATAAATACTCTGCACAGCTCTTCTTATATAAAATAATATAATTAAAACTCAACGTTGTATATTCAAGTGCAGGTACAATGCATTATCGATAATAATATTGTTAACTTGCTGTCCATTGCAGTGAAAGGCTTTCCTTCTCATTGTTTTTAACTGCTTGGTATATTAAGGTTCATTTAGGGCCTCCAAAAAAAATTTTTTTAAAGAATCAGTTGCAAGGTGGCTATTGTGGGCCTTATTAAGACCACTCAATATAATTTTACGTTTTATTCGGAATACAGCAATGCCAGGGGTTGTTTCCATCCTTTTTAATTTGAATAAAGTCCGACTTTTGGTATGAGCATCAAGACTTTACAAAATTATCAACAACTTTTAGAAAAACATTGCTCTTCTTCTCACGCAAAATTAGATCAAGCACGTTGTTTTCACTTCTGTAGACTTTGTTGGAAGATTACTATTCACTCAGCTACACAATCGACGCAATTTTGTTTGCTTTGTGAAGTAAATATAAACGCTTTAGAACAAGCCAAAAATCATTATGCTGGGAGTGCTAGAAATATGTTTTCTGAAAATCGGGCCTTGTAAAGCCGTTGGTTTTATTTGGCTCAACCACCTTATAAGCATACTTGTTTTAAAAAAGGGATTTTTCGAGGAGAGTAGGAACAATTTAAGCTATAAGAGAGAAAAATCGTGCGTGTGGCAGCACTTTTTGAATTGAACTGTTTGCCTACCCCGCTTATATCGTCTCGTGTATAATAGCTCTAAGAAGAACAGCTGATTATTTCGAACACGCTTTAAAAAAGTATTCATTCGATACGATTCCTTAAGGTCCGTTAAACGCTTGCGTTGAAAGCGTGCATGTAATATGGTTTTAATTAAAATAGACGTTAAAATTGTAAATATTTTTTTTTGTCCCCCCATGCAAAACAGAATTGCTACGGCACTGTAAAAACCAGAAAAATGCTGTACCCAAATAATGTCCTATTGTATTCAGCAATATCCGAAGTTTATTCTTGCGAAGAAAATAGATTAATAACGCTTAAGAATTCGGTTTTTGGAAATTTAGGTTTTTTTGAATTGCATAGTATGGAAATCGGGTAGGGGGTCAAATTTTTCCACACGGTTGACTTTCTATAAAAATCGATTTTCTAAGAAACCGTATATTTTTTTTTTCAATTTTTTATTTTTCCTTTAAAACTCCTTAACACTATTATCATACAACTTCAATATTCAGAGTTAAATCCTAATCACGATAAATTACCGATTTTTTTCTAAAACAAAAAAGTAATTTTACCTATGAATTAAAAATTTTGGAAAAATTTGCTTAAACATCAGCAGCATAATATGTATTTTACTGGTTGGAAAACAAAAAACGTCATAAGCCTTTTCATTCTCATGTTACAGCTGTTACAGCATATTTAGGCATGAGTCAGATTTACCCCACTTTCCCCTACGTAATGTGAGTATGTGAGAATACGCATCATGTTTTTATATACTTAGAAGCTCCAGAGTCAAGATACTCGATATTGTTTTCGTTTAATTAAGTGATTACTGCAGTCTTTTTATACCCGATATACTCTGTGTCGAGGGTTTATTGCGTTTGTGCGGTTGTGAGTAACACCTAGAACGAGTCGAGGAAGGCCATAAAATATATATGTATATAGAAATGATCATCGCCACAAGAAGATTCGATTTAGCCATGTCCGTCTGTCGGTCTGTCTGTCCGTCTGTCTATTTGTATACAGTTTTCTTATCGATGGAGTTAAGCTATCTTGACGATTAATTTGGTATACGTATGAACGAGGACATGAACAAGTAAAAACACGAAAATATACCGGATCGAAACATTTTTAGGTGACCTCCAGTCCTAGGGCCTGTTGTGAAAATCATACAAACTGCTTTAAAATCGGAATTTTTCAAGATATTTTGATGAAATTTGATACTTATATTTAGGTATGCTTGCCACACGTAGATCGAAATTGAGCAATTTCAGAACAAAATTGAAATTGCCGCAATTTCAAATGTCAAATTTGTTCTGAAATTGAGTAATTTTGATGTACGTGTGCCAGGCATATAAAGAGGCAATTAATGTAATATTCAAAAATTGCCCTAAAAATCAAAGTTTTTCGAAATATTTCAATTGAATTTGGAATAAGTTGAGTTTATATAACAGCTTCCGATGAAATTTCCAAAATGCTTTCAAAACTGGCCGTGGCAAAAGGGCGGTTATTATAAAGGAATATTCGTCATATTATGAGAGCCTTAATGTCTTGAAAATCTCCTTAACATGTTGTCCCAATGTTCGCTTTCTAAATGTCTGTTTAAAAAAATATTCAAACTTCTATAGCTACGCATTTATCGGTTTCGGGTATGGTATTGTCAGGTTCGCCTGACTATAACACCCTTACTTGTTTGTTTTGCTTTCGTTTAATTAAATCAAATGAAATCAAATGACATCGTTTTAATTGAAGCAAAAATTACAAAGTCAGTCAATAAATATGTAATAAAATCGTTTTTATAGACTACAATAAAGTATTTTGTGGTATTTATATACAGTCGAGACTCTCTTTAACGTATTTCAAAGGACAGGAAAAATTCGTTTTAAAGAGAACTCGTTCTAAGGAGAGAAAAAAAGCCACTAAAAGTGTACCAAAAAAGCCTTGCGTAGATTCGCTATAGAGAGGAAGTTGGTTTAAGGGCCAAAATTTCTGTCTCTGTCAACGAAATTCAGTGTTCGTAAAAGAGCAAATCAAATTAATAACAAATTAATTTTACCTAAAAATTTATTAATAACGAAATAAAATACTCTAGTTCAATTGGAAAAAATCGAATATTACCAAACTTCCATCTTGTTTACTCGCAAATTTCAGTACAATTGTTGTCTTTGGCAAGACAAGATAAGACAACAATGTTACTGTAATTTGCGAAGAAAAAAAATTGAGTTTTGGTAATAATTGATTTTTTTTCAATTCGACTAGAGTATTTTATTTCGTTATTCATAAATTTTTTTTCAAAATTAATTTTTTATTAATTTGGTTTGCTCCTTCAGAAAAACTGAATTTCATTGACAGGGACAGAAGTTAAGGCATTAAACAGAATTTTGGCCCTTAAATGAGTTTTGAACTGAACATTGGAAAATTGACTTTCCATTAAATACTATTCCCTCCGCCTCACCCCGCCCCACAAGAAAACCGGTTTTATCTCACGGTTTTTTCCCCCGCCCCCCTCAACAGTTGCGAAAAGATGTAACAGTATTTGTGAGATGAAAAGAAAGTGCTGTCAAGTCAAGCCCAAAAACTAAAGGAAACATTATGTTAACTAAACAGCTGCACAAAACTTTAAAATGATAAGAATTAAAATCCATAAGCCCGTATTTTATTTTAAATGAACTTATACAATCAAACTTTGATAAATCGAATCAGCGTTGGCAAAGAATTCGTTCAACTTATGGGGACTTCGAATTTGATGTTGAGCCCCCCTCGAAATGGTTTCAGTTCGAGTTAAAGATATTTGACTGTAATATATTGTAATTGTAAATTGCAGTCATTCCGGATGGGAATCAGAAAGAGTAGCTCACATAGAGACTTTATTTGGAGTATGAAAATATTCAAATCAAAGCTGAACTCTCTGACATGCTCAAGCCCATATCAGTTAGTGGCACGCAAGAGTAATGTGTCAAAACCACAAAATGTCAGTAGTTTTATCAAATTTCCATGCTCATGAGTGACACGATTTGGGGTAGCAAAAGAGGAAGTTAAGTTCAAATGAATTTATTACAGCCTTAGCTTAATGTCGGTGGCGGCGCAATACACAATGGCAAACATGGCAATGGATCATAACAATAATTAAAGCAGACAAAGTATGACTGTGACGAAGAATGGCAGTGAAGACAACGCAACGCAAAGAGTATGAGCTCGAGATTGACAATGCGAACGAGAACGAGCACGAGAACGAGGAAGAAAATGAAAACGGGACCACGAACGAGCATGGCTAATGGATAATGAGGAATGTGTGTGAGAGGACAGCGGTAGGAGTTAAAACGGGAACGATAACGATAACGGTAACGGTGTCTGCTAATTTAATTACCATGAAGTACGTTAAATGATAAGTTCCCTTCCAAGACATGGAAAGATGCGTACGAAAATTATATTGTGAATTACACTCAATTCACCTTCGCGATTATAAAACTAAATTTACTGCCTCTTGAACATTAAACCGTAAAATACAATTTATGTAAATTTTTTGAAGCATACTTACTTGCTGACATACTCCTAAATCTCTACTTTGTGTTTGTGTTCTCCTTCATGGTGGCTCCATTGTGTGAGCATAAGAACGTTTTGATGGCTTTAAATTCTTGTGTGGGCCTTTTTATTCTTCGGTTTTTATACCCGACATTCTCTGTGCCGGGGGTAAATTGCGTTCGTGCGGCTGTGCGTAACACCCAGAACAATTCCAGATAGACAAAATATGTATATGTAGAAATTATAAGTAGGTGCATATAGGAGTTGATTTATGCACATTGGAGGACATATGAGTAAGAACAGGTTTAAAATTGGACCAACCAAGTCGGGGCATTTTCTAGGGTAACCTCGAATGCTCGGATCTGTTATGAAAATCATACAAATTTGCTGTAAAATCTGATCGGTTTTTAATCGATAAAATTTTATATTTGTATCTATAAGCATAAGGCTGTTCGAAACAATATTCATCCGTATTCACACAACGTTTCAGGACAATCGAAAATCCATAAAATTTATCAGAGTCACCCGAAATCGTCATTAGAGTCTTGCTTATGAGGTTTCTCCAGTTCGGTCAGTAATCAGTAAAAGAAATCAAAAACTTCATATAAAAACACTTCAGAAAATTTCTGATTCATTTCTGAAGCTTTGTTTTTTATGAAGTTTTTCATTTCTGACAGAGCTGGTGAGACCCCCTAATGGTTAAATGTTTTTTGAGAATTCGCCGATTTTTCGGCAAAGTTTTTGTGATTGCATTACGCGGGCATTCCCCAAAAACTCCCATTTTTCTGAGATATTTTGAGCTTTTAATAAAGTATGGTCTCAAAGCAATGTTTACCAAAATTTTGATGCGCCAATAGGAAGAAAAATATCCAAGCTTTGTTTTCATGTCATCAATAATTGTTCTTTTTGATATCTCAAAAGAAGGCTTCTAAACTTCTAAACTTACAATTGAAATTTGGGAAAATGACGATGCATTTGAACAGACGGTGACGGCCCTTTGTTATTTTCAATAAGCAATAAATGATTTACCATTGCATTCCCAAAGCTATGTCCTTCTATATTCTTAAAAATTTTACCGCACAAATACCTTGCATACTTCAAGGAGTAGTTCAATAATTTTATCTCTAAAACACTGCTCTCGGACCTTTTGGTAATATATTTTGATGTTTTGATATTTGAACATATTTAAACGCATTGATTGTCATTTCTAAGAATATGTGAGGCTCCTTTATGGTTATGAAAATCGGGCATAAAACTTTTTCTAAATGCGTGCTCTTCATCACAATTGTATAGAAATGAATTAAAAATTTCAAAGGAATTTCTACAAAAAAGCAAAATATCAATTTCTACAATAATTCCAAGAATGAAGTATCAAATGAAACAAATAGGCAAACGAACAAACAAACAAACGAACAAAAAAAACACAATGAAAAAATCCAAAAAGAAGAACAGCAAACTTTAAAGAGTTTTCAATTCGAAGTCAATTGGTAATTGATATCAATGCCGAGAGCGGTCTTTTTTTATTTTTTTTGTTTTTTCATCGTTCTTACGTTTTAAATTGACCATTAATTAACTAAGTACTTATTGATTTAATCAATGGATATACCGGAATGCTTATCCTGCCACAGTCCGTTCACTCGATTGATGCTCTGCTCTTTCACATTTCAAGTTGAAATGCTTACATTAATGGAACTTTCTATTTCGATTTCTATTTCTGTAATTGCGAAAATTCTTATTTAACAAATCCAAGTATCAAAATCGAACTAAATAAATATTTATCTATGACTGGCGGAAAAAGACAAAGGAAGGAGAGAGTGTCAGAGAGTGGGTGAGAAGAAGAGGGGACATGCAAGATGGAAAAGATATGAGAAGAGGGGTGGCATTCGTTCTAGTAGTACCAAATCGCATTGGATCGTATCATATCGAATGTTATGGCAATGATTTGAATCGAATGGGTCAACAAAAAAAAAAAACAACAAAAAAAAAAGAGAGAGAGAAAGTAAGCTTAATAAACTTCTCTCTCTATAAATATTTATTTTTCCAAATGCTCCGAAGAAGAGAAAATTTCAATAAAAATAAAAAATAAATAATAATAAAAGCACAGAAATCGAAGGTCGAAATAATAAAAAAAAAATATAAAAAAAACGAACACCAAATTCAATTCAATTGGATTCAGTCCGGCTCAATGAGACCGAAAAGTCGTTCCAGGAAAAGGTAGAAAACATCAAACAAAAAGTACCCAAATAAAAAATAAAAAACCGCAAAACGTTTGCAAACACTCGCTCCCTTTCTCTCTCTCTCTCTCTCTCTCTCTCTCTCTCTCTCTCTCTCTCTCTCTCTCTCTCTCTCTCTCTCTCTCTCTACATATGGAAATGATAAATGCAAAATAACAAGAATCAAGTATAGACTCTGCTCCACTACTCAATTACATCAATTGGGATACATTTTGTGCACACAACACAAACGATCGAGAATGTCCACAGCACATAAAACACAAAGGCGCACACAAATTCATAAACACTCGAGTATGCTTTATGCGGATGAATGGCAACCCCCTACTTTTGTAATGGGCACAGTACATTACGAACAATGCTCACATGAATAAATGTCGCCCGTCGACCTTCGCCCGTCGTCCTGCTGCTGCTGCTTGTGCTTCTTCGACTGGGTTTGAACATGCGCGAGCATGTGTGTGTGATTGCGTGTAAGCGCGTGTGTGTGTGTGTGTGTGTGTGTGTGCCTACCGGGAACGGACCAAAAACGTATGTATTAAAGTCAAGTAAAAATATATTAAGTGAATTTCCGAAAAGAAAAAAAAGAAAATTGGAAGAAAAAAACACCAGCAACAGAAACGGGAACGGAAAAAAGTATTTTCCAATTATTTTTAAGCTCTTTCGATACGACCCCACCGGTGTCGTAGGAGAAAAGCATTACGGGGCTAATGTGAAATAAATAAAAGTGCAAAAAATGAACTCAAATGAAACAATATTGAATAATGCAACCACAATCGCCGAAGCCGAAAATTGAGCACGAACAAATAATACCCAATATGTAGGTACACGAGTCTGTTCAAAAAGTAATTGACCTCAAACAATAATCTTTGAAATTGTCTTCTTGTGAGTGAGAAAGATAGAGAGACAGAAAAATAGATATTGAGATATAGAGGTTACAGAAAATAACCTAGGAAGAAATTGAGTTCTGTTCTCCCTCATTATATTTAAATTCTTTCGGCATTAGGCATTTATCGATTTTATGATCTCTTTCGGTGCATATGTGACGATACTTTTACAAAGCTCTACTTGCGGACATCTCCCATAAGCGGACAAATTTCCAATGCACAAGTTTTTTTCAATGATTTTCATACAAAACTTTCTCTAATAAACGGACGCTCCGATAAGCGGACGCGGACACTTGATTTCGAAATATTTGATACATGGGCTAAAATTCTTTTTAATGCCTAAATTTCTGTCTCGGTCAACGAAATTCAGTGTTCGTAAAAGAGCAAATCAAATTAATACCTAAAAATTATAATTTTACCTAAAAATTTATTAATAACGAAATAAATTACCTACTCTAGTCCAATTGGAAAAAATCGAATATTACCAAACTTAAATCTTGTTTACTCGCAAATTACAGTAACATTGTTGTCTTGTTTGGCAAGACAAGACAAGATAAGACAACAATGTTACTGTAATTTGCGAAGAAAAAAAATGGAGTTTTGGTAATAATTTTTTTCTTTCAATTTGTATAGAGTATTTTATTTCGTTATTCATCAATATTTTGTGAAAATTAATTTTTTATTAATTTGGTTTGCTCCTTCAGAAAAACTGAATTTCATTGACAGGGACAGAATTTAAGGCATTAAAAAGAATTTTGGCCCACATACTTTTCCTTCTTAAAAAATTCAAGAAAAATTGTACTTCGATATTGGATTTTTAGCATCGATTTCCGATATCTCGAAATAAAAAAATATCCGTTAAAAATATCTTATCGATGTTCAAAAAATATCAATATATTTCTATGTATCGATATTTTTAGCCCAACCCTAATATGTACGTGTGTATAAATAATAAAAAAATCTAATTTTTTTTCTTAATCTCTCCCATAACCAGACAAAAAGGGCGCGACCTTTAGTGTTCGCTTATGGGTGCTTTCATTCTATATGTTGATGGCACTGTTATAGGTACCCCGCCAGCAATATAGACTGACCCATGTGTAGCCTTCGGTCAGTCGGTCATGTTATCCCTCATAATTCGACTTCTAATGTATTCAACTGACTTTTTTTCAATAACATGGGCCTGTCATTGGAGAGCAAAACGTCCAAATTTTTTGGGTCAATTGTCGTAATTTTGTCTGGTTTTAGGATAGTCATACATATAAGGAAAAAAAAAAAAAAATTATTTCTTATAAACATATATTCTAAGTTGATGAAAGTGTCATTTACAGACTACCCTTAAACCAACCCGTTTATTACCGACCGCCGGATAGCCGAATTCGATGGAGCAAACTGCCATAATATAACCGGTAGGATTTGAACCGGTCAAAGGCCAGTCCTGCTTGGGGAATCGACCAGCTTATTACTGCAGGGAATTTAATAGCATCAAATTTTTGCTTTCAAATTTTAAGCTTTCGAATTTTGTAAATCAAAGAATTAAGTAGGGAGGAGTTCATGGTAAAATATATCAACAAACTTTACATTTTGAAGGCCAACTATAACTTTTTTCTCAAATTAAATATTTAAATTTATATCTGTTTATATAAAAAAATTCTCTTGATCCCAGGGTGCGAGGTTCGATTCCCGGCACAGGCGGAACGGAGTGTAATGTTCCAAGCCGAGCACTGGTTTTTCAAAAAATCCTATGTTAGGGCCACACAACATAAAAGGACACAAACACTCACACAAACACAAGAAAACCTCCTTGGTATCAGAATGGGCCGATTTACGGCCAAAATGGCAGCCACTTCAACCTTAATACCTACCTATATAAAATACAAAAAAAAATTAATTTGACATCGAAAGAGCGCGAAGCTTTTTTTGTTCTCGGCATTGGCGTTTTCTGCTCATCGGATAGTTTTCAAATGACTCAATGTCTCAATGCTGCCAAAAGGCCCTCGTAGTTCTACCACTTTTCCATGTCCCAAATGACGAGGCGAAAAAACAATCTTTCTTTTTTTTCTATTTTCGTATAAATTGCGGATTAGTTAACCATAAAGAAGCAGAGTCATTCGACTTTCAGCACTTTTGGCATTCGGCCGAGCGAATGGACACACAGAAGCGCAGGAACAACGGAAGCAGTCGCAAGAGCCGTCGTCATGGCACATCGTATTTACATTTGTAACTAAGTCGGAGCACAGCGGATCGTTTACCATTTGTTTCAGTGCCATGGACTCTCTTCTTTTATACATTTATTTATTCATTTATTTATTTATTTATAAATACACTAAGACCTCACTTTGCGTCGTTTCGTTTTGCGTTTTTTCGAAGTTGCGTCGCTGCTGAATTAGAAAACTAATTTTCACTCTGCGTCGTTAGATTTTCGAAGTTGCGTTGTTTTGGGTCCGTCCGACGGCAATTTTTTTTTTTGCAATTTTTGGAAAAATTCTCTAAAAAAAAAATGCCAGGACTTTTGTTCCTAATTGCGCCATGCCATCAACACTCGGGGACTCCCTTTCTAACTGAAAATCAATGCAATTTGAAAACAGTTTTATTTTTTTGACTTTGTTTTGCTAATAGCCCAGCGGGAAATGTCCCGCGGACATCCCCGATGATGTCTTAGTGACTTCGGAGCCGGAATGCATGCTATTTCCGGTAACACTTTGTATGACATTTACACAGGAGCTGACAGGGACTTCAGCTGTGACATTATCACCGGAAGATTCGAAAATTTCACTGGTCATGCTAGGGGATGCGATGGCGAAAAAAGCATTCGAGAGCAGCATATTGCTCTTTTCTTTCTAAATGTCAATTTATAGAAACCAGTTTGATAACTCTCTTCTATGCCCTCTCTTTGAATGTTTTGAAAATTTTTTAAAATCTATTTTTAACAATTTTTTTTCGCCTCTGCCAGGGATCGAACCCGCGGTCTTCGGATTGTGAGTCGAGCACTCATCATCGACGCCACTTCATGCTAGGGCTGAACTGACGCTAAAAACTTATTTAAATTTCAGTAGCCAATGAGAGTCAAGCACATGAACGGCATCCCTCCACGATGACATGCCCTCCAAGATTTCATGCATGACAATGTCACCTATATGTCATCGATGACATCATTGGTGACTTTGTCATGCAGGAGATAATTTTCCGCTGGGAGAGTTCAGTTTGACTTAGTGTTGGTGTGTTGTGCTTCTTTTTAAAAGAGAGTAATACATTTTTATAAATTTTACGGGTTGTTTCTGGTTATAAAAAGGGTTAATATCTTTCCAATTATATTATAGGGATTCGTGCAGTTTGGAAAGTGCCTTTTGTAACTTTTGCCATCGGAAATTTTCAAGCGCAAAATTCAACATTGCGAGAGCCCGATGCGAGAGCGCGAGACGAGACGCACACAAATTTCAATACATTCAATCATATGGTTCAAGCTCCAATGTATTGCACTGCGAGATCTCGTAGCGAGAAAATTTTGAAAAAATTAATATTTCTCGTTGCGAGGCAATTCGACAGGTTAATGATGTAGCTATTTTTTGAGTACTCGCTATTGGGTACTCGTTTAAACTAATAAAACAAAAACTGTTCACTGTTCCGTGAAAAAGAGCTTTTAGAATATTTCGCGAGCTTTGGTTCATTTTGAAAATTTGTTGAAAATGTTGAATGAAATTTCAAGCTCAAGTTAAAGCGTATAATTTTTATGAGTACTCGGTACTCGTTAGATTGGTACTTGGTTTAAATATTGCATTACTAGATGCGATATTATGCTTTCATCTGTGTGACGCAAAACTCTCATTGGAGATTGAAATGCGTCGTCACGCAAAGCATTTTCGTGACGTCACGCACTCTCGCATCGGGCTCTCGCAATGTTGGATTTTGGGTTTCATACTTATAAATTTTGACAGTTCAGTGACAAATTTCTCGTTTCGTAAAGTTTCCGAAGCTTGATGAATCCCACTATTATTATACCTTTTCCGAAGGAAAGGGTATATTAAGTTTGGCACGGAGTATGTAACATACCAAAGGAGTCGCGATAGATATAGACATATATATATATTTTCTTGATCAGGGTAACAAGAGGAGTCGATCTAGACATGTCTGTCTGTCTGTCTGTCTGTCTGTCGGTCACACTTTAGTTTTTCGTAATTTACTCCTAAGCCATGAAAGATATCATATTGAAATTTGGCATGGACTTGAACCAGGTAAATGTCCGAAAAACTGCATAAAAATTTTTTTCATAGTCCCTTCTTGGGTCGTGGGAAGTGGTTCAGAAGTTTCAAGAATCACGATTTTTAACGTTTTTCCTGGATAACTTTTTTACTATACATTCCAGCTTATTGAAATTTGGTGTGTGTATAGCCACTATGTAAACTTAAGCTCTCGCTGAAAAAAAATTGCGACATCGCTATAACTATGGTCATCATCCTACACATTAGAAAAAAACACCCTTTCTCTTATTCTCACATCTGTATACAAAAATTATTTTTTTTGCTTCTTCTGATTGTGTATTTTGCCGCCAAATAAAGTCGTCAATTATGGTTAAAATTCGACCATGACCACCAATCGCAAAATTCGCAAAAATTTGATTTTCACTATTTTGAATTGAGTCTTTCGCAGCTAGACAAAATGTCCTCTAACGGTTAAAATTCGACCATGCCCACCATTCGCAAAAATGTTGTACTTAATAATAATTTCGAGTTTTTGAAGCTAAATCGAAGCACAGATAAGGTGTAGCGAGCTATCCAAGCTGGAACAACAAAAACGGCAGGAATTTTTGTTAGGGTAATGTTTTGACATATTTTAGGCTGAGGAAAAGGTATGTGTGCAATCGGCTTAGCCGACGTAAACTTCTTTACTTGTTTTTGTTTCTTAAATGTTTAATTTGTTCAATTTTCTTTTTGAAAGCCATTATTTTCGTAGCCCTGGAACCTATCTTCAATCTTTACATGGCTTCCTATAGAAAATCATAATTGACTTTTTGTGTCGTTTCAATTTGCGCCTGGTTTTTTTTTTTTTTTTTTTTTTTGGAACGTATCTACGACACAAAGTGAGGTCTTAGTGTATATTTTTTCTCCTTGGTTTCGTTTTCATTTTTCGATAGTCCTTGTAAAAAGGGCACCTGGATTTTATTTACCATTTTTTTTATTTTTTTTATTTTGTATTTTTGTTTTTGGCTGTTACCCCCTTTTCTGGTCTTGCTTCGTGTTCGTTGAGTGATTTGAGAGTGAGTTTCCAGCATAAAAAAAAAAAAAATATTTATCAATTTGATGGTCACTTGTTCTGTTCATCCACGTGCATACTTAGTTGCTTCTTTTCTCTTTTTTGAGCTCTTTCGAATACATATTGGGGTTTGAAGGGGGAGGGTGGGTTACACTCCATTGGCATATTGGTATTTTATTGTATTTATCTTTAAGTTAGCACACATGTTGGACCCTTTTAAGCTAATCCATCAATAGTAGTAAACTTAAGCTCATTTTATTTCACTTGTTTCTTTTTTTCTTTCCTTATTCGATTTCATTACAGCCCGATTTATCGGCTCAAAAGAAGCGTAAACGGCTACGTTTACGTTTGGGAAAATTCACACCGCAAGGCAAGAGCAATACCCTTACAGCAGGGACGGGCACCAGCTTGGGTCTAGTCGAGGGTAATTCAACGAATACGGTCAACACGGTCGAGGATACGGAATTCAGTAGCAGTAATGTGGACACTAAAAGTCGTGCTGGCATCGAAGTGACCACAAATTTTTCTAATCCAACAGAGGTGAGTTCCATTGTTGGCCCACTGTTGATATTTCCTCTTCGCTGTGTGCGCTGGATTATTGCCAGCTTCGTATGCGTACGTAATCATCTGTATCCGCATTCAAATGTTGTTTATCTTATGGGTATTCTCGTATGTATTTACACAAATCGAAGGCTCGAATTTCAATTTTCGAACTTCCTTGCTTTAATTGGTTTAATCCTTGCCAAATTTATTATATTTGATTTCAGTCTTTAAATAACTTTAAGCGTGCCTGTGTGTGGATATGGTGTGGTCCGTGTTCGCATACAAGATGCCATCAATACGCATTTACTTACATTGTATGCACATATGTATGTACAATATGTAGCAATTAAAATGAACCCAAATATTGGTAGCCCGTTCACATAATATTGCCTTAAGTGGTAGCTTCCTTTTCTTTTGCTCTTTTTTTTTTTTCTTATTTCTTATTTTCTTACTCTATGTTTTTTCTCGTCGCGATTAACTATGGAAACGAAAGCGGGTAGTAAAACAATTCGATATGTATAATTGGATCTTCCTTTCATGTTATGGGGACCGTTTCTGCTTCATTATGTTTTGATTTTCATTTTTTTGGTTTCCTTTTTTGCTCTATTCAAAGCCATCAGCTAATCATTGCAATACTAATTTCTATAAATATTTTTATAATAAGAGAAGAAAATTATCAAGAAAATATACCGTAAGTCATACTTAATGAAAGAAAATATTCAATTTTAAATTTTCATTAAATCTTCCAAGATTCCAAAACCAAATGGAAGGAAAGAACTTGTATCAATTCTTATAAAATTGTTTCTTTAAATCATCCCTCAATAATGAAAATATGTAGGTACCTTAAGGGGGAAAGGAACGAAAGCCATAACGAGGAAGAGGGAAGAGAAATTTCCTCATAATTTGGAAAATGTTTTTAAATTCATTTGAATTGGCCACGGCGATTGGTTTCTAATACGGTCAATTGACAAATGAAAAAGATACTTTCGAGTGATTTGAGCAATTTCAAAGAACTCATTGAAAAGCCTACTTACTTCTCGAAGGCAAATTTCATTCAAGGAATACGAATGAAATCAAGCCTGCCTAATTAAACCATCGAGCGCACGTACCACCGTCAGTCTGAGGCTCTGAAGAAGCCGGCTCGAACATTAGTTCATGATGCACAGTAACAGTTGAGGACGATGTCCTTGTTGACTTTTTTGAAGAGTGTTTTTTTTTTTTTTTTACCAAGAACCCAACTCTCTTACAACGAAGACGTTGAATGGAGTGGGGAGGGAAGGGAAGGGAAGGGAAGGAAAGGAAGCAAATTCGTTTTGAGGGTAAATATTTGCCAAAAATTTTATTGAAACGCAAGAAAGTCAGCTTGATTGGCAATAAATAAGTTTTAAAGAGCAGAATTTAATCGATTTTAGGGTAAAAGTCGTGAATAACAAATTATTTCCGTGCTTCCATAATACCCAATCAAAGCATATTTGAAGGGATAGTGTGTATGTACGTAAATATATATATATATATATATATATATGTATATACATAGCCTATGGTAATGCAGACGAAAATAGTTTCTGCACAGGATATTTATGAAGCGTGGTACAAGTTGATTGGCAGTTTTCATGATCCTAGACGAAGACTGCATTCTCCTATTTCTTCTGACGTGTGAAAATTCATTGTGACATCCGTAGTGTACGTGGATTTGGAAACTAGATTAGTCGGACATACATACATAGGTACTTCTATCATCATCCTTCTCATCATCGGCATTAACATGATCACGGTCATTAGCATTGCTTGAACTGAATTATTTGTATGGTAATAATTTTAAAGGCCCATCCCAATCGGTGATTGTTTCCAAAGTTGATTTTCGAGATAATTAAAACTTTATCGAGGGACGTGCACGAAACATTTTCTCGATTTTATTTCATTTTATTCGAATAATTTTTTTTTAATAAATATTTTCATTTCATTTTAATTTTACCACAAAGAAGCCACAAAATGACATGAAAAGAAAATGGCCGCAAATGAAAATGTTCATTTTCACAAAGAGTCTTGCGACTAAATTCTGCCAGCTATTGGAAATTAATATTCAGCTGTCATACATGCCGGTTTCGGTCTATCTTCCCCGAATGAGTCTATAAAGTAAAACAAAAATTTTCCTGCGGCATTCTGTTCAGTTGAAATAAAAACAACAAAAAAAAAATACTAAAAATAATATAATAACAAAAAAAAAAAAATATATACAAACAATGGAAATTTCGATAGTCCAAATTTTTTCATATGTTGCTGCTGGAAACGAAATGGGTTTTTCGAAGTGAATTTGCCGTTGTTTTTTTTTTTTTTTACTTCCACACTCTTATTTTTTTTTAACGTTTTTTCCTTCTTAAAATGAAAAATAACAATAATGACAATAATAGAGCGATCCTTTGTAACTGTCATATTAAAATTGACATCAAAAAGAAATTTTCGGCATCCGCTTTAAACAAGAACCCGGTCAACATTAAGCACAATGAAGAGATTGACACTTTGTTACAATAGTAACTGTATTTCAGTACCTATAAATCGTATTGTGTCGAAGGATTTATATTAAGAATGAAATAGGAAAAGTTAAGGTTCGGATAGCTCAAAGGTGAGCATGCCTTTTCAATTTTCAATTTTCATATTTTCATATTTTTTGACGAATTTTTCCTTCTATTATTGCTTTTTCTTCCTCTTCTTATTTGTTTTTTCTTGGGGGTTTTCAATTGAAAGGCGACCTAGAAGTATGCAAAAAATTTTTTCGAATTCTTTCGATATGAGGCAATATTATCAGACGCAAGGACTCAAAAGAATAAATTACCTAATAAATATAATAACGATCGTTTATGGTCACCCGAATCAATTAAATTGTAATTTTACTCACACAAGAATTTGAGAGTTGGGTCTCGTCTTGGGCTTCGATTTGAACGCTTCTTGGCTTCAATTTTTCATTCGGTTTCCAATTTTTATGTATTAAATCGAAAGCACTTAAAGGCCTCTCCGCATCAATTGAACGTGACTTTCATTAATCGAAATACCATTCAATTAATATTCTCTACTCCTTCGAGACATTACCACAGTTAGGATGACGGTGTGACGAAGAAGAAGAGCAGAGACAGACGAAAGACCCTCAACAGCAACAACAAAACCAACAACGAAAACAACAAAAACTAAAATAAAATAAAGTGAAATTGAATGAAATTAAAAAAAAAAAAATCCCCGGTCGACGGTCAAAATCATAAAACACGCAAAATCGAAGTCCCGTAAAATCAAATACTTAATCTGAAAATCTCGACGGCACCCACGTTCGATTCCAAGCAATAGAAACGCGTATCAATGATTCTCGGCGCTACTTTCCTTTAAGATGCCACATTAAAATCCTTGCTCCCAAACAAAACAAAAATAAATAAATAAATAAAAAGGCCTAATGTCTTGTGTGAGAGTAGTTGAAAGCAATCACTCTGGGAATGATGTATTTGCGTTGAGCCCAGAATAATCACGCAACACTACCTTAACACGATTAGAGATCGCAGTGAAGTATCGATGAATTTCGCCGTTTACACAATCAATAGATTCATAAATGAACAAAATCGATGGATCGTTAATGCTAAATCGTTGACAGACAGATAATTACCACATCAAAAAAGTCACTAGTCAAAAATGTCCCTTATTCGATGAAATTCTAAGGCTCATATGAATAACTAGATGAATTTTTTCGGTTAATTGCAATTGCACGTTTTAACATATGTTGGTGAAATAAAATAGGTGAAGCCCTAAAAATATTGAGAAAAAATGGTGTGCGATTTTAATCGATGAAATTTTGAAGAAAAAACCTCTCCATCTTTTTGCATTCTCTTCTACTCCCACTTGGTTGGTTTAAAGCATCCTTGCATAGAATAAGAATGTAAGCCAATATTTTGGAATCTTCTATGTACGAATCTCGTATGTTCTGCTTTAAAATCATCTATGTGGATTTATATCGATAACAAATACATCGCGAAGTATGGAATCGAATCTAATAACTGACACTGATATATCGATATTGTTCTAATTTGTTCATCACTAACCGCTGTCAATGATTCATGTTTTTTGTGTTTTTTTTTTTTTTTTTTTTTTTTTTGATATCCTTTTCTTTCTTTTCGCAGCGTGCTCCTCCTCTTCTCTACGTATTTATTTACGCTCACAATTGCGCTGGTTGTTGCCTCTCGTAACGTGGTCTATCGATTCGGCTTTTGTCAAGCTGTGGCAATAACGGCAGTTTATGCGAGTGTCTAATATGGCCCAAATAATTTATTAAGTATTTCATGTTCTCGATTAGAATTCGCACGCGGATGCGGATGCGGATGCGGATTCGGCTTCAGGTTCGGACTCGAATTACAAAATCAATTCTCCTCTTACGCGATACTCCTTTGGAGTGGTTTGGGGGAGAATAGAAACCTTTTATTTTCTGTAGATTTATGACTTTTGCCCTCTATTGTATGTATTTACTAAATTCTTAGCTCATAAAATCATATACATACATAGGTATATATGTATGTCTATTTGAAAGGTTCATTTTGGATGTTCATTAAAATTTTTGTTCTTTCCTTTTTGTTTTCCTTGAGAAGGTGAAAATGTGTTGATAATGCGTAGGAATTCCCATCGTAAAATGCAGTTGTGCTTTTTCTGTAAACAAACTTCGAATAGAGTTCTATGGGCCAGAAATGGTACAAAGATATGCATTTTTTATATAATTTTGCGATTTTGCCTATTTGTAGCTAAGAATTAGAAGTTTTTTCAGTTCAATTATTCCTACAGTTATTATTATTTTTTTTTTTTTTTTTCACATACGGACTAGTAGAGAATTGGTTCAGTGTCCTAAATTAACTTGAGTAACACTAAAACGACGTTCCAGGACACAAAGGAAATGAAAGGGCTGACTTTCTCGGCAAACGAGGACCTCCATGACACATCATCGGGCCCGAATCGTTCTGTATGTACTTCAAACGATTCGGCCGCGGCGCACAGTGGGGCATCAGTGGAAAAAATAGGATATTTCAACTTTTGAAATTCAAAATTTTAATGATTTACTTTTGTAAAGAAATATTTGGATATCAGGAATTCAACATTCTTTTTTATGAAAATTGAACTTTTTTATTTAAAAAAACTAACAAAAATCAAGGGAATGTTTTTCATTAAATTTCAGATTAAAATTGTAGTCCAAATAGAGAACATTTTTTATGTGAAAATCCAAAGCTATTGCCTTTGTTTTATTTTTTGGTAAAAATATAGCAATTACTCTTTCATGTAAAAAAAAAATTATTAAAATTGGAAAAGTAGAATAATTTTTATAATTTGCCAGAAATTAGAGTAATAAATATCAACTTCTCATTTTTTTTTTTCGAAAAAAACTTTATGTTCTTTGCCTTGCTTAGCTAGCCCTCTTACTATATAAAAATGAAAGGTACGAGTCTATACTTTCAATCTAAACAAAAAAATTCACCTTCTAATACCTATTCTGTAAGTAACATCGATTTGAATTTCAAAAGTCACACCAATATTTCATACAAATGCTCAAAAAGACAAAAAATGGGGCATACTTTTAGGTCTTTGGTAATTAAAACATGGAACGATTTATAAATGAAACATTATTTTTGTTTACTAATTTTTTTTGCTAATATCGTTCGCGGAATGCTGTTGAGGGTATTATCTTCTTTTGAATGGAGACAACCAATGCTTAAGCTTTTGGGAAAAATTAAAATTCTTTAATTTATGTGAAAATTCCATATAATGCTAGATAGGAAATAAAAACATGTAAAATCTGCAACTTTCGATGGGCGTTAAACCCAAAGTAGGCGAGGGAAAATTGTTGGGTACGCATGTTCAATGCTTTGTACCTCCTAAACTAATAGAGATCCCATTTTCAAACTTACATGATATATTCTTAACACCTGCATCTAAAATTCAAAAAAAATAAAAAAAAATCAAAAAGGTCCAAGTGGTTGTAATTGTGCTTTAACTATAAGTACTGTGCTATGGTTAAGCACTGCGAGAAGTTCGAAAAACATTTATTGCGTAGAAACTACAGCTGATCGGTGAAATTTTTTTTTAGATTCATAAAAAGAGATATTGAGTGCAATTTATTAAAAATAAATGAAAAAAATTTGTTATGCAGAAGAGCTGCAAATTTTGATATGTATTTCTTAAAGCTTCGTAGAAAGTAGGAAAAAAATTTGTTGTTGTTTTTGTAGTTTTATTTTCAAAAAATAACCTTCTCCCAACTTGGATGCAAAATTATATTTAGTTGCATCAAACACTTTCCACGCAACAACAGTTTTAAAATATAGGAATTTAAATTTTTAATAGAAAAATGAAAAGTTTTATTGCAAAAAAAGTACTGTTACAACTAATTTTTTTTAAAATCCTCTTTGAAAATTCTATTTGGTTATAAATACAACTAATATAAAATATTAAAACATTATTTCATCACTACTTTGAAAAAAGGGTGCTCACTTGACGTGGCTTGACTCACAGTTATTGTCTCAAAGTGCAAAATAAAAATATTTTTGTAGAGAGGAAAATAAAATATAAAACGCTTGAAGAGATATAGCCGGAAGTAGATGTGCAACTTAATTCTCGGCCATAATTTTTGTGATCGATTTGTATAATTGAACCGTGGCCAATCTAGCAGAATGAAAATTTCGGAATTTACTTAATTTACTCCAGTACATTTTGGAACTACAAAGAACATTTTTCTCACATTAAATGACCTCAAAATTGTGTCACAGTGTATTGATGCAATTTTTGTACCGAAAATAATAACCCAATTGATACAATGTTAATCCTTCGTTAAATAACACAGAGGGCATCTTTTGTACTCAGCCAAATTCCAGATATTCCCGGGGAAATTTTCCGCTCGGTTTTGAAAAAAAAATTCGACCTTTCTAAGGACACTGGGAAGGCAATACGTTTAAAGGGGAAGACAAGATTATCGAGCATTTGAGAGTCGAGTTCATTACATTCGTTTTCTTAATTAATGCTTAGAATACTGCACTTTTCCGCGGGTGGGAAAAAATCCCCTAGGAATATTCATTTCGAATAGGGCTGAATGATCCGTTAAAAAAAAGCAGCAAGCTTCGGGTAAAACTTCTTTAGAACCGCATGGAAAGAGGGCGTTATATACATAAATACTCAAAGCTTCCGTTGTGATTTTTAAGTCTAACGATGGAGATGGGTGGAGACAAAGTGAAATGAAATCTGAAGAATGAATCGATAGATCTTCTCCTTAAATTTCAAAAACAAAAACAAACAAAAAAAAGTTATTGTTTTCGATTTTTGAATTCAATGTTTCGCTTTTGAGCCAACTGAACAATGTTCTTCTCATATTCGCATTCTACAAAAGTGCCTGGAAGAAAATTTGCGCTATCAAAAACCTTTTGTGGTTTGTCTGAACACAACCGAACATAATCACGAAGTTGTTCAGTGGTTGTTTTTGTTGATTCTTCGTTTTATTATATTTTTTATTCTTTATGTTTTCTTCGAGCTCCTTTTTTTTCGTTTTTCATATTGAGGCGATTTTTGTTTTGTTGAGAATGAGTGGCAGGACAAATTTAAAAAGCTTCATAAGCTATGCATAGAATGGGGTGAAGCGTGAAATGCTCACAAGATTTATTAATGCAATTTGGATGATTTGTGCGTTCAAAACTGATTTTAAATGCTAATTTCTTGCTTACCACGAGAGCAACAAATTCAACGCCGACAAGAGCGTACATGACTGTTAAAGAGACAGAGAGAGAGAGAGAGAGAGAGAGCGATAGAGAGAGCGACCAACAAAGACGTGAGATGGCGTAGATAACAAAATGTTGCCACTAAACAGCGGAATCAAAGTAATGCGATTTTACCCAAAAAGGCAGTCAAATGCCTTGCTAAAAGGGTGCGGAGCAGTAGCGTAATGACAGGGGCCTGAAGAGGGCAGCCAAATCCAATTTAAATTTTTGTAAGGATCTTTCCTTTTATTTTGGGGCGGGTGTTCGGCATTTCCTCCATTCTTTCCGCATTGTGGCCCTGCCGCCGAAACTTTTCGCCACGCCACTGCGATTAAGTATTCGGAAGGAAAAAAATGTAGCAAAAAATGTACACACTTTTTTTATAGAATACCATAACTTAGACTTTGTGAAAGGTGAAAATAAATAAGATTTCCCTTGACGCGCAATGCTGAGCGGTTAGAGAAGCCCCATGGGGAAGTGACAAAAATTTGTTTCATATTAGGTACTTTTTTTTCCATATTATTGATGGTTCCTCATTGTGTTCTCTCGAAATAATTGTAAGCCAGCTCACGCACACAGTGCCTCTCTCTCTCTCTCCTCTCTCTCTCTCTCTCTCTCTCTCTCTCTCTCTCCTCTCTCTCTCTCTCTCTCTCTCTCTCTTTCTCTCTTTTTGCCCCTTGCTCTTGCTTCC
Organism: Chlorops oryzae; assembly: GCA_020466095.1. Lineage (NCBI taxonomy): Eukaryota > Metazoa > Arthropoda > Insecta > Diptera > Chloropidae > Chlorops > Chlorops oryzae. Next base: position 48,422,271 of record CM035806.1, read on the forward strand.
CCATATCTGAAGTCTTTTTCATTTCTTAGCTTTTATTAATGGTGTGAAAAAATGAAATAAACAAGTTTATTCTTGCTCTTTACCTTTTCTCTCTTTTAGGTGCAATCAACGTCATCAAATCAAATTACTACAGTATCCCACCTTGTAGCTTTAGCGAATCAAGAACGTTGTGTGACAACGAAACCAAATCATCAACAACAACACAACAACAACAGCAGCAGCAGCATCAGCATGAGCAGCAGCAACAACAGGAGCAAGAGCAATTAAGAACACAACATGACACCGAACATGATGCGCAGGGCAACAATTTAACCTCGACAACGTCAAGGACGCCAATTATGTCAAAAAGCGGGACATCCTCAGCAACATCAGCTACAATATCTACAACAGCAACGACCGCATTAACATCAACAAGCTCAACATTAAAAACAATTATACACAATAGCAGTTGCAGCAGCAGCAGCAGCAATCAAAATCGTGTTAGCATAACATTACCAATAGCGGAGGTCAACGTTGGAACATCACCAGAAGCAGCAGAAGCAGCAAGAGCAGCAACAGAAGCAGCAGCAACAGTGGTATCGTTGGAAGTAGAAAAAGCAGCAGAAATATCAACAAATGCGACCCTAACCGCCAATGACGGTAATGCAAATAATCCAGCAACTAATGCGACCATTACGACAAATGATGTTGAAGTGCTTGAAGATCCACTATTGCAACAACAACTTCAACAAGTGCAACAACATCAACAGGAACAACAGGAACAACAGCAACAAAAGCCACAGCAGCAGCAACATGAACAAACAGGTGTACGCAGATCAAATACAATTGGTGGTGGTGTAAGTAGTGTCGGGGTCGGCGGGGCGAGCACATCAAATGCGACCACAATAACATCCATATCAGCGCTCTCACCGCAAACACCAATAACTTTGCCATCTGGCGGTACAGGATCAGTTGTTGGACCGTTAACCCATCCACTCGCTCCCGGTTCAACGAATCCATCAAATCAAGTGACACCGACTCCCAAACCCAAACATCAGCAGCACCAACAGCAACAACAGCTCTCGAGCATATCAAATCCAATGCATAAGGTTACCAAACGCAAAGAGACACTTGAAGCGAAACGAGAACGCAAGGCTGCCAAAACATTGGCCATCATAACGGGCGCATTCGTTGTCTGTTGGCTACCGTTCTTTGTGACGGCATTATTATTGCCACTGTGCGAGGAATGTGAGATAAGTGATAGTATCGCATCATTCTTCCTATGGCTAGGATATTTCAATTCAACATTGAACCCAGTTATATATACGATATTTAGTCCTGAATTTCGTCAGGCCTTCAAGCGTATACTCTTTGGAGCACACCGACCGGTGCATTATCGAAGTGGAAAGCTCTAGGGTGAGTGAGTAAGCGTGAAGGCGCATCTTTAGGCAATAAATTTAAAATCTTTAAATCTTTGATCACACAACTCAACATCCGCGTTTCCTTCTTTTTTTTTTTTTTTGACGTGATAACGTCTATTAAATTGATGATAGGACACTCGAAAATCGAAAAAAATGACGCCCGTGATTTCAATGTGCGTTCAACATTTTCATCGTTCAATTTACGCGACCCACAAACACACTTAAATACACAAAATTTCAAACCGGTTTACAGCAGAGAGTTTGCTCTCATGAGAAAGCAAATCGTCTCAATCGTCTCTTCACAAGCAAGACAAGAAAATATGCAAACGTCCAAATACAAAATTTACGTATGGCTATGGGCGCACACACAAATTCACACATGTCACGCAATCGACAGACAAGCGCATATAGACAAGCGGGGACTGCCGAAAAACAATCAAAATGAAAAACACTTCTCAATGTGTTGAGGGGAGATGTCCGATTGTTCTTTCCCGATCGTTTCCACGTATTCCAAGCGTGTGCGCTGTCTTCATATAGAACGTTGTCTTTCTTTCCTCGTTTTCATGCTTTCAGTGTTTGATTTTTAAAAGCAACGAAAGAGTACATTATATCCTGTTCTAGCATTACATACTCTTTGGATATGTGAACAAACTAATTTGAAAAACAAAGACAAATTCCTGAATCCTGTATTTTTAAAGAAAATAACAGAGCAACAAAATATTTTCGCTCCCCCTGCATACTCTATCGAAATTTTTAAAATTTGCGTGTCGCTGTTCGTTTGTATGAGCGTTTGGCTGCAATTAGTGTGAAGCTGTCATGTGTTTGTTCTATTTCTGCAATTTTAATTTAAAAAGTGAAGTATAATTATTATTTTCTATTTTATACTTATATTAAAAATCGCCAAAAAAAAATTATAAAATTAGACTTATTTTCTAACTTTTAAATTAATAAGTCTAAGAGAGTTTCAAAGATGGTCAAAAGTAGCGTACGTGAACATGAATGCTCCATTTTGTGCACATAATGAGTGTTTTCTTATGACGTTATCACGTAAAACTATCGTCCGTAAATTTACTTCACAGACACCAATTTTTTTTTTTTTTTTTTAATTTACCTATATTTAATTTTGTCCTTTTTTTATCCCTTTCAATAAAGCCCTCGATGTGACCTTTTAAATTATTTCAATTATTTCATTTTTCTGCAAAAGACAAAGAAAAGAAAAACCACCAAAAAGAAAACACCAAATAAAATACCGAAAAGCATCCAACATGCACGTAACGCCTTTAATTATGCTAAAGTATTTTGGTTTATTTTGTAGCCCAAACATTTAGCATTAATTAATGATGGCGCTTGAGAGCAAGAGCAGAAGCCACAGCGAAAGATATGGATAGATAGAGGGAGGATGAAGGGCGGTAGGTTGGAGGGGTGTCAGGTCAGTAGGGCGGTTGGGCGGTAGGGATAGACGAAAAGGGGGGGATCAACAAAGCGAAAATGAATGCTACATAATTCTTTGTTGCATCTAAATGAACCGTGTTCCTATAGTATAAACACAATTAAAGCCTCTTTTCAATGATTGATGCTCGCGTACATTTTTGGCAGAATTTTTGTGTAGGTATAAATGCAAATCAGGGGTTCGCTGAAAACGGCTTTCTTACTTATCTTTACTTAAGTACTTTACTCAATTCCTGCCAGCATAAACAATAGCTGCCTAATGACGAGCAATCAATAATTTTGCGCAGCGCTTTCCACCAGCAAAGCAACATCCGGACCCACATTCGTATTCCTAATCGTAGGTATTCGTTCTTGTGTTCGTTCTTGTATTCGTATTTGTATTCGTATTCGCAAGAAAAACAGCAAAAATGAAATAAAAGAAAACTCTTCTTTCTATCCCTTCCTCTCACCACCTGCCAATCCCCTTCTCTCGCGCTCTCAATCTTTAACACCTAAAGGTATAGAAAGCTTTAAAAAAAAAAATCCACTTCCAATTTGAGCAAAGACGACAATAGTTTGGGGCGCTACTAGAAATTCTCAGAATCATTTATAAGCACTCAAGCAGATTTGGCGAATATTCAAAAACGGTTTCATTTACCACTTTTCTAAAAGGGCAAATTTTTGAATGGACTACTTTATAGTTTGATGAAGAATTTTATTTCGATTTGTTTTCGTTAAATTTCCATTAAAACAAAAACAAAAATTTCTTAGCAAGGCTTTTAGAAGTTGTTCTGGTCTTCTTAAAGCCTTAATTAAACTGCGTTGGTGTGAAGGCTTCCAAATTAAATGAATTTGTGTCGAAATGCATAATGCATACATTTAGGTGCCGAATTAATATGAAAGTACTCGTCAAAAAGAAAACCTTACTATCGATTCCATGGATGCTGCATACTGGGCTAGATTATGTTAGATTAAGGTTATTTTTTGGGTTGGGTTAGGTTAGGTTAGGTTAGGTTGTTAGGTTAGGTTAGGTTAGGTTAGGTTAGGTTAGGTTAGGTTAGGTTTTAGGTTAGGTTAGGTTAGGTTAGGTTAGGTTAGGTTAGGTTAGGTTAGGTTAGGTTAGTTTAGTTTAGGTTAGGTTAGGTTGTGTTAGGTTATTATACCCGACACACTCTGTGTTTGTAACACCCAGAATAGTCGAGATAGACCATACAAAATATATATAGAATTGATCAGCGTCACCAGGAGATTCGATTTTGACATGTACGTCCGTCTGTCTGTCTGTATACAGTTATCTTATCGAAGGAGTTGAGCTATCTTCACAAATTTTGGTATGCGTGCTCACGGCGACATGAGTAAGAACAGGCTCGAGAATGGACCCGATCGGACCATTTTTAGGGGTACCTTCAGTACTAGGGTCTGTTATGAAAGTCACAAAAACTGCTCTAAAATCAGAGTTGTTCAATATATTTTGATGAAATTTGATATTTGAACATGTCTAAAGGCAGGTAATATTATTTCCAAAAATTAGAAAAGTGGGCGTGGCAGAAGCGCGTTTTTCGAAAATTCTCTCCTTCACCCGAAATTCAAATAGGACTTGAACGAAAGTTGGCACTTATGCTTCCTTTGTAGCCATCAACATCCTCTCAAAAAATTCAAAATCAACCTAGATCGGTTCATTATTAAGGGTACTAGGGTCTGTCACAAAAATCTCAAAACTGCCTCAAAATCTGACTTTTTCGAAATAATTCAATGAATCTTAGAAATTGAGCGTATATTTAAGCCTCCGATTAGAATTCCGAAAAATTGGAGAATTGGGCGTGGCAAAGGGGCGGTTTTCATAAAGAAACTTAGCAAAAGTCGGTATATCGGGCCACTTATGGCCTTAAACACCTCTTGATATTAAAAATTATTTGAACATGTGTGTCTGTGTCGGGTATTCTATTGTCAGGCTCGCCTGACTATAACACCCTTAGTTGTGTTAGGTTATGTTGGGTTATGTTAGGATAAGTTAGGGTGGCCACCCCCATTTACGGCTGATACAATTAGGCCGTATACCGGCCCGTTGTGATACCACGAGGTATGTATGCCTTCCTAGTAACCCATTTTTCTGATCCAATTGGACTCGTTTACTCTTTAATATAACCGAGTATAGCTCAATGAGAGTGTGAGGAAGAAGGAGTCTAATAGTTTGGACTTACTCCTGGCTCTAACACGAAATTGTTTTTTTTTTTTTTTTTAAAGGTTGAAAGAAAAGTATCTTAACTCAGCTGTTGCCATCGAAACGTGCACCGTCTTATCATCCCATTATCAATAATTTATAGTTGACTTTAAAAAACCGAAATACGAAAACATAATTAAATGATTTTGCCCTTTTGAGGCCATCAAAATTTGACGTCATCAAAATCACGGAATGTCGTCGAAGCAAGGCAAGGCGCCCTTTGTGTGTTTGTGTGTGTATATTTCCGTGGTGTACATATATATATTTGCTTTCAGAAGTGGACTAAAAATGAAATGAGCAGAAATGTACAGTATATATATAATGAGATTTCACACAGCGGGCGCTCTGTTAACAAGACGAAACGTAACTTTACGTATAGCAACGTAACGTAAGCTCACAAAATGGAAATGTCAATTTGGGTTGAATCATGGAAATGGCGATGACGGTTGCGTGGAATAGCAATGGCAATTGATACATTTAATTAACATTTAAGTGAGAACTTTAAGGGCAGTGGTGGCAACTGTGACAATTATCAACTTAATTATGACACGCACAGTCAAGTCGCGGATATTAAATACATAGCTATTTAATAATTCTAACGAATGGTGCTTTGATAATTTCATGGAGACATACATACATTTGTTTATATCCTTTAAAAGTATCTGAAATGAAGAGGAAAAAAGGAAAACAACAAAAACAAAATTCAATAGTTTTAATCGAATCAAAATAAAAATCAATTCAATTCGCAATTCGAGGAAAAGGATACGAATACGAATATGAATACGGGGTTCCTAAAGCTGACTTTAAACGTACTATAATTTTGTTGGAACACAGAAACACAGATAAACAAGCACGTGAATGGTCCATTTTAATACATCTTTAATGGATTTGAACAATAAAGTTGCGCTTTTCTTTTGTTCCTTTCATATTTTTCTTGTTTTTATATCCGTACGAAACATTTAATCCTTCTCATTCAGGCTCCCAAAGCCGTTTCGCTTTGCACTCGCTTCCATGTTTGAATTTCTTTTTAATGGACAACGTCGCGTCGCGCTCAAACTTTGGATGTAACTTCCTTGCAAACAATGTCATTCCTTGGAACGCAATCATTTTGAATTGCTGTCTCGCTCCATGCGCCCCCTGCCATCAACGCGTTTCCCCGTAACCGTCATTTGTCGCCTGTCGCCCGTCGCCCAGTTTCTCTATAATTCCTGGTCGTTTCATGATTGTCCTTGCTGTTTTCATTGTTTACAATACAACCCAAACATTTTCTGTCGTTTACAATATTTGCCGAATTCTGTGAATGATGCATTGTCGTTTTGGCTGTTCTTGTTCTGCTGCAATCGCTTTTTCTTCGTATCGTTTTTAGTCCGTTCGTTGTCCACGTTATGATGTCATTTTTTTTACTTCTTCTTCTTTTTACATCCGATACACTCTGAGTCGACTGTTTATTGTGTTTGTGCGATTGTGAGATTGACCAGGCAGAATTGTATAGAAATGATCAGCGACACCAGGACATTCGATGTAGCCTTTTCCGTCTGTTTGCGCTCTGCCTGTCTGCTCTGTCGGTGTTCAGATTTTTTATCGATGGATTACAGATATCCTGACGAATTGAAATATTAGCAAGAAAAACTTCGAAAACTGACCAGATTAAATCACTTAAAGGCGTACCTCCAGTACTAGGGTCTGTCACAAAAATCACAGTAATTGCTCTAAGATCGGAGTTTTTGAGCAGATATTTAAGGCTCTGATTAAATTTCCATGAACCGGTAAATACGGCGTTGCGAAAAGGTGGTTTTCATAAGGAATTTGGAAAAAATCCGATATACGAGGCCTCTTATTTTCTTGAAAATTTCTTAACCCATTATAGTACATTGATGCCATATGGCATCACTTTGTCACGTTGCAGTTTTTCGGGCAATACTCACTCATACATGAACAAATTCACATTGACACACATTTGACAGTTTTATTTTCTAGAGAAATGTTTGGCGCGTCTAACATTGACTTTATTTGAACATTTGCTTTTGAACTTTCGTCAGGAAAGCATCATAAACACGAAACTCGAAAAAAAAAAGAAAAAATGCCGGTCTGTAATGGGTTAATGCTCGCAGTCTTTGGTATATTTTTCTTTTAAATATTCAAAAATACATACATACATGTATGGCTAACCCTTTATCGGTGTCGGGTAGTGCATTCTCAGGCTCGCCTGGCTATAACACCCTTACTTGTTTTTTGTTTGTTTTTTTTTTTTTACAAAACAGAAGAGAGTCTCTTTCTTGGTTATTTTCTTTACATTCGAGCATATATTTTTGAATTTACAATAGCAGCAGGTATTTTGCGTTTCTAATGGTTATTTTGATGAAATAACTGCTCCTTGGACAACATTTCTCTTGCATGACGCACATAAAATTTTTCTCCAACTTATGGACATACATTTTTTTATTGCTTATTCTTGTGAAATACCTTAACGAAAGCTTGAAATACTGTAGCCCAAGATTAGGGATTTCCAGTTAAAGGGTATTTTTTTTTTAAAGTTTTTATACCCAGTGTTAGCAGGATATATGTACCTAATAGCATTGTGCGAATCTTGTAACAGTTGGAACTAAGCTCCATAGATATAGACAAATGTATATATTCTTGATCAGGATCGAAAACTGAATCAATTTAGGCATGTCCGTCTGTCGGTCTGTGGTCGGATCTCTTTCCAAACGGCTGGACCAATTACGTCGAAATTCCGCACACACGTATATCGGGCCTAAAGGATGATCCTAAGTGAAAATGCCTCCGCCAAGCTCACAAATTGAAATGAAATAAAAGGCTTAGAAGCTTCAAATTCGATACATTGCACTATGGGTAAAAATGTCCCTTTTTCTGGCCATTAATCGAATATCGTTCGTTCGAATATTTTCGCATTGGCACGCTGTCAAAGTTGAAGCTTCGTTACACGTGTTTATACCCGACACACTCTGTGTCGAGGGTATATTGCGTTTGTGTGGTTGTGTGTAACACCCAGAACCAGTCGAGATAGACCATACAAAATATGTATATATAGAAATGATCAGCGTCACCAGCAGATTCGATTTAGACATGTCCGTTTGTCCGTCCGTCTGTCCGTCTGTCTGTATACAGTTATCTTATCGAAGGAGTTGAGCTATCTCGACAAAATTCGAGAATGGACCCGATCGGACCATTTTTAGGGGTACCTCCAGTACTAGGGTCTGTTATGAAAATCACAAAAACTGCTCTAAAATCGAAGTTTTTCAAGATATTGTGGTAAAATTTGATAGTTGAACATATTTGAAGCCAAGTTATTCAATTTCAAAAAATTTGAAAAGTGGGCGTGGCCGAAGGGCGTTTTTCGAAAATGGCTTCCTACACCCGAAATTCAAATGGGAATTGAACGAAATTTGGCAGTTATGCTTCCTTTGTAGCCATAAACATCCTATCCAAAATTTTTTAGAATTTCAGCGTATATTAAGGCCTCCGATAAGAAAAACCAAAGTTGGAAAAGTGGGCGTGGCAAAAGGGCAGTTTTCATAAAGAAATCTATCAAAATTCGGTATATGGGGCCCATAATGGCCTTAAACACCTCTTGATATTAAAAATTATTTGAAGATGTGTGTCTGTGTCGGTTATTCTATTGTCAGGCTCGCCTGACTATAACACCCTCACTTGTTTCGTAGATTGAAATTAGTGTTTTATTTCGAAATTAGAGGGACTGAAAACTGAGAAATTTAAAAAGAAAAAAAATAATAAAAATAAAGAAAATAATACTGGTGCTATGTAGTATTTACAGCATTTTAAGAATAAGCGTTATCTTATGTGTGTTTAAATCAATGTGCTTTCAATAGAAATTTTATCTATTTCGAATTTTTTTATGGGGATTCGATTTCTAGAGCATGGCCTGATAATGAGTTTCGTGCGTGCTCCGAGAATACTAAAAAATAAATCAAATCTTTGAATTAAAAGACCTGTAATTTATATTAGGTTATCTTAACAGATTGCCTGAGAACAAAGTCAATTTTCTATTGTACTTTTGACTGCAATTCGTACCCTCGCACCCTCGAAATGCGTGATCGACAGTGACAGATCCTAACGGAAGATCTAAACTAAGGCTTTTCCCCTTTGTTTAAAAAGGAGAGCTTCAAGGCATTTACCTCAATCATTTCCTATTCTATTGTTGCGGTGTTCTCTCGGCGGTTATTAATATTGAATTTTTTTTTTTTTTGCATATACATACATACATACATACATATGTACTTATATCACTAATCACTAAATCGGCACAACTCAATAACTTTAGACGCCTGTAAAAACAATTTCTTTTCTAAATTTAATTTATTCTTAATTAACTGGAGAATCAATAACTATCAAAGTTAAATTTCCCAGTGTTCCTTTGCCTGCAGTGAAGTGTTGGCGAACATGAAAAAATTGATAATAAAAAATTTTTTTAATTGTGCCGGTTTAGTGATAAGTGTACGATATATGTATGTATGCAGAGCAGTGATTTTATAAGTGTAACCTTTGAGTGAAGTAATTATTTTCCTTTAAAACAAAAATATATCTTAAAGCTTTTTAATTAAATTAATTTTCCTTCGATTTCGTTTTCAGCTCAAAAACGTTGCTTCAACAACTGAAAGACCCGAATTTCTTATTGTTAAAATGTTTTCCAAAACTTTTCTCACAGGCTTGTACAGTTAAGTTAAACTACTTATGATGTAAATAAAATTTAAGAACGAGAGCAAAACCGCTCAAACTAAAAAGGAAAAATTTTTTAAATCTAAAACACTTGAGCTGCAACAAAATGTTCATCAAATCTATGGATCAGATAAGAGATATTAAAATGTTCTATAAAAAAAAAAAAAACTAATTACTATCCCAGAAAAATAAATGATTAATTAACCATAAATTAAATGTTCAATGTTGAAAAAAAAAATTAAACACCCGTAAATGTCAGAAAGAATATATTTGTTAGATAATTATCTATCTACATAAATTACAATTTAGAGACAGAGAAAATGATAAGAACTCCATTTACTAATAATTAACTTCAAAATAATCTTAGTATGATTATCCTAATTACCGTTTATGGTAAATGATCTTAAAAAAAACATAATCCCACAGCCAATGAGCGAAAAAGCAAATTAATTAATCGTAGCAAAAACAAAATTTCTGGTCTAATAAAATCTAGAGCATAAATTTATATGCATGTATATATACATATATATAAATATATATTTATTTATTTATTTATATACAGGGTGTCGCGAAAACTTTTGTAAAAAATCAAACCATCGATAGGTCGAGTCAAGAGAAAAATTTTTTGTTTTCAGACAAAACTCTCTTAGTGGTACCGTTAACGAGCTGTAGCACTTTGAAAAATTGCACTTTTGGATGGAAATCTGAGTGTTTTAGAAAACTACTTGTTCAAAATGACATATAAAGTATCAGAACAGACTTTGAAAAACTAATTTTGTTGAGTTTTTTTAATTTATGAAAAATTAATTTTCCGTATTTCTGTTATCGTTGTCTCTAATGAGATCTCGTCTTTTATGGTTCTAAATGCCAGATCAATTTTTTGTTTTAGATGATCGCAGTCGACAATTTCCTCGTCGTACACAATTGATTTTGCTCGTCGCCACACATAAAAATCCAATGGAGTCAAATATGGAGACCTAGGTGGCCATTTTATGGGTTCATTTCTCGCAATTCAATTCGTTCCATGTTCTTCGTTCAAAAAATTTTTAACTTGTCCACTTGAGTGAACAGGGACATCCATCATGTTGAAATATCATTCCTGCTATTACGCTCAACGGAAAGTCTTCCAATGCAGCTTGCAATTCGTTCAGCCGTTGGTGGCAAATCAAATGACCCGAGTATATTGTTACCAAAAATTTCATATTCAATTTGGAGCTGTTGATTTATTAGCTAAAAAAAATTGTTACCCACGACAGCCGCCCACACGTTTACGCTAAACCTGTATTGATTCCTTTCCTGAATTTTTCTGTGGGGATTTTCAGTTGAATAGTAATGCAAGTTATGCAAATCTGTTATGCCCTCGCGATCAAAAGCGGACTCATCTGTGCACAATATTTGCATCATCTTTGAAGAGCATCAATGAACAAAAATCGAGTCGCTTTTCAAAATCATCTCCATGAAGTGCCTGTACGGTCGTGTAGTGATACGGTTGAAGTTTTTTGGGATTTCAAAACTGAATGTACCCGAGTTTTGTGAAATGTTTGTTTCCCTTGAAATCTTTCGCACTCTCGTCGAAGGATCAATTTCAACGGAGTTTAAGACTCTTCCCTCAATGTTTGCTTCGGAACCTCGAGTACGCTCCCCACATGGTTTCGAGACGCAGCCTGTTTCACGCAGACCAGCAAATGTTTTGGCCAATGTAGTTGTATGTGGCAACGGTCTGTGAGGGAATGCTTCGGAATACATCCTTTGGGCAGAACTTGAGTTGCCATCAGCTTTTCCGTAAAAAAAAAAACACCATATCGGCGTATTCTTCTATAGAAAACTTCATTGCGATATTGGGTAAAAAAATATTTTAAAAAAACTCACATAATGCTCAATTAAAATTTCAAATAAAGTTTATTTAAATTAAAAATTGGTCATTTTGAACAAGTAGTCTTTTAAAACACTAAGATTTCCATCCAAAAGTGCAATTTTTTTCAAAGCGCTACAGCTCGTTTACGGTACCACTAAGAGAGTTTTGTCTGCAAACAAAAAATGTTTCTCTTGACTCGACCTATCGATGGTTTGATTTTTGACAAAAGTTTTCGGGACACCCTGTATATATATATATAAACGTGTACGTGTATGTATGTGCATACATAAAGCTTGAATAATTCAAAATGGATTTCTTTAAATATTTGCATCTTAATTAATTAAGAATATTAAGAATCAAACTAAAACGCATTCAGATCTCAAGCTAACTATAAGTGTAAAAACGAAAAGGAAAAAAATATTACAAACTCGGTCAATATGGGTAATGGCGAGAAAAGAGTACGAAATAAAGGTTTTGAAATTAACGGAAAAAACAGGATTTTTACAGAAGAATAAATATTTAAATATATATAAATTTATGTGAAATTATGTCCTGTACAAAAAAGAAAATAGTAACGTTTAAATGTATGTGAGCGAAACAAACAAAAAATTCGTTTAAGGCATTTTAAAAGAAATTCGTAGAAATCGCTGTAAAATTCTGAATTGGCTGCATTGATCACACGGCCATATGCTTTATATGCATATTTATATTTGTATATAGGAAATCTATATATATATATATTAGACCGTACCACCTTATATGGAGAAAAAAAAAAGTGCGCCGTATACCAGCGAATATGACGCATTTTTGCAAGACAATAACAAAAAGAAAAAAAATTTTTTTTTCGATCGAACCTAGAGGTCGCGCATTGGTATATTTCTTCATATCTCTGGTGTTTACAGTCGGATTTTAAAGTTTGATACATCAATGTTTTTGTCGCAAAGATACCAATATGGCCTCTTAAGAAGTCATTGACCGCAGGCGTACCGTTCTAGTACTTACCCCCAAGATCTCAGTGCCTACCACCCTTATGTACCACTCTAATATCAAAAAAATAAAACTCTTAAAATATCATCAAACTTCTCCTCAGAAAGTATATCGATATTTCCAACATAACTATTTTTAACTAAATTTTGAAAATTTTTTAAAGTTATTTTGTTCACTGTTTGGTCCCTATCTATCTATAAGTTGAAGTGTGGTGTTCCAAATTAACATCAAAATGTACTTTGAGATATGCCAAGTTATTTTTCCGAAAACACTGTTGTTGTAAAATGACGCATTAGGGAACTATAACCGTTTAATATTCCAAAAATAGCAATTCTCCCTGAAAGTATGTTATTAAATATTTTATTTAAATGTTTAATTATTTAAAAATATAAAATAAATAGATAATATATTTTTCAAGTAAAAAACTTTTTTAGTGCAAAAGGCTTGTTTCACGAAAATCTGAGCAACCATAAACTCAAGTTAGCATTTTGAACACGGAATTAAATTTGCAAGACCAACTAGAAGAATTCCAATATTCAAACAAAATAATCAAATTACCAGGTTCTCACAATGAAAATGGCGTAATTGATTATTTTCCTTAGTAAACCTATATATTTTCTCAGCTTATCTATGTCATTCGCAAAACACCGAGCGTTTTGTTCATATAGTACATGAATCTGCTTTGGCGGTCACCGATGAACAACGCATGGGCCACATTTTATCAAAACTTCAGAGCCGTCAGAAATATAGCCAACTTGAATCGCGCCAAAATTTGGTGGATTGAAATCGACAGTATTCTTCTATTGATATAATTAAGCAAGTAAGAAAGCTTAAGTCGGTCAAGCCCGACTTTGATATACCCAGCGCTCCGACATTATTGGCTTCTTACGCTTTTTACTTCAGATGTTATGAAAAATTTTCGTTTGTAGACGTGGCAGTGGGCGGATGTCTCCCATTTTCACTTAGGATCATACTCGGGGCTCGATATACCTGTGTGGCAAATTTCGATGTGACTGCTCCAACCGTTTCGAAGGAGATCCGAGCATAGACGGACGATTTCGATATTTTTTGAAATATGACGTTATTGAAGTATATGAGCGATATATTTATACATTTAAATAACATATTTAATAGCATACTTTCAGGGAGAATTGCTTTTTTTGGAATATTAAACGGTTATAGTTCCCTAATGCGTCATTTTACAGCAACAGTGTTTTCAGAAAAATTACTTGGCATATCTCAAAGTACATTTTGATGTTAATTTGGAACACCAAACATAAACTCATAGATAGATAGGGACCAAACAGTGAACAAAATAACTTTAAAAAAATTTCAAAATTTAGTTAAAAATAGTTATGTTGGAAATATCGATATACTTTCTGAGGAGAAGTTTGATGATATTTTAAGAGTTTTATTTTTTTGATATTAGAGTGGTACATAAGGGTGGTAGGCACTGAGATCTTGGGGGTAAGTACTAGAACGGTACGCCTGCGGTCAATGACTTCTTAAGAGGCCATATTGGTATCTTTGCGACAAAAACATTGATGTATCAAACTTTAAAATCCGACTGTAAACACCAGAGATATGAAGAAATATACCAATGCGCGACCTCTAGGTTCGATCGAAAAAAAAATTTTTTTTCTTTTTGTTATTGTCTTGCAAAAATGCGTCATATTCGCTGGTATACGGCGCACTTTTTTTTTGAGGTACGGTCTAATATATATATATATATATAGGTACCGGACATCGGTGTGAATTCTTCGGAACTTCTATGGGGAATATCTTTTGTTCAAAAACTTGGATTACATTTATAGAGTGCGGAAAATATTTTTCTAACTCACCCGACGACTGGAGGTGGGAAATAATTACAATGAAACGTCAGCAAGCACACAAATACCACGATCTCAAAAACTACAGAGTCGGGACATTCTTCATAAGACCAGCTAAGACGGTCAATTTATGCATATCGAACTTTGAGGTTTGCCCAGCTAAAATACAATAATTCTTTACTTCGAATTTCCCTATTTCAATATTTAAAAAAAAAAAAAAAAAAAAAAACAAGGAAGGAAAAAAATTTTGAAACTTGCTGGTCCGCTCTGGCCCTCGCAAGCACACCCAAAATTTTTTTAATCTAAGGACAATGCAAACTACAAACAAAAAGGACATGAATTATAAACTATCGGCTTCTCCCTATGAGGTCTCACGAATTCAGTATCGATTGATGAATGATTTTATATCACATCATTAACGACTATGAAAGCATATTTTACTATGAGGATTTGGCCATTAATCGCAAATGGAGTTAGAATTATTCGAAGGATACGATTTGTAAATATTGTATGAACAACAGTAAAAGTTCGCTTATAATTGCAATAATGTTGCGCTAATTGTCTACAATTTTAAATCAATGTAACAAATAATCAATAAATAAATAACTAAATAAATTAACGAATAAATAAATTAATATATATATATATATATATATATATATATATATATATATATATATATTATATATATATATATATATATATATATTTGAAATAAATGATTACATAATTTAGTAAATAAATAAATGAGAAATTAATTTAATATATAAACAAATAAAGAAAGAAAGAAAGAAATATTAATTAATTAATGGCCTAATAAATAAATAAATAAAGAAAATAGTTAATAAATAAATAAATAAATAAAGAAAATAGTTAATAAATAAATAAATAAATAAATGATACGTTATAAATGCACTGACTCTTGAAAAAGTGCGTATGAAAAAGTTATCGCATGCGACATATTTTTATATAACTCCAAAATCAGGATATCATACAAAATGGAAGTGCAATCGAATTGAAGCAATGTATTTTAATGTATTAATTAAAATATTTTGTTTCACCTTCGATTATTGAGCCATTGAAATAAGAGTAATGAGCCAAAAATGTCTCGCATGCGATAAAAGTTGTTGAATTAAAACAAATATTAGAAATTAAGTGCTTATATAAACTTCTTCTGTGTGCAAAGCAAAAAAATTAAAAATTAAATTATATTCATAGTTCCATGTAAGGTATGACTTACGTGACCAACGAATTCCCAACAAAATCGGGTACATCTGCTGAGTGAGAACAAAAAACAGTTATCAAACTATTATATTCTCTGGATTAATGGTGGTGCAGATACTAATAATTCCATACTTATAAGCACTTTTTGCGTGCATTTTTTGAATTTGCTCCCATCCAAAGAGCTGTATCGAGAATTCCGGGACAGTTGGTCACGCAAGGTATGACTGCAGATGGTACGTTTAGTTGAGAAACGTATATGTTTACGTTAATTAAATAAAAATGGAAATAACATAAACTTTATTTAAAATGTACGAGTACATATGAAAATAGAATATAAACAAAAATTAATAAAAATATTTCAAAAAAATTCAAATAAAACTCAATGAATAACACAGGGGAACAAGTGGAGAAAGGCAAGGGGCTTTGAAGCATTTTCCTATAGATATCAACTTAGTAAAAAATTGAAAACTATCCAAAAAAATCCATCAGCTCAGATTTTCGAGAAAAGCGCGTAATTGATTTTTAACACTATTGCTTTTTTCAAACAAATTTTTCTCAAATATGGTGTAAATTATTTTAAAGTGTTTTGAAGTTTTTTAAATTTTTAAATAACTTACACCATATTTGAAAAAAATTAGTTTGGAAAAAGCAATAGTGTTAAAAATTAGTTACCCGATTTTCTCGAAAATCTGAGCTGATGGATTTTTTGGATAATTTTCAATTTTTAAGAAGACTGAGTGACGTACAATTCAGCAAAAATGTCGCATGCAACAGAGAAAAAAAGCTTTTTTGTTGTCCTGTGTAATTTATGAAAACAAATCAGTTTTTATTCATATTATAGGCATTCTTCAAGCAAGTCTCTAATTCATAAAACTGGACTTAATTTTTTTTCTACCAGGTTTTCGAATTTTTCATTTGGTACATTTGCTTACAGATATTTCGTTTTTGAAATTTCCAAACAAAGAAAAATTAATGCCCCAATTACCACTTGCAATTAGCATAGATGGGCACTTTTCAGTACCAGTACAAACGCAGTAAAAATAATTTTTTACTGATATTGCAATTCAATTTGCATTACCAGTAAATATGTACTGGGTACTGATATTTCACTTGCATTACCAGTACTGATTTACAGTTGTGTTTGGGTTTTATGAAAACAACATTTTTGGCTAAGAACACACCGGATCAAACGAAACGAAACAAAAAGTTTTCGTTTCGTTAGTCAAGAAAGACGTAAAGAAATCGTTTCATTTCGTTTGATCTGGTGTGTTCTCAGCCTTAGACTTAATGACGCAAACAAACACAGACGCGAAGATGGGAATTCAATGGAGATAGTGCGAAACATTGTCGGATCTAGGTTACGCGGACGACATTTGCTTGCTCACGCACACACTGGCTGACATGAAGGCAAAATTCAAAGCCCTAGTCATCAGTGCAAGAAAGGTGGGACTGACGATTGATTTGCGCAAGACTTAAACCCAGCAGCGAAAGTAATGACTTCACGAGTAAACATAAATCGAGATAGAAACCTCTATCGCTACCAATCCAAACCAGCAGCATTTAATTAATTATAAAAAAACATGTAAGTTATCTTCATCAAAATATTACAAATAAGCTAAATACAATCATAAAAGACAATTTTTCTTCTTGATCATAATTTTCTACAATGGCCCCCACATAATATTGTGCCCGGGATCCCCGCCATGACCTAACACGGCACTGAGTACAAGTACTTCATTCTAATTTGCTTTTGCATTTGATGAACTGTATTTTTTAACATTAAAATTACTATCGTTCGCATCGAAGCTAAGATTTTTGACAATATGCATTTGATTTTTTTTTTTTTCTTCCCAGCTTATAAACGAATATATATGGATTTTCTAAAAAGGTTGAGTAATTGGTTCGAAATGAAGGTTTGTTGACAATATGCAAAAGCGGTAAGTGCACCAATTTTTAATGTTTTACCAATGCTCCCTTTAAAAATAATATTTATATCAATTTTAACACGGTCATACATGGGCGTATCCAGACTTTCAGTTAGAGCAGAGAAAGGTACAAATAGTTGGTTCAATGGGTGTTTTAAGACTTTTTCGAACTTTCATAGTGGGTGTCTAATGAAAGCATGGGTGTCCTCCTATCATTTCATTTCTGGATACTATCGAAAACTCTTTTTTTTTGTATATGTTTCGCTGGAAACATTTAGATGGGGCTGAAAATCTCTCTGCCCTATTGTTAATATGCCCATGCGATCATACTAATATTGGGCTCGAAATGAAGGCTTGTTAAATTGCCTTTACATTTTTTTAAGTGACAGCCGTGCTGTCAGCTGATTGCAAGAAGGTAATGCGCATTGACAGTCTGGAGACCTTGCTTCGTGATTTGCATTAGCGGTTTTTAATTTCGTATTTACGATGTAGTCTGTTGTAAGGGTATTACTTTGAATGACGAGAGGCAAAGAGGAGAAGAAGAAAATTTAATAGTGGAACAAAATCAGCTTCGTGAAAAATTGAGGAAATGAGCTATTGAAGAAAACCCATCTATTTTAGTTTTATTTAATATTATCAACAACGTGAAATAAATACATTTTAAAGTCAAAATTTTAATTTCAAAAAATTAAAAAAAAAATTAAATAAAAAATCAACTAACCTTTTTTGAGGTAAAGAATATACTCCCATGAGTACTCTCTTAAGCGAGTAGTGGTTTTCCAAATCCACCATGTTAATTGAAATAGAAATAATAGAAGCGAGTCTTTTTTGAGCGCAGACGTAACGAAAAGTTTGATTATATATACCATATAGAACATTTACACAAGTATTGTTTCTGACTTCCCACTCAGCTAAATCTTAGCTCTTAGCTCTTCACTCTTCACTTTACACTTTAAAGCCTATACTGAGATATGCAGTAAGTAAAGCTCCCATAAGAAATACGTGCAAAAAAAATTGAAAAGTACTTCGAAGTAAATACTTTACTTTCGCTTATACTGAGATGTCAAGTAATCATGTGCGCAGGGTTTCATGCCACTTGCCTGCTTTACTTCGCCATAGAAATGAACATGTACATTTTATATGCGAAGTAAATGCCAGGGCAGCTGATTGCGGCACATTTTTCAAATGAAATACTGACACCGACTTCGAAGGTGTTAAATTGTTGGCATACTTTGAAGAATTCAAGGAGCGTGAATATAGTTGTCTCTCTCACACTTTACGACGTTGTAGCGAATTGGCTCCTAATGTGCAAGTAGTTACTGCATATCTCAGTATAGGCTCTTAAGCTTCACACTTCACATATCGCGACGCGGCGACACGGCGACTGAGACCGAACCGATCCGTTGCGCGCACAAAAGTCAACTGCACTCTGAAGCTTAGCTTTGCTTGGTTTCAGTGATGCCAGATTGTGGGTTTTTCCCCATATTGTGGGTTTTTTCACTCAAATAACGTGACATGGGGAAAAGTATGGGTATTTTTTATCGAAATTTATGCACTACATTTAAGGTTTATTTACTACTAATGGGAATGAAAATCGTGTTTTCCCTCTTCCAGTACCATGCATGACTCTTTTTGCTGTATCTAGTCGCGTCTTCCCTAAGTGTTGTAAAGAAACTTGGTTTTTTTAAGTCATGAATAAAGGCTGGTCCCCAGTTCTCCAAGGAATGAAAAACTCCATATAAAAAAAAAGCCAAAGAAATGCTTAAGAAATATTTCTTCAAGAAATTTTCTGCATGCAGTCCCCAGTTCGGCAAAAAAGTAGTACATATTTTAATACGTTTTTTTACATAAAATGTGCACGGTAACCCAGGCTATCAGGCCTATAAAGAGTAAATGCAATATATTTACACACGTTACATTGCAAACAATAACTTCTTAATGCTTACAAATTGTTATCCATTTTCCTTTTTGGTTTTTCCTTTGTTTTATACGTATGCGCGCGCTTTTTATTCTGAACGTTTAACATATAATCGCGCCTTTTTAATTTCTGTGTTTCGTTTCACTTTTTTGACACATGTGACATATTGCCTCTGTTGCACTAAAAATTTCTGTAGTACTACAATTTTTCCTCGGAGAAAAAAAGAACATTTCTGCTGACATTCCTTACCGAACTGGAGACCAGCCTTAAGACTGAAGTTTTAAGTTACTTTAATTTTTTGTTATTTTCGTGATACTTTTATTAAAATAAAACAATACTGTGTTTAAATCCAATGTTCAATTTTGAAATCGGTACGCCCATATGTTCAAAAAATTATTTTTGGGTTTTTTCGTGGGTTTTTAGTTTTTGAAAATGGGGAAAGTGGGTTTTTTTCCAACATATGAGGTTTTTTTTATCGATACAATCTGGCATCACTGCTTGGTTTTATAGTTGCCGGCCGGTGAATTTGCATGCATTCGTTTGATGAATATTTTTTATTTCAAAACTAAATTTAATGATATTCCCTTCTGATAGTATGTTTTGTTTGTATTTTGAACAAATATAAATAATAATTTATAATGACATTGAGGGCGTATTGTGTGATACCTTTTGAAGGGATATATAATAGAGTTCTAGTGCAAGTGAAAATTCCCCTGGATTTTAGCCGCTAGAAGCGTGTCTTATAATTTTTTGAAAATCTTGCGCCCTTTATTATCCCTTCCCAGTGTATTTAGGAAAGCAGCATTTTATTTCAAATTCGCAGGGGAAAATATTTAGAATCGGGCTGATACACTGCAAAACATAAAAATTTTATTTTATTATGCGTAAAAGCCAATTCTATAGAATTTGCCGGTAAAACACAAAATTTCTATACTATTTAAATAGGCACAGAGAGAGAGTGGAGAGAGAGAGAGAAAGACAGAGAGGAAAACAGAGAGAAAAACAAAAAGCGAGAGAGAGAGATGGAGGGAGATGAAGATGGAGGGAGATTAATAATAGGACATTGTTTTTTGTGAACTAGGGAGTCATGGAGGAAAGAGGAAACGCTCTCACATCACATCCCCTTGCGTCCCTTGTCGACAAAAAGAAGGTCGACTATCAAAATTTCGTATTGTGTATCTTTCCTCAAAGTAGACCAAAAGTAGACCAAAGTAGACGTTTCTCATCGGCAATATCCCAGAAGCGAAAGGAAGTACTTCGAGAGTCTTGAATCAAGACTCACCTTCGAGTCCTCGCAACAGGCCCATATAATTTGCTTTTATATGTAATCAACTTTTTTTTTTTAACATTATGGTGGCACTGGAAAACCATCCCATTTTAATTTCAGGTTCAGGAGACAATTTTTGAAAATACTCCCTTTTGCCACGCCCACCTTTTTAAAAGGTCCATAATGCCCATTTCCCCGACACGAACCACAAAAAATTATCTCAGACTCGAACTTTTTGTTGGGCATGCCTAGCACAGACGCGAACCTAAGACTTTATTGTACCGTCCTAGCAGAGACTCACACCGAAAAATGCGGAAAACGTGGCAGCACGCCTTCACATGCCACATTTGACAAGCTAAATATCAGGCAGCGCAACTGTCAAAATTGGCGCGAAAGTGTGAAGAGGTCAATGCTTGGTTTAAATACGAAATTCTTAATTAAAATTAAATTCTAATGAAAATTTGGAGTGGAAAAAACAATGCTCAATCTTAATTGTATAATATGTGCCGAGCTCTTTGCTCACACCGATGATGTGCATGTTACTGCTTGTGGTCATATGTTCCACTACGTTTGCTTGACACAGTGGCTAGAAAGGTTTGTTTATCATCTCTCATATTCAGAAAGATAAGAATACTGATAGTAGTACTTATGTATTTATTAACTAAAAAAAAAAAAAAATGAAAACAAAATAGATCCAAGACGTGCCCGCAATGCCGCAACAAATGCAGCGAACGCAATATATTTCGTTTATATTTCAATTTGGCAAATTTGGATGCAAGTAGCATAGATGTTGGTTCGCTGCAGGAGCAATTGGACAATTCTAAACTTCTACTGCAAATGAAGGAAAAGGAACTGAAAAAATCCGATGAGCAAGTAAAACTCCTGAAAGAATCTCAAAAGAAGTGCATGTAAATAGACATTTTCGAAACGATAATATATAAATCATTGTTTATTAAGTAAATTTGTAATTTAAAGGAAAACAATTACCGGCTTGGAGGATAAACTAAAAAAGATGGAATTCGTGCTGCTTTCATACATGGAGCAAGTGGGTTCCATACACTATATACACATACATTTATGTACATGTTGCATTCTTATGTTCTGTATCCGAATTCAGATTAAAATGCTTAAAACCGAAGCCAAAGCTGTCGAGGATCTACGCAAGGAAGTCAAGTCGATGAAACAACAACTTGACACGCTTGATGGGGTATCATGCATTCTTGCAGCCAGCTGTGACGAAGCTGAGAAATTACTTAAAAACGAGAGAGACCCGAAGAAGCTAAGTATCTGGGTGACAACACTCAAACGTGAGCTTAGAAACTGTGACAGTAAGAATACGAATATACGCAATATGCTGCGTGTTGTACAAAGTGATCTCAGGCAGGAGGTTAGCCTAAAAAAGTAAGTGTTTGCACGCCAAGGACATGAATTCATTTTTATTGCAATGAAATTGTTACTCTCCATTAGAAAACTGGAGGATCGTGTATCTCAATTAGAGAGTGAATGCTATCAATTAAACGAAAAGGTTTGGCTTTTGCATCTCAAAAAAAAAAACCAAAAAAAAGATTAAGTTTCTTTTACTTTTTATTTCACCGGTAGATTAAAGCAACAGAACAGCCATCTTCCAGTGGAAGTAAAATCATACAAAATACCAACCCCAATGGGGAATTCAATTTATCGAATTTAAACCTTATGAAAAAACGTCTAACCATATCGCCTACAATTGTAAGTATTCAAATTACGCCCGAGGACATATTCCATTCGAATATCTATATTGCGAAGAGGAAATTTTCCTTTTCCTTTAATTCCAGAAAGAGAGTGTTCGCAAGATTGAAGAATCCGATTCACCATATTTGAATATAAAATCAAGTAGTGTTGGACTTATGCCTTATCCATTTAAGCGAAATCAAGAGAATGGTCTAATGAGCAAAGATGCTAATACAGCACTTACCACAACGAAGCTGGCCTATCTGAAGGTTTCACCAATCAAATCTAGTGGAATTGAAACAGGAACCTTACGAAAAACGTCCAGCGATTTAACTGAAAAGGTTTGCAACGTTATCTGTCAATTTCTAATCGGAAAAGAGAAAGGCATACTATTTTAAATACGTTCTATATTCATTTAAATAATCTCCATCCCTCAGTATTCGATTTTAAAAAGACCACGTCTTCTGCCCGTATCGGCGACCACTACAATGCGCACAACAAAGCCGATCGCCTCAAATTTTGTCTTCAATGGTTTCGGTGGTTCCGAAAAAATAAGTCCATTCGAACGTGATTCTGAAAATGATGAGACGGTATTCGGCGAAAGCAGCAAAGCAACAAAATCGCATGGAAATTCGAAAAAAACTCTAACAAATAACATTGGAACGTTGAAAAAGACAAATTCTTCGAACGGTTCGGGAATTACTGAACGTTTGAAATCCGGAGGATTACGTAATTTCATGCTCTCAAATCGTATGAATACTGGTCAACTGAGAAAACCCAAATCAACACAAGTCACAAGCGATTTGAGCATGGATTCGGAATTCATATAAGATTAATATAGCGATGTACAGTTATCTAAAGACTGCGGTGCTCGGCCTTAAGTATATTAAGCTTTATAGATGTATGTATTTGAAAGTATTTTATTTTGTTTATTCATTTCCTTAATTATTGTATATTTGTTGGAATTTTCGTATAAAATTGTTAATTAATTAAAACATTTGAATAAATATGTATTTCGCAAAAAAAAAAAAAAAATATATATATATATATATATATCTATATAATATGCATATCTGTATCTATACGTATAGATCTATTGTATAGTTAGTCTTCCATTGTTTAGTAAGTTGCGCTGGATAATATGAATAAGTATATCCATATGGTGGTTTAGTTCATAATTTTCTTTTCGGCCTTTCCTGTCCATTCTTCCTTTAATTCAACATTGCAGCCTAAATCACGCAGCGCCGCTTTAGTATCTTGCTGAATCGATGGATGTTCACTCATGGCAGTGTTCAATAGATCTTCGATACCATATGAAAGCCATGTCTCGCATTGCTCACGGGAACGGGAAACCATGTTCCTTATGGCCCAAGAGCCATTTCTCTGTTCATGAAAAAAAAAGTTCACAAATTTTAATTGAAAAAAGGATGAGGCTAAGGGAATGGCAAAACCGATTCCGATTTAACATTTTTCTACAACTCACTTGCACGGTTTTACTGCGTGGATGCTGACGAATAGTCTCTACAATGATTTCCGCTATTCCTGTCTCAAAGAAGGCAATACTATTAGCTTGCACACGCAATGTTAAAGTTGAAATGCAACCGAGTGCAGCCGAAGCCACATTTTCATTTGACTAAAATGGATTAAAGCCAAAGAAGCATCAGTTTAAAAGTTTAAATTATTTTCACGACACGATTACCGAGTGCACTTGAAGCAGTTCCTTAATAATGGGCGCTGCACCCTGTTCAATTATGTGCGCCTTAACAGTATCGTTTCCGGCTAGAGCTCGCAATAGTTTTAAAGCCTCACGATTTAATCGAACAGCACTGAGATTGGCATTCTGTAAATAAACAAACATAAAATTTTCAAGTCGATTATACAAAGTTTGTGTTGCAACGAATTCTCCCTTAAGCAATCGCGAATATTCGCATGTTTTTTCTTAAGGTTCACATTGGCAAAATTTGAAGAATATTTTGAGAATATAATCAGCAAAAAATTGATTTGATTGGTATTTTGGGAAAAGAGTTTGTCTCGTATCCGACAGTTTACGGGTAACTAGCACTAGTAGTCGGTATTTCAGTACCCAGCGATACCGGAATTGGAAGCTTTAACACCACCGGTTCAGGGAAGTGAAACAATTTTAACTTTGATGAAAACTTCAACGTTCAGCACTGCATGGCGATTTAGAATTAGTGCCTTAACCAGGCTATAAATTGAAAAACTTCAATGCCACAAATTGAAATTCGTTGCAACACTAGGATATACATATGTATGTACGAGGGATGCCATTTTTCTACATTTTTCTAATCCCGGGATGTCGGAACTTTAAAAAAATTACTGGGATTTTAGGGATTAAGATCAGTTTTCAAAAGCGAAAAGAAACGTAAATGTTCATTCACAATGCGAAAAATTACGATCGGAAAATTTCCTTCGGGTAATTTACAAAGCTAAATGAACCCCACTTTTCTTTTTTTTTTTACCAATAATTAATTTTAGAATATGGCAATTGGAGTCAAAGATAATGTTTAAAAGACATAACTGTCGGCTTTGTTTAGCATCGCTATTTTCTCCCAAAAAATTTGTGATAAATAATACCAAAGCATTCAGAGTCTTGGTATCCAATCTTAATCGAAATTAATTGTCTTATATAAACCCCGGAGATGAAAAACACCTTTCTGACTCAACACTTGTTGGGTGGATCGTTGCGAGGTAAATATAAAATGTTTGCAAAAAGTATCCCGGCAATTTCGAGATGTTGAAAAGTCCTAATTCGCATCCCTAATATGTACTCACCATTATATCGAAAATATATTTCAATCCACCAGCATCATCAATAGCCGCGCAAAACTCCTGTCGCACAGCCAAAGCACCGATGGTTAGAAGCAAATCGGCAAGTAAACTTTGATCCTTTATTTCGGTTAACATTTTCGTTAAGTCCACAATGTAATCGCTTGCAATCTGACGTGCATGCTCATGTGCGCTACTAATTTCTACGCGAACATCATCATCGAGGACAAGAAAACGAAACAAGCATAATAATTCACATAGAATATTATTGTTTCGGGGCTGTGCGTGAACAAGACATTTCAACTGCTGAACTGTACCAGCACCAACAATACTTTGACGATTCATTTCGTGCATAATGCAGACCTTAAAGAAACAGGAAATCGAATTAAAAAATTCCATTTTAATTCATGCATACACATACATTTTGCAAGCATTTTAAAGCGTGGCATATCACTTGCTCATTTTTCAATGTTCGGAGTATTTTCAGTATCGCAGCCAATGCTTCTGCGTCAAATATATCAGGCTGTTTCTTGGTTAAACTATTCAGAGCCTTCAACGTTTCGACCAATATCTCAGCATCTGGTTCTGGTTTTTCCAATTCCCCCTCGAGCAATGTTACAAGTGCATCATGTGCTCCATTTTTGCCACCAAGGACACGATGTGCAATGGACTGAAGGCATAAAAAATGTATCCAGAAGAATAAAAATTCAACAATATCCGACATACACTCGTACATACCTTTTGGAACTCTTCATCGAGCAGTCGAAGATATTCGCGCAATTGTTGCGTTTCCGTATCTTGTTTCTGTTCGCTCAAATGCGTTTTTAACTTATCTATGGTCTCGTTTAAAACTGGTTTTCCACTCTCTTTGTTTATGGTTAAATCTTTTATTATGTTCGCCAAGCTAATACCCTGAATATCATACAAATCATTCAAAGTGAGTCATTCAACTTTCTTTATTTTAACCCACGCTTAGCTTTCATAATAATATATCGCCGCACATCGGCAACTAAAGTGACACAATTCGAAAATCTTCCACTTTCATTAATGAAAATCGTTAACAATACCTTATCGTTCCAAACTTAGTTCCAAATTAGTTTCTGATTAGAGTTTTTTTATTGTAAATTGTTTCAAATTGCCTAAAAGTTTCTCTTAAGGCAATGAGACTGGATTCTTATTCTAAGATTTTCGCGTTTTTTCCCAAAATTGCAAATTTTGATTTGTTTCACTTTAGTTGTCGACCTTTTTTTAGTTTTAATCTTTACTCACTTGCGCTTCGAATTGTTTAACCGTTTCCTCTTTTGCCTCGTCAGGAGTCATTGCAAAATCGACAATATTTTCTTGAACAACACAATCGAAGGTTTCTTGAGATATCACTTTTGCCATGTCTACTTCAAATTTTTATTAATATTTGATTCAAACAACACCACCAGCGACACTTCCTATTTGCGAGAAAATTCTGTTCTGCATTCTTATAACCGTAAAACCGAGATTTAGCTTCGGGGCTGCTTATAACCTAGATTTGACACGTTGGGTCTCTGTTACAATTTAGATTTAGCTCTTGTGCCCTTTTACATTAGGGCAACTATTGCCGGCAATTTTTTTGGTTTATGGGTGAGACGAAGCGCGGAGGGGTAGTTTCTCTACATCCCCGCACTTCGTCTTGCCTATAAGCCAAAAAATATCCGGCAATAGTTACCTTAATGTAAAAGGGCACCTTATAACCGAGATTTAAATTCAATCAGGAAATTCCTGAAGAAATTCAAATACAGCCCCAGTGCTGCCAGGTTTTTTTTTTACGAAAAAATCAACAAGCCACGAAAATACCTTCACTGAAGATGACCTATTTTTTATAATTTAAGGGCCCTCTCCAGCTCTGTAAGGAATCTCAGCAGGAATTTTTTAAATATTCCTTAAAGGGAAAAACGTAGCATAATTTCATTTTTTAATGCAATAGTGACAATCTATATATCTATATATTTTATGTCAAGAAGTTTCTTATAATCGAAAATTATTGATTTCATTTATCCATTTCTGAAAATTACACATTGAACCTTGTTAAATCCATTTAATTTTTTTCGAACTTGGCTTTGCTGTCAAAATTCCTTTCAGAAAGAACGGAAAATTCAATATTTCTAACAGAAAAATCTGTGTTACCGTGTTTTATTTACAGCAAAAAAGGGAGCGAAAACAGAAACTACTCTTTGACAAACTGGAGACTGTTAACAGAAAATTTCTGACACAAAAATTCCTTCAGCATTTCTTAAGCTTTTTTTTATATGAAGTTTTTCATTTCTGACAGAGCTGGAGAGGGCCCTTTAAAAGAAAAAATCTATTCTCCAAAAGTCTTTTTTGAAGATTAAATAAAAAATAATTTTTCCGGCAAATAAAGATCAGCATAAAGAGCACTAAGCTTCTCACGGGCTTATTAAGTATATAGATTTCCCAATTTTTTTTTTTTTTTTTTGCTTCACAAGACAAAGAAAGCATGATAACACAGGTCATTGCTTGAAGACTTAAGGGACCTTTTATTAATGCGCAAAATAACCTTGACAGATCACCTTCTACTCACTAACAATTATGTATGTATGTAATTCCAGTAGATTGAATTAAATAAAAATAATAATAAGATTTATATAATGAATGTCAGTTAGTTATTTAGATCAAACATATTTTTTTTTTACCACCCCCACAATTTTTTTCCAGCACCCTCAAATATTTGATACACTCAAACTAGACATTTTTACCAATAAGAGTTATTAAAACGAAACTTTATATTGTTAAGAACATATTTTAATCAAATCAAAAGAAACAATAAAGATGGACAACTAACTTTAGTTTCAAAACCACATAATCTAATGAGATGGATGAATTTGAATATTTTGAGCAAGTTCGTTGATATCAGAATCGATTTTACTCAAAAAAAAAAAAATTGTAAGACACCACGTTCTAATTATTCGATATTGAGTATACCATAGTCTATGTTACCATAGACTTATCTATGGAGTTTCATTGAATTTGAAAACAAAATATAAATGAATATACAAATCAACTATCGACTCCCTGAACCACGTTAACGCCCACCATAATTGCCTATGCCGTTTAACGCACGCTCTAGGTCTCAAAAGGGGACGTTAACAAAGAGTATAAATAGTAAAGAGGTAACAAAAGTCTCAGTGCGCTCTTTGAGTGATTTCCAATTTGAAAATCATGCGAGGAGATGGGCTACTAAATAACTGAATGAAAAATTCGCACAGCAGGCCGTATATTTTACATCTCCTTTCTTCCTATAGTACTTTTTTCGCCATTTCTTCATTCTCATTTGATATATGTAACTTAAACCGGTTTCTACTTTTTAATTTGCTTTGTCCTTTTCATTTTTGGCTTCTTAGAGCAGTCGAAAATTTTCATCATGTGTGTGAAATTTTGCGTGTGCTTTTTGTGTGTGAGTTTTGATATCGCGTTTTGTGGACTTTTGAAGTCAAAAAGAAATTGAAAGTTCTGAATTCGAAGCGTGCATGTTATTTTCAATTGATGAACTGAGGAAAATTTGTTAAATTATTTTTTTTATATTTTTAATTTTTTTCTTAATTTTTTTGATTTTGTTTTCGTAAAAGACTTAAAAAAATTTTTTTTACTTTTCAGTAGGAAGGTATTTTTATGGGAGAAATCTAATGAGTCCATAGTTCTGCCAATCTTGACATTCAAGGTCCTTAAAAAGATATGATAAAATTTTTAAGTCGATGGGTGTGTGTCGGCATATTTTCGTTCGGCATTATTTTTCTGATCGAGCCCCCTCATCACAATACCGTAAAGTATTAAGTCTGTCTCTTATAGACAACTTTTCGCCTGCGGCCAAAGCGGTCTTTCCGAAAATGCCTCTGAGCACAACGAAGGAATGAAATTCCTACGAAGTTTGCTTCTAGACCCGAAAAATTCCGAAAAAATGCCCAAAAAGGTAAAAAAATTCAATTTTGTCGTTCCTTCAAAGTTCTGAAGCGAATACAGTAGAAGCCAACAAAGCATTGGCAGTTCTTTATGAAGTTTTAAGTATACATATATTGGATTTATGCGATTTTCAATTCAATTTTCTTATTTATTTTACATTAATAACTTCAACTAATATTTAAAGCAAAAAATTAATCAATTTGAAATACTTCAATAAATAAATACAAAATTCATTCTAAAATTACTACTTCAAATTTTTTATCCTCTGCTGTATTGCCATAATCGCACATCACTTTTCCCGATATATGCAAAAATTCAAAATCCTAGCCATAGTCAATTGAGGAGAAACGAGAAAGGGAGAAAATCATTTTTTTCTTCGTTTTCAATTCTATTTTTGCTTCGTCACTAAGCATAATTACGCGTGCCTATTTTATGAATGAATTTTGTATCATCTCATATTCTCTAATTCGCCAAGGCAGAATTTAGTCTGGCCTTGAAGTAGCCCATATCCATCGCACGAAATTTTTAAAGCGAATTGAGTGAAAGAGACTTTTGTTACCTCTTTACTATTTATACTCTTTGACGTTAACGCCTACTTTGAGAAAGACTCCTATATAATATACAATGATTTATTTAAAAAAAGAACTATTTCACCATATTTATTTGCCTATCAACTAAGGTGAGAAAACAAACCTTCCAGAAAATTTTTAAATATTTATCATAATGTTAAAAATCATAAAAACTTAAAAAACCAGAAGAATTTAACATCGACGATTATTTTCAAATGCTGCAAAAAACTTCAAAATGAAGAATATTGAAATTTCTTTTTGTTTTTAGAAATCATATTTTGAAGATTTTCTCTAAAATTTATGGAAAATTTGCGTTTTGAAGAAAAATTATCTGGCAGCATTGCACAGAGCCACAAATGTCAATAGAAGTGTCAAATCAACGAACGCAACAACAACAAAACCCAGCGCAACACGACAAATCACATTTTCTTGCATATTTTCAGCCAAACAAGGCAAAGTCGCGTGAAGTTTCGCGAAAAATTTAATAAATCAAAATTCGAAGCTATAAAATTAGTTGACATTATGGACGACGATTGGGGTAAGTAGGAAATTTATGAAATTTTAG
Organism: Chlorops oryzae; assembly: GCA_020466095.1. NCBI lineage: Eukaryota > Metazoa > Arthropoda > Insecta > Diptera > Chloropidae > Chlorops > Chlorops oryzae. The sequence continues at coordinate 48,452,599 of CM035806.1, forward strand.
AAATTTCTTGAATTCAATGTTTTCCAGAGTCCGTAGCGCAAGAAGTTGTGATACGACCAACTGCAAAGAGCGATGCCAACAAATGGGAGGGCGAGGATGATGACGATGATGTCAAGGTATGTCTTAGCAATTTATCAATAATAATAATCGTATTGGTTTCTTGCATTTCTATATTGCTCATTAAAAGTAATCCATTGAGCCCCGCCCCGCATGTCTTCAACCTGTTTTGAATAATAACGCGTTTTTGCTTTGGTTTTCTTTCTTTGCCTTTTTAATGCGTTTCTGCATTCGTTGGCTACTTCTCTTTTGTCTGCGTGTGCGGATTGGAATTTCCAAAAGATGTTGAAACGTTCGATATTAGGTTAGAGATTCATAGGTTAGCATGGAAGGATTTGGTTATAGTTTTGAAATTTGTTCGTCTCAAAGTTGTAATTGAAATAATGGCAAAGATCCTTTCCCTTGTCATAATCCATTGGGGAAGATTTTCGATGAGCAAGAGAATTCCAATAGGAACGCATAGAAGACAATTATTGAAAAGTTCACAAAGCAAGCCCCCTTAGAATCGAATTCCCTCCCGCCATTTCTTAGACATTGATATCAAACTTGCTTGTAACTTTTAAGACTGAAAACTTATTGCTGCGTCCATTATATAGACTAAGAAGCAATCAAAAATTTGATCGGGTAACAAGAATATAATCCATGTACTTAAAAGACCAGTCGACTGTGGAGAATCCTCTAAAACAGTGATGTCCAGGAGGAAGCTTTTAGCATAGCTGTTCGTTCTGTCGAGATATATTTAAATAGCATTCACAGAATGTTAAAATGAACTTCATTTTTAGCATAATTTATTACATACTTTGAGGCCCTGCAAAGGCCCCGGATTTAAAATAAAACCTTAAGACCAAAAAAAAAAAAACACCTTTTAATAACGTTGAAAAATATTTGGACAATTCACCAAATATAATTTCGAAAAAAAATTTTTTTTTTTAATTTACAGGATAGTTGGGAAGATGAAGAGGAGAAGAAAGATGAAGAGAAACCCGAAAATGTGAAAGCAGTGCCAGTCAAACCGAAACCAAATAAAGCATTGCTTGCTAAATTAGCTGAACAAGAGGTTGGTTCAAACATAATTCAAATAAATAGTAATGAAAGATTTACATTCCAATGTCTCCTTTTTGAACAGCGCCTTGCTGTTGAAGAGGAAGAGAAACGTTTAGAGAACATGACACCTGAAGAGAAATTGGCTGAGAAATTGCGTATGCAAAAAATCCAAGAAGAATCCGATTTAAAAAGTGCTTTAGATACATTCGGTGTAACGAATATTAGTGGTGGTCTCGATGCGTTTAACCCACAAACGAAGGAGGAATTCAAAGAATTCGGTGACGCTTTAAGCTGGAAATTATCGCAATATAAGGAATCATCACATTTCCCCAGTTTTGTTGAGGAACTTGTGCGTAGCATATGTGTTAATTGTAAGTTGGTGGTCTTTCCATCTATCTCTCTCTTTCTGTCCCCCTCATTCCTTCATTCGATATCATGCAATGCGATTTTTCAAAAATTGTCCATTTTAACATAGTGTCAACTGGCGATTTGAAAAAGGTCAAAATAAACATCGAGAACTTGCACACGGAAAAGGTTAAAATGGAGAAACAAAACCAGAAAAAGCCAGCAAGTAAGGGAAAATCGAAGGCAACATTACGCACTGAAACTGATGTAAGTAGTCTGAGATACTACGATGAGATTGGGCTTAATTCTATCAATTTTCGTTTCTCATATTTTTTTTTTTTTTTAGGACATTGACGTTTATCAAAAATATGGCAACGATTACGTGGACTATGATGATGATTTCATGTAGAACTCGTTGTTTTTCATACTATTATTTTTTTTTTTTTTTTTTTGTTTAGTCCTAAGTTGTGTGTTGCATATAATATGCAATGTGCAACGGATTTGAATTTAAACTTTCAATGTCGCTTTGTTTAATAACTTTCATAGTTTTTGTTTGCGAAGTTGCATACGGTAATTAAAATAGAGCATAAATCTATGATCTTGGAAAAAAAAAGAAAGAAAAAAAAAAACAATAAACAACTTCAGCTCCTTTTAGCTTAGAAATTCTTTAAATAATTTGTACGCTGGAAGTCATTGATCTTTATCGTCCGTGTTCAAAACACAAAAAGCGATATTGCGAAAAAATAACTAATAAAATTTTTAATTGTAATAAAATATTTTTTCATCTTCGTTCAGCTTGTTCGATTTTTCGAAAAGTGCTGCTGAATGAAGACTTCTATCGATCTTTGTCAGGCAGCATTAACTATATAATTTTTGTACAATTTTTGAGTTAATAAAAACCAAATTTGAAAATTCTTATAAATGCAATCAAGAGGATTCATTTGCTGTATGGAATTTGAAGTCCGTTCGTTATAGACTTATCTTTAAAGCCTAAATTTAGAGCATCAAAATTAATACATTGTACGTATGAGCTTATGCTTTTAGATATATCAGTTTCAGCAAAAATCGTGCAATTGATATCCTTTAGAAGGAATTTCGTTTTTTTTGGTTTTGATGAAGCAAACAATTGAAGTGTTGTGTTTCATGCTGAAATGGAATCATACGCTTAAACGTCCAACGGTACCGAGAGCCTACTGTGTCAAATGCAAGTATGACACATAGAGCTAAATATGATATTTAGCTTTTAATCGAATATATGTATAAGAAAATAATTTGAATAAAACTACCCGCCAAATTAAAGGATCGCTGTCTTCCGCTCCATTGGAATTTTTCGTTTCGTTTGGCGGTAACAAATGCTGCACCCGCTAATCAGTAACGAATGCATGCGGCTTGTTACAGCTCTAGATTTGAATCATACAATATTTCAAGCGACACACAAGTTTTTTCAATTTGCTTGTAGGTCGAGAGTCAGACACACGAACAAATGTTCTGAAACAATTAAGTAAGTAGAGAAAGACGAGCGAAGAAAAAAGACGGTTGTTTGTTATACCCGACACACTCTGTGTCGAGGGTATATTGCGTTTGTGTGGTTGTGTGTAACACCCAGAACCAATCGAGATAGACCATACAAAATGTATATAGAAATGATCAGCGTCCGTCTGTCTGTCTGTATGGCTGCAACCATATAGTAATATAGGGGACACTTACAACACAACCGAATTCCGTGGTGAACTAGTGATGCTATAATTTTGTGAGTATTCACTTAATTTTGTAACTAAACATACTTGCGATGAAATTTTTAAATGTTTTCGTTCTAATGTAAAACTTTTTTTTAGTTTTTTTATGATAGTTTATGTAATTTTGTACCTTTTTCATTCAGAAGAGCTACAAAAATATAGAGTTTATGCAATCTACTATATTTATCATGATATGTCATAAGTACTTGAGCCACTAGTTATGTATCGAGCAATTTTAGTTATGAATATATCACTGAATATTTCCTATCAGCTGTTCTGTAGTGGAATTCAAACTATTTGATAATCGGTCATATTCGACGCATGAGTACTCTGCTTTAGCGTTCCTCAATAATATGAGCAAAATTTTATCTAATTATTTTTAATTGTATAAAAATAACATATTTTGCTGAAAAATTAAATGAGTTCTTATGAAAAACCATTGATTAACACTTATATATATCTGATTTTTAACAAAAATTTTAGTTCATGTTACAAGATTATAAAATATTTGTTAGACCGGAACCGGCATTTTCAGGGGGCGTGCTACCCAAGTAGCAAAATAGGTCGAAAATTGGTAAATTCTTACCTATATTAGGTCAGAATATTTACTTGACCTAACCTAAATAGGTCGAAATTACGTCGATTCGACGTCGAGTCGACGTAAGTGGGGAATAGATTGGAAGTCGATTGGCGGTAATAATAGGTCATAATAGGGCATTTCGACTTCAAAGTCAGGGCGAAAAGAAGTCCGTTTACCTAATATTAGTCGAAAAGAAGTCGCAATGACCAATTTTCGACCTAATTGGACTTATGAGTAAAACGAAAGAGAACGTAAAAGGAAACGAAAAAAGTGAGAGAGAGAGTAACAGAGAAAGATATAAATACATAATATCTTACTCAGTCATTCGTATTACTCGAAAGCAGAAATGAACGAGAGATTTTCTTCTTCGTGTGTCTTAAGAAATAAATAATAAATAAAATATGGACTTCATTAAAAATTATTTTGCGCTTAATAAGTCCCAAAAACATATGCCCGCTGAGATTTTTCGTGAAAGTGTTCCTTCTACTTCTTCATTTTTAAGGGGCTTTCTCATTGATGGAAATTAAATAAATATTGCTTGAAAAAAATTGTTCTTCTTAAAGAAAAAACATATGCAGAAGAATAATTCTCAATTTGCCATTCGAAAAACATGGCGGAGCTCGACCTATTTTGACCTATTTCGACTTTAAAGTCAAACCGACTATGAAGTCCAAAAATCAAGTCCGCTCGACTTTGAAGTCGAAGCATGCAACAAAATAAGTCAACTTTTGACCCTATTTCGTCCTATAAGTCAAACGGACTTTAAGTCGAATTTTAGTCAAAAAATTGGTCTGTTTGCCTTGAAAATTACCTAATTTGGAATTCAAAGTTAAGTCAATTTTAAGTCACTCAATAGGGAATTTTTTACCTATTTTCGACCAAAAATCGACTTGGAAGTCGAAGCGACTTTGAAGTCATGAAATAGGTAGAATAGAGGTAATTTGGACCTTCGAAACGGACTTTTAAGTTAGGTCATATTTAAGGCCGGAAAATAGGTCAGAAATAGGGTATTTTCAACCAAAATAGGTCGATTCGACTTGCTGCTGGTCGAATCGCTCTATTTTGCTGCTTGGGTACGTTTTTGATTTTTCCATAAGAATGCATGCACAGGGGGCCTACTTCAATTCAACACAAACGTTTTTTTGCCAAGTGCCATCTATAGTACTATATGGTTGCAGCTCATGATACAAAGAGAGAAAGATAGCGCCACTTCGGGTACCGCTATTTTGTAGCATTCGCATTGTTGTTGTTTCCCATGCTAAAGTATAGCTGTGACGTTGAGCTTAGCGTGCAAAACAACAACAACGAAGCTCTCATTTTGTATTTGTGACATCATCGGGCTGAAGTGGCGCTATCTTGTTTTCTTGTATCATGGTTGCAGCTATAGTTCTATATGCTTACAACACAACCGAATTCCGTGGTGAACTAGTGATGCTATAATTTTTTGAGTAATCACTCAATTTTGTAACTAAACATACTAGCGTTGAAATTTTTTAATGTTTTCTTTTTAATGTAAATGTAATGTATTATATCCCTATCGGAATTTAGGCAATCAGATTGAAAAAAAATATGTTATACAATTAGTTAAAAATCAATTAATTGAGATTACATTCATGAACTTTAATACAATATATTAAATCTACATGTATTCGATCTATCCGTGGCGTAGCGCGTAGCGATTGCGCTTAGAAATCCGAAGGCTGGAGTTCGAATCCTGTTGCAGGCAGAAATAAGATGTGGAAAAATTGGGAATTGAAAGAAGCAGGAAAATTTTAAATATTAAGGAAAAATTTGATTATCTCATGAAGGAGAAAAGAATCTGCCACCCATACAGTAAAGTTTCCATCCTTTCTTCAAAAACGTCATACACAAGCTTTTTGAAAAAGTCCTATAAGTTCCACTAGAAATTTTCTTTTTTTCTTATTTTGAATAAAAAGTTTGGTTGAAAGCATATTCTTCTAAGTTTGTTAATTATTATTTAAATATATATTAGTATCTACTTTTTACCCAAAAAAAAAAAAAAACTCTTGCCTGAAGGGGATTTGAACTCGCCGACATCGGATTGTTAGACGATCTCTCTTATTTTTGTTTTAAGAATTCCTTCTCAATTAACTTAACAAAACAAACAACTTTGAAATCTCTCAAAGAAAAACTCAAATAATATCAATTTACAAGAAACTGATTTAAAAGTAATTGAAAAGATATGCAGATTCAGACAATTGACTTTGCCGTAGGACATCGCCATGCTAAAAAATGCAGTTTTCTCCATGGGAAAAAGTCAGAGTTTAAATTAATTGTCACTTTAAATCAATCAGTTGTTCCATTAATTTCTAATAAGTTGAAATTCCTAAAGGGATGCTATTGACGATTCTGCTGTGGTGAAAGTCAGATTTTAATGTCGATGTGTGAGTTCGTCTGTGCACAAATCGTGGTGGAAATTGGTTTCTTTTATGGGGATGTATGAATTGTGAGCAAAGTCAGATTGTGAATGGTGAAACTCAGTTTATAGAAGCTGCCCTTTTTGCCTCAAATGGGAATGCTTTTACGCTATTTATACGTTCAAATATTTCGATAATGAAACAAATTTTTGATGGCACGGCAAGCAGGGTGGAAGAGGGGAAAACGCTCTCATACCACATTCTCTCGCGTCCCTGGCACACAAAACGTGTGTTTCATTATCGAAATGTCTTAACGTGTAAATGGGGTATTGTAGAGCTGAGAAACTATCGATAGTCGGCACCATCAATATACGCTATTTACACGTTAATACCATGTTCAGACGGCAATATGAATTACGTGATTCGACCCCTGAATTACGTTCGCGATTTCTCCCGTTTAGACGAGAGATTGAGGCCTTTTACATTAGTCAATAGTTGACCGTCAATTCTCATTTTCAGTACAAAACGATAACATATCGTTATTGAAAAGTTGAGCGTTTTTTTGGTTGCACGTACTCGCTCCATGAGGCCTTTTACGTTTTCGTTGTTCGTGGAGACAGCATCGCATGCTATTATATGTTATTACTTATTTTTCTTGATCAATATTTTAGGATCTTACATTCTTGTATAGACCGAAAACTATACATTGAAGGCTTATTTTTATGTTATAAGAAATTAGGAAAAATGTGATGAATATAATTTAAATTTAAGGCGAAATTCCATAAATGATGGCAATGACGGATGTTGCGGCATACGCGGCAAAGGTGAAAACATTTGAGTTGCTTCCATTGAATCAATGTATTGAAATGTATTAAAATGGAAGCAGCTACATTACTATCGCATGAAATGTTCCGTCGTTTCTGGAGTTTCGCCTTTATTCTATTGACAATATGAAAATCACCTAGATAGTTTACTCCTACAAATCGTTAATAGAATTTATTTTCAAACAGAACAATTTAACAGCTACTCACTAAAAATTGTCTTTTTCAAAAAGCATTTTTAATTCAAGCATTTTGAAATGGTCCTTAGCATCAATAATTAAATTCATTAAAACAAAACAGGTATTTATGTTTCTGCTATCAATCCTTAATCAGAGATACATAATTTATGTTGCTAGTATTTTATAAAATATCACCCCTGTGTGGAAGAGGAAAATGTCATAAAAGGCATACAAAGCACGAATTGACGATCAATTCTTTCGAGTAAGTGTAAAAGCGAATGCAACTCCAAAAGGGAATATCGATAGAATTGACAGTCAACTATTGACTAATGTAAAAGGCCACATTCGTAATTCGATTTGTATGTTTTGTGTAAAAAGCAACATCCCAGGCGGAAATTTCAAGAATACCGCACTCTCCCGAAGTAGTGAAACTGTCTGAACTCAAGTTAAAAATTCTTTTACAAATTAAAATTAAATTTCAAGAAAGGTCCGTTTAGCCAGCTCTTGTTTCCATGATATTTTTATTACAAGGTGATTGGTAAGATCAGGAATTGGTCTCTTTTGTCATGCACGCGATAAATTCCAGCTGGGAGTTTGGGTTTTCTTCTTCTTCTTACTCTTTTTTTCGATAAATTTCGATAAAAATTAAGGAAGACACCGATTTTGACATAATTCGGATCGTTATTCAAAGTGAATTACGTTCGAATGAGGTAATTGAGCTTGTAAAATTGTTTATGGCGAATTACGTGATTCACAACGTCATTCGGCTGTGAATTACGAATGAGGGGCGAATAACGTAATTCATGGTGCCTTTTGAACATGGCATAAGACATTTCGATAACGAAACACACTTTTTGTGTGCTGGGACGCGCGGGGATGTGGTATGGTAGCGTTTTTCTCTCTTCCTCCTGCGTCCCTTACCAACGAAACTTTGTTTCATTATCGAAATGTCTTAAGGTGTTATAAGCTATTTACACGTTAAGACATTTCCATAATGAAAAAAATTTTCGTTGGCAAGGGTGGCAGGGGGAAGAGAGAAAAACGCTACCATACCACATCCCCGGGCGTCCCTAGACCACTCAAAGTGTGTTTCACTATCGAAATGTCTTAACGTGTAAATGGCCTCTAAATAGCGTAATAGTCGCCGATACTATCGGCTCTGACCAACGTTAGTTTTCGATACTATCCACATTTAAAACACAAAAACATGATTAATACTAGTGATGCCCCGAATAGTGGATTTGGCCGAATACCGAATACCGAATATTCGGTCAACCTCTCGGCCGAATAACGAATATTCGGCAACCGAATATTCGGCACGTAGTAAAGACAGCTTGGGCCTACTCGCGACTAGCTGGAGTCAAGGCAAAAGCTGCCGCTGAAAAATTTTCCCACTGTTTATAATGTTTTCGAAGAAAATTTAGAAGAAGCTAGCGTACATTTAATATTTCTAAAGAATAAAATGCAAATCTGCTGTATTTTTAGTTCTCGTTAATTAAGTTTTTTTACGTTATTGTGAGAAAAATTTAATTTGTAGTTAGTGTTGATTTTTTTAATAAGTTATTTCTACTATTCGGTATTCGGCCGAATATTTTAACTATTCGGCCGAATACCGAATACTGAAAAATGACGCCGAATAGGCCGAATACCGAATAGTGGCCGAATATTCGTGGCATCACTAATTAATACTATGATAGGACGTCAGACGTTCCGACCTTGGCCAAGTCGGATGAAAAGCCGGAGATTCTGAGATCGCTATAGGGCATTTCTATATGAAAAAAAATTTTTTTTTTGGTCGCCTATGGTCGCACGGGGATATGAGAAATGCGTACAACACGCTTCAGTCTGAATTCTAGACTGGATCCATACCATGTGACAAGGATTTGAAATGCATTTTGCTTTGACAGTGAGCGCTCGCCGAGAAGAACACATAAGTGTTTGGTAAACACGCTGAATGAACTGTTTCGTATGGTGTAGCGTCTAGCGCTCTTAAAGCACTAATCTCACGTAATGAGTCAATCAATCATCAATTAATTTTTCGCTTTTTGTTCTCACTTACAAATATACCCAAAAAAAAAGCTTGAAATTAATATATAAATGAATAAATTCGACAGTCGAAAAACTATCGATGTATCGTGCCATCGATAGTGTGAAACCATCGATAGTGCCTTCCATAGTATCGACAGTTTCCCAGCTCTAGTTGCTCGTCGTATTGATCGTATGATTGAAATATTTGCCGAATAGAAAATAAATAAACAGAAAGTCATAAAATGTCGTCGGATGTGCGCGATATCTTAGATATGGAACGCTCCATAGACGTTCCAGAAATAACGCGTGAATCCTTTTTATCAACAAATACGAAGAAACGAAACTTTGAAAAGTAAGGCACAATGAATTTGTGTTGTTGTTGTTGTTGTTGTTGTTTGGTATTTTCATGATAAATGAATGAAATTTGTATGTTTTATTAGGACTCGCAACACAAAACGACCCGAAGGAATGCACCGTGAGGTCTTCGCGCTGCTCTACAATGATAACAAGGATGCTCCGCCACTGCTGCCTACGGACACGGGTATGTACATACAATATGTCTACAATCAATGTCTTTGACTCTTTCGAATTGCTCTTTATCCAAGCACTCGGCATCGGCTCCGGCTATAAGCAAGCTAAGGCGCGCTTGGGAATGAAAAAAGTTCGTAAATGGGAGTGGGCAGCATTCACAAATCCAGCGCGAACTGATGGCGCAGCATTCCACCATTGGCGACGTGTTTCCGACGAGGCCAAGGAATATCCATTTGCAAAGTTTAACAAGCAAATTCAAATTCCCAGCTATACGATGACAGAATACAATTCGCACTTGCGCTCACAGAAATGGAATAAGGCACAAACGGATCATTTATTCGACTTGGCCAAACGGTGAGTTATTTTTACATGATTTTATTTGCCTAGCCAATGAAATCCTTCATATTTGAAAAGGTTCGATTTGCGATTCATTGTAATGGCCGATCGTTGGGATCGGGCTCAGCAAGGAACTAAGACGGTTGAAGATCTTAAGGAGCGCTATTATGAGGTGGTTGCCTTCTTAGCCAAGGCCAGAGGTCAGACAAACGATAAAAAGCCATTCATTTTCGATGCCGATCATGAGCGTCGCCGCAAGGAGCAATTGAAAAAGATATTCGAACGCACCACACAACAAGTCGAAGAGGAGCAAATGCTCGTCAACGAGCTGAAGAAAATCGAGGCACGCAAGAAGGAGCGAGAACGTAAAACGCAAGATTTACAAAAACTCATATCACAAGCAGATCAGGTGCGTTATCAATTGGCATGTTTCTCTAGGATGATGATGATGATGATGATGATGATGATGACGACTCATCTTTATTTTCTTTCAGCAAAGCGAGGCAGCGACAAATGCGCAGAATGCAAGAAAATATGAAAAGAAATTGCATAAGAAAAAGCTGCACCATCAGCCACGTCCTTCGAAAGTTGATTCGGTTGTGAATGCCATCGAAGTTGGCGGCAGCGGAATCAAATTCGCCGATTTGCGTGGATCTGGAGTTTCGTTGCGCTCGCAAAAAATGAAATTACCCGCGAATATTGGACAACGTAAGGTAAAGGCTTTAGAGCAGGCTATACAAGAATTTAAAGTCGGTAAGTACTCACGAGTTTTGTGAGGAGCTGTGTTCATTTGCTTATCGATTGCTCCTCCTTTTATTTTAAAAGACCCTGCACCACCACCCACTGAGGAAATTTGCAATGCTTTTAATGAGTTACGTTCCGATATGGTTCTTTTGTGTGAATTGCGTACGGCCTTATCGACATGTGTCTATGAAATGGAGAGCCTAAAGCATCAATACGAAGCCGCTTGTCCAGGAAAGGTACAAACATTTGAAGACCTTTTATAATTTTAGCCTAATTTCGCAACGCTTTCAACAATTTTTAGACTCTCAACATACCACCTTCACTTATACCAGCTCAACCAGTCAAACCAGGTGAAGAAGAGCCAAGCACTTCATCTGCTGCAGCTCATTAATTAATCTCTAAGAGATAACTAAAAAAAAAAAAACAAAAAACCCGACAACTTTGTACTTCATAATTAAATAAATTTATCCACAGATGCGCGCGGCATGTCTTTCAACTTGTCTCGATGTCCATATATGTTCGATGTAAGCACTTCTTCCCAGCAATACGTCAAACGTTCGAGAAACAGTAGCTAATAAATGAACAGTTGACTTAATAGGCAGGTGGCAGCTTGAGAACCTTCATTTCCACTTTTATTTGTTTTGTTTTTTTTTTTTCTTCGCTCATTTATTGGTAAAATATTTGTTTTTCATTTAAGACTTTTTCAGGATTTCTCAGCGCGAAATGGGTTATGGGATCTAAGTGACGAAGACGATCGGTTTTCACATTGAAGACAAAGAAGTGCAGGCCAAAATTGGAAACAAGCTTCTAACCCGTCGGTCCATTTAGGTCCTAGCTAGCTGTCGCGCTAGATTCGTCTCAGAAAGTGGATTGTTGATTAGGATTTCGCTTATTGTAGCTTTTAGTGTTTATAACTGCATTTATTACTACAGCGATCACATTCTAAAAGTTTCTATTTATCTGGGTCACTTACGCCTTTTATATCGTTGCATTGGCTCTTATCAATCACACTGAAATCGCTGACGGTACTTTAAAGCACTTGTTAAAAAAAAAAAAAAAAATCAAGCCGCGATCACTCAAGATCACTCAATGTAACAAAAAAGGAAAACAAAAAAAAATACAGTCAAAATAATGCAACATCTGTTTTCAAAACATTCGGTAACTTTTACGTGGGTTGTTCAAAATGTGTATCACATACAGACTGAAAAGATCCCTGCTAAAATTTTTATTTATTTTTATTTTATCCGGGGAATTCGTTCCCCGGAAATATTCAGCTGTTTATGAACAACCACAATTCTTAGACATAACTTCATCGGAAAGCAACTTAAAACGTAGAGTAGCGTCAAATGATTGACTTTAAGTGCATTTTTAAATGTTGTGAACTAAAACAAAACAAAGCAAAAAAAAAAAAAAAAACCCACAACAACAAGGAAATTCAAACAATAACGAAAAAAGGTAAGATGCGAACACTGAACGTGATAAGAAAGAGAAGTCACAGTTAATAAGCTATGTAAACAAATAATGCGAGTGACAGACGCGAAGCGGGAAGCGCGGGAAGCGCTCGGAAAAATAAAAGAAGACTTGATTCACGTTGGCACTGATTCATAAACAACTTTGTGGGCCTGCAACAAACAGTTCTTGTGGATATACACATAAGTACAAACAAAGACCGGGCTATGGAAACAATTCGAATGCAGAGCGCTAAGAAGTGCGTTCGAGTGTTTGTTCGAACCTGTTTTTGGAAGATCGTAAATTGATAAGTGACTAATTTCTGATATTTTATGTGAAAATCGATCTTAATATCTAAGTATATTTTGTATGAAATTAATTAGCCCATAAGCAAGGATGACATAAATGATGCTTCAAATTATAACGATTAAGATTTTTAAATGAACATGAGACATAATTGCCATTTAATTATGTAGGGTATCTATTTAAAATTCAATCGAAGTAAATCATTCAATTCGGAGCAAGAAAAAATCCTATTGCGAAAAACTATCTATTAATATCATTAGTAAGATAATTTGATTTAAAGCATTCGCTTCAAATTGTAACGGTTAAAGGTTTTCGAGGCAAATGCACGGCAATAGAAGGGAAGACCCCTATTATTATTATTAGTTTTTTTTTTTTTTTTTTTTTTTTTTTGTAAAGCTGTAAATTAATTGTAGAAAGAAAAAAACTAAAAATCAGTAAAAAAAAAAAAAAAAAAATTTCCAACATCCAAAAGTGCACATTTCACTTACCTCTTCTTTTTTTTTTTGACTAAAAAGCCCGATCGACAAAAGATCTTCATTCAGATGGCATCGCTGCTGATGCAGATGCAACATGTTCGATCCCATACAAATCCAAAGCTGGCGATTCGGATACAACGCAACCGAAATACGGCTTCATCTGTGTGTAGATAGTAGATACAGGTGCTACGATTATTTACCGCATTGTCGGATCATTTTTTGTGAATGAACTCATTCTTTTGAATGACTGACTGGCTGGTTAGCTGGCTGCTTGCCTAGTTGTGTGGCTGGAGGAAGCAAAGACGTGGGTTTCGGCCACAAATCGCCTAAACGAAGAGCGTATTGCATTCGAGTTTTGAGTTGCGGCGCGTAAAGTTGTCGAACGGAATGAATTTCATTTGATAGCAGCATTTTTCGTTGTTATCGTTTGGAGGCGCGAAGGCGTTTAAAGCAAAACTAAAAAGAAATTAATAGAAAAAGAAAAACAACAAAAGCGTAAGTGATAATTACAAAATTAAAAAAAAAAACATAGTGTGAAAATAACTTGAATTAAAGAACAAGATAAAAAAAGCACTTTTTTTTATGTGGTCTAATAAAAGAATAAATGAAAACATTAGAAAAAAAAAATAAACGATTTCCATATAAAAGTCTGAGTTATTTCGGAACTCCCGAGGAAGTCAAAAATAATATCGGAATCACTTGATTAAGGAGTTTTTGAATATAATTACCAACTTTCGTTTACAACCTCACAAAATTGCAAAAATATTAACTGAAAATATGCTTAAGAGCTTTAAGCGATTAAGCGTAAAAATCAGTTAATGAAACTAATGTTATTTTAGCATGGGGACTGCTGCATGTTTAAGACAAAAAAAAAAAAAAAAAAAAACCCAAAAAAAGGTCAAAATTTAAGGATCTTGAAAACCTTAAACCTGAAATGCATTTGCGTAACGAAGCTACAGAGGAATTGGACAAGGAATGTCAGATTTAGCCACAATTCATATGCAATTTCGAAAGGTCTAGTTACGATTTAAAGAATTTCAAAGAGGAAGATCCTTTAGAAGAGTTACCGAACTCTCTTTAGACCAAAATATACTTTATATCGATTCATAATACTTTTTACAATCCATTTAAAATTTCCCTCATGATCGTTGGTTGTAAAATTTCTGAATCTAGCGTACATTTTCTGCACAAACATATCCATATATTTGAATTTCCCACGAAGAAAAAATGACATCAGATTCTTCTTCTTCTGATTGCCAAGTTCGTGGCATAAATCTTTTGTTTTTTTGTTTTTTTAGCGGTCACATAAAGAAGCCTGTGGCAGGTGCTTTAAATGTATTTTCGTTAATCGAAACGAAAATGAAACTTTCATTAGTTCAGTTAGCCAATTTTTCTTATTCCAGCAGTTTCCAGTGCAGTTGTCCGTCCATTCAACACAGGCTGCAAATACGCTTTGATTGCGGCAATAAATATCCGTAACGGCGAAGTAAAAAAAAAAAATGAGTAGAAATGGAAATAAAAATTTCAATTCATAAACACCATTTCAACGTGTCTTCAGAGGCATAATAAAGTAGATTAGCATGTCGTGCGGGAATGGGTAACAGGAGGGGGGGGGGGGGGGGTTAGCAGTTCGTTAAGCTACCTGAACGAAAGGGTAGAATCTCATAAACGTGACGCTGCAATCGGAATACGCAATTTAAATACGTTTCAAAAACTTTTGCTGACAAAGGATGTCCCTCCATTCTTGCACACGGCGTGGATATGATGGTGATGATGATGATGAAAGAATCAAAAGGAAATGAACGAAAACAATTAAACACAAGCATATTCAAAAACGAAAAATAAATAAAGGACATCGTTGCCGCCGACGTCCATGTTGCATCCGTTTCCGTTTCTTTGTTTGGTCTCCAAAGTCAAGAGCGACCGAAGAATTCTCAATGAATGAATATAGAAATTCAAAGCAATGAATCAGCAAAGTTGCAAACGAAAGACAATGAATTGAAATGAGACAAGAACGAAAGAATGGAAAAAACAGATGAAGAATTAAAAAAATAGAAAGAAAACAGCATGAAGCGACAAGCGCAGACATGTCAACCGAACGACCGGCCGACCAACCGACAGAATAACCAACCACTTCCAGTAGGGATTACCAAATCCCTAAGTTAAATGGAAATTAAACGAAATTTCTCATGCTCGGCGAGGAGCTCAGCCAGCTAAACGCATGCGCATTGGACTTTTCATTCATAAGAAAAGTGTGTTTGAGTTTTTTTTTTTTTTTACTTTTTTATTTTATTTATTTATTTATTTTTTTTTTTTTGTGTGAGTTTTTAATGTTTCCTTCGGTTCCTTCGTGTGCTTTGAACTGTGTCCGTTCAACTGTTGAGCACCTCAAGGTGAAATCTCAATGTCCGACTGTTCATTGAGAAATAACAAGAACAAAGACATAAAAAATAACAAAATAACAAAATAAAAAAAATAAAATAAATTTCAAAAAAAAAAAAAATATAAAAAAAATTGAAATAAAATAAAATGGAAATGAGAAAAAATTGTAAGAAAAAATTGCTTTTCTTGCGCAAAGTGTAACTAATTATTTGCCCTTTTTACGCTGCTTTATGCACGGCGATCGCACCTTTGTTTAGTTTTCGCACGCTGATAAGCCAATTACATAGTTACGCGTGGAATCTAAAGCTGCTACAGCAGCAGCAACAAAAAAAAAAAAAATACAATAGAATAATAATACACACGGCAATATAAATTACAAAGAAATTAAAGAAGGAAATCTTGATTTTACAGACAAGGAGGAGTCAGGTGCACAAATTGCACTTTTGTCAGCAATTTTAGTCCGGATTTTGAAGCTTTCGGTTTCGTTATTTCCACGAAACAATGCAGACGTTCAAATCAAGGTAATTTTATTGTGCAATAGTTAAGATTATTATTAATTGCCTCCACGAAGAGTATGACATTTATAAAATTACCGATTTAACAATTCATAAAACGAGAGCTAATATTAAGCTATTAAAAAACATGTAAGGGTGTTATAGTCAGGCAAATCAGGCAGTCTAAACAATAAAATACCCGACACAGACGCGCATGTTTCAATAATTTTTAATATCAAGCGGTGTTTAAGGCCATAAGAGGCCCGCCCCATTAGTGATGTTACGAATGTGGTTTTTTACACATTCGCGAATGCGAATGCAAATGCGAATATCTGTCGCCGATATTCGCGAATGCGAATGCGAATGTTCAGTTTTAAATTAAGCGCCACTTATCTATGCTTAGGTATTGACAGCTGACGTGCCGTGTAAGTCCCACATATTTTTTGTTAGAGTGCTGCCCAATGGTCCAAAAATGGAAGTTATTTAATTAATATGTTTTCGTAAGGAAAATGAATTTTAATTTGTTATTCAAGTCTTTTTTGAATAAATTTTAAATATTGTTTTGAAGTTTCCACTTCAATAAACATATCAAATCAATCTACATAAAAGAAATATATAACATTCATAGGATTTTTACATTTTCCGGACGTTAATATTCGCCAAATATTCGCATAAAATTTTGCGGATGCGAATATTCGCAACATCACTAGGCCCCATATACCGACTTTGGTTAAATTTCTTTATGAAAACCGCCCCTTTGACACACGCCCACTTTTCCAATTTTTTTCAATATACGATCAAATTCTTCAGTTTCATTGAAATATTTCTAAAAAGTCCGATTTTGGGATTTTCGTAACAGACCCTAGTACTGGAGTACCCCTAAAAGTGGTCCGATCGGGTCCATTCTCGAACTTGTTCTTACTCATGTCCCCGTGAGCACGCATACCAAATTTTGTCGAGATAGCTCAACTCCTTCGATAAGATAACTGTATACAGACAGACAGACGGACGGACGGAGACACGCAGAGTTTGTCGGGTATAAAAAAGGAAAAATCCGTTTCATCAATGAAAGACTTTAGGGAAAACTTCAACTAGAAAACGTCGTCGAAGATTTTGAAATATCTAAGCGAAAAGTATCTAACATTTTCATGTGAAAGTGCAAAGAAATAAATGTGCTAGAAAAAAAAACACACATTAAAATTAAAGAAAGTAGTCAGTACTGCCAAACTTCTGTTGGGAGAAAATGGAACCTTAGCCGCGACTCTTGATATCATTTGCGAGTCGTTGTCAACCCCATGGTAACCATTCTTCTGCGACACATATTAACCCGGTAGCGCCTGAATTAAAAAAACAAATATATATATATATAAAATATAAAATAAAATATGGACTGGTTCAGGTATGGCGATGACAGAAAACGAAACCTTCCAGTGATACCGTATGGCATCGCTAGGCGTTGCCGGGTTAAGTAGCTATAATTTTCGAGTCTTTTTTTTTTTACTCATCTTCGTGATCATTTTCTAGTCCTTATCGACATTTATATCTTCGTTCGGATTTCCGATTCATATTTGGTATCATTTTCGGGTCCTCTACGACTCATATTTGCCATCGTTTACGAGAACTTCTTTTAATCGCGCATGTGATCAATCGCCTTTGAATCTTCAAGCGGGCTCGAAAAAGACTCGCAAATGAAATTTCTGATGAAAAAGTCTTTCAAATGCTACTTAGCTGGGCATAGAGGTATGGGAATTTTTTTTTTTATTTTTTATTTTTTTAATTCAAATTAGAACCGCTTAATTTAACCCCAAGAGAAATCGAATGAATCGAAAATGTTTTCAATAATTACCAAATTTGTTGTTGATGTTGTAATGTACCTAACCGCTCCCAAGCCGCCGAAACAATTAAATCGTTTACAAGAAAAAATGTTTTTAGGCTGATCCGCGATCATTTGAGCTGACAAACTTAAGGCCAACATCTTTATATCGATAGCCATTTAACTTATTACAAAGAATGTCGTCTCGTATTTCCAAATTCGGCTTAACACCCACTCAATACGCCTACATTCGCCGCTTGAGTCTCTCTTCAAGTTGTCAATAAAATCGCTTAATTTTCTGTCATAATGCGGACTTAAAAAGCTGAAATTTATTTAAACAAAAGATGAAAGAGAATGCAAATATGTCTATATATTCCAAAAACGAAAACAAAAAATACAACAAAATGTTAAATATTTTCCCTTTTCTTTTGCCCCCCTTTTCTTGAGACGTCTCGGATTAAGCATCACACATGCGGATTTCGTATAATTTTTATAGCTAATAGTGATGATGTGGGAATAGCTTTACAGTGGCTATAGCTCCCTTTTGGCCTGTTACCCTTAAAGAGCACATTTTATAGCTCGTTTAATTAGTGACTGAAGCGATTTATTCTATCTGTGATTTTTGAATTTTTTTTCTTTTTATATTTTTTCCTCTAGAGATCATAAATTTGGCTGTAAAAGATTTTCGAATCTTAAAACTATAAAAAAAAAAATTTCTTTTTATGCCTAGGTACATCAAAATGTAATTTTCCGCTTCAAAATTTGCAAACAGTTTTAGTTGATTTATTATTTCACATAAGCACGAAAACATTGACATTCATTTGATATTTTTAATTAACTGGGGTGGCAAGGGCTCTAGAATGGCTTATCGCTTATAGATTTTTGTTTTTATACCCGAAACACTCTGTGTCGAGGGTATATTGTGTTTGTGTGGTTGTGTGTAACACCCAGAACCAGTCGAGATAGACCATACAAAAAATATATAGAAATGATAAGCGTCACTAGGAGATTCGATTTAGCCATGTCCGTCCGTCTTTCTGTCTGTCTTTGTATACAGTTATCTTATCGAAGGAGTTGAGCTATCTTGACAAAATGTGGTATGCGTGCTCACGGGGATATAGTAAGAACAAGTTCGAGAATGGACCCGATCGGACCATTTTTAGGGTACCTCCAGTACTAGGGTCTGTTACGAAAATCACAAAAACTGCCTCCAAAAACCAAGTTTTTCAAGATATTGTGATGAAATTTGATATTTGAACATGTTTAAAGGCAAGTAATACGATTTCAAAAAATTGGAAAAGTGGGCGAGTCAAAGGGGCGGTTTTCATAAAGAAATTTTTAAAAAGTCCGTATACGGGGCTCCTTATGGCCTTAAAAACCTCTGGAATATTCTTTCTTAGTGGTCCTGTTTTTTGGGCGTGGTTTAAAAATCATTTGAACATATGTGTCTGTGCCGGGTATTTTATTGTCAGGCTCGCCTGACTATAACACCCTTACTTGTTTTGCTTTATAAAAATTAAAATAAAATTTATCTCACTTATTGGATTTCAATATTAAACAGTCTTGGGTTGATTTCTTTGATGCCACCGTTAACCATTGCATTGGCTCGAAAACACTGCCTTAGTATTTTAAACTAAAGGAGATTATATTGTGCGTGTGTGTGTGTGTGTGTGTGTGTGTGGGTTCTTCGTGCAGTGTTGAAATCAACTCTCCGCTCATAACACTAGAATCAGGCGAAATAAGAGCCAAATAAAATAAAATTCAAATGAATAAGGGGGAAAAAAAGAAGACGTGAACGCAGTAAAGAAATTGAAACGGTTCAAATTTCGCGCCTCCGCAAATGATTTCATTGGTTTTTCCCTTGAATTTGTCGGCTTCAAACTTAAATTTCATTTAAGATGTTCTCGAGCATTCATGATTTGTGGACATCTACGTTAACGAAAAACGACGACCGTACTACGAATTTCGGATTTCGGATTTCGGATTTCGAAATGGCACTTCCGTTTCGTTACGCTCAATGAGAGTTGGCGCGCTCCGATCGTTGAACTAGAATTTCGAAATCAGCGCACAAAGGTGCAATCTAGGCACTGTGGGATGTAAGGTGTTGAGGCTTTCAGTGTTTCGGAACATAATTTTGTGATCGCGCGGGGCAAGAGAAATGCATTCATCCATCCTACGCGCGCGAGAAAGAGAACTCATAAAGTGAGAGAATTCCATCCAAAAAAAAAAAAAAAAAGAAAACAAAACAAAAAAAAGGCACAAAAATTGTTTCAAAAAGAAAAACGTAATTCCTACTTGACTCGCACAGTACCGTGGGCTTGTGGAGCAATTGTGTGGGGGGAATATTCAGACGCCGGAGTGCCGTACCCACACGTAATTTATTCGCAATTAACGCGTTGTGTAAATCGGCTACGATCATGTGCCCGTCGCTCCATCCGTCCGTCCGCACGTCCGCCAAGTCTTTATTTTTTCTGTGTTCCTCTTAACTTTCGTCTCTCATCGTCATCGTCATTGTCGTTCTTTTTTTTTGCCCCCCGATTTGTTTATGCTCTTTTCTTCGTGCAATAAACTTTTATTTGCCTTCGCATTATGAATGCTCGGCGATAATGGCGTTGGTGATGAGTTTTTTTGATTGCTGCTGGTGCTTTATTCTGCACGGTGCGGTGTCAGTGGTGATCTGATTTTTTTCTTTACCTATTTTTTTCTCCTATTTTCAAAAGATTTTTAATTTTTTTTTTTTTTTTAATTTATTGTCGCCCCTCTTGATGCTTGATGGTGCTGTGATCGGTGTTCACTATCCTGATTGGTGCTTGTTTTCAACAACAATGAAGCGAACTCTGCTTAGTGCCGATTTCAACTACGCCCACTAGCGAAAGAAATCTTCAAGAATAATCAATCAAAATATTGTTAAAAGAGCTTTCAACAAATCGAACTTTGTTGATTGAAGAAAGTTCGTTTCTTAAGTCTTTCGTTTTGTCTTCTTGTTGACTTTTTCGATTGAGAGACGATTCAGCAGGAGTGACAAGAATTTTCGGTTTTTCAATCCAAATTTTTGGTGAAAATTTTCAAATTCAATTTAATCGAAAACTTTTTAGAACTCTTGTCTTGTTGTTTACCCTGTAAATTTTTGAAATGGTTTGTTTACAGGTTTACGATGGAATATTCAAATTCTTCGGCCGAACACGCAACTTCAGTAGCAATAGCTATAGAATATTTTGGTACAATAGTCTTGAGAGACGCAGGTTCCACGGACGGCTGACGCTGGAACCCATCCACCAATATGTATCTAAGCAAAAATGTTAACCGGCAGCATTGGGTATTGCCCTAATTTTTGACAAAATTTTGTCGATCGTATAATGATGATCAGTGTTGCCAGAATTTTTTTGCAGAAGAAGCTAAAACCTTACAAAAAGAAGGCTAAAAAAGGCCAAAAAAAAATTTCCAAGCTAAAATAAAAAGCTAAATGTATGTTAAATTTTTGGGTTTTATTTCAATTTAAAACATCATCCAATAACTCCAAATCTTCATCGTCGGGCATATTTTCTGTATTACATATATAAATGTTATTTGTCTCATATAGTTTTATTTAAGATTAGCACGAATAGTAAGCAGAGAGTCTAATGTTTCTGTCTTTATTCGATTTCTTAGCTTGGTTTTTACATTGATCATTGTGCTAAAAACTCTCTCTACCTCCGCATTACTCAAAGGCAAGACTAGAAAAGTAAATACTAAAGTGACAAGTTCGCAAAAAGGATTTTCGTTCGCTGCATTCCTGAAATTTTTAACCTCTATCTAAAAATCGGTTGTACAGTTAAAACTTTCCCATGTATATGAAGTTAGTTTTTGCCATTGTGTTTCAATACTAGTAATATCGTCTGCAGTATAATCAAATTCCTCTTTATCAAAGTAAGAAAATATTTTTGGCTTTATAAATTTAAAAGAGTTTTCAACAGAAAAAAAATCAAGTTTTTTAAGAGTTTTTATGTTAATAGGTAAACGTTGACGTAATTGTTTTATTAGCTGCATTATAAAGGTGCGACAAGTATCATCATTGATGATACCCTTAGTGCTCTACATTCCTTGACAGATTCTCAGCGAATGAGTGATTGAGTGAAGAGAAGATCTATCACAGTTAATTCTTTTCAAAAATATTTCATTCGTAAGCTTAAGTATTTCCTTATCTCGATCGTTCTATTCCTCTTTTCCTTAAATACTTTCTAAAAATTTCTTATGGAAACTTTTCCTTGAGAATAGATGGATTTTGACGACATTCAGTGAATAACTTTTCCTTTGAAGATTCATTTGATTAAACAGGTTGATCATTTGAAGTTTGATTAAAAAAAGTTCATTTTGATTTCTTCTCATTCCCATTTTGAGAGAGTTCGAATGATCGAAATGATAAAAAACAAACCATCCCGGATTCTATGGTAGTAAGTTAAAGTTTTCGATTTGTCTGACACCTCCGTCAATTGGAAAACTATGCACAATGGCCCATTATAAATCTTGTCGCCCATCAGGGGACTAAAAATCCGATCTTGCTTCATTTTCATATTCCAACTTTCATACAAATTGACCATTCAAATGGATCATTAGAAAAAAAGGAGCGGCGGGGGGTACAAAATTGTGCTTGAGCCCAGCTATATGTATTGATTTAGAAGATTTAAAAAGCTTTTTAAATGCAAATTTGAGAGTTTTTCTTTCCCCTTTTGGGAGCATCGATGGTATTAAGTGTCATTCGAAATGCTATCGCCACAGCTAACAGTGCTTTACCGACCTATTAACGTCTTATGGACGGCGCCAGCATCGCTCTCAGTGCTGCAACGACGCGATTGCTTGGGGTTTTCTCTCAAAATTTTGAGTGTAGGCGTTTTTTCTTTCTTTCTTTCTTTCTTTCTCCTTCCTTGTCTTTTCTTTGCGCTGTTCAGTTTTGAAAAAAACAAAAAAAAAAACATCGGCGGTCATGGTTATCGCGTCTTCTGCCTTCTGAGCCCGCCAACGCGTTTTTTTGTGTTTTCATTTTTTTTTTTATTTATATGTGTGTTTTATATATAAGTATGTATATATATTTTTTTTGGTTTTTCTTTAAATTTTAGCAGCAATAAATTTGCTGGAAATTTTCAAGTTCTACTGAAAGCGAGCAGCTAGCTAGCGGAAAGACCAAAACTAATTTGCATAAGGCACAAATTTACACATTTCACAAATAAAACATAAGTTAACTGAAAATAGCAGAAAAGTGTGTGTGTGTGTGTGTGTGTGGGAGAGAGAGGGAGAGCGATACATAGGGAGCGTCAGAGTTTAAAAGAAAAATTCGAAAATATTCCGAGCAGCCCCAATTGGAAGGTATGTATGTAGGTAGACCGACAAGCCATGACTTTCGATTTTTCATCGCTACTTCTCTGACTGGTTACAGTGGTGTCTAATTAGATCCGATCCGTCGAGAAAAAATGACATTATATATCGAAAATCTCGCTTACTTGCATATAGATAAACAGCCGCTTTTATGAGCCACAGTGGCACATACTTATATGAATGAAATTTTGGCTTAAAAAGCTACAGCGAGACTGTCTTTTATATACACAACAACAGCTGTAATTGTATGTATCAATAGTTCGTACAAAGTAATAACGACCCCTATAAACGAGATTCGCATTTAAGCGGGACGCATACAAATCAGAAACCACTGTATCGTCATTTGCGCCGACGTCGCAGCTCAATTGACGAGTGCTGCGAGGTGTTTTTTTTTTTTTTAACTTTTTCAAATGGCTCCTACACTGGAACTCACGAGTGGCTGGTTGCCATTTTTGGCTAAGATCAGTTAAAAAAGCACAACAGCTGCTGCCGCTGCCGACGTTGCCGACGTTGCCGCGTCGCCGCTGCTGCTGCTGCTGCTGGGTCAGAAGCCGCATTCGAAACAAATAACTTGAGCAGGGGAAATCGGTCATTGGAGGCACAGTTGCCGCCGTAGTAGGCCACATTTATGCTAGAACAGGACATTGAATAACGATGGCATTTTTCCTTTGGCTTTCCTTTTATTACGTGTCTTTGGACTAAAATATCGAAGAGAAAAGAAAGGAAGTAAAACACAAAAACAAAAAAACAAAAAAAAAAGAGGTCTCATCTTTGATCTTGATCTTGTTAAGCTGAAACTTTTTAATCTTAAGGCAAGAGTGTATGAGTCTTCAATGATAAACGATGAGTTCGCTTGAAATTTTCCAACGCTGCTCAATGACACAGTCGAACCTATTTAAAGTGCTGCAGCGCGCTGTGTTCATTTCAAGCGAAGAGCCTCTCTCATTTTACCTTCATTTTTGGGGGGCGGGGGGAAAAAATCGAGGTCTTACTATTCCTCGATTTCGATTCCAGTCCACAATTGTATCAACAACCCAATGCAATGACTCTGATGCGCGAAGGCTTGCATCGAAAATTGCACTGTCACGTGTGTGGGTTTTTCTTCGTAGTACGTTGTCCGTAGTACCTACTCTTTTCGACTACAAAAAAAAAAAAAAAAAAAAAAAATCACTTTGATTAATCGTAGCTTTTCATATTAAGCGTTCTAAAGCGTTCCTTTCGCTTCGCTCTGAGACGACGCTCGTTGACTCTTTGCGTGGCGTGAAGCAAGATCTCCGTCATTGGTGCTGTGCGGTCTGCGCATGCCTAGCCGTTGTGCGTGGTGTGTTGTTACACATTCAAGAAATTCAAGAAATCACTTTTAAATTGTGAAATATCGTGAACGAGATGGGCCGAGTGACAGAGATTAACGTGCGAGCGCAATTTACGCATTCATTCAGAATAAATTAAATTAAAAATAAATAGAAATTCAATTAAATATGCGTAAATATTCGAATGATTTTTTTTTTTTTTTTTTGCAGAATTTCGTCCAACTTCGTTTAACTTCTTCGTCATGCGAATTCATTTAAACACAATAAATAGTCTTTAGAAATTCTGCAGTTGTTTTCAATTAGGAGAACCAACCATTGAGGCCGCCATTCTTGGCATTGGGGACATTCTTTGGACTCCAGAAATGTTCATTCAGCAGCCATGAATTCATTAGACTAATGGGTGTGGTCCAAGTATATTTTTCTCTTAAAGAAAATTGAATGGATTTAAAAATCCACGGACTTGTGCCCTAATAATGTAAGCTTTCACTACTCTCAGAAAAAACATTGTGAAACCAACAACTTTGATTGATTAAAGTGTACCCAACAATGTATATTCTGAAATTAAGAGTGCCACTGTTGTTGCGTCCCATATATGTATAGCTCTTGATCCCAGGGTGCGATGTTCGATTCCCGGCACAGGCGAAACGGAGTGTAATTTTCCAAGCCTAGCACTGGTTTTTCAAAAAAATCGCATGCTAGGGCACACTACATAAAAAGACACAAACACTCAAACAAACACAAGAAAACCTCCGTGCACGGAAAGAATTGTCTTGTATTGAATCAATAAAATATTTTATTAACTGTCAAAAAGTAAACATTTTATTAATTCAATACCAAAGTTGTACCCAAAGTACAACTTTTGCTAAAAATCAGTAAATAGATTTTACTGATATCAGTAAAAAATTTTATTGACTAAAAACACATAGTTAGATCTCCCATTAGAAGTTATTTCTGATGCTACAATTCAAGGGTTTGAATTGCAGTCATAGGTAGTTTAAATACGCAAACCGAAATTTGACTCAGTAGTCAGCCAATCCGTAAAAATTGCTCTGATGAGACCCCAGACGGCAGGTCGAAACGTACGTCAGCAAATAGTCGTTCATGGATGCCTTTCTCAAGCATAGCTTGAAACATAGAATTCACATTAATGAATTAATTATTGTTCTTCTAGAAATAAACTTTCGTCGCAGAAAAGAGTCACCGAAATGGGACGAAAAAATGCAACAAAAATAGGAATCTGTTGATTCGCTATCAAAGAAAAGAGAAGTTTAGCTCGAATACTTTCACAGTTAAATTGCAAAAACAACTCTCTGTATGCATATGCATACAATAAAACTTAATACATGCAATTGTTTTTGTAAATAAGTATTTACTTGTTGATGTTTAATAAAATATTTTCTTGATTCAATAAAATATTTACTTTTTGATGTTTAATAAAATGGAAATATAAAATAAAAGGGAAAATGATTTATATTAATTTATTTTTTTTTTTTTTTCGTTTTAGTTAATACAAAATTGCGATTAATTTATGAGTGATTGTCACATAGACACGAACCAAAGATTCATCTTCAAAGCTGTTCTGAAATCGGCCGAAATGGTTTTTAATTTGAAAAATTTTATAAGCTTTTTTATTATGCTCGTTTTTCTCAAGACAAAATATACATACATACGTAATTTATTTACTACCCCCAATGCGAGAAAAGAGCTAAATTAAAGCAGTTTTCGAAAAGTATTCGAACGAAAAGTTAAAGACTCCAAATGACATGCTAATTGACAAACGCCCACCGATGTTGGGTGACAACAGGCCACGGCAGGCTTTCGAAACCCAGCAATTAAGTGCGCAGCCGTAGCCGGCGCAGCGACAGTCGAATGCAGCAGTTTTTTGAAGTCCAAAATATGTCGAGAGAATGACGTTTCATGTGTGGGTTTCGAACTTGAGAGTAAATTTTGTGAAAACAAAAAAATAATACTTATATAAGTATATATGCACAGAGTATGCACAGAGAAAAAAATCAACTAGAAAACTGGTTAAATCAAAAGGAAAAACATACAAAACGGCTTGAACAAGGAATATTTTTAATTTAAAAAAATTTTTCTTGTTGGAAAAACATAAATATTTTCCCATATTTCAGGTTGAATTGAAATGATAATTTTCAAAAATTGATTTAAATTTAAATTGTTAACCCAACCACGGACATAATTGAAATGACAAGATAATTTTTAAAATATAAAAAATTTCCAAAAAAATACCTATACAAGAAGAAATGTCAAAACAAATTTAATTAACGTTCAAGTCAAATGGCCACAGAGCACTCTGCTGAACATAACGCCAAAAATAGCCATCGGATGGACTGCATCCGATTGTGTCAATCCGTTTTCGTGACTAGGGATGGGCAAAAAATATCGATATATCAAAATATCGATATTTTTAAAACGATATATCGAAAATTTAAACTGATATTTTTGCTCGGCGATATATCGTACATCGATATACTTTTCCCGACATCGAAAGCGATATTTTATATATGTCTATCGTTGTAAACATGTGCTTCACATGTATTTCTCTTGGATATAAAGCGGCATTTTAATCGTTCATGTCTTATCTTATCGTATCATATCTTATTATACCATCTGAGAACTGTAAAACGTCCTTTTGTACACTCCAATTTTGTCTAAAATATGTACAGTGTACTCTGTCTTAAGCAAACACCTACGGGATCCAAATATATGTCCGCTTAACAGAGGTATTCGCTTAAGAGGAAAGTATTTGAGAAGCAGGAGCACAAGAAATTTCCTGAAATCTGTCCGTTTAGAGTAGTGTCCGCTTAGAAGGGTTCTCCCCAAGCAGAAGTTACACTGTATTTTAGTAAAATAGTCATTTTGAATTGGTATTTATAATTCGATATATCGAAAGCTCGATATTTCTCCCCCGATAGTATCGTTTCAATTTCGATGCTTTTTAAATAAATCGATACGATATATATCGATGTATTTTCCCATTTTGCCCATCCCTAGTCGTGACTGCTTTCGCAATGCTCAAAAAGTTCTAAGATTAATAAATGTCTTATATGTCCTATTTTATAAAACAAATGAGAATTATACCGAACGAAAAGAAATGTAATTAAACATATTTCCTTTTAAATCAACCAAAAATGTTGTTGACTCAACAATTTTTCTTTTGAAATTTTCGTTCTGCTCGAAAATCAAAAGGACTGTGAATAACAATGCGCATTTAAAAAAAAAAATCATAGTAAAGTTCGCTCAGTGTACCTATATGTAAAAAATCGCTGCCAAAGAATACTAAAAAGCAAAAGAGTCGAAACAAGTCGGTTCGCAGAGATCTGCCACAGAAAAGTTCGTAAGTCACAAAAATGCACGAGATTTCCTTTTTATTTAAAATTTTTTTTATTTTTGTTCAAATCAAAAAATAAACCAAAAAAAAAAAGGCAACAGAAAAATTTTGTTTATTAATTTTGGCTTAGATTTTGTACGAACGTGTTCGTGAAAACGTATGATGTGGCTGGCTGTTCGTTTTTATATCTATGTATGCCGATCGGAAGTGTGTGGGCGTAAATTACGATTTGAAGATTGTTTTTCAATATTTTTATTTCATTTGAAGCGGGTTTTAGTAATCGCATGCATGGGCAGGCAATCGAGTAAGTCCATCAGGCATTCAGCCATGCAGCCATTCATTCACTCATTCAGTCAGTCGGCTTTGAAATCAAGAAAACAGGTTAAGTCCACATGTGTTAGATTTTGATTTAATTAAATTCTGTTAATAAATTGCTTAATAACAATGGTGACCAAAGGTGACCATGTGTAACGGAATGACCGTTCTGGAATCCTTGTAAAATAACACTTCGTTAAACTGCCGAGCTGCCTAACATACACGGCAATTCAGAAAATCTTTTTCCGATAATTATGTAGAATCACGTGGCTCTGGGATGGCGTAGGGAATGCGATGCATGCCATGCTCTTGGTCCCAGGCTCCGAGATTCGATTCCTGGCACAGACGACTATAGCAATTCGAAACCGGTGGTCACCTTGAACCCATGACAAGGCGACAACTTCTTTATTGATTTCAACATTATTATTTTTACGAAACCAAGAGTGTGTGTGTTTCCCATATTGATCCTTTGAATATTCGTATTGTTTTTCAAATTGACAATTGACTTTTTTGCCGTTGAGCTGAAGGGGCATTCATTTAAATGAAAGTTACAAAAATTTTTGCCAACTTTTGGACCTTTTATCCTAAAAGAATTAAGGTTGTCAAAAGCGATTTTTATTTTTATTTTTTTCCGATATCAATAAATTTGGCTTCGGGCCTTAGTGCTAAGACACAAATCTTTGAAAGCCTATGAAAGGAATAATTTTAGAAAAATTCTCTCATGCCAAAAAGGGCAAATAATCTCCAAAAATCGACGAAAAACTAATAAACTTACCCATGTTTTGGAATTGCGAAGCTCGTATCTTAAAAATGGCAAGCTCTATTTTCTTGAAAATAAAAAGTGGCATTTCATAGGTCAATTTCTTAATAAGGACTGGCCTTTGACCGATCCAAAACCTACCGGTTATATTATGGCAGTTCGCTCCATCGAATTCGGCTAGCCGGCGGTCGGTAATAAACGGGTTGGGTTAAGGGTAGTCTGTAAATGACACTTTCATCAACTTAGAATATTTATAAGAAATTTGTTGTTTATTTTCCTCATTTGACTAGCCTAAAACCAGAAAAAATTACGACAATTGACCCAAAAAAAACTGGCCTATGACCAGCCGTTTTGTGGACTAGTCCCTCCCCAAGGACAGGCCCATGTTAAAAAGGTCAGTTGAATTCATTAGAAGTGGAATTAGGAAGGGACTAGTAGTGGTAACATGAGGGACTGACCGAAGGCTACACTTGGGTCAGTCCATATTTCTGCAGGGAGTTTACTCAAGCGGCAATGTATAGATTTTCCCTTAGTTAAAAGCAGTGTGACCAGAAAAAATAAATAAAATTGGCTAAAAAAAGGCTAAAGAAATTTTATTTCGGCTAATGAAAAAAGCTAATATGCCTGCCACACGTAGATCGAAATTGAGCAATTTCAAAAAATTTCAGAACAAATTTGACATTTGAAATTGAGGCAATTTCAATTTTGTTCTGAAATTGAGCAATTTCGATCTACGTGTGGCAGGCATATAAATATTTTTGTTTTTTGAAAAACAAAATAAAATGAGATTTTTTTTTAAATGTCACATTTCCTGTGTACTTACGGAATAAGAAGACAAATTCTCTATCATTTGCAACTGTTCAAAACACGTTCGACATCTTTGTTTCCCAGCGTTGCTCTTATCGGAGAAGATTTACTCCGTTTCTTCAAAAATTTCGAAATCTTTTCCGATATTTCTACTTTTATTTTGGTTCTTGTGGCCTTTTCTACAGTTTTTTTTTTCTTTGGTCAGACGTAGCAGTGCAACAGCATCTTTCCATTACTTACAGATACAAAATGTTGCAAGGTACAAAAACGTTCAGTGGGTTCATACGATACTTTATTTCAAAAGTAAAACAAGTAAGGGTGTTATAGTCAGGCGAGCCTGACAATAGAATACCCGACACAGACACATATGTTCAAATGATTTTTAATATCGAGAGGTATTTAAGGTCATAAGGGGCCGCATATACCGACTTTTGTTAAATTTCTTTATGAAAACTGCCCCTTTGCCACGCCCACTTTTACAATTTTTTTGAATTTTAATCGGAGGCTTAGATATACGCTCAAATCCTAAGTTTTATTGAAATATTTCGAAAAAGTCAGATTTTGAGGCAGTTTTGGGATTTTTGTGGCAGACCCTAGTACTGGAGGTACCCTTAATAATGAACCGACCAAAAACAATTTTGGGGAGGATGTTTGTGGCTACAAAGGAAACATAAGTGCCAAATTTCGTTCAAGTCCCATTTGAATTTCGGGTGTAGGAGACAATTTTCGAAAAACGCCCTTCAGCCACGCCCACTTTTCCAATTAATATAAATCATATTACTTGCCTTTAAACATGCTCAAATACCAAATTTCATCAAAATATCTTGAAGGACTTCGATTTTAGAGCAGTTTTTGTTATTTTCGTAACAGACCCTAGTACTGAAGGTACCCTTAAAAATGGTCCGATTGGGTCCATTCTCGAACTTGTTCTTACTTATGTCCCCGTGAGCACGTATACCAAATTTTGTCAATATAGCTCAACTCAACGGACGGACAGACAGACGGACATGGCTAAATGGAATCTCCTGGTGACGCTGATCATTTCTATATATATATTTTGTATGGTCTATCTCGAGTGGTTCTGGGTGTTACACACAACCACACAAACGCAATATACCCTCGACACAGAGTGTGTCGGGTATAATAAGCTAAATAAAAGTAGGAATAGTATAAGGGCCAAAATTCTTTTTAACGCCTTAACTTCTGTCCCTGTCAATGAAATTCAGTTTTTCTGAAGGAGCAAACCAAATTAATAAAAAATTAATTTTGAAAAAAAATTTATGAATAACGAAATAAAATACTCTAGTCGAATTGAAAAAAAAAATCAATTATTACCAAAACTCAATTTTTTTTCTTCGCAAATTACAGTAACATTGTTGTTCTTATCTTGTCTTGTCTTGCCAAAGACAACAATTGTACTGAAATTTGCGAGTAAACAAGATGGAAGTTTGGTAATATGCGATTTTTTCCAATTGGACTAGAGTATTTTATTTCGTTATTAATAAATTTTTAGGTAAAATTAATTTGTTATTAATTTTATTTGCTCCTTCAGAAAAACTGAATTTCGTTGACAGAGACAGATGTTAAGGCCTTAAAAAGATTTTTGGCCCATAAAAACGGCTGAACAAAAAGGCTGAGGCTAAGAAGTATTTTTTAAGGCAAAATCCGAACGAAAAAGGCTGGTTAAAAATGCAAAAAACTGAAGATTTTATACTAATCTCTTAAACTTGAAAACTCTTAATGAAATCGCGGACTCAAGACCAGTAAGCTGTGTAAGCGAAAAAATATATTTTATATATAAAAAAAAAAAAAAAAATAATTTCATTAAGTAAAAAAATCTTGGAGATGCCGGGGATCGAACCCGGGACCTTTCACATGCAAAGCGAACGCTCTACCACTGAGCTACATCCCCACATGTAGATTCGTTCGCTAATGCATGATATAACAAACGCAAATATGGCAAAATATACAATAAGCTCTTGCTTTTAATGCAAAGAGTAAAATTGAACGCAGGCTCTCTTCGAATAAAGAGAGCGAATTTAAGGTCTTGGAGTTTCTATATTTTGTTCAAACAACTTTCATATTTATCAAAATAATTCCGAGTGATTTTCCGTTAATTGTTGGAAAAAAGCGCAAACCAAGTGACTACGAAACAAAATGAATATGTTGCCGCAATGGTTTGACATTGAAAACATTGACTTAATGGAACCAATTAGGAATCTTTTGAATGCAAGAGAGTCGATTGATACCCTGTAGGAAGAGTGGGGTCAATTGTGCCCTAGCGAATAGTTCTCGAGAATAGGAAAAAGAACTACTACGCGAGTAGAGACACGGACAGTAGAACCTAACTAGTGGCATATTCAACAGTTCAATTTTGCCCACACATTAATCTAATATATTTTCTGTGCGTGAGTCAGATAGGTCCGTGGCGTAGTGAAAGCGTATTCGCTTGGCAATATGGAGGGCTCGAGTTCGATTCCTGTCGCAGGCGAAAAAATTTGGAAGAATGACATGTTTCGAAAAACTCAAATAATTGGATTGAAAAACAAGTCTTCACCAATGCTGTCTCACAACTTTGCGCAAAAATTCGCTCAACATTTCCTGCCAATTTGAAACCTTTCTTTTTTATATATTTGCTTTTTATTCCTCTTAGGATTCCAATTTTTACTAATAATTAAAAAAAAAAAAAAATCGGCGTTCGCTTGGCCCGGGATTTGAACCTGGGTCCTTCGGATCGCAGGGTGCACGCGCTACGCTGTGAGCTACGACAGCGCGGGCCGGTACCCCATCTATCAACGTAGTATAGCAAATTTACTGAATTGGCCCTGTTGCCTCTACTTCTGCACTAGTTCAGACGCGACTGTCGATTTTCGAATGGCACCTCAGAGTAAAAGTTTACAGTTCGATGCATTGGCGGGGAAATTACGAGCGAGTAGTACTGTTGATTTGGGAAATAGTCGAAGAATACTTCTGCACTAGTTCAACTTTCTACAGGGTATCTATGAAACGATTTTTCACCCCCTTTTTTTTTGTTTTTTCTTGTTGTATACCATGCTCCGTCGCTCTCTCGTTTTGTACGACAAATATGTTATGTATGGATGTTGTTTTATGTAGAATTATTTCAACATACATAGTTGCTAGAAGCTTTTTCCCGACAATTCAGCATCGAGCCTCATACGTTTTTTCGAATTGAATTGCTTTTTACCCAGTTCGAAGCGTTAATGGCATCCTTCGTTGCCTTTGGATGTTCTCGTGTTGTGTTTTGTTCTCCCTGCCGGCAACATTCATATGTAAATTGTTAAATAAACTAAACATGAGAACATAAAAAAAGAAACCAAAAATAAAAATCGAAAAGTTAACAAAACACATCGATGCGCGCCCAAGCTCACCGAATGGACGGATAATGCATCCGACCACGTTAACCACGCCAACCACAAAACCTGCAAGAATTGCGACGGGAAATGGTAGCAAGCAGAGCACCGGAGACCAGGCAGCCAGACTGACGGACGGGAAGACGACAGACGCACCGAGAGGCAATTTGATTTAAATTGAAATCGAAAGAGATGCACCAACGTTCGACCGGAGCAATAAAAATAATAAAAAATCAACAATAAAAAAAATTTCGTTTTTATTTAGAAAAAAAATAATTTTTTTTTTATGGTTTGTTGTCATTGTTGAGCTCGGATTTTGAGGACTCCACAAAGACGACTGGCTTAATCCGCAAGACAACATTGCAGAGCGGCACAATAAATCGAGCTGCTTACTTTTGTGCGTGGTAATTTCCTTCTTTGTTATGTGAATACAAAAGGTAAAGGGAAATGGTCTACAAACACAAACAACACAAACAACAACAACAGCAACAACGATATTTTCAAAAGGTCGGACTTCGTTTTCTACTTTCCTTTTTTCGTTTTGTTATTTTTATTTATTTATTTTTTTTTTAATTCTTTCTTCTTCTTAATTTGATGCCGAATTCGAAAACTCACTTAAGTCGAGTCACAATTTTGAGCTGATTTCTTCGCTTCTGACTGTGCTAACTGCGATCATCTTACCGATCCTTTTCCGTCCTTTTCCTATCCTTTTTGATTTTCGTTTACATACTTCGCTTTAACTTGTTGCGGAAATGGATTCCTTTTTCTTTTGTTCAATCTCATTCTGTGGGTACAAGCTTGCGAGTATTTTGTGGATTAAGGCCTCTCAGACTTGCAATAAATAATTTTTAATTTGACGGCATTCTGCGTTCCGTTGTTCTCGATGCTAACGGAGTGAATGTGGCATGTCGCACAGTGGGATTTTAGTAGCAAAAATAGGATAAGAAAAACCCCTTAGGGCTTGGTAAGGATAGTGTGACAGCCACCATTAAGGCTGACACACTTAGGCGTCACATGAGCCCGCTGTGATACACCACGAATAATCCCAAATGGCCAAAAACAGCTGGGAGTTGAACCAAGAGTCTCCAGATTCGTTAGGTTGGCATCTTAACCAATTACGGTACAGAGGCAGGCCTGCAGAGTGAGAGAGAGAGAGAGAGAGAGAGAGAGAGAGAGAGAGAGAGAGAGAGAGAGAGAAGAGAGAAAGAGAGAGAGAGAGAGAGAGAGAGAGAGAGAGAGAGAGAGAGAGAGAGAGAGAGAGAGAGAGAGAGAGAGAGAGAGAAAGAGAGAGAGAGAGATCGGGGAGGGGAGAAAGCCCAGGTTTTCTTAAGGGGCCCAAAATTGTTCAGGAAATGATTGCAAACCGGGCCTGTGTAGCTGCCGTACAAAACTTCAAGTAGGGGTCTATGGGTGGTACCCCAAGAGGTGGACCAATTCGGATGAATTTTCAATTATATCTTAATAATCTGGATTGAACTATTTATACCAAGTTTCACTACGTTAGGACCACTCCTTATATTTCGTTTTTGCGCATTTGTATATGGAGCGATCCCACTGAGTAACGTTGCGAATCAAAAATTGGTCAGTTGGAGAGCGGGGATTTGTACAGATCGTGTCATTTAAAAATTAATTTTTTGGATTTGAATTTTTTAAATGGGGTTTTGATTTTGCTTCCGCAAATCTATCGATTATGGACCTTGCGGTGCGGTGCGTCTCCCGAAATTGCCATTTCAAGCGAATATCAATTGTGCTTATGGGCTACATTTAACACTTCATCCATCTAACCATCCATCCATCGAGTTACTTTCATTAAACCCTACTTGTTGTAAAACCAAAGCAATCAAAAAAGAAAAGAAAAAAAACAAGTGAAATAAATTAAAATTAAAAGAATAAATTGAACATTTCAATGCGAACCTACGCCTGAGGTCTCGTCGAAGAGACAATTAACAGATTAATTTCCCAATCGCAGTTGTGAGCGCTAACCTTCAGAAATGAGTTGAAAAATGAATGAGAATTGGATTAAGAAACGTAAATGCCGACACAGCCGCGACGGAGGAGCTCAGTGCAATATAACGCCTGCGCAAAGTCGTGTGAATCGACCGACCGTCCATCCAGCGAAGGTGCATGCGCAGACTTGCGAGGCGAGTTAAGAATGCAACGAACCGTTGATGTTGACGTTGACGTTTTTGTTGCACTGTTGTTTTTTCCTTATAAGCTTCCTTCTTTTTGTTGTTGTTGGCATCTAATTTTTCGTTTTCTTTTTCTTTTTCTTTTTAACTACTGATGCTGCTACAACGTCTTGTTGACGGGTTTTTTCGACTTGCCTTTTGTTTATTTCTCATTGGAAGTTCTTATTTCTCTGCGATGTTATTGTTGTTTCTGTTGCATTGGTGCCTCAGTGTGCGTGCGTGTGTGGATATCGAATGCGGATAAGTAACGAGCGTGCTTTGGCGAGTACAGGTCAGTTAATTCCCTGTTGTAATGAAATAGTTTCGGTGTAAAAAGGACTGGACCTAGGTAAGCCCATATAAGACCGACCCCAATTTTATATGTGAAACGCGACCGGTCTAGGGTTAACCTCGTCTAGTTCCAAAACGAGCGTGGTCGGTTGAGTTTATACAAAGAGACTCAACCGCAACCAATCCCACACGCTTTAAAAAAGGACCGGTTATTTTTCAATGACAGCCCCATGTTTAAAAAAGCGGTTAGTTGATTGTATGGAGGACCCAGGACCGGTCCCATTTACTACAGGGTTCGTCTTGAGTGGACTACGCATTCCGAAAAAAAAAAAAAAAAAAAAAAAAAAAAACGGTAGAAATCGCGCCACTCAACAACTGATCCGACTGAATCTGGTTAACGAAATCATTGCATGGATCTTGCTTGATTTTTGCTCCCCCTTATTTATTCTTTTTTTTAATCCATTGTGGTACATTTAATGGTGAGCATGGCGCACCTACTACGACGCTACGTCAGCTAACATGGGAGAAAACGATTTATGCGCCGAAGACGCAAAGACCCCAAGGCAATTGGCCAATTGTCGTCAATATTTGTCTTGAAGGCTTTAAAATTTAACATTTTAATGAATTTTATTAACCGACTCGATAAATTATGGCCTCTGCGGAGCGTGTTGGGGAGAAAAAACTTTGAATGAGCAGAAGAAGAAGAAGAAGAAGAAGAAGAAAAGGTTTTTCGTTACAAATCGATTTGCGAAAATATTTCTCTTACAAATTGATGAAAATTTTTGCGAATTTCTAAACCACAAAAGCACAGAAGCAAAAAAAATAATAATAATAAAATAAAAAACGCGCCAGCAACATGTCAAACTCCTTAAGCGATCTCTATCGAGAACGCATTGGTATGGAGATGTCCAAATAAGGTGTTAAAGCTTTCAAAATTGCAATTTTCTGTGTTCGAAATGCGCAACGAGCAATTCAGCAGCAACAATTAAATGCTCATGTTACACACAAAACTTTTGAGTTTGATGGTTTTTCTTCTTTTCCATTTGAATGTTGTTTTTTTTGTTGCTATTTTTTTAAATATTTTTTTTTTTCGTTTTGAAACGACTGCCTTTTAAGTCGCGCTTCAATCGATTGTATCGCCAACGCACATATGTACATATGTTGGTCGTAAATTCGCGCAACTCGCCGCTATCGAGATTAGCGATCCAACGCACCGCACCGCACCGCACCTCAATGCGAGTCCATATGGCCCGACAGTTCGACCCCTCGCACAGCTGTTCGATCCGAAATTCTTGTAACTTCTGTTGACAGTCATCGCGCCCGATTGTTGGGTTCTTTTTTCTGAAAATTCTCATTGTTCTGCGTTGAAACTATGCAAAAAATTTATGCGCAGAGCATATAAGTAGTTATTTACGTTGAAGACTTTTTTTTTTTTTTTTTAGCAAGTTGTAGCATTATGCCTTGTTCACAATAATGCGGGAATTGCTGCAAATATCCAAGGCATCTGAACATATGGAATCAATGCGTGCATTCAGCAGACTCAACTGTTGTGCAACTGTTCGGCTAAAAGCTGGGCTACCTACTAAGCTTTCTAATCGTGTTGACTTCTATTTCCAAAATCGTAGCCCGCTCAGTCAACATACTGCAAGAGATTAATCAGTTGGTAGCGCAACTTTTAGCCGAATTTTACTCAACAGTTGCACAACAGTTGAGTCTGCTGAATGGAGCCCAATAAAACTTATATACAATTTGGTATTTATGTATAACAAACAGTGAGGCATGTGATAAATCATTTTCTTAACTGTACATAAAGGAGATTAGTAATACAGGCCATCGGGCAGTCACGGGAAAGCAGAGAATGAAATAGAACAGAAATAACCCTAACAATGGACATGGCAAATATCCTCGACCGAGCTGGGCCTTGAACCCAGGGACTTTGGCAACAAAAGTTCTTCGATCTCCGGCACACCACACCACACCAGGCCGATGAACTGCGCTTTTTACCTACCCTGTAGTAAATGGGACCGGTTCTGGGTCCTCCATACAATCAACTAACTTTTTTTTAAACATGGGGCTGTCATTGAAAAATAACCGGTCCCTTTTTAAAGCGTGTGGAATTGGTTGCGGTTGAGTCTCTTTGTATAAACTCATCCGACGAGGGTGAGTCCTATAGAGGCTAACCCTAGACCGGTCGCGTTTCACATATAAAATTTGGCTCGGTCTTATATGGGCTTGCCTCGATCCGGTCCTTTTTACACCGAAACGATTCTATTACTATAGGCTAGTTCCATACATTTATTTGCATGTGTTTTTGTGTTTACAGGAATTCCAGCGCTATTGAAAACTTGGCATTGGGGTAAAAGTTATGCTCGAGGTTGTTTAAGCCCTTCTTTGAGAGTCTCATATAGGGTTCATAGATGATGAATTTTACTTTTCATTTTTGTTGATTCAACACATTTGTTAACTGCGTGTTAAATTAACTACTTATAAAGAAAATTCATTTCGCTTATTCGTATTAAAAATTTAACAAAAAAAAAAAAAAAAAATACTTCATTCAAAATTAAAACCGCCCACCGAGCATTGGAAATCGCGCTGAGCGACACGCAATGCTAATTTGAGCAACACGATATGCACCAAATGGCAACAACGACAGCAGCAGCAACAACAACAACAACAAAGCATTCGACTTATTAAGACTGTGTATTCAAAGTTGTTGCCAAATTGTCACTGAAATAGAAACTGGCAGCCACGAGCGCTGGACGCTAGGGGGAGGATGGACGCAGGGGGCTAGAACCGAAGCTGCAGCATGTTTTTCTTTATTAAGCTGCCAACATGAAAAGGCCAAAGGCCATACTCAGATGGAGTGGCTGCTGCTGCACACAAAAAAAGAATAAAAAAATAAAAAAAATAAAAAGAAAAATGGTTTCGAAAAATAAAAGGAAAGAAAAAAAGGAAAATTTCGCAAAAAATGAGACAACCGAGCACGTCTCGCTTGGCAAAATAAAAACGATATGAAAACAAATCGATGGAAATAGCGAGAAACCGATTTTTAAACGGGCACAAGTGTAACGAATCTTAATTACAAATATTGGAGAGAAAATTGAAGGAAAAATGCTTTGGAAAAGTATCTCTTAGTATGTTTTCCAGCAAAACAAGAAGGTGGAGAGGGGGAGGGGGGGGGGGGGAGGAGAGAGAGACGGATTAACAGTCGAAGAAGAAATCGCTTTGAAAAGTGGTGAATCAGCGAACAACGGACGGCCACCTTAATGGACGGTCTAAGTGGTAAGGTAAGGTCAAAAGGCCGCGCAACGCAACGCAAAGACGTGACGCAGCGGAGCAACGCGGAGAAAACGGGTAGCTGCTGAGCGCGGCAAGCTCGATTCGACTTTCTACATCGCATGCTCGTGCTTACTCATTGAGAAAATGGATGAGACTGCGAGCCGTGCAAGTGTATCGGCTGCACGCTTGGAGAAAACCGGGGAGTCACTGAGCAAATTTCATTCATGTAATTCACATCGCGGCCATTCAGCAGGAAGCGAGGCAAACGAGCGGAACGTGTTGAAGACAATGCACCGGAGTGAGATGTGGAAATTCTTGCTGGAAGGCTTTAACGAGTAGCAAGCGGCACAGCAGTGCAGCTGGGACAGTGGTCGGCTCTGGCTGCCTCTGAATGGTTGTGGAGAGTAGTATCAAGTATCAGCTTCGGAAGATCGTTTGCAGCACTTTCACACGAGACACAAAGGCCGGGGAGTGACCAAGCCGGCCGAGCTCGTATTGTTAAACGTCGCGACGCGTCGTTGCGAGTCGGATGCTTTGCATATTTTCCTTCCCTTTATTGTTGTTTCTTTTGTCCATTCACGTATTTTGTATTTACCTAACTAAGACGGAAGCGGATGTGTTGTCTTGGATCCGTGAATTCTTTGGGTCGGTTCATTGTGCACGTTCTGTTTTCGGTCAAGTTCATTTGAAGAGGGTTGCGTCTTGAGTGTGCCGAAGGCTTCAGTCTTAAGAGGTTTGGCCAATTCGTTCATTCATTCATTCATTCATTCATTCGTTCATTCATTCATTCGTTCAATCGTCCATTCACTCTTATGTGTTTGGCATGCATTTTTGATAAATGAGGCTATAGATTTTATGCAAATTCTTTGAGGGAGCCGTGTGCTGAGGTTGACATCGGAACATGTGAAGGCGATCGATATTTAAGTGAAGTACGGGTCGATGCAGTAAGGTCGATGAGATGCTTAGCAGTTCAAGGAAAGAGTTTTAATTACAATAATGCATAGGAGAGCACATTGGGTTGCCCAAATATGAGAAAACATTCACATTGCACGAACAGCAAT
Organism: Chlorops oryzae; assembly: GCA_020466095.1. NCBI lineage: Eukaryota > Metazoa > Arthropoda > Insecta > Diptera > Chloropidae > Chlorops > Chlorops oryzae. The sequence continues at coordinate 48,492,361 of CM035806.1, forward strand.
TTTTCTTCAAGCTGAAGGAAACAATTTCAATTCAAAGGAGAGTTTATTTAGAAACGATGAATATTGTCTTTGGATATATACATACATAATACATACTTAAATATGGCGGGACTGGATGATTGAAAATAGTTCTCCAGCATGGAATTGTCATGGAGGATATTTAATTTAAGTTCTAAATCCATTCAGCTCCGTTTTAATATACCACGGCTTAACGAAATGAATTTATATGCACGCATACAATGGAAATAGCTTTAGTAAATTAAAGTGATTGTAACTGTTTCCATATTTTTTTATGTGTTGAATATTTGCACTGTTTGATGCCAAGAATGAAAAAAAAATATGCCTCAAAGTATTTCATGTCTTCTAAGTATGGCACGATGTTTTCGGAAACATACATATTTACAGATTATGGTGCGATTAAAATCAAATTAAAAATTTCTACATCACCGGGATATTCTTTCTCAAGTTTTGTACTATTGGACACCAAACTTATAAGGTCATTTCATTGAATAAAATTACCGAGCCTTTCAAATAAGAGAGAACCTATCTTTCTATCTATAAATATATCTATCTACTTTTATATGGTTCCCCCCACACTTTATGCCCTTAGCGCAGATCGGGTCAGTTCGTTTACCCCAGGAATTTGAGCAGCTCCAAATATACATACATACGTTGCTTTCCTAAATAAAAATAAAAATAAAAATACTTAGTCAAAGGTTTTGAAAACGTTCATTTTAAGTGGATACCTACATATATAGTTAAATATGTAGGGCAGGTGACCCGGTTTTGGCCACCTTAAGAGCTTTGTAAACTTTCAGTGCTTCACAATTCAAAGTGTTGACCATTAAGGCTACAATTTTTCTATGAGGGCATTAAACATATAATTATTCTTGCTTATGAAAATATTATATTTCCGAACATCAACTTTATAAAAGGTTATGAACAAAATAAGAAAAAAAAATCATTTTGTGTCATTTCTGGCCATATTTGCCTTATTCGTGGCCACATCGGGTGCCAGTTCTGGCCATCAGAAAATAAAATAAAAATAATTCGCGATTTTTTTTTATCCTAGTGTAGCTTTTTATCCTAGCAAACAATTTATTTTAAATTTGTACCATATGCAATCATTTGGATCAGTGATGCCAGATTGTGGGTTTTTCCCCATATTTTGGGTTTTTTCACTCAAAAAACGTGACATGGGGAAAAGTATGGGTAATTTTATATCGAAATTTATGCACTACATTTAAGGTACATTTACTACTACAATTTTAAGTTACTTTTTTTTTTTGTTATTTTCTTGATACTTTTATTAAAATATTAAAATATTAAAATATTGCGTTTAAGTCCAATGTTCAATTTTGAAATCGGTACGCTCATATTTTCAAAAAATCATTCTGGGTTTTTTCGTGGGTTTTTATTTTTTGAAAATGGGGGAAAATGGGTTTTTTTCCAATATATGAGGGTTTTTTTTATCGATAAAATCTGGCATCACTGATTTGGATTCCTTATTGATTCTGATAAAAATATTTCTTTTGTACGTTCGCTTATAAAATTTGGCTGTTTGCTTGGAAGTGACGTTTAGAAATCGCAGCTTTCGACGATATCTGAGTTGAAGTATTTCAAAATTTGAAAGACCCCGCAGCGTAAATTTATAGTGTTGCCTATGCCTTAATTACAACCCAATTCAGACCCAAATGGCCAGAAATGGGTCAGTGGCCAAAACCGGGTCACCTGCCCTACAACGCTTTATATATACGTATACATATTTTCTCGTATGTATGTACGAATCTATTTATGTATGTCTGTATGTACCCAGCAGTTATTTGTAACCGATGGTTATGCAAAAAGTAATTCAAAAGGCGTACTGTCCATGCATTACAGAATCGATCATTTTTAACACGGCGATGTCCTAGCGAATGTAATGCATGCCTATTTCCATTACCAGTTGTACGAAAAGTAATCGAAAATACTTGATTTTTAATGCATTACTATTTGCATTCTCAAGTTATGCTATAGAAGTATGTAACGCTTTGCTTTGGGAGTGAACATATTAGGCAACATATTACCTTTTCGATTACCTCTCCATGCAAATTTGTTCAATTTACTTTCCATTCCTTTTTGCATTCCTATTTCATCGATGAAAAAATGCATTACTTTGGTAATGCGCTTCCTAAATAACTGCTGGGTGTATCTATGTGTGTATCTATGTGTTTATGTATGTATGTATGTATGTATGTATGTATGTATGTATGTATGTATGTATATGTATTTATGTATGTATGTATGTATGTATGTATGTATGTATGTATGTTTGTTTGTATTTATGTATGTATGTATGCCTTCGTACGATTAAGAGCATGACAAATGTATAGCTTTAGTTCTGGTCTGCTTGTTGACAACAATAGCTCAATTTTAATAAAGGAAATCCATTTTGAGTCAAACATAAGAGATAAACGAGATAGATTGAAAGTATAAAAAAAAGAATGATCACGCTTTGAGGATGATTAAGATGATGATTACGAAGTCCAAGTATTATTATGTTAATTCTTGTCATTGTCTATTGCACTTGTTCAAGCGTAATTAGCAGTTCCAACAATTTGAACAATCGAAAACTTTTCAGTTCCACAACAGCAAGTAGTAATTTTTTTGTTCTTTTTTCGAATAAAATTAAAGAATCCCCACATAACCTAACAGCCACAGAAAATGAGAATGGAAAAAACTAAAAAAAAAAAAAAAAAAATTTGAAAAAAAAGAAAAAAAACAAGCAAAACAAGTAGGTAATGAAAACCCAAAGCAAGTTGGAGCTCAAAGCCTGGAACGTCTATGCATGGTGGGTGGATATGAACCATAGCCGAGCATTAAATGAACAGTAGAAATAATAATAATGATAGTGGGTAATGCAACCCGCATTGTCTGTGTTGGCACAACCGGAAATTAAAGGCACTCAAACGTTTCAACAAAAGCCTATTTTACACAATTTAGATGAATTTGTATGCATGCATGTTGTGTGTGTGTGTGTGTGTGTGAGTGAAAACGATGAGAGCTGGAAGCGGTGAAGAGCCTGTTGCGATAAAAAAAAACAATGCTTAAAAGTTTCAATTATGAATGAAATTTTCATAAATTGTGCGCGATGGCTTAACGTGTCTACGCCATTACGGGTGCGGGAAATTGTTGACATGAAAGTGTGTAGATTCCCGCTCAGTACCTAACTCCAATGATAATGAGCGTTTGCAAGGAAAGGGGAAGGAATGCGCAGCTGCTCTCGAGGAATTTAAACAACATGAAAAATTTGTGGAAAAAAAAAATCCAAAATTAATCCCGAGCACGGGCATGTCTGATAGCTGGCAGGGAAGATTGATCGCTAAGAAACGAAATAATATATTCCAAGGACTATTGAAAATAGAATTCCGCAGACCTATACCTTTGATTGCCTGCTCAAGTAAGAGTATTGAAAATAGACATATTTTCTGAACATTCGGCAAAACACAAAACATTAAAATGCAAGAAAAAATCCTGTAAACTGAACGATAAACGAAAGACTGAAGCTGAACCAAAGTGCATTTTCTGACATTCGAGTACAAGAAAAAAAAAACAAAACAAAAAAAAAAAAACATAAACATAAACATAAACCTTAAGACCTCAAGCTCGAAAAAAGTGCAGTATTTCTACAGAAGAAGAAAAAAAATATACCACTAAACTTGGTATCCGGATACCATATATATCCGGCCGCCGGATACCTCACATTCAACATTTGCTATATTGTATTTGTACTTCGAATTCAGATTTGAAAATGGAGCGATTGGAGGACACCGGATGCAGTTCCGCTAACATTTTCACAGAAATTTTCCTTTTTTTAGAGATTTTTTATTGCAACCGCTCGAAACACAAGCACTGATTAAAATGTGTCCTGTGTCCAAAAATAACGTTCAAAATTTTTTCTACCAAATGGCAACGCTCAGGATCATTGCTACGCCGTTCAATATGGCTTTGAAGCCGAAAAATATAATATATAACAGAAAGAAAAAAAATTAAATATTCGGCAGCCGGATATCCGGCCATCCGGCCTGGCAACCAGCCGGATATCCGTTATCCGGCATTCGGCCGGATATACTATCCGTTGCAACACTGATATATGTATATATGTATGTAAATGCTTATATACAAAAAATAATTAAAAAATAAAAATATATGAAATGAAGTAAACAAATGAAATCCTTTGCTGTGTGCTCTCGTTGTGCTTGCACTGGGCATGCGCGAGTGCTCAATTTATATGTGTTATGACATTTGCTGTCAGTGCTGTCGGTGGGACTGTGTGTTTCGATTGAAGCTGCACCGGCTTTGGCGGTACATTCTAATGGAGCCACCCAGACGAATCGTATGGGATTTTTAAGCCAACATCCAACCCATTCAGCATGGGTACTGAGCTGTGTGTGTGTGTGGGTGCTTTCAGCAGTTACGCTCTGATTTATTTAAATTTCGACGCGAGGCGTGAGCGAGGCTTGCATGTTGAGCGCGTCTCGCGTTTTCCATTTTTTCGCTTTCTCGCTTTTTTGCTTTTTCACTTCATGCTGCATGGTTTCGGTTCGTCGTTGCTTCTCTTTTATTGCACTCTTTTTATTGTTGTTGTTGTTTTTGTTTTCCCTCATTTGAACTTTTCGCGTTGTTAAGCTCATTTAAATACGAGAAGGAAATGAACGGAAAGACATGAACAGAATGCAACAATTGCTGCAGCGGAAATGTTCGACAGTAAATGGCAATTTCGGCTTGCGTGGGTGGTAACCATTTAAAAATCTTTTTTTTTCTTTCGCAGTTGATTTATGCAGCTTTTTCCGCGCTTCACTTCGGCTCCCGCCGCTGTAACGGGCAACGTGGTCAAACGACGCGACGCGACGCAACGCAACGCGACACGAACGATGCATGCGCTGCATGTATGTGAAAGTTTTTTTTATTAAATATTTTAATATTTAAACTTAAAATAATGAGCATGCGCGCTGAGTCAACAGACCGAGTTAAATACTTTTCCGTGTTTCCCTTGATGCGACGAACCTGTCATTTATAAGGCCGTAAGGTGAGCGGACTCATTCTGAGGACACATTTCGAATATACATAAGTACACACATAGGTGGTACTAATGATGGGAATTATTCGGCTGTGTTAAGGTTTGGGGGAAATTCCCAATTCGGTTCCTCTCTTTGAGGGTTACGAAAAGAACAAAACAATACTATAAAGCAGCCACAAGGGCAGTAAACAACTAGGGGACATCTGGAGGATAATTTGAATAAAGCGTTACGATCGGGAAAATTACTGAAAGTACGTTGAAAGAATCCGATGTCAGTAGGTAGATAGGTTGAAGTGGCTGCCAATTAGACCGTTAATCGGCCCATTGTAATACAGTAGTTTCGCTATATAACAAAGTCGATTTTGCTAAGAAATTTCATTCTTATATCCGGTTTTTTCTTATATAAGAACCCGTTTATAAGAAAATTCTTTCTTATAGAAAAAAAAAAACCGTTTATAAGAAAAATTTTTCTTATATAAACTATCGATATTTGAAAATAGGGGTGTTAAAATTTTGATAAAAACCAAGTTTCTTATATAAAAATTTTTTCCATGCAAAAAGAGTTTTTGGTTTTGGTGAACAGATTCTTAAAGGCGAGTTTTTCTTATATACAAAAATTTTTGTACATAGCTTAATATAAATAGACTTGGTGCCCTGAGATTCCTCTCTTAAAAGCGGGTTTCTCTTGTATACGAGTTTCTTATATAGCGAAACTACTGTACCAAAGAGGGTTTTCTTGTGTTTGTGCGAGTTTTTATGTCTTATTTTGTAGTGTGCCCCTAACATGGGATTTTTTGAAAAACCAGTGCTAGGCTTGGATCATTACACTCCGTTTCGCCTGTGCCGGGAATCGAAGTTCGGACCCTGGGATCAAGAGCATAGCACGCATTCCCTGCGCTTTCCCAGAGCTACCCGATATCAGTAACATCAGGATAATTTGGGTCATATAATTTTCCAAATCATCAGTTTTCATGTAGCTATTTTATCGAATATCTATTTCTATCTCTATTTCTATCTCTATTTCTATCTCTAACTCCATCTCTATTTCTATTTCTAATTCTCTCTTCACTGGAAAATGAACTTAATTATTCTTTTATTCTGGGCATTTGAATATGGGTATTCACAATTAAAGTATATTTTCTCGCACAAAGTTGACATCGGAAATATTCCGATCAAAACAGTTAAAGTAATATACAACGTTCGTGCAAAGCAGTTGCCTCCAGTGGGTATCCATTTCGGCAATCGATAACACAGTGATTCTCCCTTCGCTTTGGTTTACCTTCATTTGAATTTTAACTCTGAGTCTCATGTGGTTTTTGTCTTTTTTTTTTAGTTTTCGTTTCGTTCTTTTTTGCAGTTTTTCTTAATTCTAGGAGGTTTTTAATGCCATTTGCTTTTGTCGCTTCGAATTGACTCTTCGAGTGACAAAAAAAAAATAGTAATAATAATAAAAAGAATACAGAAACAACAATTTTTTTTGAATCATCATATCAAAACGAGTCGCTGTGACTCCTACACATAAATTTCGATAAGGTTCGGTGATTACGCCCAGCCAAGATCTACATTTTTGCTTCATTGTCTCAACGGAAATAGTTGAGCAGTGATCCGGCGAAATGGAAATGCCACGGAATCGGCGCCATGGAAATGTGTGAAGCATGAAGCGAAAAACCTCACTAAATCGGTTATGAGGATTTTTCTCATGCCGAGGATATTTTGTTTTCATTTTTCGCTCAACGAATTTCACACTTCTTTGGTAAACAAAAACACAAATTAGCGCAGACGTTTAACATTTTTTAGAAAAGAAGAAGTTGCCAGTCTTTTCCCTTTGCCAATGGTCTACACAGTTCTATTACGCTCTTGATAAAATATGTTGAACTGTCTTTCGGAATGACACAAACAACATGCCTTAAAACAAACATGATCTCATATCTATCGTTATAAGGCCAACCTGCGCACATGCGCAAACGATAAAAACATTGCACACGTCCAATCTAGGCATGCTGCGGTTTACTTTTAAAGGTGTTGTTCGCAAATACGTACTTTCCAAAATTTTTGTTGTTAAAAAGATTTTTTTATTTATTTATTTTTTTTTTGCCACACGTCCTTAAGATCGTTTGAGCACATAAATAAGCCTTGGAGAAAGGGTGAGGGAGAGAGAGGGTGTGAGAACACGGTAGAAATGGAGAGAGAGGGAGAAAGAGTAGAGAGAGAGAGAGAGAGAGAGAGAGAGAGAGGAGAAAGAGAGAGAAGAGAGAGAGAGAGGAGAAGAGAGTGAAGAGAGAGAGGAGAGAGAGAGAGAGAGAGTAGAAGGAGAGAGAGAGAGATAGAGGAAGAGAGAGAGAGAGAGGAAGAGAGAGAAAGAGAAGATAGATAGGAAGAGAGAGAGAGAGAGAAGAGAGAGAGAGAGAGAGAGAGAGAGAGAGAGAGAGAGAGAGGAAGAGAGAGAGAGGAAGGAGAGAGGAGAGAGAGAGAGGAAGAGAGGGAGAGAGAGATAGGAAGAGAGAGACAGGGAGAGAGGAGGAGAGAGAGAGAGGGAGACAGTGAGAGATGGGGGTGGGAGAGGGTGAAAAAGATATGGAGAGAGGGAGAGATGGGGTTTTCCGCCCGTTTCACAAAGTATGGAACCGGAGAAATTCCCCTCTCCCACCTCGCTGAAGATTTCCTTCCTGAACATCTGATATGAATCCCAATTTTTTACGAAAAATATGTCCTTCAAATTCCCAGCGTGGAGTTTTTCATAACAGTTTAAGACAATTCAAGGCCCTCATGCTTGTTTCGGCACGATATACATACATACCTACATACCTATGTATTACACATATAGCTTGAACGGGAATTTTTTAAGATCAAAAAGGATCAATTCGAGTTGAACGCTGGAAAAAAATTCATCAAATCGAGGACAATTTAAAACATCTGCTCAACCCTAAAATTAGATATTCCTAGCTGTACTTATATAGACGAAGGGAGACAAAGGTTACTTACCGCCTCCATTCAAAATGCAATGCGACTTTAGTTGCGCTCTAGTTATTGTTGTTGCTGTTCTTTAAATTTTTTTATTTTATTTCTTTACTTACTTTATTATTATTATTATTATTTTTTTCTTTGTATTTTTTGCAATATCGCGCCTACTCGTATATGCCATCAAAGGTGTAACATATGTTCATAGGTATGCATGTACGAGGCCAGGGGGAGTCGCAGTGTCGAGTAACCGAAGCACGTAGGCCAGATCGGAGTAGTCAGATATGACTAGATGCGAACGCGATAAAGGCAACGTGTAGGCGTTTTGTGGCAATAAACTGTCGCAATTTCAAATTGCACAAAGTTGAAGGCAACAACTGAACGAGACAAAACAAAACAAAAATACAGACAAAAAAAAAACAAAGAAAAACAACAAAAGTTCACAATAAAGAAAAGAGGATCAAGCAAATATTTTCACGATAAAATGTAAAAAGAAATGGGCACGGTTCATTCCACTCGAAGGAATAAATTCAGCATGCGAACGAATGAAAAATGAGTTCATACGGTAGTACATACTCGTATTTCTCTGAGGGCTGAGAATAAATAACAATAAAAAAAAAGAATAAAATTCCTCCCAATATCTGATCGTTTGGCTCGCTCGCATGCGAAATAATTCGACCACCATCAGATCATTCCTCAAATGTATGCATGTATGTATATAACTAATACACCAAATTGATGTGTTAAGGTTTTGAATAATTTTTTCTTTCTATTTTCCCACAACTTAAAACTGTTAACCCATTACAACATTTCAATAAGAAAAGTAACGCCCAAATAATTAGCTATTATGAAAACCTTTAATTTGAAATTTATTTATAATTTCCCATGCTATTGAAAATCGACAAGCGCGAAAGCTTTGAAGCAATTATGATTGTGACCTCATCGTCATCATTCTCATTCTCATCATCTTCATCGCCATCATCATCGGCATTATCGCAATCGTAATCATAATCATCAAAGTAACCTTGAAAGAGATTATCACGGCTAGAAGTATCGATTGATGCCCGATATTCGAATTTGCTATTGGGATTATCTTCGCCGCTAACAGCTCAGAGCTCAGACAGAAAAGCTATTAACACTTTCAGTTTCCAACGGTGCTCGGATCCATACCCCGAATCATCATACCCATGACCGGCTTGCAACCAAAATCTTCATTCATCAAACAGCGGCGTCTCGAGCTCAATTATGGCCAATTATCATTGTACGTATTTGCATTGAAAGACTTGCGCCAACATGCAGAGGTAAAGATAGAGAAAGAGAGACAGACAGACAGACAGACAGACAGACAGACAGACAGACGAGAGAGACACTAGAGCAGTAGCAGGTCAACAACGAATAAGCGATGCGGTTTAAGGAAAAAAGATCAAAGCGATAGTGAGGATAACAACCTGAGAAACGGCGGCAGAGTAACAGAAGAATATCTTACCGCTGTCGATCGATAGTGACGTGAATATGGGAATGGAAATCGATATCGAAATTTATGCACAAGACGTATGCATATTGGCAACGCTGAGGGGCGCGATACTACGGAAATACCTGTACCCGTTGAGTGGTTTGCATTGCATTGCACCGTTGCGGCATGGCCTCAAACGGATTCAAAAACGTGCCACAATTTGGATCGATGAATCAATCCATCGATTAATCGCTCAAAGTGCGCTCTTCAGTTTTAAGTTGGGGGATCGTTATCAACACAGTATTTCGTGTTTTGATCGCTTCGATAATAATAGGTACGTTGCGGTATCTGGACACTGAATATCGACGCTCAAGGGAAGTGATTGAAGATGAATTGTAGCTTAAACAAGTAAGGGTGTTATATTCAGGCGAGCCTGACAATAAAAATACCCGACACAGACACACATATTTAAATAATTTTTAATCCAGTCAATTATCCAAAAAAAAAAGGACCAATAAGAAAGAATATTCTATAGACTTTTTAAGGTCATATACCGACTTTTGTTAAAATTCTTTGTCACGCTCACTTTTTCAAATTTTTAATATACGTTCAAATTTTTGGAATTTTTTGATAGACCCTAGTACTGAAGGTACCCTTAAAAATCGGCCATTCTCGAACTCGCTCTCGACTCATGTCCCCGTGAGAATTCATACAAAATATCGATAGCTCAACTCCTTCGATAAGAAAACTGTATACGAACAGACGGACATGTCTAAATCGAATCCCCTGGTGATTCTTATCATTTCTATTTATATTTTGTATGGTCTATATTGACTGGTTTTGGGTATTTTTTTTTTTTATTTGTTTCAATTGTATAAAATTACAATTTTATTATCCCCTCGATTCTCTATTTGAACGCTTCGTCAGAGAAGAAGATGGAGAGTTGACGTTCGGGCATAGAACCGCAAGTTGGGGCAGATTGTGAGGATCACGACAGGAGTTATTCCAGCCACGCCAATATTTGAAGCCCTCGTTTTCGAAGATGTGCTTGGCACATGCGACATCGTCGTCGATGTTATTGTCCAAGAAATCTGCTCAATTGAATAATGATTATGATTGTTTGTATGTATGTTGGTTTTTGGTCGATCGATCCGACATACCTGTACATTTTTTATGGCAAGCTCCGCCTTTACGATTTATGGAACAATAGTTTTTACTGCTGATTTGAAACAGTCCGTATTTACCGTTTCCATCAGGCATTGTAGTGATCGTTCCGGTGTCCAAGCGGCTTTCATGTTCGACGAGACAAATCCCTAAAAACGTTTTAATTTTTATTCATTTGTTGATTCATCATTTTTTTTTTTTTTTTGTTAGAATATAAAATGCCAAAAAGTATGCTTCGAATTTTTCAAAAAACTTACAAATGCGTGGTGTTTTCAACAAGTTCGATAAGGCTTATGTTCGAAAGGGTCTGGCGGGTTGGGGCATCATGAAAGGAATTTTTAAATTTTGTTGATTTTTCGATAGGTGCCATCTAAAAACACTGTGGAGACCACTTTTTAGATTTTTATTTTAAACGGTCCTTGAAATATCCATTTTTAATAAGCCTTTTTTCAAAATTTTATATCTCAACAACCGATTGAGAAAGAGAGACGATCTAAACAGATTCTGTTAGATAATAAAACAAGAAAGCTAAAAAAGTTTTTTTTTTAATTTTACACTGAGAAAATTTTTTTCACAAAACCAATAAGAAAATTTTGAATATTTTTTTCAGTGTATTCCCAGTTTGACGCTACTCTACAAATTTTTTTAAAAGATACCTCTAAGTTCATTTAAAAAAAAGTTTCATTCAAATTAAATGGCGCAACAGTGAGATATTCAAAAAATTACAAGTGCACATAGATGCTCACAGTACTAATATTCAGTACAAATGTGCGAAAATGATACAAAACACATTACTCATACGGAATGTGTTTAAAAATTTAATATCTCCCGAAATAATTAAGATAAAAAGATGAAACAAACGGTGACTTATTGTTAATAAAGCAAGGTATTTTTTTTTTAATATTCAAAAGGTTTTACAAAAACTGAAATACACTGAAAAAAATAGTTAAATTTTTGTTTTCTTTTTTGTGCAAAAATTTTTCTGAGTGTAAAATTTAAAAATAAATTTTCTATATTCCTTGTCTTATTAACAATATATCACCGTTTGTTTCATCTTTTTATCTTAATTATTTCTGGAGATATTAAATGTAAGAGGTGACTTGACAAAACTGAGTATGAGGCGTTCTTATACCTACTCAGCGAGCACTTTCAAAAACATTCGTTAAATTTTTGTTTACAAAACATGACCTCTAAAATGTCGCACAGTGTTATTGAAGGTTTTCTTCTTATTGAAATTTTCTTGAATTTTGACCATTTCGAAGAGCCCGCGGAAATCGTTAAGCAATTGCATGAAAGCTTTTTCACATTTGTACGATCGTTTTATCTAAGTTTACTCACAATTTGATAAGAAGCTCTTGTTGATCTCGTATTTCTCCACGAGTTCCTTTGCCAGTTCGCATCTTCGGAATTTTTTGCTGCTCACCAAGTTCAGCCCACCGCATAGTAGGCAGAATAGAAATATTTTCACACAAAGTGTAGAACGACTCATATTAGAATATCTTCGAAATAGAGAAAAAAAAAAACATACTTCAAATGGGGAAATTTCTACTTGCGTTTGAACCACAAAGCAAGAGTTCATTTCACCTTATCAGCGCACACAGTTGCATAAGACCGTGTTTTGGAATTTCAAATGCGCGCTTGAAACGATTCAAACGGAAAATTCATTCAATTGAATTCTATTTGGATTTTTTTTTGAAAGGAATTACTAAAAGATTTGTATTTTCCTAGTCCCGAAAACCTCATCCATTATCGGCTTAATTATATACAATAAAATTAATAATAATAATAATAATTACCGAGAGTTCGCTTTCTTTGGCAAAAATAATAAAATAAAACCATTGCTTTGAAACACTAAGTAGAAAACAGACAAGCTTTGCATTTGGGATAATTTTTTTTTTTTTTTTGTTATTTGAAGGAAAAATCCTAATCAGTCAACCCTCATTCAGTACGGATCGGCTCACAGAAAACGATTTAACGTACTCCAATTGCTTCCGGCTGTTATTCAAAACCAATTGTCCACTTCCAATAACGTCTATGACGATCGATGCCATTTTTTTGTTTTTAAAGAAAACCTTGGAGTTTTTATATTCATGAACGTCCCAGATTTTAATGAATAAAACCTTCGCTATTTAATTTTGGAACATTCTGCATTCTATTATCATTTCTGGATAACTTGACCAAGCCTGTACACTGTCAAAGACTATTTGTACACGGTAGGAAAACGTTCAAGGCAAAAAAAATATACATGTCAAAAATTTACATGAGGAGTTCCTTGAGCCGGGATCTAACTATCGCCGATAGTGTGAATGCAATTTTCTTTATTGTTCCCCCGATATCCTTTTGACTATATGCGACCATAATGAGAGCATTTCTTTTCTGCTCAGTAGGCGACTGGTTATGATTGAAAATTGTCAGACGAAATATAAGTAGTGGACTATACCCTTATTATTCATTTCCAGGGCAACCAAAAATATCTAAATTGGGCCCTAAAAGTATGCACGTCAATATTGAAGAAAAAAGAAACGCATTTAGAAGTATTTGCCTGTGGAACTTAGTTCCAGCCTTTTCATGATCAGTAAAATTCGATAACATCCTTCTGAAGGTGTGTATAAATAGGCGTGTTTTGAAGAAAAACACAAAGTTCCAGCATCGGAAACATTACAAAATATTGACATGTATATTTTTAGGGCTCAATTTAAATATTTTTGGTTGCCCTATAAAAACTTTCTCGTTCAAGAATTCTCCGCTTGTAAACATATTTTCCATGGCAATATCGTGATGCTTGCTATACATTCGGGGGGAGGGATACTGACAGCCCGATTCTGAATATTCGCGGGGAGCGGGAGTGGATTCCCGGATAATTGACTTTTCTCGAGACAAAAATTCCTCCTTTTTAAATAGATAAGGTAAAGAAAATTATTGGTATAGGTCAAATACCCATTCCCCATCAAATTTCCTCCCCCAAAATTTGTAAAAAAAAAAGAAGAAATTTACTCTCGAGAAAAGTAAATTCCTTGGGAATTCGTTGCCCGAGAATATTCAGAATCGGGCTGTGATTGTCTTAACATTTTGCAATCGTGCTAAGCTCTCACAAGAACTAAAAAACGTTCATTCGTTTCGGTCCCGTTTGTCGTGGCATCACTGTTGAGAGTCGATGAAGAAAAAAAAAAAAACCCCTAAGAAGGAAATACAAACTTTGTATTTAAAGTACGAAACGTGCTACGCAATTTAAAGGTCAAAATAGACAACAGCAAGCAAAAAAAAAAAGAATTTTTTTTTTTTAAATTAAAAACGAAGAATTCCGGTAACCTGTTTGAATTAGTCAAAACATACACTGTTTGGTCGATCAAACAATTATTTATACATACTAAATTATACATATATAGATATGTAAAATGTATGATCAAATAAGTCGGTGTAATTTTTCTTTTTTTTTCTTTCTTTCTTTTCGATCGCACGCACGTAAAAACGCAGTCTTTTAGCTACAAAAAAAAAAAAAAAAAAAAAAATACAAATGATGAAGAAGTGAACAATAAAAGTGCTGTTGTGCATTGTTTTGCATAGAGTAGTAAGTATGTACGTTGGAACGTGGTTCTGGAAAACAGATAAATTCACGCCTGCTATGAGCGGTCGGAGCGGAGCGTACCGGCGAGGAGTGAAGCGAGTTAATTGTTTCCACTTTGAAAGCGAAGTTCTGTTTGGTTCTTCTGTTTGCTTGCTTGATTGTTTGTTTGTCACAATGGGCCTTCGAGTTTTTGTACAATATCTACTCGGATGGATGTCAGATGTTTTATTCGATCGGTTGACTGTTCCACTGGACTGGAAACTGAAACTCGTCGCCTATGCACGCTTTCAGACAACGCGACAGCAACTAAAGCGTGAACTCAGATTTTGCTCAGTTTATTTCAAAAAGTCGAGAATCTATAAAATTGAAATTCTACAACTCGGCGAAGGTGGCTCTTTTTATACCCGACACACTCTGTGTCGAGGGTATATTGCGTTTGTGTGGTTGTGTGTAACACCCAGAACCAGTCGAGATAGACCATACAAAATATATATAGAAATGATCAGCGTCACCAGGAGATTCGATTTAGCCATGTCCGTCTGTCTGTCCGTCCGTTTGTCTGTCTGTCTGTCTGTCCGTCTGTTTGTATACAGTTTTCTTATCGAAGGAGTTGAGCTATCTTGACGAAATTTGGTATGCGTGCTCACGGGGACATGAATAAGAACAAGTTCGAGAATAGACCCGATCGGACCATTTTAAGGGGTACCTCCAGTACTAGGGTCTGTCAGAAAAATCTCAAAACTGCCTCAAAATCGGACTTTTTCGATATACATACATATTTCAATGAAACTGAGAATTTGAACTTATATTTAAGCCTCCGATTAGAATTTTAAAAAATTTGAAAAAGTGGGCGTGGAAAAGGGGCGGTTTTCATTAAGAAATTTCATAAAAGTCATTATATGGGGCCCCTTATGGCCTCAAAAACCAGTTGAATATTCTTTCTTAGTGGTCCTGTTTTTTGGGCGTGGCTTAAAGATTATTGTGTCGGGTATTTTATTGTCCGCCTCGCCTGACTATATAACACCCTTACTTGTTTTCATTGTATTTCATTTTCGAGTACGTACTTTCATGCTAAAATGCTGCCGCTGCCGCTAGCGCTGGCGCTTGCGAGAACGTGTTGGAATTAATTACCTTTTTTTGTTCGCTCTTTCGAAATCGAAACCGATAAATTCCAATGTGCGAGTCTTTCTTGGCTCAAACGATGTTTTTCGCGATGTTCAGTAATTAATAGCTTTATCTTTTATCGGTTTACTCTTTCTTTTCATCTTTCCTTTTATAAAACAACAAAAAAAAAAAGAAGACAAAAAAAAACCACTCAAATTCAATTACGAAGTTCCGATGCGATTGTTTGCATTAGAAATTAAAATAGGGAAGTAAATATTTATTTTCCCGCCACACATCGATCGGAATGAATTGAAATTTCGGTTGTTGGAATATTAAGAGTCTGAACTATTTTTCTTAGAAAGAAAGAAATGACCCTAATCTCACGATGAATCCTTAATCCTTTATCCTTTCCTTAAATCAGCTCAAGAGTTTTTGTCGACGCAAAGCCTATTGTATGTTGAAAAGCCTTCGAGTACTTGAGAGTTATCAGCCGCGAGGGATTACTTAGGCTGAGAACACACCAGATCAAACGAAACCGAAACCGAAACGAAACGTTTTCAAAAACAACAGTCCATTGTGCCTTATGGGAGCGAACACATCAGATTAGTCAAAACAAAACGGGTTTCTCTTGACTGACGAAACGAAAACGTTTTGTTTCGTTTCGTTTGCTCCGGTGTGTTCTCCGCCTTAAGGCTTCAATTGAAAGGATCCATAAATAATGTGACCCTTTTTTCTTGTGTGGAAAAATTATCCTTTACAGAAAATAAATTTGTTTGTCACTCCAGTACATGAATAGGATGATAAATCACCTGCTAGAAGAGATTTTTTATGATGAAAAAATTTTAAAAAAATTTACCTATCAATTAAAAGCGAAAGATCATATTAATAAGATGTTTTACGTATGTATTAAGAAAAAAAAAAATTCCGGCAATTACTTCATTACTTCATAGGTAATATATTCGTTTGGTTAAAAAAAAAGAACAGTTTCACGTTACCCTACTGAGGAAATAGTATAATTTTTTTTTTTCGGGTCGGGCGTGTGGGAATGCTCATGCACCATCCTGCAGGTCGTCACGCTGACCGTTGTGCCGGACTTTTACCGGCTAAACCCACCATACCCTTTCGTCGTCAAAGGATTTGCTCCTCCCCGGAACCGTTTTTTGCATTACTTCGGGGAGATAGTATAATAATATACGCCTCCACAACAACAACAACAACAACAACAAAAAACAACAAAAAATCATGTCCAACAAAGGTATCAGGATTCTCTAGCCACTTGCCGTTCAATATACTTTATCCAAGATCCTCATGATATTGCAGTTGTACAGCGTTCTTCCGGCCCACTTCTATGTGGTTGAACACAATAAAAACAAGTAAGAAAGCTAAAGTCGGTCAAGCCCGACTTTGAAATACCCAGCGTCCCGACATTATGAGCGCACTATGTTTTGCTTCTCTATTTGTGGGCGTGGCAGTGGGAGGGCAACATAAATTATTTCCCTACACCTTTCATTCGCCTTGGTGAACCTATGTTGCAAATTTAAAGCTTCGACGTCTTTTACTTCGGAAGTTACGAAAAATCTTTATTTGTGGGCGTGGCAGTGGGAGGGCAACATAAATTATTTCCCTACACCTTTCATTCGCCTTGGTGAACCTATGTTGCGAATTTGAAGCTTCTACGCCTTTTACTTTGGAAGTTATGAAAATTCTCTATTTGTGGGCGTGGCAGTGGGCGGGCTACATAAATTTTTGTTCCTACACCTTTAATTTGCCTTGGTCAACCTATGCTGCTAATTTGAAGCTTCTACGCCTTTTACTTCACAAGTTACGATAAGCCCTTATTTTTGGGCTTATTTGTGGGCGTGGCTCGAGGAGGGTGGCGTCCATTTTTTGCCAGGATATGTCCCTTTTCGTAGTTTACCAGCACACCAAATATCAATGGAATGTGTTGAGTGGTTCGCAAGTTACAAGCATTTTATTGAAAACACAATAAATTCATTTGTGGGCGTGGCAGTGGGCGGATGTCTCCCATTTTTACTTAGGATCATACTCGGACCCCGATATACATGTGTGCCAAATTTCGACTTCATTGGTTCAGCCGTTTCGGAGGAGATCCGACCACGGACGGACGGACAGACGGACAGACGGTCAGACGGACAGACGGACATGTCTAAATCGATTCAGTTTTTGATCCTGATCATTTCTATATATATTTTTCTATATCTCCGGAGCTTAGTTCTCCCTGTTACAAGATTCGCACAAAACTAATATACCCCGCTTACGCTGGGTATAAAAATACCAGCCCTTGAGCTCAAGGATCTCAGAAAACATAAAATTAGTGGGATCGACCATAGCGAAATTATTTTTAAAAAAATTTTAATGCAATAAAAAATATTACAAGCGGTGACGCTAGTCGTTAGGATACACTTATAATAGCCTTAATTTCTAAACTAAAATTATATATTTTATAGGTATATTTTATAGTTTTTTATGACTTATCAATAATGACATAAATTTCAGCTGCTTTCCTGCAATCTTAAAAGGCAATATATGTACATACAATGTATGTATGTATGTATGTGTCATATCACCTTCCGATAACAACCTCGATTAGAGAGCAAGCCTTACTTTGAGATGAAATAAAACAAGTACACTGAGAAAAGAAACAATCAACCAGAAAATTGGTCAATTCAGAAATGAAGTCATACAAATCGGCTTCATCGAGAGAATTTCAACCAAAACGAAAGCAAAAAGTACAATTCTAATTGAAATAATATTGGGTCGTTTGTGGGGAAGATAGGACATTAAGGAACCTGTTCAAGTTTTTCAGAAATTCTCAGTTTGAATTTCAACGAATATACATATAGATATCGTCGGTTTAAAGTGTAAACCTGCTAACTAACAATTTCAAAACTTTACAGGGTAAACACCAAACAGTTTTTTTTTCAAGACTTCAAAATAGGGAAGGAGACCCAAAATATGGATGGTTTATTTTGTTCCTATATGAAGTCTCTTATAAATTTGATTCTGTGCACTATACAAAAGCTACGTTGGAGTCACTTGTTGGTGTTAGCTGTGAACTTTGACCACAGTTGGACTTAGCAGTTTTACTCATCACCAATTTCTCCGTATTTAGTATTTGAAATTAAAAAAGGTTTTTTTGCCTGACGATGCAGTGTCCTTTTTTCTTTCGAATGACATCGAAAAGTCAGAATCGGTTAAAAGTGGACTTAGCAGGTTTACACTTTAAGCCGACGATATGGTGGATCGATTTGTTAGCATCCTATTCCCCTAGCATAACATTATTCTATGGCCCATACTTGATAATTATCCCGAAGAAAAGAGAAAAAAAAAACCATAGATCAAATGTGAATTTTAATCCTGCGCCATCGGTTTTCCCTGCGTCATCGGTTTTCCCTGCTTCATCGGTGGTAGAAACATATCAAAAAGCTGAAAAACAATCACTTCTAAATCTCTCAAAACTAAAGTCATTGAAAATATTTTAGATTTTCTATAATTCTCACGAATTAATTTTTTTTAATAACTATGATAAAATGGCGTGGCTCTGGGATAGCGTAGGGGATGCGTGCTATGCTCTTGATCCCAGGGTCCGAGGTTCAATTCCCGGCACAGGCGAAACGGAGTGTAATGTTCCAAGCCTAGCACTGGTTTTTCAAAAATCGCATGTTAGGGGCACACTACATAAAAAAGACATACACTCACACAAACACAAGAAAACCTCCGTGGTATCACAATGGGCCGATTAACGGCCTAAGTGGCAGCCACTTCAACCTACCTACCTACCATGATAAAATGGCCGATTCATGTTGATTGATTCTTCAAGAAAAAATGTATATATTTTTCATGCCTAAAACTGTGCTAAGTATAAAAAATAAAAAAAATTCAATTTAAAAGCCTTTTGTGACAAGGTAGCAGTGAGTAATACTAAATTCTGTATACATTTCCTGCAATAATGAAGATATTAAAAAATGTATTTAAATTTTAAATGGAATTTTTTTTTGTCTTTCCACAAAATGTAATCGTCCAAATTTTTTAAACGAAATTTTCGTTAATTTCAATACAATCGAATCTGGATAAAACGAATCCCTAAAATAATGAACAGCTGGAAATAGTGAAGGCTTTTTTCTTACAGGGACTTTCCTAAATAATCAGGCCTTAAGAGGGCGGGGGCCGGTCTTGGATAAGGGGGATTTTCCGTCGAGCCCGGGCTTTCTGAAGGGGCCCACAATTGGCATGGAACTTTTTTTGGTCGCACATTTTTGTAAGGGGACCCCGGAAAAAACCCCCAATTTTCTCTCTACGGGCCTGTAAATAATGGAGGAAAAAATTCAATCTCGATAACACGAACAATCTGGATACAATGGACAGGACGTGCAAAAATTAATTCACTATATCCACATTCGACTGTACTTCCATTGAGTGACTAAAAATTCTGCCGATAATGAAGACTTTAATGAGTGCGGAATCAAGAACCTAATGAGAAATGTAAGCAATGGAAAGTGTTTGCTTGAAATCAATTTCATTTCTGCAGAATCGCAAGGTATCGATAATAGAAAGGCGCTCTTTTCAAAATAAAATTTGAGAATTTAAAAAAAAAAATAAAAGTAAAAAATAATTGTACGTTTTGCTCAGTGTATGGGTATGACTGCGTGTGTGTGTGTGTGTGTGTGTGAATTATTTAAATAAATTTAAAACATAAGCCCATGGGAATGCACCGTTGCAGCGCATGACATGGGTATGAGTACTGCAAATCAGTGCAAAAAATAATTCCTTCTTGGCGTTCTGGTGGCGCGTCACAAGCCAACGACGAGGAACGACGAACGCCAACACCCGTTTCGACGTCAATGGAGCCGAGTGGAGGCATGCGATTGCGCGGTGTGCTCGCTCAGCATCTGGAGACATCAGGCAATGTTCGCCCACGGCATTTGTTAACCCAACCGGGCCAAGCCTGAAATCCATGGCGATTAAAGATTTGCATGGCACAGCGCGAGTCATCAGAGATCTCGTCGTTTAGGAAGTCTGCAGACGACGCAAGAAGAAATCGCAAAAATTCCGAAAATCACAAATCACAAATCAGAGATCAAAAATCAAGAATTTCATATTTAATTTCTGTATGAGGCAATTAATGTGTGATTGCTGTGATTGATGACGAGCAGCGCAATGGCGAGGGAATGAATGAGTTAACAATTTTCGAAAGCTGAAAAGGTTTACTCGCAAGATTGTGCATGTTTTTTTTTTTTTTTTTTTTTTTTTTTTTTTTTTTTTTTTTTTTGAATTTATTTTCCAAATGACATTGTTCTCTTAAAATGGAAAAATGGAAACTTGACTGTGGACGGAGTGCATGAAATATTTGATTTTATTATTATAATTTTTTTTGAACCCTTTACCTTCGCACTTGATGTTGCATATGCCACCGCGACGTCCTTTCCGACACCAGTTTTTGCTGTTAATCTGAAAAGGGGAGGGCAAAAGAAAACGATTTTCATTGCAGGAAAGTACGGGAGTCGAGCTTTGTCGTGTCTCATTTCGTCTGCAGCAAGGTTATATACCCACTTGAAAAAGACCATAGCTGACGCTCTGATTGGGCAACTGCATCACTTTTGAAGTACTTCGGCCGCTTTCGTTCTCGACTAGGCAGACCCCTGAAACAGGATTCGTTTAAGAAAACAAGACTGTAATTTATGGTCTTATCATACACAGAACCAAAAGACCACAAAATAAATACCCTATAAATCAGAACAAGGCTCAGAAGATCTACAGCTCGCTACAGTGCAATGTAAAAAAAAAAAAAAAAAAAAAATCCGCTAAAAGTTGGTATTAAAAAAGCTTGGCCAGAAATGTCGCTTACTTTTGTGCCTAGGTATTCCGTTCAGCCGCAAAATTATACGAATTTTTTGTACTTTTCTACAAAATTAAGGATATCAGCTAAACGGATTGCAATACCGTTATGTTTCGTTTTTTTTTTTTTCTTCTTTTTCAGAGCTGTTGGTATATGAATGGTCTCCCAATACATACATACAGTAAGACCGTGTAATTAGAAGGCAGTCTAAAAGAGCCGTAAATATCCGAAATGCCGAAAATATCAAATCTATTCAGATGAGCGGGTTGTGTTTATATGCAGAAGGAATAGTTCTTTCATCTTTTTATCCAAAGGTACCTGGCCTGGCTTCATAAGAGCTCACTGTAACCACACACTTTTATTAAGAGAAAGACTTGAGGAAAAAATATCGCGCATTTGTTATTGTATAAAATTTTGTGGCGCACACAAAATACGTCTATTGATTTTGTCACAATTGCAATTGCAGAAACTATTGTTCCTTCTAACCATTGTCAAAGTTTTTCTTGCATTTGGAAATCTTTTTCTATAGGATCATCCTTACAAAGCCTTTCAAATCATGCATTCGAAATTGACTCTTAAATCCTTCGAATTCAAAATCAAATTCTTTCCAAAAAATAATAAAAATTAGAAATTTCTTTATATTTAAGTATCTTAGCTTACAATTTGATAGATAGCTTCGCGGAAAATCATGACGCAGCAGCTCCTTCGCCAGGTGACATCTCGAGAACATTTTCGCTGAAACTGGTGGTGTGAGAATTGTAAGACACAAGGCTGCGCAGAAAGCACAAAACGTTGCTTTCGTTTTGAAATTCATGTTTGAGCTTTAATGAATATTTTCTCTATTTTTCAAATTGTTTATTTACTAATTTATTTATACTCGTATGTTTGTTTTCTTTTCAATAATATTTTAATTGATTTATTTTCTTTGTTCTGTTTTTTTTTTTTTTTTTTTGCTGTTCCTTTGAATGCACTACAAATACGTATATGTATGTATTATCCTTAAAAACAAATGTTTTGCTTGACTTGACTCATTCTTTTACCACTTCAAGAGGTAAATCGAATTATTAAATCCCACAATTCCTATTCCGATTCCTTGAAGATTTGGAAAAATTATTTTGAGAAAAAAAAAATGTCGCTCCAAATTCAAAATGCTACTAACTGCCATTCAAGTTGAGCGGGGGCTTTTAAAGCCTCGCATGTCCACGTATTGTGCCCCGATTGCGTTCTTCATTTTCACTCTCGTTCGAAGCAGCGCGAAATCTTGCGTTTATGCGCGAAATATCTTTAATCAAAAGATATACGAGCATATGCCCCACGAGCGTCAAGTTAAATTAGTGTAATAGGACTCTTCATCATATAGGTCTCTTCAACACTCTCTTGGTTCTGTGCCGTTCCGATGCTCTGATATTCAGAATTTCGGACTTTCATGCCTTTCATACGATGTTGGAATACAATTGAATTAAGGCAAATAAAAAAAAAACATGACCCAATAAGAAGAGCGCTTTGCATTAAAAGAACTTCTTGGAAGTTACTTTAATTCTTTTTTTTTAAATTTTTTTTAATTTAAAAAAAAAAATTTTTTTTTTTTGTGATTTGTTTAACAAAGAATCGTTGAATCATCTTGTGTACTTGGAATCATCTGGACGCCATATATTCATAAGAAGCGTAGCACCTCACGCTTAGAGATATTGGAGGTAATCAAGTTAATAAAAACACTCTTCTATGGGCTCCATACTCGAAGCGTTGCGTTTGTCGCACTGAATTAGGTCAAGTCCAAATGAAAATATTCCAATACACTGAAATTCATTGTAATAACAGCAACTCTTATATGGGTCACACAATTTGGTGCGGTGCAGCTCGTTACTTTTCAAAATTCTAAATAGAGCTCTAGGTCAGGCGCTAGTGGAATTTTACTGCTCATAAGCACACTTCAAAGTACTCGAGAGCGCAGCTAAGCGTTCGAACACAGTTCAAGGAGTGTAAGTGTAAAAAAAAAAACAAGAAAAATATAATTGACTTACATACTAGATTCCTATTAAAGAAATTCTGAGGCATTTCAAAACGCAAATCTATTATGGAATTTTACGAGAATATACTTGCAAATGTCCGAGGCGGTAAATCACTGCGTGTAAATGGAATTATGTGTCAAATTGGCAAATTGGCTAGAAGCTGACAATGCAACCAACAAAACGTATGTAATTTCGAATGATACTCGTATGGACACAGTCACATCACCTGACCTCTGGGGAAAATAAAAATAAAAAAATTAAAAAAAGCACATTTAAAAAAAAAACCAAATCAATTGCGATGAAATGGAAGGGACTAGGAACATTCAGTCCAGATAAATCTTGAAGTAAAAAAGAAATTTTAGAAAAAATTTAAAGACAAGGATCGAAAGGCCTCTTTTCGATAGGATAAAATATGTGCACACCTATTTCTACAGAGTCTTGCAATTTTTTTTTTTTTTTTAGTTTTCAACTGTAAAGTATAGTGAAACCTGTTTAATTGGGATGGCAAGGGACCTAGTCTCGGTTACCGCTTATTGAGCCTTTTTTTCATTTACCCAGTTTCCTCAATAACGCAATGCTACAAAAAAAAATTTTTTTTTCATGCCCTTTTTTTCAATTAGTTATTTTATGTTAGCTTATGGCTCCCTCATTCCAAAAAGGTCAATGGTTTGATGAATTTAAGTAGCGTTTCCGAGATATGGCCCAAAAAGTTGAAAAAAGTCAATTTTCTCTACTTTCCCCCTTATTTCGGGCCATAACTCAATTGCCGTATAAAATAGCCAACCAGATAGACCTAATACGGAAAGGTGGAGTCCGGACGCAAATTTTAAGTGCCAAAACACCACCCTACGACTCTAATTGTGGCTTTTATGAGGTCAGAAGGGCCATTTTTCGCTCATACTTTTCGCTACTTTCACTCACTTATCGACCCATGCCTTAGCAACCAACACAAATTATCCCAATATTAGGCATACCAATTTTTGCGAGAATCGTAACGAACATTTAAAGCCACAGAACTCAATAATCGGATGACAAATGTGATAGTTATAAGCGAAAAACTGCACATTAATTTTTTTAAATCGTGGGTATTTAGTACTGTGCGTAGTAAAGTCTTACGTAAAGAGGTCGAAATATATCAGAGACGTGAACCGGGTGGAAAATTGGTTCGGCGGTTCGAACCGGCTTTAAGCTTTTGGATTGGTTCGTCAAACCGGTTTTTCTACTTCTTTGAACCGGGGCGTTTCGGTACGGTTCGGGAATTTCTCAAACTAAAAAAATTTGTTAGCACGTGCAGGCCCGTAGAGAGAAATTCGGGGCCCGGGGGGTTTTTTTCCGGGGTCCTCACAGAAATGTGCAACCCAAAACAAAAAAAAAACAAAATCCCCTTGCCAATTGTGGGCCCCTTCAGAAAGCCCGGGCCCGGGTTGAAATCCCCCTTTTCCACCCTCCTCTCTATAGGCCTGAACACGTGTGTCCACTTCGAACGCAGTTTTTTTTTTTACCAATTTGGGTTAAAATTTGCACAATAAGTTATATATAAGTTATTAAGTTAGCGGTGGTTACCTTACGCATATTAGAGATGGTATCGATATACTAATTTCATAAGAATATCGACATCGATTTTATTTACTTTTGACCTATGGGAGGGACCACTGTGCATGGTTGCAGGGAAAAATAAAACCCTGAACCTTTACAAAAAGGGGGTTCGATTTTCGGTTCGGTTCAAAAATTTGTGAAATACTTCGGTTCGGTTAATGGTTCGGTTGATCAGCAGATAAAACTGGTTTTCCGGTTCAAAACCTGTGCGGTTCAAAACCGGTTCACGTCCCTGAAATATATATTTGTCATATAAAAAGTGAAAGTTTTCATACATATATGTATATACATATAGCCGAAAATATTTCTGGTGTTTCTTTATAGCACCTACATTAATCGTCGATTAATATTTTCTATGTCACGCTTCCCTCCTTGTACAAACTTTTAGAGACAATTGATGAACGAAGCAATTACGAAATTAACGTTTCCTTAACTTCCTGGGCCGCTTATATGTCGTGCAAAGGCGTGTCCAGCGGGCATCATCGGGAGACCGAGGAGTCTAAAAAAAAAAAAACAAATCATGAAATCTCTCCTTAAAAGGCCTTTCTCTTATCTTAAGAGGTTAACCCAAATTGCATTTCCAAAAGGTAAAGGCTGGCTGAATAAAACCGTGTTAAAAGATAAAAATCATAAATCTAGTCTCAGATAACAAGGTCCCAGATTCCTAGTAACAGAGATATTTCAATGCAAAAGTTTCGCAAAATTTAAGAATCACTCCAAAATGGACGCTTCTGATCAGAGGTGCCCAAAGTGTTAGCTCAAGTGTGAATGAGAGTAAAAGAGAGCATTTTTTCACACGCATAGAAACTGTGAGTCGGGAGATGAAAAAGTAATAGACTGAAATTAAACAAAATCCACTTGTAATGAGAAGCGAAGCGAACAACCGAAGCGGCCAAAAAACGAAGTCACGTCAACTTTAAAATATTTTAAAAAGCACCCAATCTCAGAATATTGCGGGATTTTTCGCCCGTCCATAAAAATGTTACTTTTTACGGCATGTAATTCAATGACTGGGTGCCGAAAATTTAGTGCGACTCAGTCAAAATGTATTTTGGTGCGACCAAACTAGGTAGGTTTCCAAATGGAACCTGGTGAACATTGATGCAAATTGGTTAAAATAATGGGCCTACGTGAGAATGGCCTTTATGGACACTTCCATACAGTAGCCAATATTTTGATATTTATGCACCAATTAAGTGATTAATTTCTAGTCACGCTTCCCTTGACAAACCTTTTAGGCAATGGATAACAACCAATTACGAAATTAACGTTTCCTTAACTTCCTGGGCCGCTTATATGTCGTGCAAAGGCGTGTCCAGCGGGCATCATCGGGAGACCGAGGAGGTTCAAAAAAAAAAAACAAATCATGAATTCTCTCTTAGCCAGATAAATTGTTTCTCTTATCTTAAGAGGTTATTAAGCTATGATTTCCCAATAAGGTAAAGGCTGGCTGAATAAAACCGTGTAAAAATAAAAATAATAACTCCATGAAATCTAGTCTCAGATAACAAGGCCCCAGATTCCTAGTAACAGAGATATTTCAATGCAAAAGTTTCGCAAAATTTATGTAACACTCCAAAATGGACGCTTCTGATCAGAGGTGCCCAAAGTGTTAGCTCCAAGTGTGAATGAGAGTAAAAGAGAGCATTTTTTCACACGCATAGAAACTGTGAGCGGGAGATGAAAAAGTATAAAAGACGATCGAAATTAAAGCAAAATTCCACTTGTAATCGAGAAGCGAAGCGAACAACCGAAGCGAGCCAAAAAACGAAGTCACGTCAATCTTTCAAACATATATTATAACAATATATGTCACTCTCAGAGATATTGCGCGGGATATTTCGCGCCAGTTAGAAAGAGATGTTACTCGGCAGGCAAAAGAAGAGCGAGAGGGAAATACTTTTGGTGAGTACCTCAGTGCAAAATGCTCATTTTGGTGGGTACCCAAGACCATGGTGGGTATCCAAGACCGTGGTGAAAAGAGCCAAAATGGAAACGGCTCCTGAGTGACATATATAGTTATATATGCTTTCAAATCAGTGCTATGATGAACTTCGCAGCATGTAGGACTGTAGGTCTAACTGTCGACGTCGAAAAGCCTCTGCCGCGATGGGTATATACACCATTAGGCAGACATAGGAAATTCAACAAATTGGGGATATTTACCAAAAAGCTACCCAACAACAGGAATAGGAAATCAACAATTCGAGAAATTCACCAGAAAGCTACCAACAACAATACGGGCAGACAAAAAGTGGCACTATGATGCCACTTGCAAGAAAGTTATAAAAGAAACACAGCGTCAGCTCGGTTTTTTATATTGCTTGAAAAGTTCATAATTGAAACTTTAATAGATATATTACGTTATGTTTTTGCTTAATGTGCGCGAATGTTTTCATTTTGTAATAAATTGACATACATTTTTGACTACGGCTACGAATTTGATTGTACGTAGAATTTAGTATTTTTGCTGAAACAGTGTGATCAAAAAGTTATGTGCACAAGGTAGGACTAAAAGAACAATTTCTATTTCTCCTTAATATTGAAAATCCTTGATTAGTTTTATGTTTTTCAAGCTTTTCATGGCATTTTATGAGTTTGGTAGATATTTTATATGTAATGTACCCGAAAATCGCCCAAAATTTAAAATACAAGTGGCAATGCTTTTCACCACAGCAGAGCTAAAGATTTCGCTGCCATAGCGTGCTTCTCTTTTCCTCATGCTATATGCCTATGTTGAAGCAGCGTAGCTCTAACACATTGCAGGGATTAGGAAGAAGAAGAGTTAGACCTATAGTTCTATATGGAGTATGCCATATAGAACTATAGCTGCAACTTCGGCCAAAAGCTATTACGTGGTACACCACACTTACTATTACGTGGTTCACCACAACACTCGGCATATGGCCTGGTTCACCACAGTTGAACTTTTTCACCAAATCATGCCATAACGCGCCAAAATTTGGCCGAAGTTGCAGCTATAGTTCTATATGGAGTATGCTATAGACTTTCGGCGAGGTAGGACCTATGTCGCTCGATTTTTTCTTACTCTCTAGCATTTTTAATTTTATGTGTTTGTTGTATCACTACAGATACATGCAATCTAATTGCGCCTGTAGTGGTGGGCAGCTCTGCTTCTGATTTATGTAGATCCCAGTTAAACAGATTTCACTTTTTAAATTTCTGTTCTCGAATCTCTTTTGTGAACAATTTTTGTCCTATATGATTCCTTTTTCGGAATCGGGTTCCTTATAATGAGCTCAATCAGGAGTTCAAAATGAATGTGTTTGCCTTTTTGTGAAGGCCAACCTACTTATGTACCCAATAAACACAAAAACGAGGACGATATCGTAACGATATCGAGACGAATTCGAGAAAACCGAATTTCTCGATATCGCGATTTAGGCTCGCGACGATATCGAGACGAGTTCGAGAAGATAGAATTTCTCAATATCGTAATTTTGGTGTCGCGAAGATATCGAGACGACTTCGCGAAAATCCAATTTCTCGATATCGTTATTTTGGCCTCGCGAAGATATCGAGGCGAATTCGAGAAAAATCAAAATCTCGATATTGTGATTGTGGACTCGCGAAGATATCGAGACGAATTCGAGAAAAATGAAATTCTCGATATTGCGATTTTGGACTCGCGAAGATATCGAGACGAGTTCGCGAAAATCGAATTTCTCGATATCGTTATTTTGGCCTCGCGAAGATATCGAGACGAAACATTTTTAGCCCAATAAATACAAAAACGAAGATTATATCGCCATAAATTTGTTACGAATTTGAGAAAAACGAAATCCTAGAAAGTAGTTTAGTGAACTCGTTTTGAACTCGAAACACATAAGGGAAAAGAAGAAAAATAAGTAGGACCTAATAAACACAAAAACGATAATCAGTTCGAATCGAATTCGTAGAGCGCGAATCGCATTAAACGAATTCGAATCGAATTCGAATCGAATTCGTAGAGCGCGAATCGCATTAAACGAATTCGAATCGAATTCGATTCGAACTCGTTAACGTTTTTGTGTTTATTTGTTTATTGGGTACGAAACTTTTATTCTCGAAGGTAGTTTTGTTAATTTGTTTCCAAATCGGAAGGCATTCGAGGTAAATATAGAATCAAGCTAAACTTATAAACGAAAAAAAGTCATTCATTTCAATTCGGCGAAGAAGGCGTAATGGGTAAGCAGACTAGAAATTTGACTAGAAATCAAGAGGTTCGGTGTTCAAATCCCACAGCCGGTAGATTCAAAAGCGTGGTTACCAGCAATAGAACCGTTTTTTTTTTTTTTTTTTAAACCGAAAATAGTATTATAATAAGACTGTTATTTGAATTTTACATTAAATATAAAAATTAATGATTTTTTTGCTAATCGTCCGTTAACGATTCGAGAACGATGAAAATCTCGATTCGCTAATGATAAGTGACTCTCTCACGATATCGAAATCGTCTCGATATCGTCTCGAATTATCGTCGCGAAACATTTTTAAGGGAAAACGATATTGCCTCGATATCGTTACGATATCGTTGTGTTTATTGGGTATGTACAATTAACATATGTATATGTATGGGACCGAAATCATATACCGGCATATGAACTGGTGTAATAGTCATTATAAATCTTTTTTGATATTTATCATTTATTTCCAAATAAATAATACCATATATAACTCTTGCAGTATGTACAGTGTACTCTTAAGCGGACACCTACGGGACCGAAAAATATTTCCGCTTAACAGAGCTGTCTGCTTAACCCTCTAGTGCCCACGACCGCCTCTAGACGGCCTAAATTCTCTTCATATTTGCTCACATACTGAAAAACTGTTAAAATTTATCTTTTTCTTCGTTGCGTAAGACAAATTTTTGGGGTTTCAAGAATTAAACGAAGTAAAAAAAAGTTAAAATGTTTATTGGGATGTGAATTGTCCGTTTATGAGGGCTCTCCGCTCAAGAGGAGTGCTCGCACGCAGGAGAGAGTAGACTGTACCTCTCCCCGGGAAGGGGAAAACAAGCCCATACCTGTGTGTAGGTAATTTATGAAATTTTTGGAACTCATAAGCATTCCGAGCAGATCCCAAATGTAAAATCAATTAATTTATCTACTCATTTAAATAATCGATTCCATGTAAATTCCAGCTAAATGCAATCAAAAATTAAATTTTTCATTTTAGAATGTCTCCATTGGCATTGGTTTTCCTTTCGATGCTGGTTAACTTTGTGTCTGGCGTTAGCTTAAAGGACATACTTCAAGACACTACAACCACATCGACAACGACAACGATAACGACAACAATAAAACCTTTCATATCAACCACAACTACAACAACATATGCTCTGAAAAGTCGGGCGTACATGACGTCGGCCGAAGCGATTCCAGCGCTGAATACTCAAAAATCGCGAAACCCTATGCTCGCTGGTACATTGCCGAGCAAAATGGTGGTAACAACAACTAGTCTAGTGCCACATCCGCCGCCAGCAATGAAGTCAGCTGGCAAATATTTCAATAAAAGCCTAACGAAGAAGCGAAAAGCGGACGAGGTCTCATCGCTGCCGGTAAACAGCAATCCAACAAACGAATGGAAATGTCCAAATATAACAAGTTCTCGTAGCCTGGAGTGTGGCTGTGATCTGCCGCACACCTTGCGCTGCTCCGGCGATCCACACGGCTTAACGGTTAGTCTATAAGAATAATGATATTGTCTTAGAAAGTCTAATTCAGCCTTAATTTCTTTGTTTTTTTTTTTTTTTTTTTTTGCTTCTTTATTGCGCTATCCAGCTACTGGCCGAAAGTCTTCGGAAGTCACCGTATACGATATCCCTGCTCGACTGCTCTCTTCACAATGTCACCGTTCTCAGCGAGGCAAAAATTTTCGAGGGCATTTCCCTGCATGGTCTGGTAATTTCTTCAGGAGAGATCAAACGTGTCCACAAGTCTGCATTTCTGGGTATAAAGGGCTCACTGCAGGCGCTAGGTCTACCGGGGAATGCACTGCTCAGCGTACCGTGGAATGCAATCTCAAGTTTGAGCGGCCTCGAACGTCTGGATCTATCCAATAATAAGATCAAAGCACTCAGTACAACCGACTTCGCCGGTCTGACTAATTTAGTTTATCTGGAATTAAGTAATAATCAGATATCCAGCATCTCACAGCGCGCCTTTTCAAATCTACGCAAATTGGAGGTACTCAAATTGGGAGGAAATCGTTTAGGCGACTATCCGAGCAGTCTGAAATCGCTCAATCAATGCTTCAATTTGAGGTACGACCGGAGGACCGGGCCGTTCGATCCACTATTCGAGATTTGATTTTTTTTAAAATATATAAAAATTTTCATTTTCATTTTCATTTGCAGAGAGCTCGATTTGAGTGCCAATAATTTGAATGGTCCATTGACTGCGTCGACCCTGCCGGCGCTGCGTAATCTGGAGTCGCTAAATCTAAATCGGAACTTAATCAAAAGCATACAAAATAAAGCGCTCATGAATTTCTCGAAGCTCTTAAGTCTTTCGCTGCGTCACAATCAGATCGACGTTCTGCAGGATCATGCATTCTATGGCCTTGGCTCGCTGAATAGTCTTGACCTAAGTTACAATGGCATTGTCGCAATTTCGAGTGCTTCACTTCAACATTTGACCCGTCTGTCAAGCCTCGATTTGACGCACAATTTTCTACGTGCCCTAACATCGGATCTGATAACGCCCCTACCGTCGTTAACTGAACTACATTTATCGGGCAATGATATATCGATAGTTGCGAAAAATGCCATGGATGGCGCCAGGGAGCTGAAACACCTATCGATGCATGACAATCCACTATCGTGCGATTGCAGCATAAGACCATTCGCCGAATGGCTGCAAGTGGCCAAGATCCAGATGCAAGATCTACTGAGCGCAACTTGTGTGACACCGCCGCGTCTCGAGGGTGCACCATTGATGCAAGTACCGGTCGAGACCCTCAACTGCGAAATGGACAATGTCGAACACGATAATGCTAATATCTTACAGCAATTGGAGGCCATGGCAACGCAAAATCATTCGACCCACATCAAGGATTTCTCGGAACAGGTATGCTCAGAGATTTCTCATCAAAATATGAATATGAATATGAATATGAATATGAATGAACGAACAATATTCAATGGGTTTTGTATCCTAGATTATTCTACACGAATTGCATTATTCGGCCGACTACGGATTGATATTAACTTGGATTTTGAACCTGAGCAAAAATGACTACATGTGCGATGCCATTTTCGTCTATAAAGAGGAGAACATTAACGAAATTCTGATCGATAATTCACCAGTAAGTCAATGAGATTGAGCTGGAGAAACAATCGATAGCGCCATCGATACTATCGATGGTTTCAAACTATCGAAAACATCGATTGATTCATTGGCATTTACCTACTTTAATTTTGGAAATGTGGCTCTGGCGGTTACCGGGGTTTTATTTTAAATGGACAGAAGCCTAAAAATTTCCGCTTCCGATTATCGATATTATCGATTATTGAAATAATCCATTATTAAATATATCGATCATTTAAATAATCGATTATTAAAATTATCGATTAATGAAATGTTCGATTATCTAAATTTTGTGATTTCGGAAATAATCGATTATTGAAATTTCCCATTATTGAAATCATCGATTGTTGGAATTATCGATTGCTGAAATAATCGATTATTTAAATTATCGATTGTTGAAATAATCTATCGTTGAAATTATGGATTATTTCGAAAATCGATTATTGAAACTATCGACTATTGAACCTTACGAATATCGTTTTTTTAACTGATCCCGATCAATGATTTACCGGCATGCGATTGAAATCGATATCGTCAAAATTTGACGATTTTGGAAATTTCATGTGCCCTAAAAACCGTTTCCGCAGCATTGCTACTCAATTTTTATACAGATAGATATACAGTCAAAACCATTTATAACAGACTTAAGGGGACCGGAAAATCTGTCTGTTGTATACGATATCTGTTATAGAAATATATCGCATATAGAAGACAGTCTGCTATATAAGATACATTTATGATATATATCAGACATTCTATTATTTACAGTAATGCTCGAGAAGCATTTTTGGTAGGAAAAAAAAAAAAAAAAACAGTAAGCAAAGGAATTAGTCAATTGTCTGTTACCAACGATATATCGAGCCGTGGGAACTTCCAAACGTGTATTTTATAAGCGATATGTCTACTACAAGCGATGTCCGTTATATACAAATTCCTATGGATTATTCCCATTACACTTGGAGGGACCAGAGGTTTTGTCTGTTGTATACGATAGTCTGTTATAGCCGGACCTGCTATAAACGATTTCCACTGTAGAAAGCATACATACATATGCTATTAGCTTGAAATGACGAGTGGAAAACCGTTATAAAACGCAATTGTCATGAATTTTTTAATTCTTGACAATTTTGCGGTTGATTTCTGCAACACAGCCGTTAATCGCCCTAAGCAGAAGCATACCTATTTACATATGTACGTATCAGCGTTGCCAGATGAATTTTCTTAAAAAGCGGGATTTTTTAAAAATTTATCCAAAAAATGCGGGATTTCACAAGCAATTGCGGGACAAATTTAAATTTACTTTCGCGAGACAACAAATGTGGAATTCCAACAAAAACCCCTTAACAAAGTATTAATTATGTATATTCAGAATTACTTTTTCTTTCTATGGCTTTATTGCTCGCATTCAAAGATTTTAAACATTTTGTTACGTTAGTAAATTATTTTTAAATTTCTTACATTTTGTTACATTAGTAGATTATTTCAAATTTATTTGTACTTTTCTGACCCTTTCACCGAATCTAAGATTTCTTTTTTATCTTTAACAAACTAAAAGTTAGTTTCCATATATATGAAAAAAAGCGGGATTTTTCATGTCCCGGCGGGACATTATAATTTTAGGCCAAAAAGCGGGACATCCCGCAAAATGCGGGACGTCTGGCAACGCTGGTATGTATGTACATACATAGTACATAGAATAGCCCCCAAGAGCCGCCAAAACAAAAACAAAAATAATTCCTTTTCTTTCCTCAGATTCATTGCGAAAGCAAGGTCATCAATGGTCAAAATACGGTTAGTGTTATAGTCCCGGATAGCTCATCGCTTACCATTGGAGAGAGGTAAGTCGGAAGGGAGAAATATGTAGGTGTACTCTGTACATTCAATAATGGATTTTCTCCTTTTCTCCACAGCTACCGCTTTTGTCTGGTTATGGTTCAAGAGAAGAACATCAAAGAAGATCTCAACGTTGGCTGTTCGAATATAACGCAACTTCAATTTAGTCGTCCCGGATCGGTACCCGAGGTGCGTCAGTACCAACGCCGTCCGTATTATACCGCAGATCTTGTTCCGATCGGTGACCAAAGCAATGTCATGTCCAGCGAAAGTCACAGCTACAGTTCGATGAATAAAAGAAATTTCGAACGTAATTCGATCATGGGTACCAGTCAGCAGCATACGTTGCAGCAGCAACCCACAATTGAACCGAAGACCCCAGGGACGCAATTCGATTTTATCGATTCATTGAATCGAAGCTTCCTTCCCGGTCTGGGTCTGGGCATTCTAGTGACGTCGATCGTTGTGCTCGTTTGGGCCGCGACGCGCATCCGTCAGAACATTAACAGCAGCCGACCAGATACGCCAACGGCGACGACCTGCTATGCTGCATCGGAGCATATCGCGCGTCTAGCGGATACGGAAAATGGCACAAGATACTTAAAATTGCAAGCGACAACAAGCTTATGATGCGCTTCGATGCTGTGAGCTGTGAACGAACAACTTTTTGTGTGTTCCAAATTCCTTTTTATTTGTTATTATGCTCATCAGAGTCAATTAATCTTTGTGTGAAGATTATAGGAGGTATAGTGAGCGAAAATAGTGTACGTGTACATGTGGGCATGATGAGTCGGTTGTTCAGACTCTCGAAAGTACATTGCACTCGAAACTTAACCGGAACGGATGTAATAAGTGAACGTCATTTTTCACTTTTTATTTTATTCGAAGCAGCCCAGTTGGAAGACGCAATTCGAACTTTTCAATTGTCCCAGAGGACAACAAAGCCGACAAGCCTCGAAATTCAAGGCAAAAACAAACAAACAAAATTATAATAATAATAAAATAATAATAAAATAATAATAAAATAATAATAAAAATATGTTCAATAAAAAAAATCCATCCATTGATGTAGAAAAGATTCATTCTTTTCAATATGAACGAAAAGTGAACTTGAATTGGTCTTTCCTGGACCAGTTCTTCTCCGAACGACTTGTGTGGAACGAGCAAATTTTCCGACTGGGCTATCGAATTTTGTGATATTAGCGTGTAAATGATTACTAAAAGCTTATTTATTTAAGGCAAATACTAAATAAATAGCTAATAAGCCAAAAATAATTTAATAATAATCTCATAAATTAGCTTATTTAGATCGCAAAATATTCGTTTTTCAATATTTTTACATTTTTACCGGCTCTCTTAACTTTCCTTTTATATGGTTTCCCTCTCAAAATGGGTACATTTCCACGCATTTAAGCTTTGCGTGTTATTTATATATATATATATATACATATGTATGTGTATGTATGTATATGTATATATGTCTGTGCCATACCTCCAACAACTATTGTTATACAAGCTTATCAAATTTTTTAGCTTCTCTGTCAAATTTTCTTCTAACCACGCACATTAAACATTAACTTTTTTAAGCTTTCAATTTCATGGAATAATTTATTAATACCAAATCCAATAAAAATTAATAAAATAAAAATGCATTTTGAATATTTTTAAGAATTATTTTTTATAACACATCAAATCAAGAACGATTTAAAGATAGGTACCCTAATTTATGATGGTGGGGTGTGAAAATCCTGCATGCGGTACAAAAGTGCCTTTGAGTTTGTCGTGATAAACGTTTCTGCGGGTTGAACTCTTTTGAGAAGTGAAGAAGCACAGGCATAGGTTATGTAAATGTGATGAACACGGGTGCATATGTATGCCCAAAAATTGTAGGGTATAGTATAATTCTGAAATGCCTAATCTCCCCGAACCAAAACAACTCTCAACACACATTTTTCATACATAAGAACAGTAAAATGTTCTTACCCCTGACTACCTTGCGCTGCCATGGTGAAAATTCCGTCACTGCAAAGGTCAGACATAATAGCATAATCCATAATAAAAATTAATGTCTTTGACCCATCTTCTTGTTTTAGAATTCAAAAGTGTGAATATAATGGGAGTTTTGGTGGTTCTTCAAGGTCGCACAATGTTTTGCGTGTCAAAGACACATTTGAAATTCAAGTGACTTCGACCTTCCCACGTCTCTGTGGTGCTAATTATGGATACGAAAAACAAAATCAATTTTCTACGTGTATGACGTCACAAACAGTGCGTAGCACACCGAACGATGACGTCAGCCATTCATTTAGGAAATTTAAAATACAGTCGAATCTGGATAAAACGAATAACTGAAATAATGAACAGCTCGAAATAGTGAAGGCTTTTTTGTTACAGGGACACGGACAGGATTCTAAATAATCAGCCCTTAAGACAGAGTGAAAGAGAGAGAGAGAGAGAGGTGGGAGGGGAGAGGAAAAGGGGGATTTTACCCCAGGTTTTCTGAAGGGTCCCACGATTGGCATGGAACTTTTTTTTTGTCGCACATTTTTGTGAGGGGACCCCGGAAAAAATCCCCCGGAACCACAATTTCTCTCTACGGGTCTGTAAATAATGAACAAAACATTCAACCCCGTTAATACGAATAATCTGGATACAATGAACATAGGACGTGCAAAAATTAATTCACTATATCCAGATTCGACTGTATATACACTTACATATAATATATAGTGGACTCATGTGATGAAATCGAATTCAAATCATGGCTTTGCCATCAAAATCAGGAACAAATAATAACTATCCAATTTTATCTACACCGAGAGAAATAACAACAGTCAAATCAACTACTTAGAACAGTTAAAGTAAGAGTGGTCAAATAAACTGTATTCCGCGTTAAATGCACTGAAAAAGGCAGTCAAATGAACAGTTGAAAAACAGTTACTTTTTATGTTCAAATTCGCTTTCGTTCACTTAGACGTATAAGTTCGCATTCTGATCAACCGTCTCCGGAGTTTTCGATAGCTCAGTTGTGTAAGCTGTGACTCGACACCCGTGAGCTTCGGGGTTCTATCCCTGCTGGCGGCGGGAATTTTTCTGAATTTTTTTTAAAATTACAGTTTTTTTGTTCAGAGTGTAGTTGTTTTGGAAGACAAAAATTTTCTCCAAAATTTTTAAGGTTTTAATTTATTTAATTTTTTTTTTTAATGGTTCATTTTCAAGCAAAAAATTTTGGGAGTGAAACAATTCCTTAAGCACGTTCCCAAAAACTTGAGTAACCATAAGCTCAAGTGAGCCTTTTGACGAACAAATTAAATTCGTTCGTTTAGCGTAATGGTTAAGACGTTCGCCCAGCGAAGTGGAGGTCAGCGGTTCAAGGCTCGGCCGAGGCGAGAAAATTTAAAGAGATGAAAGAGAAAAAGATTTAAATAGAAAACAAATAAATAAAGAAAAAATATAATAATTTAATTAAAAAAAAAAAATATTAATAAAAGAAGATAAAAAAAAAGTCAAAGCAAAAAATAAATTTTTGGTTCCCAGTCGCTGGTGACAGTTGATTTAACCGCGAGACAGTTATATCAACCATCAGGTAGTTATATCCTTATTGACTGTGTTTGTACTGTTGAATTGACCGCTACTACACATAAGCTAACAATTAACGGTGAACTCGGTTATTTTAACCTGCTTTTTCAGTTAATATAACTACCTTTTTCTCTCGGTGTACATACTTCATTCATTATAAAAAAGGTAAAAAGTTAAATGTTCTATTTTTGATTTTTAACGAAACGAAAAATGTCGTTACTCCCTTCTGTGCAAGTCCTTTCGAAAGTCTATCGACCTCGAGTTTCTCGATTATCTAATGGTAAATTAATTTTAGACAATTTCTTTTATGTAAATTATTCGATGCATAATGAAAATCCAATTGCTTCAAATGACAATCGATGTAATTAATGTTTTATAGAAGGAAAATGTCCATCAACAGTATTACTCGGGTAAATGTATCGCGGTACGATCGATTCTGGCCTTAAAGAAATCGAATGAAAGCATTTCGATGCGAGCAATCCTCGCCTAAAAAGTAGCTGGTTTTTAAGAAGGAATTATAGCGAGGAAACATGCCTGTGGTGTGACTGATGGTGGGTAAAGCGAGAACTCCGACGGTTCGGATTCGAACTTCACCGGAATGGGCTCACATTGTTCAAAGGAATTTTCTCCTTGAAAACAGACCGATAACTTTATTTTTATTTTTTTTTTTTTGCACTTTTTAAGGCCGAGGGTTGCCGAGGGATTTTTCGAGAGGCTCCATCAGAATAACCTCTTAAATATTTAAATCTTAAGATGAGCCATTGAGGAATTATTACAAACGCTCCTTTGAAATTGATGAATTTATTTCTTTATTTAAAGGAAGAGGATATGCAAATAGTATGGAGCAATGTATCATCTTAAAAAAAAGAAAGGGCCTATCCCGAATCTATAAAGATATCGAATGAAACTTTGCGTTCATTCAACTCAGCACTAAATCGCCAAAGTTTTCAAAGTCCATTTATTTGCTTTACTCTTTTATCCAAATTGTATTTCGAATGCCTATAGGAGCGGAGCAAAGGACATGCAAATAGAATTCGAAGGGAGTAAGCGAAAAGAGAAAAAAACTTTTACTTTTATTTACAAAAACTTGTCATACTCGTAAACACATTAACGCACACACTCATTTCGGTACAAGGACAGATGTACAATGTGCAAACAATATACACATATAAATATATAAGGTTGTTGTGGTCAAACGCCTAGAAGCATGCAATGGCATAGTAGCCACGCAGCACTCCGCTGGAAGCGTTAACACACAACTTAGAAACTCAGCTACTTGCTACGTACATACCGCACAGTACGTGCGGAACAGCACCGATAGCCAAGTGGACAGTCAGTCATTTGTTGTGCTTAGTAAGGACTCCTCAGTTCGATTGAGGTTCTTGAGGCTAACACAAGCAAAAGCCACAAAATG
This sequence comes from Chlorops oryzae, assembly GCA_020466095.1. Classification (NCBI taxonomy): domain Eukaryota; kingdom Metazoa; phylum Arthropoda; class Insecta; order Diptera; family Chloropidae; genus Chlorops; species Chlorops oryzae. Next base: position 48,531,262 of record CM035806.1, read on the forward strand.
TCCAGAGTTTACGATTGAGCAAAGTGCCGATTCGCGGAGTATATTTATCGATTTTGTTTGCTAATTGATGAGGAAAAGGAAAAGGAACAGGAAAAGGAAAAGGCCAATCGCAAATAGGTGTTAAGAAAAAGAGTGCAATTTCTTGATTGGGAAAAATCGCTCCGATTGAAGAGTTCGACAATTGTTTGTGGGTAAAAATTATAAGTATTTTTCAATGCTTCGAAAACTCAGGCGACGAATCTGCGCCTGTTTAGCCCCAATACCAACCTAGATGAGTATGATCGGATTTATTTATTTGGTCGTGATATTGGGATGGATAATGATCGTGCTATTTCTCAAGTGTAAAAAAACCATAACGCCACATTTCGCTTTCACGGATAACTATACCGACGCGATTGGATCAAGTGAGTGTAACCGGAGAGCAAAAAAAAAAAAAAGAAATCAACATTTTTCCTCGGGTCCGAGATTGATTTATTCAAAACTTATACTACCGATGAAAAATTTTAGATGACTTTAGGTTTACAATCTGAATCCTAAGTATGTTGCCTATGCTATTTAGTACCTCTTCCAATAATATAAATACACACACACACACACACACACACACACACACACACACTCATAAATTCAAAAGAATTTCCCTTCTGCGTTAGCCAGCTTAATTGTGATTGTGATTAAAGCCCAAATTGCTTTAGCTGATGTCATTCCAACCAGCGCAGCATATTGATTATAAGTTCCCTGCGTCCGTCATTAGATGTTATTTCAATAGCATAGATTAAAACGATCAAAGTACCTAATATAGCCCCATTTTTCGTTTATACATAGTTACAAATCAATTCAAATTTTATTATCCATGCAAGAATTACCATTAAAGGGAACTACAGAAGTGAACACGTACCGATTGTCGCTTTGTATATTTTTTCCCCCAGTTTGGACGGCTTCACATCCATATGGTCATAATATACGAGTAGGGCATAATATTAAGGTCCACATTATCATACATTCTAGTACTGAAGGCTTATGAATGCTATGACCATAACGAAATATTCTTGGAATGCTCGACTATCCCTAAACGGAGCAGCATTTAACTTAATGATGATGACGAAATTATGAATGCCTTCGTAGGTACAACGAATTTCATCTGATTTTCGGACCTGCCAATGAAATGGAATGACCAAGTATTGAAGTTTTGTCCTCACTCATAAAAGATTGCGGGCCTGTATGTGTGCCACGAAATAAAACTATAACGAGTTAAAATATTAACTGTTCTGGGAAATTTGTTTTATTGCATTTTGTTCTACCTTGAGAGAGCTGAATACGAGGAAATAAGTGTGTCCTTTTTATGAAAAGAAAAAACACATTCAAAGTCAGTGAAATAATACTGTGGAACTTCCGTATAATGAACGCTATACAATGAAGTTCTCTCTACTATGAAATAATTTCAAACGCACGGCTTTTTCGTTCCACTTTCAGTGTACGTTAGACCGTACCACCTTAAATAGAAAAAAAAAAGTCCACCGTATACCAGCGAATATGATGCATTTTTGCAAGCCAATTACGATAATACTTGCTATATGTATTTCATAGCATACTTTTAGGAAGAATTGCTTTTTGTTTTTAGTTTTAAACAGTTAAAGTTCCCTAATGCGTCATTTTAGCACTGTTATGTTTTCGGAAAAAGTACTTGGCATATCTCAGAGTACGTTTTGATGTTAATTTGGAACACCAAACTTCAACTCATACATTGATAGGGACCAAATAGTGGCAAAAAATTTTCAAATTTCATTTACAAATATGTAGTTCTGTTGGAAATATCGATATACTTTCTGAGGAGAAGTTTGATGATATTTTAAGGGTTTTTTTTTTTTTTTGTTTTGATATTATGGTGGTACATTAGGATGGTAGGAACTGAGATCTTGAGGCTAAGTACTTGAACGGTACGCCGGAGGTCAATGACTTCTATAAAGGCCATATTGGTATCCTTGACACAAAAACATTGATGTACCAAACTTTAAAATCCGACTGTAAACACCAGAGATATGAAGAAATATACCAATGCGCGACCTCTACGTTCGATCGAAAAAAAAATTTTTTTTCTTTTCGCAATTGTCTTGCAAATCGATATATCGATAGCATCTCTAATATGAGTAAGGTAATCACAACTAAATTTTTATTGTGGAAATTTTAACCCTAAATGGTAAAAAATTTCGTTTAAAGTGGCAACGCGTGTTAACAAACTTTTTCAGTTTGATAAATTCCCGAACCGATGAACCGAACCGAACCGAAACGCCCCGGTTCAAAGAAAAAGAAAACCCGGTTTGACAAACCAATCCAAAAGTTCAAACACAGTTTGAACCGCCGAACCGAACCGAACCGGGCAGATTTTCCACCCAGTTCACGTCCCTGAAATATAGGGCTAAGGTTACGTCATGCACTGGGAAAAAAACACCCGGTTTTCACATATCCATTCATAAAATAACTATATTTTCAACTAATCCGTGCAAACCGGGTGTTTTCCCCCAGAGCTTTACGAATTAAAATCGAGAATATTCCGACGTCGGCATTTTCCAACAGAATTCCATCTTGATTGTGAAAACCCATAATATTACAAACAATTTGTCAAAAGTCCCCATCGATTTGATGTGTTACAAAAAAATTTACTCAATAGTGGGATTCAAGCAGGTGAGCAATTTTTGCAGCCTAGCAATTTTTGCGTTTGTGCAAAGGGTCTGGCGGGTTAAGCAAAGGCATGCGGCATCATGAAAGGAATTTTTAAAATTTTTTGATTTTTCTACAGGTGTCATCTAAAAACACTGTGGAGACTACTTTTTAGATTTTTATTGTGAACGGTCCTTGAAATATCCTTGAAAATCTTTTTTTAATAAGCCTTTTTTCAAAATTTTATATCTCAAAAACTAATTAAGACAAAAAGATGAAACAAACGGTGGTTTATTAGCATATAGAAGCACCATTTTGAAAATATAGCTATCCAAAGTTGAAAATTTTACGAGCTAGATGCGTTCCACGAAACTTTGGCCACAAAGCAAAATGCCGTAAAAGGAATCAATTATTCTGTATAAAGAGTGGCCGTATAGCGAGAAATGGGTACAAATAAATAAATCTCATATAGCTATAAAACTCCGAAACGAATGGACCGATTTTTATAAAATTTTTGGTGCACATCGGGTAGATCTGACAATCGGCCAATTCCTATTTTTTATGTGGCCAAACCTCCATATTACGTTCCATCGATCAAGTTTTAGTTATAGTACCCGACGTTTGAGCAATGTTAAGTAAAAAAAAAAAATATCAATTAATGGAAAATAAATTTGTAATTCTTAAAAAGAATATAATTTGTTTTTGATGTCAAGGAAGAGAGAGAGAAAAAAGAGAAAGGGAAGAGAAGAGAGAGAAAGGAGAGAGAGAGAGAGAGAGAGAGAGAGAGAGAGAGAGAGAGAGAGAGAGAGAGAGAGAGAGAAGAGAGAGAGAGAGAGAGAGAGAGAGAGAGAGACAGAGAGAGAGAAGAGAGAGAGACAGAGAGAGAGAGAGAGAGAGAGAGAGAGAGACAGAGAGAGAGAGATAGAGAGAGAGAGACTTGAGAGAGAGAGAGAGACTTAGAGAGAGAGAGACTTAGAGAGAGAGAGACTTAGAGAGAGAGAGACTTAGAGAGAGAGAGACTTAGAGAGAGAGAGACTTAGAGAGAGAGAGAGAGCTTAGAGAGAGAAGAGATAAGAGAGAAGAGAGAGAGACAGAGAGAGGAAGAGAGAGAGAGAGGGAGAGAGAGAGGGAGAGAGAGATAGGGAAAAAGAGAGAGGGAGAGAGAGAGAGCAAGCCGGATGGAAAGAGATCTGCATATTTCGAGTTATTGATTTTTGACACATTCGTTTTTTTTTGAGGCGGTGCGATGTTCGCCGGATCAGATATTACATATATACATTATTTATGTATGTATATATATATAAAATAACGAACGTATTGAATATTCTGTCGGCAGGCCGTCGTCCATCGGTACACATTATCGAGCTGCCAACTGATAGCCTTGAACAAGAAGAACAAATCATGGAAGCATTTCGTCATAGAAATGGAAGTCGACGAAGACCCTCATCCCGTTCGAATCGATCAGTTGCTATTGACGAGCGAACTATTGAGACTACCTATCCGACTGATGCAGTAATTAATCCCGCTTATTCACATGATGAGGAATATATTATAAACGGTGAGTTTTCCGAACTTTACGAACAAAGAAATAAATTTGAAATGGAAATGCTGTATGGATTTCCAACTTCAACGTATCAACTTTATAACGCACGAAATTCCCATTCCCCTGGAGCAACTTTAACTGGCACATGTGCACTCTGTTTAATAATTTTACGTTCAAGCTATCATGCAACCGTTGCTGAGGCGGGTCTATTTTATTGGTTTTTGCCGCTGTCAATTTAGCGTTCCACAGGGTCGCAATTTTCCAAATTCATTTTTAATAAAGTAAAAAGCATACGAATCGATAAATACCTACCAAAGCACACACACACACATCACCAGAAGCCTTGATATGTTCTATACAAAACTTTCACCTTTTCAATTCCACCCTTTTTTATATTTTTATCAATTCTAAATTAAAACTTACAAAAAAAAAACAAAACGCGAAGCTCCGATATTAGTGTCTGGTCATTGCGAAATTATAATTCACTAGGATATTAATTTAATGAGATTAAAATTACGTATCGCTGTCATGGAATACATGGAACCTTTCGTGATTATATCAAAAAGGAGAACAAAAAAAAAAAAAAACAAGTAAGGGTGTTATAGGCAGGCGAGCCTGACAATAGAATACCCGACACAGACACACATCTTCAAATAATTTGTAATATCAAGAAGTGTTTAAGACCATAGGGGGCCCCATATACCGACTTTTATTAAATTTCTTTATGAAAACTGCCCCTTTTCCACGCCCACTTTTCCAATTTTTTTGAATTCTAATCGGAGGCTTAGATATACGCTCTAATCCTAAGTTTTATTGAAATATTTCGAAAAATCCGATTTTGGGGCACTTTTGAGATTTTTGTGACAGACCCTAGTACTGGAGGTACCCTTAATAATGGACCGACCAAAAAAAATTTTTGGGAGGATGTTTGTGGCTACAAGCGAGGCATAAGTGCCAACTTTCGTTTAAGTCCCATTTGAATTTCGGGTGTAGGAGAGAATTTTCAAAAAACGCCCTTCTGCCACGCCCACTTTTCCAAATTTTTGAATTCGTAGTAATTGCCCTTAAACATGTTCAAATACCAGATTTCATCAAAATATCTTGAAAAACTCCGATTTTAGAGCAGTTTTTGTTGTTTTCGTAACAGACCCTAGCAGTGGAGGTACCCCTAACAATGGTCCGATCGGGTCCATTCTCGAACTTGTTCTTACTAATAGTGCCGTGAGCACGCATACCAAATTTCGTCAAGATAGCTCAACTCCTTCGATAAGATAACTGTATACAGACAGACAGACGGACGGACATGTCTTAATCGAATCTCCTGGTGACGCTTATCATTTCTATATATTTTTTGTATGGTCTATCTCGAGTGGTTCTGGGTGTTACACACAACCACGCAAACGCAATATACCCTCGACACCGAGTGCGTCGGGTATAAAAAGCTATTTTATTGTGTAGCCAATTCTAGATAGTGAAATATCGTGTATTCTCGAAGATACAAAATTCCTTCTTATCGAAGGAGTTGAGCTATTTTGACAAGATTTATTCTGCATGCTCACGGGGACATGAGTAAGATTAAGTTCGAGAATGGACCCGATCGGACCATTTTTAGGGGTACCTCCAGTGCTAGGGTCTGTCACAAAAATCTCAAAACTGTCCCAAAATCGGACTTTTTCGAAATATTTCCATGAAAGAAATTTAACAAAAGTCGGCAAATGATTTGAATATGTGTGTCTGTGTCGGGTGACTATAGGACCCTTACTTGTTTTTTAATTACTATAGGAGTATTCACAAGGAAGATGGAATTCTGTAGGAAAATTTCATCGTCGGTATATTTTCGATTGTAATTCGTCACGCAATGGGGTAAAACAGCCGGTTTTCACTAATCCATGCAAACTGAATGTTTTTCCCCCAGTGCGTGACGAATAATCCGACGTTGACATTTTCCTACAGAATTCCACATTCCTTGTGAATACCCCTTATGATGGCAGTTTTACGAAAAACGATGCAAAGCATCCATTATCATCAACAAAAGAATGGGAGTGGGAAAATAAAAAGACATTTTCCAGATTCCTTAGCGAGAATCCATAAACGGGAACACCCAACAATTTCGTCTCATTATATTCTGAGCGAAAAATATTCAAATGATCTCTCTATTCTACTTTATTTATCTCTAGCACCGCCGCCTTCATACGATGAAGTTATGCGACAACCGGACATTTATCCACAAGTCCATCAAAGCAGAAAGAGCAGCGACGCGAATATCTAAGACAACGAAAATCGGCAGGAATTTTGCAAACGGAGAACACTCCTAAGTACTTACAGCTGTGATCGTTAATGTAAATAGTAAAAAGAAAAAATCGAAGAGAAATTATGTTATTCATAATCCAAATCGATGCTTACGTTCATACACAAGGTGAATTTATACATTCGTATGGATTCCTCTTGGTCAACACTTAAAAAAAATTTTTTTTTTAATAAATAGAGCAATTAACGAAAACGTGTTGTAAAAAATTTTGTTTGAAAGATTATAAGAATCGAAGATGCAATAGTCCACACATAGAAATGAACATATTGCTCTTTTCCTGTTACCATTCGGCAATTATTGTGAGTACCAAGGTTACTGGAAGACGCCGAGAAACCAAAGGATCATTCACGGTGGCTTAGGGGCAACTCCATGCAAAACCGTCCCACAGATCACACACTTCACAGCCATTCTGAGCAGAAATTGGGTACTAAGGATTATGATCTTAAACCTAAAAAACGTGATTTATCGAGTGTATTGAAATGGAATTGCTCTTGGAAGACTCAGAGTTTTTGGGAAAAGTATTTCCACTGCGGTCTGTGCCAACTAGAAGGAGTACTTCAAAACTAATGTTATAATGCTGATACACAAATTTGAACATAGATCACAGAAATTCGTCTTTAGAAGTTTTGAAGTCATTTTATTGAGAGAGAAAAATATAGTAAAAAAATTATTATAATAAAGAAAAGAGAAATTTCTAGAACAAAACTATGTAACAGAATATATCAAGAGGCATTGTTGATATTGACATACAAAAATATAGTCTGCAACTGGTATAAATCGCCGTTAAATTAGGAAAAAAAAATTAAGACTAAAAAAGCACTGCTTTTTTTCAATTCACATAATTTAATTATCCATTTAATTTAAAATTAGATTACTTATAAAATCAGTTCGACTGAAAGATCGTACGGTGCATAAAATTGCAAGAGTGGAGACACCATAAGGCAGCGCCCTTTTAATCGATGCGATTGACTACGCTGCGGCTTCAGGCTTTTCGGCGCTGTGCATCTGAACAAAACTCTCCAACGCTTTAGGTATGTGGCCGACGTAAGGAAGCCTATGAAAGGCAATACAACGCGATGCGAGACACTTCAGCGAGATACGATTATTTTGAAAGCCCACAAGCATGTTACTCAGGGTAGTTGCTAGGGAATAATTTTTTTTTCAATTTTTTTTTTTTTTCTTTTTCGGAGGAAAAGTAATGAGACTTACAGCTATTGTAGATCTGACCCGGGGTTTGACCTTGTGCGTTCACAGCATCCAAATGTGCTCCGGATTGACAAAAGAGTTTGACCGTGTCCTCGGCATTTCTTAAGAAACGAGGATCTTCCGAACGCGGGTACTAAACAAATTGGACGGGAATTTCGTCGAATGAAAGTAGTCGAACGAAAATTTTTCAATATTCTGCGTACTTACGGTGGCTAGAAGCGTATGCAACGGTGTATTGCGTTCCATGTCGGCAACATGCAACGATGCACCAAATTTGACCAGCAACAAGGCTGTCCGATAGCATGGAAACTTACAGATCTCATTTGTATGGAAATCATCGACTTGCGTTACACCATTCACAGACATATGGAGCAAGGATTGACCATCGGCAAGGCGTGTGTCACATCTGATTAATTTTGTCAGCGTTACGTACACATTGCGGAAGTGTTCTGTTGGCAACTCTTCTTTGGGCATACGACCGATAATTATCGTTACGATTTTAATAATGTATAACGCGGTAACGATGTTCTGATCATTTTGATCCTGTATGCAAAGAACAATTATTTCTTGGATTTTTAAGGAAACTTTTTCCAACAAAGTAGCAAATGCAGCAAAAGCAAGGGCAAAAGGATGAAAAAACCGAAGCGACCATAATTAAAATAAATTCAAAATACGACAACAAAATACAAAACAATAATACCAACAAAACAAACAATAAAAAAATAAAAATTGCATACCCAAAATATGCGAGCATCCGAAAAAAATCAGAAAAAAGGACAGATACCGAAAACAAAACATCGAAAATAAAATATATTCCAATTTAAAAAGAAAAATAAATGTGTAAAAATTCAAATAAAAATAAAAAGCAATAGTGGAAGCTAAGGAAATGCGAACTCACCCGCAGGAGGCGTGGAGTATCTTTCGGTCCTGGATTATGGATTTTGTACTTGTTGTTCATGATTTCCTGTTGGCATTTACGTAAAATCGACAGCACCATCGGAAGTTCTATGCTTTGAGTGGGAATACGTAAGATTTGTGAAAATAGTTGCGCAAAACGTAGCAAGTCACGCTCAACGGAGACCTTAAATGTCAATAGGTATAAAAAAAAAACACAAAAAAAAACATGAAATCCGTAGGTTTTTAAGACCCTTGAACAGCATACTAACATTATTGATCATGCGCAAATCGATAGCGTAACTCCATAGGGTTTGGCATTGCGAAAAGCGACCTTGATCGGCCATCACAGCACCGCGATAGACTATAGCTTGGGCCAAGTCTGGATAGTTTTTACCCAATATTCTCTCTCGTATCGTCAACGATTCCATGTGCATGGAATGATGGTTGAGTCTGATCGCATTCAATTCAGCTAAATTTTCCGTTTCGAACCAATTATCGTAGGCGGGCACTGGAGCTATCAGACGTTTGCGTATAATATTATTCGGGTCTTCAAAACGCATTTCCATGGCACGTAGGAGATACGTATAGGCTTTCTCCAGACTATAATTATCCTTATCGTTTGCAAAGGAAGCGCCGAGCAACTCAAGTGCAGTGATGATCTGAAAATATTATTATTGTTTTAATTCTTTTTCATATATGTATTTTTATATACAACATATATTTTGATCGCATGATAATTAGTTATTTTTTAGGCTTAACACACCTCTTCTTTTGTCATCAATTCGGGTCTCGAGATAAATAAGTCTACAATGTCTTCGTGTGTACGATCGGCAGCATGTAGCACTGCTGTCAGATTATACTCATTCAAAAGGAGTCGAGCTCCATGGTCTAGCAGTAAACGGCAGACATCTAGGTGTTTTGTTTCGGCAGCGTAATGCAGAGCAGTTGCACCACAAAGTGCTTGATCATTCGGCTGGGCACCATACTTGAGCAGCGCGCGGACCTTGAAATCATGAAATTGCGATTTATTTATTTATTTTAATTTTTTTGAGTTAAAAGGTTTAATAATTTAGTCGGTATATATCGTATCTGTCTATTTACCACATCAGTGTGCCCTCTATAGGCGGCAATCATAATGCAGGTATTGTTGTAGGTATTCGCTAAGTTGACATCGGCGCCATGTGCGATTAAATATTTGACAATATCCAAGCGTCCTGAATGAAGACAGAAAAAGAAAAGAATGATGAATGAGTATAAAAAAAAAAAAGTTTTGTTCATGATTAAGAAGACTTGCCTTCATAGCACGCAGCTCGTAGCGGTGACGATTGTGCCTTTGTGTTATGATTCACAGAGGCACCATGTTTAACCAAGAGCTTTACAATCTGCAAATGACCCATTGCTCCGGCTAACCAAAGTGCTGTGGCGCCGTACACAACCATACCATCGAACACGATATTGCATTCGCTCTCCATGTCGACATTATACCTATCCAATAGAGTCCAAACGAACATGACGTTTCCCATTAGGGCGCCATTAGTGAGTGGTGTAAAGGATTGGCCATCGATCTCATCGAATTTCTGAAAATTTCAACAAGAAATATTTTTTTTTTTTAATTTATTTTAAATCATTTTAACGCAACCACACACACACACACAGACGCACATTCAAACCCTCTACCCAGCCGGAAATGTCCCGGTGAAACAATCAATGATTTCAGCATGGCATAGAGTCGCGACTCCTCCTGTTTATACACCAACTTTCTAATGAAATTAACACACAAGCGGCATTGGCAGTCATAAGAGCATATGTCACGAGTTGGTCATCGAAAGTGAAGTAGATCTATTCCGTCGTATCGGTACTTCTATCGATGACAGTGCCATTGGAGTTGCGATGAATAACATTTCCTCTCGATGACATTGCCATTGCAATTGAGAAGTACTCAAATTTTCCCCTTGATATTCTTGGTGAAAAAATTAATGAATTGTTCATTTATGAGAAAATTTCCGGCTGGGTATGATCACTCAAAATAGGAAAAATATTGATTTTAATGCAGGAGCAATTTATTAGAAAAATTTTATTTGGTTTCTTTACGTATTTTACGTACTGTAAACACATCATTTAAGTCGCAGGTTCATGAATTTACACTTCACGGCATGATTCCCAGTGCTTTGCTTTCAAGGCATTTGTTTGCAAAAATTAGTATGTAATACATTTTAATAATTTATGTTTAAAATAAAATAAAAGAAAGCTTGCGGGGGGGGAGGGAGGTCGTGCAAGAGTGGAAAAACGTAAAGGAAAATGTAACAAATTTAATAGAAGATTAATGTCGTAAATAGCCGAACACACAAAGTGCGGTGAAATCCACGCGGAAAATTACAGAAAATTAAGAAAATGCAGATGCAAATTAGAACACGCGCCTCGTTTTAAAAATACAACCTCTTATACGGCTGTCTTTTATCGTGATATGTACATATGTATATTTCGAAGACTACCGAACGGCCGAACGACCGAAACACCGAAGCAAGACATAAACACAAAGTAAATAAATAAGTAGCTCGATTAAATTACATACATAAGCACATACTTTAAGTATGCATACGTATACGTAAACGTATAAGTATATACATATATGCATGTACGTATGCATATACAAAAGACAAAAGAAAAATGTTGTAAATAGTTTTTGACGATCAGCGCAGTCGATTTTCACAGTCAAGGCCTCGTGTTTCTTTGTCAGAAAACATAACAGCGAAAATAGGAAAAATAAACAAATTCCCAAAGGAGTTTTTTCAAAAATTGAATTAAATTAGAATTAAAAAAAAAAAAAACAATTTTAATGAATAAAATGACAAAAAATTTGTTTCCTTAATAATGGGGTTAAAAAAAAAAAAAAAAAATTATCTTAGTCTCATCACCTAGCGGCCAAAATGCTGCCTACAGAAGCGATGAACCGTAACACATTTCGTAGGCCGTAGGCGTAGGTAGTGCTTACGACCTCGTATACCATCCCAGTATACTTTTGTTCGAGCGTGGCCGTTTTGTAGAGAAAACGCCTACCACCACCACATAAGGAAGCTACATATTGGTAGGCACTTCGCCTACACTCTCGTATACTTTGTATCTATTAATAATTCCGGTCGCTTACAGTCTCGTACACTTTGTAGGCGGTAGACAGTGTTGGCGCTCTGGGCAGAGTCCTTTGGGCTTCATGGCAGAATTGATTGCTTCGATAACTGACATCTTTGACTAATTATACCCAGCGTAAGCGGGGTATATTAGTTTTGTGCAAATCTTGTAACAGGGAGAACTAAGCTCCGGAGATATAGACAAATATATATAGAAATGATCAGGATCAAAAACTGAATCGGTTTAGACATGTCTCCGTCCTCGCGTCGTCGTCGTCGTCCGTCCGTGTCGGATCTCCTCCGAAACGGCTGGACCAATCAAGTCGAAATTTGGCACACAGGTATATCGGGATCCGAGTATGATCCTAAGTAAAAATGGGAGACATCCGCCCACTGCCACGCCCACAAATGCATATAATGTGTTTTCAGTAAAATGCTTGTAACTTGCGAACCACTCAACACATTTCATTGATATTTGGTGTGCTGGTAAACTACGAAAAAGGACTTATCCTGGAAAAAAATTGACGCCGCCCTACGCGAGCCACGCCCACAAATAAGCCCACAAATAAGGGCTTATCGTAACTTGTGAAGTAAAAGGCGCAGAAGCTTCAAATGCGCAACATAGGTTGACCAAGGCGAATGAAAGGTGTAGGAAAAAAATTTATGTTGCCCGCCCAATGCCACGCCCACAAATGGAGAGGCAAACCATAGTGCGCAAATAATGTCGGGACGCTGGGTATTTCAAAGTCGGGCTTGACCGACTTTAGCTTTCTTACTTGTTTTTCTTTAGTTCATTTCACTGTTACCAGTTTAGGGGAAATCTTCTCTCAATGATAAGACATTTATGATTTTTAGTGGAGTCTTAAAACAGAAATTTGGCCAAGGAAATTTTTATGGTACCAAGTTTTTGTTTTTAGAAAATTTGAAAATTTTATTTTAGGGAATTTCGGCCAGGTTTTGAGACATTCAGGGAATATTCTCCGAAAAAATAAAATAATAATAATAAATGGCAACTGGTTCATTTGCAGTAAAAAGTTCCATTTTAGTCTTGCAGTCAGACTCGCTTTGAAAAATAACATTAATCTTTAAAAAAATAAATGTCTTCTTTCATTTTTTCTTTCTTTCTTTCTTTCTTTCTTTCTTTCTTTCTTCTTTTTTCTTTTCTTTCTTTTCTTTCTTTCTTTCTTTCTTTCTTTCTTTCTTTCTTTCTTTCTTTCTTTCTTTCTTTCTTTCTTTCTTTCTTTCTTTCTTTCTTTCTTTCTTTCTTTCTTTCTTTCTTTCTTTCTTTCTTTCTTTCTTTCTATTTTTCCGAATTTTATTGAGCATTATTAAATTTTGAAAGTTCACAAAGACACAAGCTCGCAATTCCAAATGAAATGCAATCCAAGAAGAACATCATTCTTCTGTCAACAGTTTTCTGACCCTCCTTAGCTAATGATCTCAGTACAAAGGCTGTTCAATTGCGTTTCCTCGCACTATATTTCACAACAAAAGACAAAAGGAAAATCAAAAGCCAAAAATTTCAACATATTGTAAATAGACCGATAAAAAAGAAAAATAAAAATAAAAACAAAAAAAAAAAATTTAAAAAAAATAAAATAAAGAGCGAAAGAGAAAGAGAAAAAGGAAAGCACTTGATAATGTCGTCTTAAGTTGAAAACTTCAAGACGCATCGCAGCCGCCCACTTAGAATCGAATACATCCAAACACGTGGACAACCAATATTCGAGCCGCCCGAACACATGGGTTTCTATAAGTGTTCGCTTATACATATGCTCCACGGATACATGGAAATTCCCAATGAAAGAAAAAAATATTTAAAAAAAAATAAATAAATAAAAACAACGACTGACTGACAGGCCGACCAGCTGTCCGCCTGCTCTTTGAATGTACGCAAAAATCTGCGGAAAGCGGAAAAATAAAAACGTGAAAATTCACATTTTTCTTCTTTCTTTTGTACGATCTTGAGACAAAGAAACGAACATAGCCATACATTCATTCTTGGTGCATTAGCACTATAAACTCTTGTGACCTCATCCTTTTTGGAATCGCTCACTTGAAGAATGCGTAGTGAACAAAATTTTTGCCCCGAAAGGTGGATAACATCATTTTCAGCAAAAAAATATAATTTAATATAAAAATTAACAATTTTGGAATAAGATTGTAATTATCTCTCGGAGAAAAATTCCCCAAAAACGACAAAAAATCCATTGAAAATAATGAAGAAATGCCCCTGGCAAAGTCTGCAAGCTCAATCGCCTGAAAATGTTTCTTCAAGTCTTTTGGTTTATGCTTTAAAATTCATTGAAAATAAATTTTATTTGCAATTACCATTTAAATGCAAGAAATTACAGGGGAATCTCTATAACTCGAATGTCGAGGGAAATGCAAAAAAAAAAAAAGAAAAACAAAATCCGGGTCAACGAGTTCTCGACTGTGTCCGAAATGAAAAACTTCATATAAAAAACGCTTCAGAAATGAATCAGAAATTTTCTGAAGTGTTTTGTTTTTTATATGAAGCTTTACATTTCTGTTTTATTTCTGACAGAACTGGAAAGAGCCTCTTAACTAGAACTTCGAGATAGGTACATGATTTCAGCGGAAGGGAATGGCATTTTTAATTTTCGACTTAATGGTGTTCGTGTTATAGCGATTCCACTGTATTAAAAAAAAAAAAAAAAAAAAAAAAAAACAGGCAAACGGGACTTAGACACTGATTTTGAATCGCTAATAAGTCCTGAAAGACATTAAATTGTTTGGATACCATACCACCTACAAGTGTGGAATCCAAGAGCTCTTCCACAATGTCGATTATTACCCTGTAAGAAGCAGTAGGAACTAGTACTTTTACTAGAACTTTCAGAACTAGTGCAACTTTTGGTAAAACTTCCACCATATTTATACCATATTTAAATATTAGGAGTCTTCCCTAAAACGTGCATTTGCTCCGAAAACTTCGAAAACTTGTAAATCAAGAAGACTTAGAACATAATGAACGAACTTTTGTATGAAAATTTTTTACATTTTTACGCTTTTACAATTTTTTCACGTTTAAGGGAATACCCCTATTGTTTTTTAAAATTTAATTTAGATATTTAATATTCTTATCGCCAATATTACCAAGCACATTTAAAAAAATTTTTAAACTAATACAGTAGAATCTCGCAAAAGTTAATCGATTTGTCAACTTTTCTGAATTATTAACTTTTCTAAATGTCTTTCAAAATCGAAAAAATTAATGAAATAGAGACTACATGCATAAAAATATGTTTATGCAAACATTACATGCTTATTTTATTTAAAGTTTTTATTTTAAATCAGTTTTACACAGATATACACGTAATACACACGAAATAGGGGTGATTTATTAAAAAAAAGGAAACGAAAAAAATTACGCTCAGAAAAGTTAACGCCAAAATTAACATTTTAGAACGCTACGTGGGAGCTGAAATTCGATTAACTTAACCAAGCGTTTAACTCATTCGAGCGGTAACTTTTGCGAGATTCTACTGTATATGTAATTTTTTTTTTTTTTTTTTTTTCATTTCATTTTCAATAGTGGGACTCATGCAGCTTCGCAAATTGTGGGAAATGAGAAATTTGTCACACAACTGTCAAAATTTATATGAAAATTTACGATGGGAAAAGTTGCGAAGGCATTTGCGAAGCTTCATGAGTACCACTAATATTCATATTTTTTAAGTATAGCAAAATGTGGCAGCACGCTCCACTGTCAGGGTAGTCAGTCAAATTCACAGCTGCTTGAAATATTATTTTTGACCATGGAGCCGCGTGCGCGCGATTTTTCATCAGTTTCATATCGCTGTAGTCCGAATCCAGAAATTTGAAGCTTTGCTTCTTTCGTGTTGCACAGATTTTTTCCGTAAAATTTTAGAATGAATGTAATCGCCTGCTTTTCTACCGCCTAAAACAGGGCCGTTACCGCATTTAAAAAAAAAAAAAAAACACCTTAAACGACCTACTGAGGTAGTTTAAACTTTTTTTTTTAATATTTTACAAATTTCATTGGTGAAAATGAAACTCAGATTTTATTTAAAAAATTTTTTTAAATATAACTTACTTAGTAATATTGGCCCTTACACCAAAAACTCTGTAGAATTTTATCTTCATTTACCTTGTTGCATGTGCAACTAAAATTTGTTTTAGTATTTCACTCGCCAAAATGTAAACAATTTTAATCAGTCGCTTTTTTGAGAGCATTTTAAGCTTTAATACCTGATGAGAGTGAAAAAAAAGGTAGAAATATCCTATAGGACAAAACGAGACACTCCATGAAGTAGTAATTTTTTCTACGAAATAACTAGTATTTAACTAGTGCAAAGGTATTCAATTGCCGCCCAAAGAAATTGTTCTATACACTGTTGCAAACTGCACTAATGCTTTTCTATACATATTTCATGCTGATTTTCTACAGAATTTTATATGGATAGGGGTATCAGTGCTCGGACTTGTACCACTTTAGTGGTAGATCTATCACTATTTTCACATTCTACCACTTCTACTACGCTAGGTCCAAATCTACTACTTTTTTTTTTTTTTTTTTTACTTATTTATGCATTTGTTTTATTTATTTTATGATCATTTAGAATAATTGAGAACACAAAAAATGTGCTTCAATGTTATGTTTTATTGACAAATATGTTGGCAGCTTCCTATTGTCAAGAATGTTGTCAAGAATGGCAGTATTGACGCTTAACGGCATCCAATGAATATTTAAACATATTTCTATTATAAGAGAAAATACCTAAAAACGTAAGTTTCCAAATTTTTTACATGATCAGATGTGATATACCTATTAGGGGTATGCACAAAGGCGTCGGAAAATCGGAAATTTTTAACGGCTTAAAGAGCTGTGCAAGATACAAAAAAAGTTGAAAAAATTGTTAAGAAGTCGGATTTTTCCGATTTTCCGACTTTCCAACGTCTTTAACACGCCTTTGTGAATACCCCTATGGCATTACTATACGAAACAATTTTAAATCTACCACTTTTTAAAAAAAATCTACCACTTATTCTTTAAAAATCGACCACCGTTAAAAATTTTCAAGTCCGAGCACTGACGGGTATAGAAAAGAACTAGTACTGGTGGCTTTTGCACTAGTAAAGAACTAGTAAATCACTAGTTGCACTTTCTGGAGGGTAGCGAATGCAAATGCTATTATTCGTTGCAACACTAATTTGTAGGTATACTTGAACGGAATTTTTTCATCGTTTTTTGAGGAATTTGTTTTTTGTTTTTTTGTCGTTTTTAGAGCATTTTTTCCGAGACCTAATGATTCATTATCTCCTAGCACGAGTACTCCCTACAAATGAGATATTTTTTAAATCAATAAAATGCAGAAGCAATCTTTACCGTTCAATATGTTCATCTACGTAAAGGAAAGAGAACTTTTTCCCACAAGCTATTTCGTCAGAGAACGAAAAAAGCTGGTTTTCTTTTTTATATCACAGTTTTATTTTTTAAGGATCTACGTAAATGGCACATTTCGAAGGATGTTAATAAATCAATACGAAAACATTAGTGGTTTTCAAAAAAAATGGAGCTAGATATGCCTTAAACATAATTTAATAGTACCTAGTTACATTCTCATGAAAGCCATTTGACAAACGGACATGCGAAAGTTGTTCCGAAGAGAAGCTGAAGAAAAAGTGCATATCTGGACTGGGCGGGCTGTCCTGAAGGCTCAATGGGTTTTGCGAGAGCGCAATGAAAATGTGTATACATATTTGCACTTATCGCCATTTAAGCTATGCAAACGAGGAGATACGAATGCACACGAAAGTTCTTGTACAAGTTATGCACGTACATACATATGTATATGTGTGCTAGATATTTAAAGTTGGAAAATGAAAGTTTATTGGAAATACAATTGCGATGATGGGCATTTTTCTATCGCCATGAATGTCGGAATGCCAGTTTTATTTATAGTATCCGCGATGAATAAACAAAAATTATTCCTCTCAAGCGATCCGGTCAATTAAATCGAAGAGGTAAACGTTACGCTTTCCTTACAAGAGGCTGCTGTGTGGGCGTAAATCACTTGAATGAATAAATTTTATATATGAACTCGTCCGAATAACACAATTTCCATTAGGGGCGAATGAGTAACTCTTTCCTG
Organism: Chlorops oryzae; assembly: GCA_020466095.1. Taxonomy (NCBI): domain Eukaryota; kingdom Metazoa; phylum Arthropoda; class Insecta; order Diptera; family Chloropidae; genus Chlorops; species Chlorops oryzae. The sequence goes on from CM035806.1 coordinate 48,549,139, forward strand.
CGGAATTGCAAAATATCTCGAGCAGCAAAAGAAAAACGAAGAAAGCAAAACGACAACAACCAGGCCAAGGGTGCGCAGGAAAACTCTGTGAATCTGCGCCTCTTCGAATCTGCGACTCTGCTTCGCTGGACCAAGGTGAAAATGGCGATTTCCCGGTTTTCTAGATCGATACATATGCCATGAATCATTGAAATCAACGACGTAAAAAAAAAAAAAAAAAAAATATTCTAAGACTGACGGAGCAGTACTACGCGATACTGGATGATACCGAGGAAAAAGAGAACGCAGCTTTTCGATTCAGAAATGTGATGCAAAATAAAAGAAAAAACGAAAAAAGAAGAAAGTCATCGTTATTCAACTAGGAGCATTGTAAGAGCCAGTTCGTTCGAATGTCGTTCCGTAGAATTGAAAATTCCGGACGATCAGAGAGATTTTTGGAGTACACTTACCGCTGGATACGTCACGTATGAACAGTTTGGCGTTGTACTTTTGCCACGCCAAAAGCACGCACCAGGCCAGGGCGATTCGTACCAACGTTTTTTAGTCCTAGAAGATTTTTCAAAATCAGTTTCCTTTTTCAAAACGAATATATAATCCTTTTTATTTTTTATTTATTTTTTTTTTCAATACCGTAAAGCTTCCATGCTAAAATTCATTTTGAAAAATATTCAAACTTGAAATTTTATTGAGCAGGACTTAACGACACAGCAGCGAACATAACTCGCGCATTAAAGGAACGAAACTGAGTCCTTTTCCCTTTTTGGCATTGGAAAATTCAGTACACGTCGAGTCCTTCGACAACCCCCACCCTTTCAGCTTCACATATGCCCACACGAAAATATAGAAATACACCCTTATTTGGCATGCGCCTGCCTGATGCAGTTCCGCTTTAGGGGTTGCTTCATTCGTATCGGAACGCGGTATTAGATGGCAGCCGAAGTTTTTTCGACAGCTGATAAGTGTATACCTTAACATATAGAGCGCATGTGCATATGAAAAGGACCACCGAAGCGAGCTCTCACAAAGAACTAAGAGAGAGAGAGAGAGAGCGCGGGAGAGAGAGAGAGAGAGAGAGAGAGAGAGCGCGAGAGAGAGAGGAGAGAGCGCGGGAGAGAGAGAGAGAGAGAGGAGAGAGAGAGAGAGAGAGAGAGCGGAGAGAGAGAGAGAGAGAGAGAGAGAGAGAGATTGTTAAACTCAGCTTCAGTGGGCAATATTGAATTTTTGGACATCTTGTAACACCCAGTACTAAGATCCACTAGAATAGACATATGGGTATTTCCAGGAAAAAGTTAACTTTTTATCACGTCTGAGCATATCTAATTGCCTTTCTGATCTACATAAAATTTTGAAAAGTATAAAAGTCCGGCAGAGCTGCGCGATAATAGTTAGAAGAAAAAAATTACCATTTTACACATTCTTCAATTCGGGACTTAAAATTGCTAAAGCAACTGTCACGTTCGTTTGGAAATACCCATATGTACGTATACATTTGCAAGTAAGTATATTCTTTATAAGGATTCAAAACTGTAGACCCGTGGACACGCTACTGACTGTGGCCGAACGCATTTTTGAAAGGTTGAGGGGACCTTCTGGTCTAGAATTTTTTGAAAATCGATTTTTTTTTTTTATATTTCGGAAGAATTCTTAGAAGTCTATTCTTCCAAAATATATAAAAAGGCAGCGCGCTTGTCCTTCAAAGCAACTTTGAACGCGTTTATCTCAAAATTACCTTTTTTTCTCCTGGGATACATGAAAACAAAAAAACCATTGAACCGATTCGTCTAAAATTTTTATATGTTATTCACAACATCAATGGCTATCGCGTGAGCTAGAATCAAATTTTTATTTCAAGAACTTTAAATTTTTTCATCAAAATATGGTAAAAAAAAATGCGCGTTTTTGGTTGTGTTAAATTAAAAATTGCGCCAATACCAAAAAAAATCAAAAAAATCATGAAAGTACCCTTAATTTTCGTGCTCTAGACCAGAAGGTCTCTTTAAACGAATCAAGTTGAAATTTGGGATACAAAAACCATAATCTTTAAAAATGATTGCAAGTGTAATTCGACTTCGCGTCCAAAACTACATCCACATCAACGAATACAAAAATCTATTTACGGAAGAACGTAAAAGGGCACATCATAATCGGCTTGCACCGCTGCATCTTTTTCCTCAAAAAAAAAAATATATATATACCGTTTTTTTTATTTTATTTTTTAAGAAACAACGCCTGCCTAAAGCAGAGAATTTCGGCCTTTTATGTCATTTTAAACTTCAGTGTCAGGATATTTCTAATCTGAAATGCGGAGCATTCATTCGCCGGAACCACTGAATTCGCTGAAAAGGTTCAAGGACTGGATAAAAGTGCTCAAGAATATCTGACTTAATATCGGGCCTTGTAAATATAATAATGAATACATAATTTTTACAAAAAGAATGAAGGATGAAATGTAGAACCATTTATCCGAAATTGAACACTTTATTTTTGCCATTTTATTTACATATATATGTACATAGTACATACATATTCATGTGTTAGATAAACAGGTACGAAAGATAAAATCGGTCAAGCCCAAATTTGATATATCCAGCGTCCCGATAATTTTGGCGTACGGAAGGAAGTTGCATAAACTTGATATATGTGACCATGATAGTGGGCGGAGCACGCCGGTTTTTCCCAAAATATTTTAATTCGATATAAAGAACCTTTGTTTCGAATTCGAAGCTTCTACGCTTTTCTGTACGGAAGTCACTATAAGTGAAAAATTAGGGACCCAAAAGGCCAAATAATAATTAAAAATTAAAATATCGTGATGGTCAAAAATAACAATGTATTAAAAATATTTATACAATTCATGGGCGTGGCAGTGAGCGGACCATGCATATTTCTCCCATTCAGCTCTGATATATTCGCGGTTAAACTACATATATTTGAAATTTGAAGCTACTACGCCTTTCCATATGCAAGTTACGATAAACCATTAAGTTGAAGCGGCTGTAGGAGGACGACGCTAATTTAATTTTATGAATTTTTTTTCCAAGGATACGTATCTTTTAGTAATTTACTAGTGAACAAAATACCATAATATGTGAGTTATCAATAATTTCCTCAATACACAATGAATTCATTTGTGGGCGTGGCAGTGGGCGGATCTTCCATATTCACTTAGGATTGTCTTCGAGGTCCGACTAAATTGCGTGCCAAATTTTCATGTGATTAGTCCAGCCGTTTCGATGAAGATTCGACCACAAATGGACGGACGTACGGACGGGCGGGCGGACATGTCTAAATCGATTTAGTTTTCGATCCCGATCAAGTATATGTATGTAGGTATACATATATTTGCCTATACCCGCGGAATTTAGTTCTAGCTGTTACAAGATCCGCACAAAACTAATATGCCCAGCTTATGCTGGTTAAAAAAAAGGATGAACCGCTTAGTTCGTAGACAGAGCGTCTGCTGACTTTTATATTTTCATTTGCAAAAAAGAAAAATTTAAAGAAAATCCAATGAAATGAATGCCTTGCCAAAATCAACAGTTTCGTCTTATAAATTATCAATTGCTCTCACATAAATCACGTTAATTGCAGGTGGATCAAATGTACAGAAATAATAGTGAAAACAAAAAACATACGAATTTATAAGATATTGGTGAATTGTTTAAAAAAAAAAAAAAAAAAACAATAATAATAATAATAATAAAAATATGGAAGTGATTCATTCTCGCATTTTGTTGTTGTTTAAAAGGATATTACGCAAAAGATCAACAGCGAATGTTTATTATTCAGGAAAAATCACGTGACGATCTAAACGTTTTTCCACTTTTTTTTAGATAGAGGTTCAAGTGATTGATCGATTTTCAGGTCAATTGCATCACGTAACAGCAAAAGTGATAACAGTCTGCCTAATTTAAATTGGTAATTAAAAGTCTTGCCTTTCTAACACTGGCTATCGTTGGCAAGTCAAATTAGTCAAGATGCTGGTCAATGATTTTCTTTTTTTTTTTTTTTTTTAAGGTGGGATCCCACTATCTGCGCAAATAGCAAAATCTGCGCCGATTTTTATCGGGCCAGATCGGCGTAAGTTTCAACAATTTCTACAATAATTGTTTGGACTCACATTATTGTCACATATTATCAAAAATATATCGGGGAACAATAAAATTGCGACAAAAATCGTTCAAGAAGATCACACTTGTCAGCATCAGAGTCCGAAAATTGCGTTCACACTATCGGCGCTTTCATTTCGGCAAAAATCGGCGCATTGCGCAGATAGTGGGATCCGGGCTTAAGTGATCATTGAGCTTTCTAATGATTTTCTATTGACAAAATTAAAGATTCATATTACTGAACAAAAATCTCAAAAGAAGGAGGACCGGGAAAATACAGATTGATTTCAATAAAAAAAATTAAAAAAATTTAAAATAAATGAAGCGGATGTTAGCTTGAAGACCTGAAGGGTATTACAAATTTTAACATGAAAGATCACTGGAAACACTCGGTGCCACTGTCATTTAGTCATTTTTCTTTTCAACAGCAGAGACATGGATTCACAGACCCAGCAAAATCTGCTTCGAAATGTTACCAACACAAATGCAAGTATTTTGATGTTCACTCACACATATGCGATTTCCAAGGTGCAAGAGAGGGACAGTTGCTACATGTACACAAAATGTTTTCGAATAAAGTTCCCGATGCCCATTTAGCTTTTTCAAGAGACATTCCTGGAAAAATTTCGAGAAAATTTGGAAAATTTACCAGAAACTTGATTTGCTGGGAAGTAACCAAACCAAAGAGATCATGAAATGAAGAAAGAAAATCATGATATATTTCTTCGTTCGCATTTTTTGCAACATTTCTTCATCGAGCCTCGAAAAATATACTAGAAATTAAATTGGTTTTTACTGCGACACATTTTCAATAAGTTGAAATGTACATTTATTACGATATCCCTCTATCTATGACGCCTTTTTGCATGAAATTGGGTTTCTTTTTTGTTTCAAAAAACCTACATACTAAAATAGGTGCGGTGACCATAAATTTAAATTGAAAAAACAGAACAAAAATATTTTGTTTTCAACTTAGTTTATTTAAATCTTTTACGAGGTTGTCACAGAACGGACCTTTCAATCGGTCCAAGGATAATGACGATCGAATTTGGACATTTTCGCTAATTTCCACTAAATAAAAAAATACGCAGAAAAAGCGCCTAAAAAAATAGAACACCTCTGCTAAAAACAGATATGATGGTCACCGTAAATACAGGACATTGTCGAAGTCACATAAAGAAGGCAAACTTTCCAATCTCACCTCCAGACATGAGAGGCTCAATTATTTACAAAAAAAAAAATTTTTTTTTAATTATAAGTAGCTACATATGTATATCGCAATATCGGCAACTAAAGTGGCATAAGTCGAAATTTGGCATATTTCATAAAACTCAAAATACTTTTGCAAATTTCAATGCAGTCTTATTGGTTGAAGAGTGTTGTATCGCCGTTTAGCAGCAGTTAACAACAATAAGAACTTCTTAAATTTAGTTGGGCTAGTTGAGAGAGATATAAGTACCTACCTATTATATAAGTACATATCGCACCTCCTCTTCTAAAGTGACACAACTCAAAATTTTTGAATTTTGAGTTATGATGTGGATCTTGTTCCTAAGTCACCTGTCTACCTGCAGGAAAAATTCCATTCCGTTTTTCCTATTATAAAAGGCCGAAAAAAAGCCGTAATGCCTTTCGTCTTGCTTTGATTGACACTGCGATGCATTTTGTTTTTTGCGTTTTCTGAAAAATGAGAAATTTTGAGTTGTGTCACCTTAGAAGAGGAGGTGCGATATATTAACTGAAAATTGAGGATTTTTGACTTGTGCCACTTTAGTTGCCGATGGGCACATGAGAATTTCTCTTTCTAATTCGAATAATAAAAAAATTCGTATACCTATATTTTTCGGATCGTTTTAAGTTTTTCACACGGATAAAAGCAATGCCTGCTAAAAGGCATTATTTGCTTCTTAGAATGGTTTTACCTCTATGTACTTATTTCTGATAGTGCTTCTATTCTGGAAATACTGTAAACCCAAGCGAATAGTTTACAATTCAAATCCGTCCTTCGTCATAAAATTACAAAGAAATCGAAAATCGAAAAAAGCAATATAAAAATTTATCAAAGACCCTTCAGTCTAATTATAACGCTAAATACGTAGGGTGACAATTATGCGCTGTAAAAATTAAAATTTGATTTTCATTAGCTAAATCAAAAGGAACCGCGAAACTGAACAAAAAAAAAAAAATAATAATAATAATAAATAAAAAAATAAAAAAAACATAACAGTGCGAAAAAAGATAAGGTAATCAAAAAGCAAAACAAAATAAACGCAAAACTTGAATGTGTGACCATCGATGTGACTATGTGGCTGTATGACAGTCCGACGAAACGGCAGACAGCAAGTGTCGAGCATAAAAATAATAAGCAAATCACTTGCTCATCATCAGAATGAAAAAAGAAAATTACGCAAAAAGTATAAAAGAAAGCGACTATAAATCTAATGAGCAGAGAAACAATAATTAAAAAGAAATATTTATATGTACCTACAAATATACCGACTAAAATAAAATATGCGACAGAAGGAACGAATAGACACAGATAAAATGAAATAAAAAATTAAAGCACTAGGTACACAATGACAAAAACTGGATGATCTAATCTGATCTGATCCCGATTCGATTCGATTCGATCCGATCCGATCTGATCGCAGAGCTCCATTGGGGCTTGTCTGCCGCTGAATGCGCACTTACCACATTGACCAAATAGTTGATCAGCTCTTCGTTCTGCAGTTCGTTCAGAACGGCCAAAAAACGACGCATATGTCCAGCTTTGGAGGCATTGAAGAACGTCGCCAACTGCGAATGCGTTATTGGCTCATCTGGAAAGCGCGCTTTCACGTCGTCGTACAAATCATCGACGACTCCACAAAAATGCGTTACCGCGTCCATAGGATTTATTTCAATTTCAGGATTGATTAATGTCATTTGATCATAGAAACGCTGATGGAGTACTTGCACTTAATGCAAACAGACGATAAACGGATAGATAGATAAATAGATAGAGTAGAGCACTCGAAAATAGATTGCTTAAAAACGTAAAAATATTTTCCCAATTTGTTCACTTTTCAAAATTTTGTATTTACTATATATATTCTTTCTCGCAGCAGTTGTTCACTTTCTGCGTTTGAAATTCCGTCCAAGTAATACTTGATTCCGTCAATAACTGAGCAACTTTGTTTTTCCTAAATTGAAATCAAATTGAGTGCTGTTACAGTGATGCCAGATTGAGGGAATTTTCCCTTTCGTTTTGCCTTGCATATAAAACAATGTTTTATTACAGTGAACTACGGATAAATGCAACACGAATAAATGCAAAAATCTCATAATTCCAAGGTGCTTTGAAGCCTTTTTTTTATGGGTTCTTATGAAAATATGCACGAATTAGTGCAAAGAACTCATAAGCGCACAAGAATTTGAGCAAAAAACGTGTTGCATTTATCCGTACTCTACTGTATATTGATTTAGAGGAGATTTTGCGAAAACATTTGGCTGTAGAAAACAGAGATTTATTGTTTTTCTGAGAACATCGGACAGGAAAGCCTCTACTTTTTACTGTTGATATGCAATTTATTTTTTTTTTCCTATTACATTAGCATCACTGTTAGCAGCAGTACACATTAGGAGCCAAAATGACAATCAATCATACGGAAGTCAGCACCCTACAGTTGGTAGTGTTGGAAAACGATCTAAGCTCTTTCGAAAAAAAATTTGTGTGTGCGAAAAACAACAAAGTGTAGAACTAATTGTTAAAATGCCGAAAATAAGCGCAAAAAATAATTTTTGATGTTACTTTGCAGAGAACGCATTGAACGCAGTAGCTGATGTACCTTATAGGCAATACAGGCAGCTGCCTAGGACGGCAAATTTCAGGGTCGCCGAATTTTGATCGTCAATGGATCAATACCAGAAAAGGCGAAATTTAGGGTGCTGTCTGAGGCGGAAAAATCTCAACTGCCTAGGGCGGCAAAAATTGTCTTAATCCGCCCCTGATTGAACGAACTGTGCCAGTAGGTATGCCGCATTTTCGAGGCTGCGGAAATTAGTTTTCATACATTATTATTATTGTTTCCGAGGGCGCAAATTTTGCCTACCTGCTTGAATACCATTTATAAATTTATTTCACGCATATCAAGGCTTTGGAGTTTTCACCTTTTTCTTTATAATCAAGTAACGTATCAATATTTAAATCTAGCAAACTGTTAAAATGTAAGATTTTAAAACACGTCAAACTTTTATAATTTATCTTTCAGGACTGCAGAAAATCGACTCGTTTCTCACTGATTTTTCGTTTGAACGAAAGCCTTTTTTTGTGTTTAAGGGAAGACCCCTAATATAAAAAACGAAAACGAAAAGAATTTTCTGTTTTTTTTTTTTTTTTGCATACTAACTTAAATTTTGCAACTGACTTGACCTACTGTAGTACGGTTATTTCGTTTCTTTCGCTGTCATATTTTGCAAAGTGTCAGATATTTCTGCATTGTTTTTGAAAATAGTTTCAAAATGAAACGAAACGGTTTTGGCGCGAAGGAAAATTTTCGCAAGTACGAATCGAAATGGACGACGAGGCAGATTGAGAAACTAATCGAAGAAGTTAAGATTAGAGAAGAGCTTTGGAATCCATTAATAAAAGGCTATAACGATAGAACACTTCGAAACGAGCTGTGGAAACAGGTGACAAATAAATTGAACTTGCCGCATCCCCAAGTAATCAACAAGTGGAACTCGGTGCGCAACTACTATTCGGTGAGTTCAAATTAGATCATTTATTTGAATGAAAAAAAAAAAAAAACGAACAAATAAATTTTTTTCTTTTCTCGCAAATTTGAAAATATTCCTTTGATTAAAGCCCAAAGAACTATCAGCCCGATTCTGAATGTTCCCGGGGAATTTACTTTTCTCGAGAGTAAATATCTTCTTTTTTAAATATTTGGGAAAGAAACTTGAAGGGGTATGTGTATTTGACCCATAATCTATTTAAAAATGGAGACTTTTAGTCTAAAAAAAAAGTTAATTCGCCGGGAATATTCAGAATCGGGCTGTATACGTACGCCGAATGTCGACAGCAGAGAACAGTCTAGTAGATACACGTAGAGTATGCCTACTGTAGAGCACACTCGACAACGAGCTCTTTTCAACCACTACGCGAGAGTTCTCTCACAAAAAAACTTCTCTACTTTCATACATGTGTAAACACACACGCATAGTAGACACGTTTTGGATTTTGTTTGGGAAGGTAGGGCTCTACCACTCAACGCCGCACTACGTCTGCTCCATAGAATACTATGGCAAGCGAAGTTGTTAAACTCTAACTGTAGTAAGTGAAATGTCATCGGCGGCGAAGAAAGTGCGCGGACAATGCGATTCCAGTTTATGGACGACGCAAAAAACATTACAATTAATTACATTGTTCGAGACTAATGCGGACTTATGGAATGTTTTAAGTCCGCTGTACACCAATCGGTGAGTGGAACATTGCTTTCATTCGCCAAATCCCTTGATCGCTTTTTGCATTTCGTCGAGCAGCAACCACAAGATGAATCTTCAGTTGGAAATTGCCCATACACTGGGAGTGGACGTCACAGAGGTTGTCTCAAAATTCCACAACCTCCGATGCCAGTACAATGCTGAATTGCGAAAATTAAGGACAAAGAGAATCTCTGGTTTTGATAAACCGTACGTTCCTCGTTGGAAATTTTTCAACGCAATGAAATTCCTCTCAAATAGTGGCTACCCGTGCACCTCTAATTCCAAACCAGTGAGTAAAAATCAAACAAAATTGTGCCATGTCTAAAGTGTTTAGAATTCTCATGAAACTTCGCTTGCCAAGCAAGCGACTTGAGTTTGAGTGTCATTTGTTTCGCTTTCTTCTATATGTATGCATGTAGGTATACATATCTCTACTCAATGTTTATCTACATATGACAGCGACAGGTATAATAGTGCAAGGGAAGGGATAAATTTGTTATTCACACATTCACCGATAGAAACTCTATAGTCGACATTGTGCGCTGTACAGGGCGGCGGTTGGAACTCTACGCTCGGCTCTCTGAAGGCGTAAAGTTTGTGAGAGCGTGGTTCGAGAATCAAAACAACTTTTTTTTCTTCTGTATTTGACTGTTACTGGGTGTTCAAAGCTACACATAAATTGAATTAAATATGAAAAAATTGTTTAATTTCAGTTGGTTTTGAAAAAAGAGGAAAATTCAGATGACGAGAGACCTTTAAACGACGATACATTAAATATGCTAAAATTCATGGATCCTGCTCTACGTTTAGAATCACAGGACGTGAACGGTAGTCTGGCCACCTTGTGTGATGTAGGGCATAAATCAATGGTGACTCGATTTTTTGTAATCTCTCAATTGAATTTCAGGACTCTCTGCAGATGGTCTCGACAGCGGATTGCTCAAATGATCATGAGGAAGCTTTAGAAACATCTTCCTTCTCACAAATGTACAATCATAACCATATGGATTTCGTGACAAGACACGAAGCGAATTCCGAGAAATACTGCAATGCCAATATCACCACAACGCCTAGTGGTTCGTCAGATATGTGGGATTTGATCGGCGAGTTTGTTGCATTTAATGGACGTGAGTGGGCGAAAGAAAACAGAAAATTGTCCAGTCAATTTAAAACTGCCATTTATAAATTACTTGCCGAATTTCAAGCGCGCGCCGCCGAGGGTGAACACCAAAATGGAAATTAACCAAAGCAAAGCTAAAAACGTTTACAAAAGAGAATCAAAGCTGTACCTGGCGATGCATAAAAGAGTTTTTCAAAGATAAAAGGCTTCTTAAGAACAATATTCTCCGCAAAGATAAAGCTCTTCAAAAAAAAAAAAAAAAAAAAACTTAAACTTTAAACCTAAAGGACGTGTAGAGAGTACGTACAGTCTGGATCTGAAGTCAGTTCCCTTTTAAATGAAAGTCACTGTTTAAGGTGGTGTACAAAGAGAAATGTAAATAATAAAGTAGTGTTAAGTTATAGAACATAAGTATTTGTCACGCATTAAGGAGCCAATTAAATTATACATTAATAAACCTTTCCTTTAAAGAATCTGCCCTTTGCACTGCTTCTAGTTCCCAGGAATAAATCCCCTGAATGTCTCAAAATAAGGCCAAAACTCCTTTGAGTTTGCTTTTTATTTAAAAAGAATATTTATTCTAAAAAAAAACTTGACCCTCTAAACCTCCCCCAAAAGACCAAAAGACGATTTTTTGAAAATCGATTTTTTTTTTTTTATCGGAAGAATAGACTTTTAAGAATATGCTGACAAAGTTTCGTGAAAATATGGACAATATTTTCTTTGCTACAGCCGTTTTAGTAGGTGGAGACAGCAGGCAGCGCGCTTGATCAAAGCAACTTTGAACGCTTTTATCTCAAAACTACTTTTTTTCACCTGGGATACATGAAAACCATTGAACCGATTCGTCTGAAATTTTTATATGTTATTCACAACATCAATGGCTATCGCGTGAGCTAGAATCAAATTTTTATTTCAAGAACTTCAAATTTTTTCATAAAAAAATGGTCAAAAAAATGCGCGTTTTTGGATGTGTTAAATTAAAAATTGCGCCATTTTGTCAATTTTCAAAAAAAAAAAAATTTTTTTGTTCTAGCTCACGCGATAGCCGCATTCATTCTGATTAATAATATGTATTTTTTTGAGATAACCCGGACTCAAAAAATCGTATACGCAACGGAGGTACTTTTTCAAAGAGGGTCCATTTCGGCGCCATTTTTAAAATACAAAAAAAAAAATACATTTTTTTTTGGAGTGTCAATAAATAAGAAACTCGTTTTTTATTTGGCTTAATACCAAAAAAAAAAAAAAAAAATCATGAAAATACCCTTAATTTTCGTGCTCTAGACCAGAAGGTCCCCTTAAATTAGGGTCAATGTTGTGGCGGACGAGAAGTAATTTCTTCAAAGTTACCAAATAAGATTTTTTACCGGGGACCTCGTCAAATGCTGTTAAAGGAGTAACTAAGTCTGGGTGCTTGTACGCGATATTCGTGTCTATTATGTATTCGGACGGATCGAATCCGTTCGGATTTTAAAATTTCTATGACTGAAAAAATTATTTTTCAATTCGAGATTATTTCGCCGCATCGAAGCTGAATACCCCAATAGCCAAAGGCTTTCGCTATACTTTAACGTCAATGCCTGCATAACATACGCTTCTTTGATGGCGAAAAAATACACTATAACCTGAAGTACAGGTCACATCTAGGAACTTTCTTTTGTTTAAGTTTAAAGTTTGCAATTCCATATATCTTGTGAAAATTCTATTGAAATTGGATGAGATGTAGATGGTGCTTTCAAAACAAACACAAAATTAATTGTGTTCAAAAGGGGCAGATTAGACAATTTGCCGCCCTAGGCCGTTGCGATTGTGCTTCATCAGACAGCAGCCTAATTTTCGCGTTTTATTTTATGGATTCATTCAGGGGTGTCACAGAATCCGATAGCTGTCGGAATCGGAATTAAAACCGATCGAAATTTTACAGAATTTACAAATTTTGTTGTTTTTGGTTTTCAATCGGAACTACTATCGGTTCTTAATTGCACAGAACCCTATTTTATCTGGCTATCTATGAAATATATACGAAACATCAGTTGACAAAGACACCAATTCCGACAGCTATCGGATTCTGTGACACCCCTGATTGACGCCAGAATTTTCCGCCCTAGGCGACTGCCTATGTTGACTAATCGGTGAAACCGCCATTTGAAAGACCGATATCAAAACCTTCATTAAAATTAGTTGCACGTTATTTTGGTTAATTTTGGACCGATCAATACCATACAACGAAAATCAATTAGAAACGAAAAACGTCCCATCAAACCATTACTCTTACTGCTGAGAAAAATTTATTTTTTTATCTTACATATTTCAACATTTAGGGTCGTAGTCTTCGACTCGGTTTAAGCGCTTCGAATGTTTAAATTCTCTAATATATTCCCTTAGTCTTCATGCCAGTTTAAGTAAAAAAAATACTTTGGCTATATTTGAAGTTTAAAAAAATTTTCATATAAAATTAATAAACCTAGTTTAAACTCTCCTGAAGACTATCATTTGAAAGTTTTAACCTTCAAATAGTTTAAACTAGGTTGGAGACTATGAGCCTTAAGAGCATATTTCGGCATAGTCGGGCATGCTTTAGAAATCGAATCCGAATAAAAAAATTCGAAATCAATGTGATTTCAATAGAAATTTTATCTATTTCGAATTTTTTTTATGGGGATTCGATATCTAGAACATGCCCCAGTAAAAAATATTTTGATAAAAAAAAATTTTTTTTTGAACAAAAATATATATATTTTTGAAAAAAAAAAAAAAAAATATTTTCGACTCAAAAAAAATATTTCAAAGTAAATTTTTTTATGTTTCTCGTTAATATTTTCTGTTGCCATAACAATTACAATTATTTGTAAAATTAAAATTACTTGTAGTTGTTATTGGTTAACCTCCAATTTTCGACTCAAAATCAAAAAAAAAAAAATATCAAAGTACAGTGAAAATCGGTTATAACGACGTCGAAGGGACCAGCAAAAACCATCGTTATAACCGATAATCGCTATATCCGGTAACAGAAATTAAGAATTAGAATAGCAAACCAAACTTTACCTAAAATGTTCATCGCTATAACCGATAATCGTTATAAGCGGGCCCGGATTTCAATGACGTCATATTTTTCTGTGATTAGGAAAACGTTGATTTTACTGTAATTTTTTTATGCTCTTCGTAAATATTTTCATTTTCCCCCCAGGTATAAGCATTAACAAAGAGTAGAATGTAATGACCTCTGTTTAAAAATGTTCAAAATTCTTGCTCCCTTTGTTCCAGTGTTCGTAATTCTTTCAAATCCGCGCCGGAAAATTCCCCGGGAATATTTCGAATCGGGCTGAATATATCGAGCATCCGACACTCAAGCAAATCTTTTTAAATTACGAAACCTGACGCGCCACGATAAGAGGCGATCGTGAAACCATCGCAAAGCCCTTTTCCACAAATTTCTAATAAGTAGGGGTGCTAGTTCATTGCAACATCTACAGGCAAGCTCTAGAAAAATCAAATTCGAAGATTTTTATTCAAATTCGATTTTTAGAACAAGCCTGCTAGCCTACCATGACACCGATTCGGCGGACATGGGAATGCTTTATTTCCCCAGAGGTTAACACGGAATAGAATCCGTGAGGTTATTTCGCGCATTTTCGCGAAGGCATTCCGTGCGACGGACCGAGGAGCTATATGCTATTTTATTCGTTCCTATTCCGAAAAATTTTATCCGTAGAAATTCTTTCGAAAAAAACTGGAAAAGGAAAACTCAGGATGTTACAATTACGCAAAGTAAATTTATTAAACAAAAAAGTACGATGTAATATAAAAGTTGATATCTGTTTAATATAATCAGTTCTTCATATTATATTGGCGGCTTGGTTCTTCTTCGATTATGATATATAGGTGAAAATCTGCTGGGTCTACTAGATGTTCATAATGTTCATTCCTTGGGCTCCTCCATTCCTTTGCACGCTTGAATTTATATTTGTAGTGGCTTTAAGTAAATTTGTTGATAATTCTTGTTCGATTATTAGTTAAGCAATTAATGAATGTATTAAAATGAGCAGTTGTAAATGGTAGGAATAATGGCTCAAGTCAGTTCGATATACATACATATATGTATGTCCATATATATGGGGCTCATTTTAGAAAGATGGCAGACATTGTTCATGGAATCCTCGTTGATATGCCTGCATGGCATATTTTAAATGTGTCTTAATTACTTAAATGCTAATATTTACTCCTTCGTACGTTCTCAACTACTTCCATAGACCAGACCACAGTTTCCGGTGTGAGTAAACAATTTTTAACTTTTTTTTGCATCCGTTGCTTATGTTTTGCGCTTAATGGTTTTAATAATTTATCCGAGTATGAATTTAACGCTCATGCGAGAGCTTAATTTTGATGTGTTCTGGAATTCGTTTTTCGTGCGAATTGTTTCATGTTTCTTGAATTTCTATTCGTCATCCTTCGGTTTAGCGTAGTCTTGGATATACAGCACTATTCATCGCTGCTTGTGTATTTTTTTCTTCAATCTTGATGTTCCAATTGTTTATTTAATTTAATTTTTTTTTTGGTTTTTTTAAGTGCTGCAGCACACGATGTGAAATGAGTTTTTTTTTTTTTTTTTACCAAATTAATGGGAGAAGTTTTTAAATGAAGCTGAAAAAAAGGATCGGTTGTTAAAGATGTACAGAAATATATGTACCATGCATGAATTCTCATATCTACGAGTTCTAAAAGCAACTAAAAAGCACGCGAGATTCGGGGGGTTTAACAAGAGGAAGTATTTATGTTCGATTTCGCATCGTACCGGGTGGCTTTCAGAAATTTGGAATGCGAAAATTACAGTCGCACGCCCGGTCGAGTAAAATCGGTTCCATTCATCACCAAGTTTGAACATTGGCAGAAGTTTCTACGCTATTAGAAACTAATCCGCAAATGCAAACCCGACGCAGTGCATTGGATTTGGAAGATTCGGACCAGTGCGAGACTTGCAGAAAAAATCTAATTTCGAAACGCGTTATCCGTGTACAAGTAGAATTTTTATTTAAAGAGAATCGGCCGCTTATTGATTTTAGATTCCATGCCGCGATTTATTCAATTCTCTTTTACAACGCGCAATACAAATCAAACTAAAATTCAAAATTAAAAGATTTCGAAATTCTCCTCGTAAGAGACCGAATTGAAAAAAAAAGCTACAACGCAGCAAAAACTACAAGAAAAAAATTGTAGGAGGCGTAGTGGTTAAAAGCAATAAGATTTGAGAAGCATTTAAGGCTAAGTCAAGAAACCAAAGTGTGGTATAGCAGTGGTAATATGGCTAATTACTTGTTCACATGACGCTCGATTTTGGTGTTTTTTTTTTTTTTTCGTTAATATTTTCGTGGACGACAAATTCTCTTTTCAATTAGTTGCCACCATGGGCACGGCTACAGTTGCCACAGCAACACCAGTTGGTGCCACTGGAATGTTTACCGCTGACGATTGGTTCTTCACAGAATTGTTCCGTGAGCGCTGATTGCGACGATTGCGTTGTTGCTTGCTACCGTTATTTCCGCTAGCCGACTGGCCCGATTTGTTTTGACCGGCCGTACCGCCAGCACTGTTCCCGCTACCCTGGCCTCCAGCGGTGTTGGTAGTTGAATCCGGCGATTGTCTGACGACCCCGTTGGCTCCTCCATTTTGCTTATCGCCCCCAGCACCCTGTTCAGGGTTGGTGGAGCGAGCATTTAGACTTCTGTCGGTGCGATTTGAGCGGGCTGCTGTATGTCGTGAGATAGGGAGAGAATAAAAAAATAAAATAAAATAAAAGGCTTAATCATTGTGTCTGAGGAATGAGAGGTCGTGCGTCTGCGATAATACTTACGTCCACGTCTATTTCGGCGGCGATTGTTATTCTTGACAATCGGCTTAATAGTCGTCTTGTTCGGGTCGAAGAAGCTATCGAACAAATCGGCCAATTCGGCTTTGTCATCGGGCTTGAGCTCTTCAATCGTCTGGAGGATCTCGACGATTCCGGCCTTTTGCTTCTCATCCCAAACAGCATTCAAAGCCTGCAAGTCATAGCCCTGCTCGGCTAGGATAATGCGGAATTTAACGGCGCGCACGCGATGATAGAGGGTGGTTTTAAAATAATTTAAGAATATTGGACGGAATGAGTTTTGACGCTCCAAGTTCTGATTCTGAGTGTCCAATTCCTTCAGATCCTGCTCAATCGGCTGAGCGAATTTTAATAGCGATTGCAGCAACTTCTCCGATGAGGAGCGCGATTGCGATTGCGATGTGTCGCTTTGATCTCGATTTGACAATTGCAATGCAATCTCGAAGGCTAGCTTAGCGCGAACGCTGGCATTGCCATCGAAGAGTTCTCGATCTTGAAGTTGCTGTGATTGATGAGTTTTAACTTGTTTGTTACTATCGCCACCCGAGCCGGATGGAGTTTGTGATGCGATTGAACCATTTGAAGTTTTATTAACAGCAGTATTGGTGGCATTGTTATCACCAACGTTATTTGTGGCACTAGAGACCTCGCAGCTACCGCCGCCACTGCTATTTAATGCAGTGTTTCCACTACTTTGGACCAGTGTCCTGTAGAGCTTACGCAACGAGAATTGGTGCATATTCTCACTTAAAGTGGACTTGGCCAGAATCAAACCATTGGCAAATGATTTAACCGTATTGGCGAACCTGTCCAGCAGGTTATACTTTTTAAGCGATTCCAAGATCATATAGGGTATAAACTTGCGCTCCTCGTGATAGACCATTATAATGCCCTGCGAGTTAGTATCTTTGGCTTTAATTTGCTCAAGCCAGTCGAGGAAATCTTTTATGACAACGATTTCAGCTTTCGATTTAATGATCTAATGAAATAATCGAGATATTATAGACATAGGGAGGGAGGGAATACGGTAGTAACACCACTTGCCTTATATGTCTGCATTGATTTCAGCATACGATAGAAACCGATCGAAATTACACGCACCTGGTGACGTTGTCGGGCAGCCGGATTTAAATTCATGTACGGCATTATATATTGCTCGAAATGATCATTTGGGGTGTAAGCGGCCAGCTGCACGATCTGCAATACGGATTTAAAAGAAAGACGTTCATAACCATATTACTTTAGCCGGATGCGTCGGCAATGGTTGCGCAACGGGTACGTGCCCACGAATAAAATACTCACTTCGTCTATTAAACGGCGACCAGTAGTGTCAACATCAATGCCTACGACAGTGTATTTACCTTGCGGTAATGAATTGGGTGTACCTCCCGGTATATTTATGACAGTAGACGAGACCATTTTTCAATTCTATTGAGAGCTTTAAAAAATGCAGAAGAAACCGTAAGCGAAATTCTATGCACGAAGAGCTAAATTTTATATAATGATGATGCCTTGCTATCCGATTTATGGCATAAATGTTTCCATAATTCAAACTTTTCAGTACGTTACGTAGTACACCTAACCTCAATATCGAATAACCTCACTTTTGAGTTAAGGACCAATAAGAAAAGCTACGGCAAAAATTTAGAACATCTTTAGATTTAATCCGAAAGTTGGTGCGTTTCTTTCTCTTTCTAAAAATGGCGCACGCCATTTTACCGCTCTTGATATCCATTGCAAGAGTAACGGTTCGTTGCAAATCTCTTGAATATTTTAAAGTTTCCTGCACTCACCTATTTAAAGCGATGTGAAAGCTTTGTTGTACGAAAACCACGTTCTTAAGAGTTCGTATATTCCTTTGAGTGGTTGAGTTGCCTTAAGCGTTATCCTCAATTTCCCTCGTAAAATGCTACTTTTTAAAATATAAAATTGCGAGTTCGCTTTGCGAAAATATAAACGGAGCGCAACAAGTTAGCGGCACAACTGCGATTCAAATGCGAGACCGTTTCTGGAAGACTACGTGTTCTCGACAAAGAACACACACACACACGTTGGACGTACGTTCACGACGACACCACGCGCACGCACACAAATTAAACACGAAGCTGGTCTTATTATTTCAGCTTGCAAGCGCAGTTATACTGGAAAGAAAGCGATAGACCGACATTAGATATATGGCATATATGTAAGAGAGGATCGGAGCTCCATCGACTGTGTCCTTACGGCACTTTTCCATAGTTCAATTTCATGGATTTCCAGTTTTGTTTCAAAACCTCTTCCGCAATCAAAATGAACAGAAGGCCATTCAGAGATAGAAAGAAAGACCAAGACGACATATGACCAACCAATCAGGATCAATTACTTACTGTCTGTCCTTTCGATCCTTCCGTTATGAAAATTTGCAGCTTTTTTCTAAGGAATTTCAAATTTTCGAAGTTCGCAGTGCTTCCTGGCGTTGTTTTTTTTTTTTTCTAGGCAATTTTAGATTTTGAATTTTTTTGTTTATTCTCGAGTCCTTAAGGCAGGGCAGCCTTTATCGTCCTGTAGAATATTTTACCGAGAGCGCAATTATTAATTTTTACTGTTAAAAAAATTCAAATGAAACAATTTGTCCGAAAACAAAACAAATACTAAACGCTCTTGCTACATCGAGTCATAAGCAAAGCTCAGAATTTCTCACAAATTTCAAATTGAAGCAGGCATAGGAGAACGCGGCGAGGCCTGCTACGATGAGTTTTTAATTTTGCGAACTTCTCCAACGGCTTTTTCCTTTTTTTTTTTTTTCTTCCTTGTCTTGATTTTTAACACACGTGGAATTCCAGGCAAAGAAAGAAGCCGGCAAAAAGAAAATGAAAACGAAGAAAGGCAAAAAACAAAGAAATGAAATACAATGAGATTATTTTAAATTAGAACGTTTCAATAACCAAGAACGAAAACAAATCCGTTTATGCTGGAAATCCAAATTAAAATATTCTTTCGCACTATTTTCAATTATTTCTGTTCTTTTTTCGGTTGCTCTTAGCGAGATTTTCTCTTTCTCGATTTTTCCGCGAAAAGTCACTCCCCACTCTTTGTTTACTTTAGAAAAATGCACCGTTTGAAATAAGCGTTTCACGCATACGCTTTATAGTGAAATTCTGGGTGCTTTCATTGAAAAGCGGTTAAGTCGATTTAGTATTTGATAAAGGAAAACATAAAACGCTACAGAATAAGTGGAAATTTCTGGATTTTCATCAGAATTGTCGTAAAACAAGAAGGAGACAAAATTTTTAATAACAAATCCCAATCATTTTTCGTGGATCATGGTCCTCTAGATTTAAGATTTCTTTATGAATTGATCAACCGAGTTAATCGTTTCCAATAATCCGTTATTTGCGCTCTCTTTGTTTTTGAACTGTTTTTGACGTTTCTTATCAGCGAAGCATACAGAGTTGCTAATTTTAGTATTCGCACGGAACGTAAACTTAATTGGAGCTTTGGCAGAACAAAATTGGGAATAGACTAGTCAACTTTTCAATATGTAGCTGAATATACCTACACTTATCAGAAAATATCCATTTTAAAAACTGGAAAACTATTCGTACACGAGTCTAATTGACCATTCGTTACCATAAGTTTTTTTTTTTTTTTTTTTTTTTTTTTAGAGTAATAACAATATAAACTACTCCTGTTGCCTTTGCGTTCTGTTATCAGGAGAAAAATGCTTTTCTGAGATTCTCGATGAAAATTTTGGCGAGAAAAGTAAAAGCATTAAATTTTCAAAGTTACATAACAAAAGGGAATTACAGTAGAAATCACTTTTATAACGATAATCGGTACAGCGATGAAAATTTTACATAAAGTTTGATTCGCTATCCAATTACATGTATCGATAAACCGGATAAAACGATACCGGATAAAACGATAGCGGATAAAACGATAGCAGATAAAACGACACCGGATAAAACGACACCGGATAAAACGATACCGGATTTAACGACAATTGCTTTTAACGATGTAATTTTGAAAATAGTTTTGGTCCTTTGTATCGGTTATAATGATATAATAGTGGTATTCAAGCAGATGGGGCAATTGGAGTGGGCAAATTTTGCACTAGCAAATTTTGCACTTTTGCATGAACAACCCTCAGAAGAACGAGTGCAAAAATTTAACGATAACAGCTGTTTGCTTTTAAGATCCATACGGACAGTCAAACATGTTTGGTCTTTCACATTTATATTACGCAGATATAATTGATATCAAAATAATAAGATGCAAAAATTTTTTGGAAAAAAAATATTTATTTGTAAAAACGATAGTAGTATTATTAAATAGATGCATGGCATTCATTCAATTTCACTTGTTTTTCACTTCTTGAACTTTATAAATCATGGTTTTGGTATTTCTTCATACATTCATACTCATTTGACACTGTAGGGTCGCCATAGCACTCATTTGCACACAAAATCGGGCAAATGTTGCACATCAAAATCGATGTGCAATAGTTGCCCAGCTGCGGAAACGATTTTCCATACAAACCAATTTGCCCAAATGCCCAAGATGCCCAAATGCTCAAGATGCCCACCTGCTTGAATACCACTAATAAAATATTTCCTTCTTACACGCGGAACTTTTGCCCTACCCGACATTCAACTGATGAGGCATTCAAAGTTATACCGTGTATTCGTTGTTTTTTCGTGTTAATAAAAGGTTATCGACTGTCGACAGATATAAACTTAAAAAAAATTTTTTTCTTGTATTGATAACTTCAATGATGATTTCACAAAGAAAGCATTTTCAGCTTTTGATAAATAACTGAAACGAAAAAGCGATATATTAACCATTCCAACATTGATATATAGTCACATAGAAAAAAATAAAATGCAATAATAACAAAGTACCAAAAGTACTTTTTGCATTTGCTATCACGCAACTCTGAAAAATCGCACAATTGACGTTTATAAATCAGCTGTTCATCTTAAAGCTTAGTTATAGTCGGCCGTGGTTATAGTTATGTTTATGCATAAAAAGACAAATGATAAGAGCGTATATAATTGCAATTTAGGAAAGTGAGAAAATGCTGTCATTTTTGAGACGTAAATTATCCGAATCGGAGAAAACATTAGAAGGAAAATCAATATCGGAAGATGACATTGTAACAAGAGGTAACGAACGCACAGTACATTAGCAAACCAATTTCTAAATTTTTTCCATTTATTCGTTATCCATTTTAGCTAATAAAATGTCTTTAGATGATGCGGATGATGCGCTACTTAAGGAACTCGGCTACAAGGATGTTACCGATCTGCAGGAAACTGTTTACGGTACATTAATGAAGCAATGACATCTTTATTCAATTTTTTTCCATATTGACTGACGATTTTTTGTTTGTTTGTTATGTTAACGGTTTGGAATTGATGTAATCTCACATTCTTACAGATGCGCTTCGTACCATTCGCGATCCCGAAAAGGATAGCACGCTTGAGGACTTGAACGTCGTGTATGAAGAAGGAATATTTGTACTTCCGCCGACGAAATCGAAGGTGTCAGTGGTAGGTGAAGTTAATTTTGGGGGCGGAAAACAATTCAATAATACTATTTTCTTTTTTTTTTTTAAGGTTCGCATCGAATTCAACCCAACAGTGCCTCATTGCTCCTTAGCAACTTTAATAGGTTTGTGCATACGTGTAAAGGTAGAACGAAGTTTGCCACACAATGTAAAATTAGACATTTACATTAAAAAAGGCGCACACTCGACTGAGGATGAAAGTGAGCAAATCTCTTTCGTATTTTATTTTAATTTTATTTTTGTTTTCGTTGATTTTATGAAAAAAAAAAAAATTGACCTTTTTCTTCTTCTTCTTTTTACTTGGTAAAGTCAACAAACAAATTAATGACAAGGAACGTATCGCTGCTGCCATGGAAAATCCTAATCTCAGAAAAATGGTAGAAACCTGCATTCAAGATGAAGAGTAATTTTCGACTCAAAATTTCTGCATACGATTTAAAAGAAGAACTTGTTTTGCATAAAAAAAAATCTATTATTGTTAGGTTAAGTTTTATTTTGTTATTTTTATATAATCTTAAGGGCTGTACGAAATGACAATAGTGATGCCTGCATAATGCTGTACTCTCAAATAAGATTAAAAAATAAGTGAAAGCTTTAAGCACTCAAAACGAATGAAAGTCGTTTGTGTGTTTGTAAGGAGGGCGGAGTGTTTAAACTGCACTATAATTCATTTCGTTTTGTTGAACTTTCCATAAATAGATAAGAATTGAGCAAATACAGTTTAATCAATTGGTCTGTAAAGTGCGCTACATTTAAAATTGGGAAAAATATTTAAGATTAGATAAAGGGGGAAATTTCATTGGAGACGGCTCAAAAAATTTGTTTACAGTTTTCAATTTCTACCGGAAACATTCCATCTTTTGTGACATGTAATGCGTATGTGGTTATAATACATACTATAAGTAGAATGCTTTGCACACGATGCACACCAGTTATTCAATATGGCCGAATTGACATTTTTATACCGTTTATAGCGTAAGCAGGGTATATTAGTTTAGAGCGGATCTTGTAACAGCTAAATGTAAGCTACGCAGATATGGATAAATATATATATTCTTGATCAGGATCGAAAACTGAATCGATTTAGACATGTCCGCCTGTGGTCGGATCTCCTTCCAAACAGCTGGACCAATCACGTGAAAATTCGGCACGCAGTTGTATCAGGCCCCGATTATGATCAATCGAAACATTGTTTAACCTAGGCGAATGAAGAGTGTAGGAAGGAAATGTATGTGGCCCACTCACTGCCAGGCTCACAAATTGAGATTTTTGGTTGGTAACTTTCGTACGGAAAGGCGGAACATAGTATTGTCGAGACGCTGGGTATATGAAAGCAGGCTTGACCGAATTTAGATTGCTTACTTGTTATCATAGATCAATGGCCCTATTTGATTTGACGAAATTTCAAGTCAACATCGACGTTAACTTTATAAATTCAAGTTATCTTGCATGAATGAATGAATGAATGAATGCCGATTGGCCGATTTGTTATCGATGATTGAAAGTTTTTCCATAAAAAAGAATCTTTGAGATTCGCAAAACTTTTTCAATTAACATTTAATTTATAGGCATATTTAATTCCGTGATAGCTAAAACGAATTTTGAATTTTTGCAACGGATCTGCGTTATTCGTGCCTATTATGTATTTCGACGGATCGAATCCGTTCGGATTTTTCAAATTTTTATGAATGAAAAAGAGTTTTTTCACTCATAGAAATTTTCAAATCCGACGGATTCGATCCGTCGGAATACGTAATAGGCACGATTATGTGCAAAGGGATCTGGAAATTATTGGACTTTTATTGAACTATTCTCCCATTGGGCCACGTAGATACACATCGATTCGCACGTGAAAGAGGTAGTTAATCTCGATTTTTTAGCACAATAGAATATATCGGACAGGCGGTATCATGATCGAACATTGCACGTAGATGGAAGCTCAAAGACTTAATTTCATGTTATTCGATTAAGGATCAAGATGAGCTGTTTGATAACTTTACAAGGATGAGTGAATCCAGAACCACCACTTCATAGCTCTTCTTGAAAATTTTTATTGCGGCCTTAACAAGTTCACAACGAATCTTGTCGATGGTCTTAGAATAAGTGTGAAAATATCAATAATTGACCTATGGCTAGATGGCAATTGAACTGGAAATTTATTTTGCCATGAAAGAAAGAACAAAGAACTCACTCAAATTTATTCAAATTTATTGGCTTTTATGAAAGAAATCCTTCGCATTTGTGAGAAACTGGACAATGTGATTTCTCTTTTAATGATCTCTTTAGGAACAAAAATTCCTAGATCTTAAGTGAAAGGTTATTAAAATTCATTCAAACATTATTTGGATAACAAAAGAACGGAAACAAACATTTGAATTTTCCTGTTCTCAAATTAAAGTTCTGAACCGAACTGTTCCCCTTAAGATCACGCAAATAACTTGGGCACAAAGCGGTGAACATTAAATTCTTAACATCCTTTTCAAGTCTACAAAAAACAAAAAAAAAAAAAAAAAAAAAAAAAAAAGGGGTCGCAATTCTCCCTGTATATGACGGCGATGCTTTCAACGGTGCTTAAGAGTCGTTCCTTGTTAAGCTTAATTTACGTTTATAAGGGACGATAAATGAAAAGTTAAGCGAAAAGTCAAAGAAACACAAAAGTCGTCGTATGGCTGACATCTATTGCCGTTGGATTCAAAGTGCACCATTTACTCGTCAGTGTGTTAGTTTCATGCAATTCAACTTCCAACTTCTAGGCGTATGAGCAAGCATGTATGAATGCCAATTGCTACCGTCGCGCAGCCATTTTTCCTTTCCATACTACCTGGCGACTTCATCACTAGCTGGTTTTTTAAATGTTTTTTTTATAGTTTTTTTTTTTTTGCTTTTGTTTTTGTTGCCATTTTAATTGCTTGTCTCTGTTTAATTTTGCGCCCTTTGTACTTTCATTTCTGTCTCTGCTTTTGAAACATTAATTGTTGTTTTTGTTGTAACTCTATTGCAGTGTTCTTTCATATCCGGTTCCCACTCGCGAGTGTTCATACGAGCCGTCGGGTGGATAGGTAGTCAGGCCGGTTGCTAGGTATGTACTTATGTAAGTGCCTATTCACGTGCATTTTTATAGGCACTGGCAGTTCCATATATACAGACATACAGACACAATGACTCTTCACTGCAGTACAGTATAGCAGCAGCACCAATAACAATAACAACAACAACAACAACAACAACAACAACAAACAACAACAACAACAATGAAGGCAACAGTGACGACAAGTCTAGATTCACGCCATTCAGCCACTCACTTTAGCTCATTCATTCTTTGTTAATGCCTGCGTTAAGATAATTTTACTTAACATGTATTGTCACAATAACAATGGCATTTCGGTGTACGTATTTAAGCGGAAGTAACGAATGAACGAGCTGAAAGTTAATGAACGTCATTTCTTTTTCTTCTTGCATCCGTTTTTTTATACGAGTACTTATATCTATATATATATTTTTTTTTAAATTTTTATTTCTTTCTCTTTAACGGAAATCTTCATTGCACTTCCGGTGGTCCGTATGTTCTTGCGAAAGGAATTTCACTTTTCTTTGCTTGGGGGACGCGCTTAATAATATAGTAAAGGTAATTATTACGACACCGCAGGGATAATGGGCTCACAAAGTGACTTTTTCCTCGAAAAGCGAAAAAGAAGACCAGAAATAGAGAATGAGAGCGAGAGAGTTAGAGTGAGACAGAGAGCGAAATGTATTGGAGTTTTGTTGTTCGTTGGTGTAAAGAATAAATGATTTTTTTCTTGTCTTCTTTTCTTTTTTTTTTTTTAGATTATCTTATAAGACTTCAAAAAAAGTGAAAAAGAACAAAGATATAATGAGAAGAATGCTTAAAACTAAGCAATACGAGTAATTAGCACTTTTTGAAGTTTGAAAAAGTTTTTTTCTAAAGGACGACACCAATTTTTCAGTCACATCTGTATGATTTTAGCGTGGATAATGGAGTGGTATTTTTGTTTTTTTTTTTTCTGTCCACAGATAAAGAATAAATTCCATTTGAAGTCGGCGGATAACTAACAAGCGAAATGGGGGAAATTCCACCAGGCTTATCGACCTATTTTGTTTAAGTTTTACTTTTTTGAACAAAATTTTTGATTTAAAAATTATCTGACTTCGAAGTATGTTTTTCGAGGTCGAAATTACCTATGCCTGACCTTTGTAAGGTCTTCAAAGTAAATTCAACTTTTAAGAATATTTTCGGTAGTAAATAAGTAAACCAAAATTTAAGGGTGTTATAGTCATGCGAACCTGACAATACACCTCAAATAGAAATGGGACTTGAACGAAAGTTGGCACATATGTACCTATTCTTCCTCTATAGCCATAAACATCCTCTCGAAAAATTTTCTTCATCGGTCCATTATTCAGGGTACATACATACATCCAGTATGAGGGTATGTCAGAAAAATCACAAAACTGCTCGAAAATCGTAGTTTTTAGAGATATTTAAATGAAATTTAGAAATTGATCGTATGCTTATATCAGTCTCCGATAAAATTTGCTAAAATTGGAAAAGTGGGCGTGGCAATAGGGCGGTTTTCATAAAAAAAAATTTGAACAAACATCGGAATATGAGGCCCTTCAGAGCCTTACAAATCTCCAGAATAACTTGTATTAATGATAGTGGTCTAGGGTCATGTTTCCAAAAAACTTTCAAACATAAATACCTATGTACATGTTTGTGTCGGGTATTGCATTATGTCCCAGCAGTTATTTGTAACCGATGGTAATGCAAAAAGTAATTCAAAACGGGTACTGTTTATGCATTACAGAATCGATTATTTTTAACACGGCGATGTCCTAGCGAATGTAATGCATGACTATTTGCATTACCAGCTGTACAAAAAGTAATTGAAAATACTTGATTTCGTAATGCATTACTATTTGCATTCTCAAGTAATGCAAAATAGATTGAAATTAAATGGGTTTAAATTTTTGCCTAAAATTATACTTACAATTTTTCGATTACCTCTCCATGCAAATATGCATTCAATTTACTTTGCATTACTTTTTGCATTCCTATTTCATCGATTAAAAAATACATTACTTTGGTAATGCACTTCCTAAATAACTGCTGGGATACTATAATACCCTTAGGTTAGGTTAGGGCACAGAGGCCGTCTTAGTTGTTGGAAAAAAAGATTGTTTTGATACCTCTAAAAAAATCCTTACATACCTACATACATACATACATTCATATGTATATCGCACATCGGTAACTAAAGTGGCACAAGTCCACATTCTTCAATTTCGAATTCACACATCCGAAAAATGTTCATAATACCCTTCTCTATTGCCCAAATAAGTTTTAGCATGTTTTTGGCATTGCATATTTTTCAAAAAGGCCAATATGCCTCATTTCCTTCTTCCTCATCGTTCGCCTCCCCTATGTTTGCACAATGAGACTGCATTGCAAGTTGGAAGAGATTTTTTGTGTTTCCCAAAAATTTGAAAGCTTCAACCTGTGTTACTTTAGTTACCGATGTTCGATAGGTGCGGGAAGTATTTCATTGTCGGGTTTCGCCAGACACTACAATATAATTTTTCGAAGTAAAAGTAATTGCCTTTGATTATTTATTTCGCCAGCTTTGTGCCTTTTACCTGTACGACTGGACGACCATGGTCTCTTGTCCTCTTTAATTTGCATGTTTGATTCGTGTTTTTGCTTACCCATTTCATTATTGTCAGGTTGCGCTTTAACATGGTGCGAAAAAACAAAAAAAAAAAAAAAATCAATGAAAAATTCACATTTAAAGCGAATTTGCAATCATTTTGTTTTAACACCTTACTTAACCGCAATTCTCTTGTGAAATCCATGCCCTCAACATAGAAATACGCTTAAATAATATATATCAGCATAAAATCTAATTTCCAACTCAAAGAGCACACCACCGAAAATCTGAAATCCATAAATAAATTACAATTTGAAATGAATAAAATTTCCCCAAAGAGTCATGCAACGTCATAGGCAGATGGAAGTGTTCGCGCGCGCAATACGAATTATTGCACACATATTCAGTGCGGACGGTGCGCCATGCGCCATGCACCGTACGCGGTGGCAAAAAGGTCAAAGGGCCAGTGAGAGGATCAAGAGCCCAGCGCAGCGCAGCGCAGCACAGCTTCAGCGATTTTATGCGATTGATATTAATATTTAATTACCGATGGTGACAGGAATGCGCTTGTGAATTGCCTAAAGTGGATATTTAAAATTTCATAAAAGGCAAATAAAATTTATCTAAGAGCGAAATCGCGTAAATAAACAAAGCATTACGCATAATCCGCGACTTCTAAACAAATGGAAACTTCACCCAATTGCACCTCAAATAATTTCATAATCAAATAAAGTATAATGCGAAATTTATTTACGAACGCCACAAGCCGTTTCAGGTGAGGGCTTTAGTTTAGTTTAGTTTAGTTTAGCTGCTAAATGCGATTTCCCTCAAGCGAACTGCTGGAATCCCAACCGAGGTGCGCGTGCGTGTGCGTGTGGGTGTGCGTGTACGTGGGCCGGTACGTATCCAGCAGCGAAATGGTAAATGCATGCCAACAACATCGATTCTGAATCGACTACAAGGTAATGCATGTGAATTACCATTTGGGTGAAATTCTCCCCAATGTGATCAGCTCTAAAATATCGAATACCTCATCAACTCTCATTCAATATTTTCGACTTTTTCTACTAAAATGCGTATATTTATGTATATTATACAGATATAATACATACATACGAGGCGTCATTAGTTCGATGAGGTCTCTCTTTGGCGTAGAGGGTAGCGTGGCCGCTTTTAATTCTGAAGTGCCCAGGTTCGAAAAAAGGCGGAAAAAAGTTGTGCAAAATTTAGGACTAGGAAAGATGCGAGAAATTTTTAAGGAAAAAAAGTGGTTTAACTCGGAGAGGAGAAAATAATCCACCAGTCATTAAGTAAGATTCTATTCTGTATTCAAAGTTTGTCATTGTACACCGTGCCCTTTAAAAAATTGCTATGAATTCCGCTGGAACAAAATTTCTCTTTTTACTTTATCGCATAAAAAGTTGGGTTGAAACTTATTATTCCTCTAAGCGTTTAAAATATTATTTATATGTTATATTATCTACTGATTAACCCTACTCCTTATAACCGGGTACAGGTGTGGCGAGTGGGCACTTTGGAGTGATGTACCTCCTAAACCATTTAATGTAATTTTATAAAACTCCGGATCTAGGAAGGTTACGGTAATCCGCGTCGACTTCCACCTCAACTGATGTGCTGGGTCAAGGCATTGAGGAGCTATGATCCTCCAAAGTGTTTACCCCCATAAACGTATATCCAAGTACAGTGTGGCCATATTAGGATATAGTCTAATATAAATGTATCAATGTATGTTTTTATTTATTATATTATTTCTTATAACTTAAATTACTTATTTTTTTTTTCTTTATTGTTGCAAATTTCGCATACAAACAAAGTGCTTGAATGCTGCAAACGAATTGGCCATTTACATGAAGAGCACATGTAAAAAGTGCGTCTTCTGCGCTCATTTTGCTACTCTCGAAAAGTGGTTTTTATTGCTGTTCTACCCAAGGGAACTGGACGAAATTTGACTCACACGTAGTTGAATATATTTCCTTCATGACAGGTAGTTGAAATCCTGAAGAAATAACCACCAAATATAAATAAATTGCAAAAAATTCCTACTGGCCACACCTGTACTTGGTTATACGTTCTCGTAGTAAAAGTTGGTTATAAGGACTAGGGTTAACCAAAAAACAAAAAACAAAAAAAATCATCGCTCGGGGGGAGTGGGACAGACATCGGAATGTGAGCCTAGCTCTCTAAGTTTTTCGTATTACTACCAGGAATCATCCGCAGGCTGCAATACCATTTACAGTTTTGTGCATTACCTAGAGCGAAATATTGTGTTTGAAGTAATGCTGTGTATCAGAGACCGCAACAATTATCAGATTTATTATAAAAATTACAGTTTAATAAATATTTCAAAGCTATTTGAAAGAAATTAAAAAATAAGTATTATTTCATAATAATGATTATTTTTCGATTTCAAAATATGTATCGTAAAATAAGACTTATTTTCTGACTTTTGAATAAAAATCAAAATGTAAGACTTATTCTATGACTTGTAAATAAATCTTACGATTTAAGAGATATTTTTCAATTTCTATATATATAAGTACTAGAAAATAAGTCTGATTTTGTAATATGTTTAAAAACATTTGAAATTAATAATTAAATCTCAATTTTTAAATAAGAATTGCATATTAAGGTTTTTTTTTTTTTTAGGTATTTCATAAAAAACCAATAACTTTGGTGTATCTCAAGTTACCGTAGAACAAATAATGCCCAATGATTTTTTCGGTAAAAAATCAATGTCATAATTATTATTTTCGATCCCTGCTGTGTATCTGTTGTTTTTTGTTCAATGACTGCGTTGATAATAGGTAATGCCCTCACCCCTTACCCCTTACCCATTGCCACCAATGTCATTAAATGTTAAATGTAATGCATATTTTATTAACAAAAGAATCGAGAGAGTCATCGATTGACATTATTCGACATGGATGAAACATAGATGCTGGATGCATTCCATTCGCTACTGGGATATGAGTAAATGAATTTCATATTAAATGAGTGGCACGTTAATTCGATTGAACTTTCGAGGCCATACCGTACGACTTAACGAGATACTAAGAATCCATATGCATGAGTTCCCATTTGCTAAATTGTAGGATGTGCGAATGGAATATTCATTCAAATGTAAAATATCAACGCTCTGATGTCCGATGTTGACCGCATATACAGTGTATATTCGCTGCAGTAATGAGCCGGTCAATTTTCTTAGAAGGACTGATCTTTGACCGGTTCAAATCCTAACCGGTTATTTTATGGCAGTTCGCTCCATCGAATTCGGCTAGCCGGCGGTCGGTTATAAATAGGTTGGTTTAAGGGTAGTCTGTGTCTGTATATGACACTTTCATCAACTTAGAATATACATAAGAAATTGACTTATTTAACTATCCGAAAACCAGACAAAATGACGACAATTGACCCAAAAAAACTAGTCCCTCTCCAATGACAGGCCGATGTTAAAACAAGTAAGGGTGTTATAGTCAGACGAGCCTGATAATAAAATACCCGAAACAGACACACATGTTTAAATAATATTTGAACCACGCCTAAAAAACAGGACCACTAAGAAAGAATATTCAACAGAATTTTAAGGCCATTAGGGGCCCCACATACGGACTTTTGTTAAATTTCTTTATGAAAACCGCCCCTTTTCCACGCCCACTTTTCCATTTTTTTTGCAATTCTAATCGGAGGCTTAAATATACGGACAAATGCTAAGTTTCATTGAAATATTTCGAAAAAGTCCGATTTTGAGGCAGTTTTGGGATTTTTGTGACAGACCCTAGTACTGGATGGACCGATCAAGAAAATTTTTTGGAAGGATGTTAATGGCTACAAAGGAAGCATAAGTGCCAAATTTCGTTCAAGTCCCATTTGAATTTCTGCCACGCCCACTTTAAAAATTTTTGATTTTAGAGCAGTTTTTGTGATTTTTGTAATAGACCCTAGCACTGGAGGTACCCTTAAAAATGGTCCATTCTCGAACTTGTTCTTACTCATGTCCCCGTTAGCACGCATACCAAATTTCTTCAAGATAACTCAACTCCTTCGATAAGATAACTGTATACAGACACACAGACGGACGGACATGTCTAAATCGAATCTCCTGGTGACGCTGATCATTTCTATATATATATTTTGTATGGTATATCTCGACTGGTTCTGGGTGTTACACACAACCACACAAACGCAATTTACCCTCGACACAGAGTGTGTCGGGTATAAAAAGGTCAGTTGAATACATTAGAAGTGGAATTATGAGAGGACTGGTACTGGTAACATGAAGGACTGACCGAAGGCTACACTTGCAGTGCCGGTTTTAGCAGTACCAGCGCCCTGGGCGAGATTTATTGGGCGCCTCCTAACTGCTATCCAGCGAATTCGCTAGTTAGTTTAAAAACGTCCCTTTATATGAAGCGCTTGGCACTGATCGATAATAACGCATAAGTATTTGCGTTTGCACCAGTTGAAAGCAAAAATTGAAGAGCTTATAAAGCGAAAGAAACACGATTATTACACTTGAGGAAAGCGCATCATTTAACTGGAAATTTATTCGATAATTGAAATGTTCTGAGACTACATAATTTTTTGATCGATTGCTCATTGCTCTTCGCCCGTCGTTGATGAGAGCTGCTCGTCTTCGTCGCGATAAATATCGCAATCTTTTTCAATCTCCTGCAAAACCCTTGCCCAGACAGTCTCCTGATCTTCGAGCGACACATACGGAATGCTCTCCATTTTTTCGAATCGCTCTTCCATCGGCTTAATTGGCCCCCAATTGTGATTGTGCAGAATATATTGTGTATCGAGCCATTTTCTCAATCCACTGGAGCGTAGTACAAAGTAAGCTGTCTATTATGACAATACCATCCAAAGCCTCTATACGCACTGACATTTTGATTTCATTCGGAGGGAAAAAGAACAATATTTATAAATATTTCACTTTAAATCAAAATTCTCAACATTGAAATTTCTGAAGAAAATCTCTATTAAGGAAAACTCGATTTTTGAATATTCTTTTCATATCAGAGGTCACTATGTTTTTTAATAACATTTGTGAGTGATTTAAAGTCGAAGTAACCGACTAAGCAGGAAACATTTCATCAATCCTCAATCGCATACGAACCCATATATGTATATATATGGTTTCTGCCAAAAACAATCAAACAAACACTCATACATATGGGTCGGTTCTTTCCCTGCAGGAAGCCTGTCGCCATATGACCCAATGTCTATATTGACGTCAATATAGACAAGAGAACTAGTTCCAACGTCAACAGTATTTATAGGCGGTGTCATTAGAGAAACTGTACTGTCAAGAGGTATAGTTCATCTTTATTGACCATGGCAACAGCGTGTCTCCTTACAAAAACGAAAGAGTACTCCTTTTGTCTAAATAATAGTACCGACGTCAATAGTTCGTCAATAATTCGTCATTAGTTCTTTGGTCTACATGTTGTTGTGAGTCGCGATCTCGCTTAGACTCACAAACATATTTTTCCTCCGCCTTCTACACGCTCGCAAACTAAATCAAAACAACAAAGTGCGAATGAAGCATAAACAAAAGGAAAGAAAGCTAAAAGACCCAAAAGCAAAAGGCAGTGACCTGCATTTATGAATTTCTACTTCAAGGTGATTCCATGCTACTCAAAAGCACTGTCCAGCGTAAATTGCTGACAAATGCAAACATGCAGTTCGGCCGCTTGCAACAACAACAACACCGGCACACTATATGCCCGATTGACAAACATCAGCGCTGGCGCAGCGAATGCACAATTGCAATCCGATCGCTGGAAATAACAACAACAACAAACGTCAAGAGTTTTTATGTAAAAGCAACAACAACTACAAAAGAAGAACTAAGAACATCGGAATAGCTGTATGTAGTAACAATATGGCATGTTGGTACAATTGCGGGTGAAGGTCGCGGTCAAGCTTATGCAATATGTTCGGGAAGAATCGACGACGATCGCGGACCATGGGAATATTCAATATTGCAAGATCAGCAATATTGATCTATATAAACGGAGCTTCGACGACTGGAGGAGGACTTCTGCACACGTACTCATCCAAGGGCCACGACGTAGAAGTAAATAGTCAAGCAATAGGGATATTTGTATTTGGAAGTATAGGACTCATTTTGTTAAATAAAGGATTAAAACCTATTTGTTGGTGTCTTTTATTTGATAAAGGAAATACGGGGACTATTATACGCTCGACATTGTCTGAGCGCTTGGTACCCTACGTTGTAATTTAGTGACATTTGTGCGCTCGACACAGTTTGAGCGCTGTGCACACTATACTACAACAATGTAGACATGCAATGACAACTCAATGTTAAATGTCAATAACGCAAAGCATTGCGACGGGTATAGCTGGTCAGTAGTACTGTTGACGCAGTCAGTAGAGAAAGAGTATAGATTCACTATTGACATTTCCTGCAGGGTTTTTATGAAAAACGATATATATATGTATATGTAAATCAGTAGCGGCGTTGAGATAGTGCAGGGTTGGGCAACCGCCCAGGGCGTCGGATATAAAGGGGCGTTTTTAAACTAAAAAACCTACATGTGTTTCACAGTGGCGTAGCGAGACATTTTGGCGCCACGGGAACAATGGGGGCACAATGCAAGAAATGCCGCCCCCTACAACCGGCCTCAATAAATATACCTTCATAATAATTGAAATATGATTTGGCGCTCGCGGCTGTGCCCCCTCCGACCCCCGTGTGAGCACTAAGTGCACTAACCCAGCAGGCAAATATGTATATCCAGCAGAATAAAAGCATCAGTGATTTCACTGGGTCATATAGGCATGACATTGTCATGCATGCCACCTTGGGGGACATGTCATCGTGAAGTGATGCCATTTCATGTGCTTGAATCTCATTGGCTACTGAAATTTAAATAAGATTTTAGCGTCAGTTGAGAAGTTTATGGGAAATATTAGGCGCATTCACCATCAACCGTTTTTTTTTTTAAATATTGGCTCTTGTTTTTGAGATATCGCGGTTTAAAAATTATGACTAACCTCATTCAAATATATATGTGTATGTTGTAGAGTTGTAAAATATCGTTACTATTCGGTAAAAAGTAACGACTACTGTAGTCATTAATCCATAACGTCTCGTTACCGATGGAAGTATCTCGTTACTAGTACTTTTTTTAAGTACTAAAATAATGGGTCCGCCAAACACTATGGTAGTAGAGTGAGTTGAGTTCATATTTGATTACTAACTACTGAATGAAGAGCCAAAGAGCATGAGGGAGTTTTGATTACTTTATCAACCTTGAGTTCATATAGTTCTATATGCTTGAGTTATTCAATGAATGAAATGAACAATATTTAGAAAACTAGAACGAGTACTTAGTAACGAGTAATTAGTAACGATTACTTCACCAAAAATAACGAATACACTCGAGTAGTGTAAATTTTTGAATTTTTACAGGCCTAGTATGTTGCTAAATATCTACATATTTATGACAGAATAATGACGATAACGTTAATTACTTGTATTTAGTAGAATTGCTGTGCAAAACCTCGTTGTAATCGCAACGTTTTTTTTGTATTTTATAAGGGCCTCCTATTAATTTGTATTCCATCACATTAACAAAAGTGAAGCATACTTTTAGGTAAAGTAAAATTATTGAATTTCAATTTTTCTTATATATTTTTGCAGTTTAAAGAAACTGTTTTCAAAAAGAACTTTAACAGCTATGATGTTATGTAACAAGACGGCGTAATGGGAAAGCAAATGACCAGTAACTGAGAGGTCTGGCGAGTTCAAACCCCGCGCATGGCATTAACAAAATTATGCTTGCATACTTAAGGGATCCACTTTTAAGCGCGAAAATCTCCGTTAGCTGAGACAATCACAAAAAATCAATATCACGATTGTATTTCACGTATTTGAGTTATTATTCTAAATCTAGATATGAAAGCCGTCTGTCGGTTTTTTTTTTTTTTGTTTTTTGAAGTAGCACAGTGTTTTTGGTGCTTCTTCGAAATGCTATCCTTGACGAAACCTGTACATATGTGGCTATCTTAATTTGTTTTACGAATCAAGTTTCGATGAAAGTTTTTCATCCAGCTTTATTTGACAGCGCATATTTCCGTTTTCGTAGTATTTACAAAGCTGAATGAATGCCACTAGCGTAATTCAGAAGACTTAAGAAGAATCCATACAAAGTGTTTTATGAATGACCATATCACGCGAGCTCATCTGAAATGGTAACAGTTTTCCATGTCTTGGAAGGAAATCGTAAAATTCGAACAAATTACACGTGAAGAAGGCGAAATTCGGTTAATTTCCTGCCGCAGGCTACTATATCCGTCGATATATCGCCTCAAATGGAGCCTATGTAGGTATGTCCAATGTACATAACCGATGCGCACCGAGCACATCAATTCATGCGTTTGTTCATATTGCAGTTGACATTTATTATGCCAGAGCTCAACTTCTTGAATATGAAAAGCTTCGAGATTTCCTTTTGTTCCTTTGTCTCAATAATTGTCATCATTATGTCTGATTAAATTGTATTTATACACATACATATGTACATACATATATGCATACACGTACATCCGAGCGATTCCATGCCGCCATTGTCGTTCCTTAACAAAGACATGATTTCGAACGTTAATGGCCAATGTGAAAAAAAAAAACAATTGAAAATGAAAAAAAATATAATAATAATGTTAATGATAGTAAAAAAAAATGCATTGTTCACCGAGGACGATTATTTACAGTTAGCCGAAAGCGACGCGGTGAACTGTCAGCAGCAGCGGCGACAGCGACAAC
The DNA here is from genome assembly GCA_020466095.1 of Chlorops oryzae. Classification (NCBI taxonomy): domain Eukaryota; kingdom Metazoa; phylum Arthropoda; class Insecta; order Diptera; family Chloropidae; genus Chlorops; species Chlorops oryzae. The sequence continues at coordinate 48,585,729 of CM035806.1, forward strand.
GACAACGACAACGACATCATGCTGAACGTCAACATCATCATTATTGACAGCAGCATGACTGCAGTTGACTGCTTTTTCTCCATCTTCCCGGCGTGGCGCGGCGCTTCGCTTTTGTTCATTGCATTTCCTTTTTTGGGACACATTTTGTATGGTTTTTTTTTTTAAATTTTTTTTTTTTGTAATTTTCGCAACTGTTGACGCCAGAGTGCGGCACAGTTGCTGTCGCATTCATTGCTTTTCAGTAAAGTTTTTTGCCTGTAAGTTTTTTCTTTACACCAAACAGAATTTACTTCGGGCAACATTTGTTTTTTTGAAATTTTTTTCTTGTTCTTCTCACAAAAGTACAATAGTGTATTAACACGTGTATGCATATTAAGCGATACTTTCACTTACACACGCACAAACTTGAGGTGGCATGGATGTAGGCGGCGGCGGCATTAAAAGACTTCCCTCGACACGCGCGTCAACTTCCTGTGTTACGCGTATTCAGTTAAAAGACCTTTTCCACTTTGTTGCGCATTTTGCCATAAAAGTTTCTTTTTGATTAAGAAAGTGATATATTTATTTCTGAGTAAATGCCTCCAGGTGAACGGCTTATGGAGCAAGTCAGTAAGTAAGTCGCTGCGCTCCAAGTGTTTCCGTTATTTTTCCATTTGGACTTTTGCTTTTCCCTTGCTCTTTTTATACCCGACACACTCTGTGTCGAGGGTATATTGCGTTTGTGTGGTTGTGTGTAACACCCAGAACAAGTCGAGATAGACCATACAAAATATATATATAGAAATGATCAGCGTCACCAGGAGATTCGATTTAGACATGTACGTCCATCTGTCTGTCCGTCTGCCCGTCTGTTTGTATACAGTTTTCTTATCGAAGGAGTTGAGCTATCGCGACAAAATTTGGTATGCGTGCTCACGGGGACATGAGTAAGAACAAGTTCGAGAATGGACCCGATCGGACCATTTTTAGGGGTACCTCCAGTACTAGGGTCTGTTACGAAAATCACAAAAACTGCTCTAAAATCGAAATTTTTCAAGATATTTTGATGAAATTTGATATTTGATCATATTTAAAGGCCAGTAGTATTATTTCCAAAAATTGAAAAAGTGGGCGTGGCAGAAGGGCGGTTTTCGAAAATTGTCTCGTACAACCGAAATTCAAATGGGACTTGAACGAAATTTGGCACTTATGCTTCGTTTGTAGCAATAAACATCCTCCAAAAAAATTTCCTTGGTCGGTCCATTATTAAGGGTACCTCCAGTACTAGGGTCTGTCACAAAAATCCCAAAACTGCCCCAAAATCGGACTTTTTCGAAATATTTTAATGAAACTTAAAATTTGAGCGTATATTTAAGCCTCCGATTATAGTTCAACAAAAATTGGAAAAGTGGGCGTGGCAAAGGGGCAGTTTTCATAAAGAAATCTATCAAAAGTCGGTATATGGGACCCCTTATGGTCTTAAACACCTCTTGATATTAAAAATTATTTGAACATGTGTGTATGTGTCGGGTATTCTATTGTCAGGCTCGCCTGACTATAACACCCTTACTTGTTTTTTTTTTTGTTTTTGTTTTGTTAAAGCCGAGGGACTTTTCCGGCTTTTTAAGTTCGAGAGAGTCAAATAGTGGATCTAATTAAATGCATACTGGGGATTTAAATCTGATAAGTAAAAACTCTGATGTATGTATGTATGGTGTATGTATCAATTCTTTTGTTAATATGATCATAGGCATAGGACATTGCATCCTATGCAACCGATTTTAGTGCAGTTTACTGCTGTGTACCTAAATAAATCAATACCAATGAACCAGCTTCCGTCTAAGAAATGTCTTCCCCCAGTACAGAAATTGTTTTCGTTTTTTTTTTTAAACATTTGATGCACTGTCTCAAAAGCAGAGACAACTCATAGATCATGCATCAAATGAAGAAATGTATTAGACGGCAAAAAACGATGAAAGGTATATTCCCTGTGGATGATATCCTTAGATGAGGTTTCATTTATAAGGTGCTATTGGACAAATTGAAGTGGTGTTTTCCGTTTCCGTCTGATGAAAACTCGTGTTGGCAACATCAGATTGGCGGAAAGTTCGTTCGGGTGGGATGGTCTTCTTTGACAAAAGGAATTTTTAAGTCGCTGTGAATTTGGGTAGGTATTTGGGTAACGAACCAAGCTGTATCAATTATCATATGTAGGGTTTTGGACTGCAATCTTTGAAGTATTTTCATAAGCATTTGAATTGAAAAGTTGAATGCCGAATGTCCAAACTAAGTAGTTTCAGCACCGATTTGTACAGAATCAGTGATTGTTATTTAAAGATAGTTAAAGATAGGCGCTTGATGGTTCAGTAGCCAGTACATACACCTAGAGAAAAACAATGTGAAATCGTAACGAAACAATGTTAAATTGTCACTAAACTTTTAAGATTTTGATGTAACGTGGAAAAATGTGAAATCGTCACTGTTCTATGTTGATTTTTCGACATTGGCCAATGTTAAATCGCCGTTGGTGCAATGCTAAATCAAAATTGTCCAATGTTAAATCGTCGTTGGTTCAATTTTTTTTTTTTCGACTGGGAAATTTTTTCCAACATTTATTCGACCAAACTTTTTCTACCCTATATTTTTCAACCTCAGTATAGGGCTTAAGCAAAAAATCATCAGTTTATAAAATATTTCAAAAGTGTTAATCGAAAAATTAATTGGAAATATTTTACTCCCATTAAAAGGCAAAAACATTCGACATAAAAATATTCGGCTTATTGCAGCCGAAGTCGAAGTCGGACATTAAAAATTGGCCGATTATCGGAAAAACCGAAGCCAAATGTTCGGTCGGACACTAATAAAAATATTACCATAAAAATTTTGCTTCGCATTTTTTTCTGCTTTAAGCCGATAGTACCGGAGCACTATCGATGGTTTTGGACCAAATTATCGTCCCCTATCGATGATCCGGACTATCGATATTTTTCCAGCCTTATAGGGCGCATACACTACACCAGCATGCTGATTGAGCGTGTATGGGGTTGTGGTGTGATTGTACCAGCTGCTCGTGCAACATCAAAAAGATTTTGATATTTTCATGATTCTACCAGCATGCTGTTGTAGTGTATGGGGAAAGTCGTCATTTGTAACGAAATCGTCGAAGAGGCAACATCGCGCGAGATGAATTCCAAGGAAAAACTGTTTTGGACCGAATTCCTAGAATTATACAAATCAATGCCTTGTTTATGGAAAATAAAAAGCTCGGAATATTTAAATCGTGATCTAAAAAGCAAATGCTACGAAAAAATGATCGAAAAATTAAAAGAAATAGATCCAGATGCAAATAGAGACAATTGAACTTTGTTTTTAATCCACTCCTTCATCCAAACACGTTTTTTTCTTTGCTTAATTTCTCGTTTTATCTTTTTCTTTAAAACAAGAGCAATTACAATTGCTGCACAAGCTTTCTTTGTTTCCATGACTTTCTTGCTCGAAATTTCAATGGGAATGAAAATGGTGCCAGTATATTGGAGTGGTATGTGCTGCGAGCATGCTGGTACCATCAATTGATGGCGCCAGCATTCTGGTGTAGTGTATGGGCCCTATTAGATGGTTCTATCGATACTGTCGATAGCTTATCACTATCGTAACTATTAATGGCTTATCAGTATACATGGTATTTTTGTTTTATTTTGTCTTCGTTGATTACTGAAAAAGAATTTATGATGTTTTATTTTATATAATGTTATTTTATGTCTAGATTGTATAAAATTTTAAGGTTTAAGCAATTGAAAGAGGTTCTTGTGTATTATTAAAACTATCGATGACTATATTAGCGACTATCGATAGAATTTAACATTGTGCAATGCTGTTTCAATATCGATCCAGCATCAAAATAACATTGGTATCTTTAACATTGCCTTATGTTTTTGTGTGTACGATCCACTAAAATTTTGCATTGTCTTTTTTCTCTCGGTGTATGTATATTATGAAGACGCAATCCTAGGGATTTCGTTTTAGAAAATACATATGCGCTTTTCAGATTAGTCTCCTGTCCACGATGAAGTCCCAGGTACACTGCCGATTCAGTTTAGACTGAATTAAATCAGAAAAGATGCTTCTTTTCGATCTATTGATGGAGTAAGTAACAACAGCAGTGTCATCTGGTCAAAGGTGCCAGTGAGAACTCCTTCCGTCGTTGGTAGATCGTTGAGTGGAGAGTACACTCAGCGAAAAAATAGTCAACATATAAGTATAACATGTTCAGATAACATGTGACACAAATTGTTAAAAGAGCAGTGTGGAATGTTAATCTAACAATCAGCAATGTTATTTAAACTCCAGCAACGCTATTGCACTTTCGAAAGGAAGTTTATGTTGATTGATGCACAGCAGACCTAGAAAACAATTTGTTCCGAGTTTTGTAGAACTCTGAAATTATGATTCATCATCAGGAATCTTCGGCTATGAGTTACTTTCGTAAACACTGTTTTTTTTCTTCTAATTACGGCCGAAAACCGAAAGCAACAAAACAAAATTAAGAAAAAAGGCTGAAACTACAACATTAAATAAAAAATAACTTTTTTATTACGAACAAGGTCGTCTTTAGGTACATTCCAACCTGCTGAAATGTTGATCTTAAAAATGTTAATTTAACATGTAGTAACTGTTCCTTTAACATTGCAAAATGACTGGTTGAGCTTACATGTAACCAGCGGCGGATTGCAGTGTCATGAGGCCCGGGGCTTATGTAGTGATGGGGCCCCAGATTCTATATTTGGTGCAGTTTTTTGAAATAAAGAATACAGTCGTTTCGCTATATAAGAATGTCGATTTTGCCATGAAAGTTCATTCTTATATCCGGTTTTTTCTTATATAAAAACCCGTTTATAAGAAACATCTTTCTTATAAAAAAAACCGTTTGTAAGAAAATTTTTTCTTATATAAACTACCAATATTTGAAAATTGGGGTGTTAAATTTTTTATAAAACCCAATTTTCTTATATAAAAATGTTTTCCATACTAAAAGAGTTTTTGGTTTTGGTAAACAGTTTCTTATAGGCAGTTTTTTCTTATATACGAGATTCTTATATACAAACATTTTTTCTTCAGACATTTTTTGTACAGAGCTTAATATAAATGGACTTGGGGCCCTGAGATTCCTTTCTTAAAAGCGGGTTTTTCTTATATAAGTGGGAGTTTCTTATATAGCGAAACTACTGTAGCTGCTAAAGTCAATTTTTATTAGAACAATATAAATTCTTTCAAAGGAATGAACCATAAAAAAGGAAATAGTTTATATATGGGCCCTTGATTTTGAAAGTGCTATAAGTCAAAAATTTTATTAATATATCATATAAGTATGTAATTTAATTTTATATTTCATTAATTTTTAAACTTTAAAGCGATTTTACTCGAAAAAAATTTTTGGAAATATTTTGATGATATTTTATTTGAACCCTCGGGGCCCGTTGCAAGTTGGAGCCCGGGGCTATAGCCCCAGCTAGCCCTACCTTAATCCGGCACTGCATGTAACCATGTTAAAACAACATTCCCTTTAATGTTTTTTTTAACCAGACGCTATGTTAAATTATCCTGGTAAAAGGACATTCTCCGCTGCTTATAATAACATTTTGAACTGTTATTTTAACCTAAGCCAGCCATGTTAAGTCCCGTAGATTTAACGTGACAGATCTGGTTGAAAAAAAAATTAACATGGAAAGTAGTTAAAAACCGTTTGATTGAACATGTTTTTTTTCTCTGAGTGTAGGTAGAGGACGGGCCTGAGCACGCTCCCTTGAAGAACTCCAGCCTTAATGGGGCAAGACGAGGACATTTCGTTTTCAAAGATGGCGTATCTTTCGGAGAGATTGGATTTCAAAAATGGGTAGAAATTTAGCGGTAGAATATTTTTCGCATCAAATAAGTGCCTTTCGTGCCATACTCTGTCGAATGCTTGAGATATGTACATATCGCACACCCTCTTCAAAGGTGACACAACTCAAAAATCGTCAATTTTGAGTCAACATATGGAACTTGATCATAGTTCATCTTTCTACCTGCACAAAAAATTCTATTCCGTTTTTGTTATTATAAAAAGCCAAAAAAGCCCGTCAATGCCTTTCTTCTTGCTTTGATTGACACTGAGAGGCATTTTGTTTTTTGCGTTTTCTGAAAAATGAGAAATTTTGAGTTGTGTCTCCTTAGAAGAGGGTGTGCAATATGTCCAAGAAAGCTGCTGCGAAAAATAGGTACTTTTTTTTTTATCAAAAGCTGTATTTGAATTTTTTCAACCATTCTGTCAATTTGCTCGATAGTTGAGTGTTTTCTACGGAACCCGAATTGATGGTTTGGGAAGATTCGCTTATGTTCGATGATTGGCATTGGGCGTTTTAAGAATAATATGCAATCATATCCTGGTGCTTTGTGTGCTTTCAAATTGCGAATGGCTCTTGTTATTTCACTCTTATATATGTATGTATTTGGTGGAGTGACAAGAAGAAAGTCGAAGACGCTAAGAAAATTCGATTTTGAGAGAAAGGGAACAAAATTCATATTTATAACAAGTCTTCGGCAAAGAAGTTTGGTAATACTTGCTATGAAATACATAACATATATATGTATTTGAGATTGAAGAAATTTTTCCTCTCGAATTTCGCTGTGCGCAAAGATTTTTTACTGTTTTTTTGTCAAAGCAAATTTCACTGTTTTGTCTTCCCATATATCCTGTTTTTTTTGCAAGGATTATGCAAATTGCTTAAATTTTTCTTTTCAGATCACATTGAAGTTTCTCAAAAATATTCAATATTCATTTATACTTGTAGTTTTTCTATCGATTAGCAGGTGGTTCAGAAGTGGCTTATTAGCTATCATTGAGTGGGCGTGAAAGCCCACTAGTATTGGTTTTTTTCTTATTTTGGAGGATACCAGTTGTGTATGTGTGAAATTTGATGTCAGTAGGGCTCGTAAATGCAAAAGTTGGGGCCCCCACTTTATATACGGGGTGGGTGGTGGTCGTGGGAAATTTTGATGAAACTTGAATTTTTTCTTAACCCTTTTCGCGCCTACTGGGAAAATACGTCCCACTCAGTTAAAACTTGATTTTTTTTTTTTTTTTTATCATTAAGTGAAAAATCGTTTTAATGATTTTCCGGTGTTTTTTAGAGCGGTTTTATATTAGGAAATACAAACGTGTACCATCTAAAACTGTTATTGGGATTATATATCCCAGGATAACCGAAGGACATTCGAAACTTTTGAGTATGCAGAACATGATTTTTTTTTCTCCTTTATCCACTTCTGCAATCACCCAGCCGGAACTGTGTACAGGAAGTGCCCGATCACTGCCATAGCACCAAGTATGATGTGCACAGCACTATGGTGATATACCAAACTTATGCGCACTTTTGTTAAAAACTGTCTTAGGCTGGTGCGGTGGTGTGATAACTGGGTTCGAAGTGGATAGCGGCTGTATATGGGCATACTTCGTGTGTTTTCGTTGCTAAAGCATATTGCTGTATACAACGTGTACTTCGTGTTGTTCGGCTTCGGTTGCTTTCTTCGGTTCTGCATACTTGCTATGCACCAAGTGTACCGTGTAGTAGGCAGTCAACTATTTCATTTTTGCCTATTAACTACTTTGTACACTGAGTACCTAGTAACTACGAGGCCCGGATGGGCTGCAGTTTTTAAAAAAAATGCCTGTGTTTCGAGCGCGAAAGGGTTAATTGTGTCAAAATAACCCATGATGCAAAATTTTATTACTCTGCGAGCACTCCTTCTATTTTTCTCGCGCTCCTTTGTATGGGCTCGTTACACTGTGCGTCATGACGTCATGCTTTGGGGACGCCAACGAGTTGGATTCGGCTAAACATAAAACATTATTAAATCTACTGGCGCAATTAGAACTGACGAGTCAATTTAAGTATGCTATTGCTAACGTATCTCTGAATTTACTCGAGTCGAAACTAATGCTGAATAGATTTCGCAATAAATACACACACAAAAATATGACCACATCAAATCGATAAAATCGCCTTATTGAGCGATTTTATAAAGAAATCTGCTTAAACTACATATGTGAATAATATGCTTTTTCCATAGAGAAAACTCTTTGAATGCATAGAGAAAATCTTATTGAAACATTTTAATAGATATTTAATGTGAATATCTTATTGTTTCTGTTGAAGAATATGGAAAACTTCTTGATATAGTCAAATAATAAGGTGACCATATCAATCAAACTATGTGACATTCTTATAAAAAATTACATTTTGATAAGATATCCTTATTGGAAGAAAATCGCTTTTAGAAGAAGCCTTTTTAATATAAAAAGCAAGACTTATTGATTTAAAAAAAGTATATGAATTCCGCATTCGTTCCATAGTTAAAAAAGATAAACCAGTTTTTTTGCACTTACATTGATACATATAATCAATCTAGCAAGCTTAAACCATATCTCGCGATGGCGTAGTTGAAGTGTGCTAGGTTTGTAATCTGGAAGGTCCGAGTTCTCGAATCCTGTCGCAGGTAAAAGAATTTGTTGAAAAATGGAGAATTAAAAAGGTAATTAATTTTCAAGGACAAAATACGGGGAGCAGAACGTAAGTTGCCGGCCAACCAAATAATAAATAAATAAGTTGCTTTCATCGCGCCTTCCAAAACGTCACGCACAAGCTCTTTCAAGAAATTCCTATAGAGAATCTTTTTTTTTTAAATTTTTTAATTATAAAAAGTTTGGTAAAATCTGTTTTCTCAGTTTATTAAATAATGTAAATGTTAAATAATCTACTCAAAAAAAAAAAATCAACGCTCGCTGGATCAGGGATCTAACCCGCCGACCTTGTTTTTTTTTTCACAAGAATTCATATCAAAATTAAGAAGTTATCTTCTTAACTTTTCGTTCAATTTTTCGTTAAAATAAACGATAAGTTTTTCTCTATGGTTTCAGTAAGACAATCTTCTTGGATAAAAACCATAGAGAAATCCGATTGTTTTTCTTCCAATTTATGTGGTATCGTTTTCTCTGTGTATGGCGTAGAAGAATTTTTGAAAATTCTTTGCGATGTATTGTCCCCATGGTAGTGAAAGGGTTAAGCAATGAAGTTACCAAATTTCTGCTCAGAATGGTTGCGACCTATAGGACCGGTTTTTGCGTGAAATTGCCCTTATATAAAATCAGTAAGCAAATCGCTACAAATTTTCGAAAAATGTTCCATATTTTTACCGGAAAGTCCTTCTTTTTTTTATCACGACTGTATAATATTATTGATGCTGTCTGTCTAATGGGATCTGTTATGAAAATCTCAAAACAACCTAAAAAATCTGAAATTCTCTAGATATTTCAATAAAATTTGAGATTAATTGAAGCCTCCGGTTCAGCTTAGAAAAACTGGAAAAGTGGACATGGCCAAAAGGCGGTTTACATAAGGTCATTGAACAGAATTCGGCATGTGGCATAGGCTCCTTTCAGTTTTCTTAAATTGAATTTTAAAATCAATTTTCCAAAATTTTATTTTTTTCATATACTTAGAACACAATAACTTACGAACGACGATATATGAAACCGATGTTAATACACAATAGCGATTGAACTTTGAAAGAATTTCGATGGTCCTTCATGGGGAAATCTTTTGATGGAAGCAGAATACAAATATGTAACAACTGAAAAGCTCAATAGCTCAAAAGAGTCCATAGTTGCAAACAAACTTCGGAGTATTTAGAAAGTTTTCTTTGAGCTATAAGAGAGATTCCTCTCAAATAAAAGATCCAAAGGATACAATATGCTGCATTTTATAGAATTCGCTCTCGCTCTCGCTCACTCTCATTCGGTGCGGGCGCTTTCTCAAGTCGTAAACTTTTCATGCTCCACAAGTGAATTTAATGAATATTGAGTAACATAACTAATCGCTTGAGAAACATTTGCTTACGACAATGCATCGTTCGCTGCTGCTGTAAACTTGCATGCTCGCATTGAATTTTACATTAACGATAATTAGTTTGTTCAATGTTATTTACTTCGCAGGTCATTAAGTGAACTTCTTGTCAAACTGCCTGAGTACATGAATTTACAAATTTGCCGACGCAGTCAAGTACATAAAATTCGCATGCATTCGAGCATTCCGGCTATGTTAACAGCAATGTTTGTGCACACAACCCATACGCTGAACGACGTTTTTGAATACTGAATGTTGCATGCAAAAGTTTATGAGCATATATTGAAATTTGTGCTGCATCATCGTCAATGCACTTGAAAGTTTTTCTTTCTCACGAGCCTTTTACAAATATGTTATAGGTATATGATTTTCCTTTCTTTTTCCCCCTTAACCTTATCCTTGTCCTTTTCTTTTTCTTTCATTTTCCGTTTTTCGTTTTTCATTCTATTTATTTATTTATTTTCAATTCAACTCTGAGAGCTACTCTCGCTTTAGCATATTTTTCGCATTGTATTCAAGGACATTGTATTGCTAGAGTATCATACAGAGTTTCAACTTGTGTATAGTCAGTTTGGCCTACTTTTCCCTGGGAAATGTTCGCATGAATTTTCTGTTAATTTTTAAAGTTTTCCTCATTAGTCAGCATTAGGAGTGAAACAAGTCTAATTATTATGATACAGAACACAGAACATAACACAACCACATTGCCGAACAGCAGAGGGTTTCGCGCAATCATTTCGCATTCGTTTTTAATGTCGCAAAATAAAGCTCATTTATGAATTTCGGTTGCTGGCCTTGCTGCTGCCAGAAGCTATTAATGAGGCACAGAGCTGCCAACACATTTTTCCGTTCTAAAATTAATAGGAAATTTTTTATTTATTTTTATTAATTTTTTTTTTTTTTCACATTCCACAACGCGAATCTTTTTACTCATTATGCATTCAAATGGAAAACTATAGAAATTTAAAGGAGGAAAGAATTTTAATGGGCACTTTTAAGACTTAAAGTTTCGCTTTTAACTTGGAAGAGATACCCCTAATTAAGAAATTTTGAAGCGAATTGTGATGTCTTCGCGAACTTCGTTTGCAGACATTTCAACTCCTCGAAGCGACGCGACGCGCCGCGGCGCGTCGGAGGCATGTCATTTTGATAGAAAGGCCACACTTTCATTCCCATATCCCATTGCGATAGCAGCATTCTAAGTACTATGTATGTATATGTACAATATGACTCACATTCGGCACTGCTTGAACTCATCATCTTATTCTGAGGCTCTTAAACAATCAAAGAGCCCCAATGCTTCATTAATTTATGCCATTTAGAAAGAAGCATCCATTATTAGTTTCATATTTCAGCTGGATTTGTGCTTAAACAAAAATTAATTACAACTTTGAGTGCGTATTTTGCTTTGATTTTCTTACAGCTTACAGCTTTGAAAATACCTTAAAATATCGTTCCACTGAAATGCTGCTGCTTCGGAACTCACAGTTTTCCCATTCAATGTGTGTGTAATGGTATTTTTCCTATCAAAATATTTTGATTTTGCTGCACATTCAAAATAATCATCTTCGGCAATTGTGCACATAGTTTTGTGTTCATACACAGAGAAAACGATACCACATAAAATGGAAGAAAAACAATCGGATTTCTCTATGGTTTTTATCCAAGAAGATTTTCTTACTGAAACCATAGAGAAAAACTTATCGTTTATTTTAACGAAAAATTGAACGAAAAGTTAAGAAGATAACTTCTTAATTTTGATATGAATTCTTGTGAAAAAAAAAAACAATTAAATAAAACAATTAAATAATTAAAAAATTAAAAAAAAAAGATTCTCTATAGGAATTTCTTGAAAGAGCTTGTGCGTGACGTTTTGGAAGGCGCGATGAAAGCAACTTATTTATTTATTATTTGGTTGGCCGGCAACTTACGTTCTGCTCCCCGTATTTTGTCCTTGAAAATTAATTACCTTTTTAATTCTCCATTTTTCAACAAATTCTTTTACCTGCGACAGGATTCGAGAACTCGGACCTTCCAGATTACAAACCTAGCACACTTCAACTACGCCATCGCGAGATATGGTTTAAGCTTGCTAGATTGATTATATGTATCAATGTAAGTGCAAAAAAACTGGTTTATCTATTTTAACTATGGAACGAATGCGGAATTCATATACTTTTTTTAAATCAATAAGTCTTGCTTTTTATATTAAAAGGGCTTCTTCTTAAAGCGATTTTCTTCCAATAAGGATATCTTATCAAAACGTAATTTTTATTAGAATGTCACATAGTTTGATTGATATGGTCACCCTATTATTTGACTATATCAAGAAGTTTTCCATATTCTTCAACAGAAACAATAAGATATTCACATTAAATATCTATTAAAATGTTTCAATAAGATTTTCTCTATGCATTCAAAGAGTTTTCTCTATGGAAAAAGCATATTATTCACATATGTAGGTTAAGCAGATTTCTTTATAAAATGGCTCAATAAGGCGATTTTATCGATTTGATGTGGTCATATTTTTCTGTTAGTATTTCTCATATATTTTGATTTATAAAGCGTCCCATTGGTTCTTACACATTTAACTGTTGTTAACAGTTTTGCTGATTATAAATCCTTGAGTATCATCACATCCTGATTGTGGCGGGTGTGACAAAATGAAATTGCCCATTACAAAACCGTGAAAAATAAAAAATTTACAAAATTTACTTTAAAATAAAATGTTATTATGAAAACAGGACATTGCCGGAAATAAGAAAATTTCAGAAATTTTGTCTGACTGCAACTAAAGCGGCTCTAGTTTCTGTGGTGCTACTGTAGGTAGGTACTAATACAAATTTTCAATGAAACCGCTCGTACGTCCACAGTGCGTATACGTAATGTAGTTGCATGCAATATTCGAGCCCGTTACTCATACGGCTGGCATTTTATGTTATTCGATTGGAAGGTGTATAGAGTTTCGATACATATTAGATAATGTATGTATGCAAATTTGAATGTTTCCGTGAAGCTTAATTGGATTCGCATCAACTTGCTTTAACTCGCGAATAGAAATCTTATGATTTTTCAAGTTGAAAGCGCGCTCCTAAATGGCTGCGTTATTAATAATTTGCCATCAAGGAAACTAAAATAAATGTTCTACTTAGTGGCCGCCCAAAGAACGAATTCATTTGTAAGAGTAAATCAAATAGAAAAAGCCTTCAGCGCGACAGCAACATCAGCAATAACAACAACAACAACGATCACAACAAAAACGATCACAACAACACCAACACCAACACCAACAAGAACAAATCAAACACTTCAAACACACGCAAAGCGCAGAAAACAGAGGACACAAAATTTTCAAATGGAAAAGCGTCCGGAGTGCGACCGGAAGTCGGCGGTGACAAGAAGCGCAAGGCAAACGGAAATGAAAATTTTAAAAATGTTGAAATATTTGCGCGTGTTTTCTACTTCAATGTTCTTGACTTTTTTTTTAATGTTTCCTTGCGTGCTTTGCTTGTTTTATTTCCGTTTCGTTGTCGCGAAGAGTTTTTTCCATCATTTTGTTGTTGTTGTTTTGGGACAAATTTTCGTGCATAGTTTTTTCATTTTAGGCGGTTGCAAAGGTGTTTGTAGAAGTCTGAGTTCTGCCGGGCTGTCGGGAAAGGTGGCGCCTGTTGCAATTTCCTACGAGCAAAAGTGACAAACGAACACGTCGAGTCATGAATTGAAATTGAAAAATTCCGCACTCGGTGTGAAGTACCTTCACAACTCCTGGACCGTAACTCTTTCCGAAATCGCGCACATTATTTACCCCGCAAAAAAGAACCAGGCGAGAGATCGATAGAGAGAGAGAGAGAGAGAGCGTGAGAGAGAGAGAGAGGAAGTAGGAATGCGAGAGCGATAGCGAGTGCGAAAGTGAGTGCGAATGAGAGGGCGAGGGTGTGTGTGAGCGAGCGCTGATGTGAGGTGACCGACTGTGGAGCATTTCAATGGCGCTTTTGCTACGGAAACGGCAATGCTGTCGAAACAGTGGACAGTTTAGGAACCCAAGAAGGCACATTGCAAAACACTATTTCGAAATTGTTTTGTGCAAACTTGTGTGTGCCGGGAAGCGACCGCTTGAGCATGGATTTGACTTTGCATTTGGTGTTTGAGAAATGGCAAATTCATTGCGGCCATACGATTTCTTCTTCTTCAAATTGCACTTGAGCAAGATGAAAATGTCGCACAAAATGGATTTCATTTACAACCGACGAGAGCCCGGATGCCCGAATCTTCAAGAAGCGTCATTCTAAATTGTGTTGGAATTCTCATTCGTTCGTTTTCGTTCTGCCGTTTGTTTGTTTGTTGCGCTTCGTTGCTCCACCTCGCCTCGCCTCGTTTTTTCCCTATTCTACTGAAAATTTTTTTCTTTTGCTAAATTGCATTTTAAGTGCAAATATTAATTTTCGGTGCTGAACGAAAAAGTATTTCTTGAAGGAAAATTACTTTTCAGAATGTCCACCGGCAGCCTACTGGGAGACGTCGACGTCGACGTCGCGTCGTCTTGAGTCATTCATTTGAGATTCCAATTACAATAATATTTTGCAAAATATTTGTCAAACGTAATTGCATTCGAGCTAGTCAAACGAATGAGTTGCATAAATTTCAATGATAAGACTTCTTTCGCAAAAAATGCCAATGCCTTCCACGATGTCATGCTGGAATGTTCCAAAGGGGGAAAAACAAAAAACTAACAATATTATTTGCAATGATTTCTCAATGTCGGAATGGGAATTCAAAATAAATAAGACAGCTATTTTCGTAATCCGAAAGATAAGGAAAATGTTCGATGATTTTCATGTGGAGAGTTAAAATCTAATTCAACACTGAATTTTAAATGGTTTTAGTTTTTTGAGTTCAGCGTGTCAGTCTTATATACTTTAGGTAGCTTTATTCAGGATTTCTTTGAGAATTCAATTAAGATAGCGTCTAAATCATCTTCATGTATCTATGTTTTTTAGATTTCTAATTATAAATGAATGTATTATTATTATTGAGTTTTATTATTGAGTTGTCTTCTTATTCATGTAATCTATCTATCTATCTATTTATTTATTTTTATGTTCTTTTTCTTTTGTTTTTCATTTTTCTTTCATTTTCATTTCTTTTTGATTGTAATTACTTGCTTATATGTATGTCTATATTTTTCTATTATTTTTATATGTTATATATGTATATGTTAGTTGTTAATTGTTAGCAATAAGATTTATTTATTTACGCATTCTATTTATTTATTTATATATTTTATTTAAAAGATACTAGTTAAGTAATTAAGTGATAAGAACATATTTCTGTGAGCCCTATGATTGACTGGTGCATTTATAAAAGTTAGCTTTTACGCACCAGGATGTTAAATTATAATAAATAATAAAATAATAAAAAAAAATTTAATAATATGCTATCTGATTTTAATGTGTACCTTCTCACAGGCCAGAAGAGAGGAATTAAGGCTTAAAAAAATTTATTTTCTTCGGGGGTCCTCTTTTTGAGTAGACAGAGAAAAAAATCAACCAGAAAACTGGTTAAATTAAAAGCAAAATCATACAAAACGGCTTCAACAAGGAATATTTTTATTTTAACAATTTTTCTTTTTGGAAAAAATAAAGATTTTCCTTTTGAATCAACCATATTTCAGGTTGAATTGACATGATAATTTTCAAAGATGGATTTAAATTTAAATTGTTGAACTAACCACGGACGTAATTGAAATGACAAGATAATTTTTAAAATATTATATAAAAAATTTCCAATAAAATACCTATACAAGAAGAAATGTCAAAACAAATTTTATTAACGTTCAAAGCAAATGGACAAAGAGCACTCTGCTGAACATAGCCCCAAAAATAGCCATCGGATGGACTTCATCCGATTTTGCCACTCCGTTGTCGTGACTGCTTTCGCAATGCTTAAAAAGTTCTAAAGTGAATACATATCTTATATGTCATATTTTATAAACCAAATGAGAATTATACCGAAGAAAATAATTCTTGTTCTTCTCGAAAATCAAAAGCACTGGGAATAACAATGGGCCCTTTTAAAAAAATCATGGTTCAGTTCGCTCAGTGTTTAAGATTAGAATTCACTTTCAAATTACACAAACATAGCAGGCATTGAAGTAGAAACTTTTAGTATAAAAGTTTCAACAGAAAGAAAAAGAATTCAATTGAAAACTTAGAATTGGGAGAAAAACATCATTAAATAATAATATACTGAAGAAATTTGTTTGGATTTATTTAATTGGAAATCATCCTTTGCCAAGTGAAATCCTTTACACTCAGTGTACCTATTATTGGGAAGCTGAAAATCAAAACGGATGTCAAAGAGATTTTCAACAGCTCGGGATCCCGTAGTGACAGTCTGGATGCGTTTTATATTATTCGAAGTATGCAACTGAATCATCGCCGCGAATTGAGCCACAAGTTTTTTGAGCCTTTTTTTGGACTTTCAATTTCATCAACATGTACTCTAGCCGCCCTTAAAGCTATCACAAAAGCATTCTGATTTGATCGACTCGTGAAAGAAGTCCAATGAATTTGGTTTGTACTGACTGCCATGGGTTATTTGCAAAAAATGTGGAATCTTCTTCAATTTTTGGATAAGGAAATCACAATTTTACACCCTCTCTCTATCTCTGCCTCCTTCTGGAGTGCTTTTTTCGCAACACGAAGGGGTAAAAGTATCTTAGAATAGTTTTCTCAGCATATTGCTCGACTTAAACGTAATCGAAATATTTACTAATGAAGCGTTTAAAGATATAGAAACAAAAAAATAAAAGAAAGCAAAAAAATGACCTCACTCGAAATGCACAATAAAAGCAATTAGGAAGCGTGCAAAAAACAAATTGAAAGCTCCCGACCACCAACGTGAAACTACAAACCATCAAAAACAACAGAACACGCAGCTTGTTCGTTTGTGTTGCTCTCCCCCCTCCCACACCCGAATTTTTGACCGAATTCAAAAAGTCCACAGCATGAAAGTCATGTTTTCGTTTTTCCTTACATACGTTTCTAATTCCTCTCATACAATCGATGCATCTACAAAAACCCACGTAATCGTATATTTCGGCCACAAAAGCTCGACGATAATGACTTTGACCGACCCTCTAGCGCCCACATGATAAGCGGACTTGGGGCACTTTGTATTTGTATTGTGCTTAGCTTTTATGCCATTTTAATGGATATTTACGTGGCACCAAGTGCATCGCGACAAGAGCAAAATGTGCGGTTCATTTTAAATGACGCAACCAAAATTCGGCATCCAAATCGGACTCGGAATCGGACTGGGAATAATTCAAATCGTTGGTCAATTCGACACTCATTCCAGTAGTCCACAAAACTGCCAACTACCGTTCAAATTCATTTTGACCAAGATGTGCAAGGACACCGACTCGACTTGTGCGGCCTCATGTTCTCATCGGCATCGCCATCGCCATCGACATCGTCAACGTAATCGTAATCGGCGTGGTAGCTGCCGTTGGCGTCGTTCTTCTTGGTGTGTGTTGTCGCTTTGCCCGAATCATGTTCCATGTTCACTCTTTACGGTAATGGGTTAAATGCTTTATTTGTAAGCAACTGAAGGACGCGCATCCTTTCGACGGTCCACATAAACAGCGCCGCCGCCTTCGAGGCCGTGTAATTCAGCTGTGGCGCAACGTTGTCAACGCTGATTATCAGCCTAAGTAGCTGAAACCCGAACGTACTGAAGCAGCCTTACACGGCTTGGCTTGGCTTGGCTGCTTAGTCATATGCCGCAGCAGTGGCAGTAGCACCCGCATTTTCACATACCCAGCATACAAGCTTCGGTAGCATCGCCGAATGAGTTTATATAAACAAAATTTATAATTAAAATTTAAATTACACGCAGAGATAAAGATTTTTTCGTCCTTTTTTGTTTTTGTTTTGTTTCGAATGAACATGAATGCTGCAAAGCCTTCGTCTTCATTGTCGCCGTCGTCGTTGCTGCAATGTAAATGCATAAAATGTCCCTGAAAACTTTTGAAACCCACTCGCAAGCGGCCCGCTGTCATGCTCGAACTTGCCGCGTTCGAAAACATTTAATCTAGTAAGAAGGATGGCTCTCATTTGAAATTTGAAATCGAAAGTTTTTTATCCGATTCACGCGTGGTGGCTGCTTACCTGCAGCCGTTTTAAGTGCATTTCGCATTTAAATATTGTAATTAAGTTTTTTTTTAGATTGCGATAAACAATGAAATTAATTACCGAACTTAATTAAATTGGCCTCAACAAGAGCCGCTGGTTGTGCGGTGCAGTTTAAACAAGTTTTTTTGTTGTTGTTTTTTGCTTCTTTTTTGTTTTGCAAAATTTAAAGGCTAAAGCTCATCGAATCGAGAATCCATTGAAAGCCCATTGAGAATCGTTTTATAGAAGTTCTTTTCAGAAATTCTTTTCTGGGAAAATTGACATTGAATTCCAATAGCGCGGAAATATAGCAGTCGTCCTTGAAAGATTGGTTACCTTTTTTGTTTGTTCTTTTGATAGGGCCTGTCTCTCGCTCTCTCTCTGTCTCTCTCGCTCTGTATGCATGCAAAACAGTGAAAAATGCGTTTCAAAAAATACTTAAGGTAAGTGTACCACGTAAGGCCCACCTAACACCTTTTCCAATACAGTGCACAAAGTATTGATGATACAAACCCGATTGTTTTTGTTTTGTTTTATTTGGTCAATTTTCTATATAAAAAACAAAAAGTTCTACCAAAAAACACTATCGGAAACGGTCCTAAAATGCGATTTAAAAAAACGCCTTTTTGGGCCTTACGAGGAACATGTGTACCTTAAAAGGCCCACTTACTCCTTGTTTGAGATAATGAGCCCAAACCTGCATTAATTATTTTTGTAAGCTTTATAGGTTAACTTGTATTCTAAAATCTAGTACAAAAAATTAAATTAACAGAAAAAATTCGTTTAATTAAAAAAAAACTAATTAAATGTTACTAAGCTTTTTAAATTAAGAATCAAAGATTAAACGGGGACATGAGTAAGAACAAGTTCGAGAATGGACCCGATCGGACCATTGTTAGGGGTACCTCCACTGCTAGGGTCTGTCACAAAAATCTCAAAACTGCCTCAAAATCGGACTTTTTCCAAATATTTCAATGAAACTTAGGATTTGAGCGTATATCTTAGCCTCCGATTAGAATTCCAAAAATTTGGAAAAGTGGGCGTGGCAAAAGGGCGGTTTTTATAAAGAAATTTAACAAAAGTCGGTATATTGGGCCCCTAATGGCCTTAAACACCTCTTGATATAAAAAATTATTTGAACATGTGTGTATGTGTCGGGTATTCTATTGTCAGGCTCGCCTGACTATAACACCCTTATTTGTTTTTTTTTAGAGTTGAATCGATTTTCTTAGAGCCTCTACTTAGGAAATTTGATGGGAGCGCGAGCGCAAAATATACAGCCCGATTCTGAATATTCCCGGGGAATTTGCTTTTATTGAGAGTAAACTTCGTCTTTTTTAAATACGTATGTATTTGGGGGTAGAAATTGATGATAGGGAATGGGTATTTGACCCATACACATAATTTTCCTTACCCAATCTATATAAAAAAGGAGAATTTTAGTCTCGAGAAAAGCAAATTCCCCGGGAATTCGTTGCCCGCGTTCGAATATTCAGAATCGAGCTGCTATTGAAGCTGTGGGGAAACTTTAATCGCCAAGGTAACCTATTCTTCAAAGCGAAATGCAAGGCACTGTTCACAAGTTAGCGAAATTACTCCGAAAATCCCTATATTTCTGGACTTTTGTGAAGAGTAAAAGGAGAAAAGCCTTAAATGTAATTGTGAAAATGATCAGGTTTATGTTTTTAGAAGATTTCAGCATAAAATATAAGTGAATTTATTCCTGCTTTTGGCAACATTCAGGGGAAACACCAACAATCGTAAGAAATTGGATGTGCTAAAATCTAACAAAGTGCCTTCGCGGAGCACAAGCTGTCATGGGTTTTCGAAAGAAGACAAAGGGAATGGCCGACTGTGGTTACCTAAACACACTGTGGAAACCAATTTTTTGGTTCCTTTTGGCGATTTTCATAACAGACCCGAGTACTGGAGGTAGATACCGGTACCTACCCTAAAACAGCCCCCAGTGTCCTTGAATTTCTTTGGATATATTCGTTTTAGTTAATCCTTTTTCAAAGTAAAATTCTTAAAAATAAAAAATCCCTTTAAAATCAAATTAAGATTCATGATAAATATTACCTACGTAATACGTAATGTACGTAATGATGTGTTCAAACCCCCCTCCCAAATGTAAGCAAGCATAAGGATTTTTTAATTCCTACTTAGGTATGAAACATGAAAACATAAAACGAATATTCAAATATTATTTATTGGACAGCCACTTTCTAAAGAAAAAAGAGTAACAGGGATTTTTGAGTCACCGATGGAAAAACTACCTCAAAAGGTTGGCCACACTTAATTGCAACATATCGGTTTATCCGCCGTCCGAAGAGGGAATCGCATGGGTCACTCTCTTACCCCGAAGTATAAACGATTTGTGCTTTTTTCGATATGTTTAAGTTTTGCGATGGTCACACAAATGAATTCTTCCGTCATATTTGACGCCCTCTTGACAAATGTGATTGAAAACATTGTGTAATGTGCGATTTATCAGCATTGTTAAATGATTGAGACCCCAGTCAATTTCTTGCGGGCGCTCTTGCTGATTAAAATCAAAGCGTCGGCGCTGCCATCTGTCTATTTTATGCATACTTAAACATTTGTTGCATTAAAGGTAGTAAAAATACATTTACGTTTTATTTACAAATTTACGAATAGATAACGTCAACCGAATTTAATGATTATAGTCTCAAAAAATTTGTCTTTAATTTACGTCTTTAGCACTTGAGTCGAAATTTTAATTTAATTTTAGGGCATGTCCATTTTGCAGTCTGTTGAAAGAAGCAACCCAAAATTGAATTTATAAATAAAAAAATGGTAGTAATAATTTGACGTTAATAAAGCATATCAAAAAGCAATCCAATAATCTTCGTACCAGGCTCGTTGAAAAGGTTATTTCATATAGTTTTCAGATCTGCATACCAAATATTTGTATTCTTCTTTTTGTGGAAAATAAGGACTCCCAAGAGGAAGTATCTTTTTTATATCCGATATTTCGACTTTGAGTAGCCCCAGATCCGCACAATATTAACTGATTTTGTTGTTTTATATCTTGAAAGAAAGGTGAGTCTGTTCTCTATAAAGTGGCATTCATTCCCGGATCGAAACGGCTTACAACTCTATGGTAATGCAAGTGCTTCAAATATAGATATCCTGCAAAGAGCACAATCTAAAATATTAAGGTCCATCTTAGGAGCGCCTTGGTTTATTACAAATGAAAATATTCATAGAGAGCTCAACATAGAAATGGTTAAATCAGAGTTCACCAAAATTAAAGAGAAATATTTCCAAAAATTGCAAAGTCACGTGAATCCTCTTGCAGTAAGACTCGCAAATACGACCACAGTTTCGAGATTAAAAAGAAAAGATCGACCAGCAGTGTGAAAGGGGTCCAGCCGACAATTCAGCACGTGTGAATTAAAAGTGCAGTCCTTGCAAAAAAAGCATCGGTGCTTTTTCTATCTAATATATATCGCGTTTTCCTCTGCTCATGCGTATTCCTTACGCACGCCATCGCCGGAGCTTATCCTAGCTAATCTGCCGCGTATTACTCGTTAAGATCGTGGCGTATTCCTTACGCATTCCGCCATTTCATACGTTTTCTTCATTTAATAACAATCGATAAATGCATAAATGGCTCAACCTCCAGCAGATTTATGCCCAGCTTTTCCTAACCGAGGCCAGCGAACAAATTATATTACGTATTATAAGTGTATGATCCAAATATGCTTAATGATACGTAATTATGTAAAATAGAATTAAGATTGTAAAACTTATTGTTAGACTCTTTTATCCAAGGAGTGATACAATAAATAAGAATACTGTTTAAAAAAAAAAAAAAAAAAAAAATTCCCGGATCGAAAAAACATGTCATGCATACAAAATTTTGATGAAACAAATACAATTCACTTTCCAGATTTCAAGGCCCATGAGCGACTTCTAAAACTTAATCAATTCCAATAAAACTTCATAACATATATATCATTTTTAGACCCATTTCAACATTTTGAGACTAGGGAACGTTGAATTTTCGAACAAAAAAATTTCCCCATACATTGAGCGGCCACTCTAATGTACATAGATGATCTCAGTATTCATATCTAGCACATATGTGCGAAATATAGTAGAAACAAGTTGAGTTGTGTCATAGGACACCAGATAAGAACGAAGTTCATTATGGTATTTATAAATGTTAGTAAATATAATTCGCAGCAAAGTTTTTCGCAAAACTCAATTGTTTTTATTAATCGAAATATATATGTATACAAGACGGCTATTTGTTGTTTTCAACTGTTTTTAACAAGCGAAAATGCGATACAGTATATTCTGCTTAGCTGCATTCAATTATTTTCCAGACAATTTTATGCACTTACGCGAAAAACGCACCTACCCGAAATTTTTTGCTGTATTTTTGAGTAACATATCAGAATGTCTTTAACAACACTTGAATTCTTAAAAGAACGCCGTCCAAATATTAATTTTATTAACAAACAAATAATAAAGCTAAAGTCAGTCAAGCCCGACTTTGAAATACCCAGCGTCCCGACGTTATGAGCGCACTATGTTTTGCTTCTCTATTTATGGGCGTGGTAGTGGGAGGGCTACATAAATTATTTCCCTACACCTTTCATTCGCCTTGGTGAACCTATGTTGCGAATTTGAAGCTTCTACGCCTTTTACTTCGGAAGTTACGAAAAATCTTCATTTGTGGGCGTGGCAGTGGGCGGGCCAAATAAAATTTTTTCCTACACCTTTCATTCGCCTTGGTGAACCTATGTTGCGAATTTGAAGGTTCTATGCCTTTTACTTCGGAAGTTACGAAAATTCTCTATTTGTGGGCGTGGCAGTGGGCGGGCTACATAAATTTTTGTTCCTACACCTTTCATTTGCCTTCGTCAACCTATGTTGCGATTTTGAAGCTTCTACGCCTTAAACCTCGGAAGTTACGAAAAATCTTCATTTATGGGCGTGGCAGTGGGCGAGCCACATAAAATTTTTTTTTTCACCTTTTCTTCGCCTTGGTCAACCTATGTTGCGAATTTGAAGCTTCTACGCTTTTTACTTCGGAAGTTACGAAAAATCTCCATTTGTGGGCGTGGCAGTGGGCGGGCCTCATAAAATTTTTTCCTACACCTTTCATTCGTCTTGGTCAACCTATGTTGCGAATTTGAAGCTTCTACGCCTTTTACTTCACAAGTTACGATAAGCCCTTATTTGTGGGCGTGGCTCACGGAGGGCGGCGTCCATTTTTTTCCAGGAAATGTCCCTTTTCGTAGTTTACCAGTATACCAAATATCAATGAAATGTGTTGAGTGGTTCGCAAGTTACAAGCATTTTACTGAAAACACATTAAATTCATTTGTGGGCGTGGCACGTGTGGACGAATTGACGTATACTTTGATAGCGCAAAAAATTATAAGCTACCTAAAATGCCCTTATATATTTGCAACAACCTACTAATCGGAGTTATTCTGAAAACGTTCAGTCTGGCAGCACCACATATTGTTTTGTTTTGTTTGAATGCATTTATGCTTGTATGTGTCTGTGTAGTTTCTGAATTTAATAATTAATTGTTTTTTCGGGATATCGTCGGAAATAAGTGTCGCCTAAAAAAGTATAATATCTCGGCCGCATCAGCAAGTCATTTTACGTAAATATATGTATATTTCTTTCTTTTTGCAAAGGTTATTATACCCTTTTTTGCGAACTTCAATTTAGGTAACACGGATTTTATAGCGGTTTTTCACTTTTTCTCGACTAGGTCCCCTGTCGCTATCGTTTCATAAAGAACTTCGTTCTAAAAAACACATCAGTCATAATACGGCCTTTTATACACCCTTTACCTCATTGCTTGCAAACGAAAAACTCAAAAAATATTTTTAAATTAAACTTTTAAACAAAAAAAAAAAAAGAAGGGGTTTTCCAATTAGATTTTTCGCAGCTTGATTCGATTTCTGCTTGCTGACTTTTCTCAAATATATGGTGAATTTAAATATTTTCAGTTATTTTCGTTATCTTCATTCCTCTCCATTTTCGACAAAACTTATTTATCATGAACTCGTACGAAATATCACGTTCGAATGTGCCAATTAAAATTCGTTTCAACCGCACGTTCTCTCAATGCCTTCTTATTTATTTAATTGAAACGAATTTTTATGTTTTGTTGTTGTTGTTGTCGTTGTTGTTGTTGCAATTCATTGAATTCATATTGCTGCAGCAGCAAATGCGAACTTTGGCCCCTGCGGAAAAAAATTTGATTTTTCAACTATCTGTCATTTGTGAGTGAATGTGTTGCGTTAAGCTTTCTAATGAGATTCTGAGAAAGTTGCTGCAACCTTCGAACTTTCTGTATGGCTAATTGCGGCCATCGGCACGCACGCGTTCTATCAAAGCGAATGCTATAGACAAGGTAGAACTCGTTACATGTGGACATACTTTAATCAGATTATGGAACACTTTGTCCAGCAAAGTTCAAATGTCAAGCTTCCAATTAGAAATTCTGTGAAATAATTTCTTTTTAATTAAATTGGCGTTTTTTTTATATATATTTTTTTTTTTTTTTGAAGTCAACTTTGAACACTTTCATAGCGAAAATGTATTTGAAAGAACGCCCGTTGCGAAGCATCAGTGCAATATTATTTATCGTCCAAGGCAGAGATTGTCATTGCTTCGGACTTATTTATTAATTTCATAAGACGCAGGGTGAGGCAGACAGCGGCCCCCTAGGGCATTTAAGCATTAGAGCATTTCTTAACATCGATGGATGACCTGTTTATAATAAATTTTGTTTTTCTCAGATCAGGGGCGTACCCATAGACGTCGGAGTACTAAAATCAACCGGGCCTACTTCAACGTCACTGAAAGCAATAATTCAATTTTTACATAACATAAGGGCACTAAAATTTGAGTAAATGTGGAAAATCTCTTATAACTTCTTTATTTTTCAACCGATTTGGAATAAATTTAGTTTTTTGTATACGCTAAATATATATTTATCATTTTTAGTTACCGAAAAAAATTTTAAAATTTTTTTTAGTACTTAAAAGTTAAAATGAAATTTTGAAAATTTAAAAAAAAACCAAAAAAGTCAACTTTTTGCAAGTTCAAATGCCTATAGCTCAAAAACTAAGACACCGATTGTAACAAATGATATATCGTTGGAAAGTGAAAAGTTTTCTGCTTCATACTGAAAAAATTTTATTTTATTTAGGCGAGCCGTTT
Organism: Chlorops oryzae; assembly: GCA_020466095.1. Taxonomy (NCBI): domain Eukaryota; kingdom Metazoa; phylum Arthropoda; class Insecta; order Diptera; family Chloropidae; genus Chlorops; species Chlorops oryzae. The sequence goes on from CM035806.1 coordinate 48,611,041, forward strand.
AGGAGTTATTTGGCAAAATCTCGTAAAGTAACCAAAAAACACATTTTTGCGCATATCTCAAAAACTATTGTTTGGAAAAAAAAAACGGATGCCATTTTCGTGATCAGCGACCCCAATTTAGTCTAAAAACCATCATTTCGTCTCTGCTCTTTTTTTTTGTAAACTAGTCTTATGAGCATTAGGCTTATGACTATTTTTTAGAATCATTTTTACATGGTACCACACGATAGATAACGTTGTAAAAATAACATTTGAAATAGTTTTGGAGGCTTTGATGACAAAAACCTTCCCCACCGCAAGCAATGAAGTTTTTGATGAATTTCGGAGTTTTTGTCAAATAGTTCTTAAATTAGTGATCTTATGCTTGTCAAATGTTCGGCGACCCCTATTATTTTTAACGAATACAAATTTCTTCCATAGATGTTAAAAGTCTATTTTGCGTTTTTTACAAGTTACAGTCCAAAAGTTGATTTTCCCAAAATCTTGTTCTTATAAAATGTGGGTTAACCTTTGGTTTTAGAGAGTTAATCACTATGAGCAACCCTCAATATTTTCTAGTCAGCTATATTTTTTTCATACAACACAAAGCGCTATCTTGCCGTTTTAGATCACTTCCCATACAAAAGTGAAAAAAAAAAAAAAAATTGAAATAGTACATCGAAGTATTTTGGGTTAGGTATATAGATGGCTTTGATTTAAAAATTTTCCGTTGTCCTTATAAACTCGTCATTCATTGCTTTTGCGTTAAATTATTTTCTTACAATTGTAAAATGTCCTTTTACAGCTTGGCGCTGCATTCAGACACTATGAAAACCTCAACGAGTTTCCATTTATCAATTTCAAACACTTGCCTTCGAAAAGCAATGCTCGTTGGAATTCTAGAGCCATATATGCCATATTAGCTTTTATTCTTATTCCAAAATACCAAACTGAACTTCTTCCAATTTGCAAGTTTATATGTGGCGCATGGTACGATATTTGGTTTTCTAATCACTGCTTTCATAAAGATGTTTTTTCTACTTTGGAGCGATCCCTTATTGCATTTGAAAAGGCACACGCCTGCCTCTTAAAACATTGGATACTTGAAGAATCAGCAATTTTAAGCCAGCAACATATGCGCAGAACGCGCCGTAAAAGTTATCCAGGATATATCTCCATTGTATAAAACACCTCGTACTGTAAATTTGAAATTCATTACTTACAATAAATAGATTCCAAAAAATTTATAAAAAAAACTAAATTTGTATTGAGAGTGGTTTGTATCGCAGAGATAGAGCTTAATGTCGTATGACAAAAAGATGCATATTTAAAAAATAATATAGGTCTCACGAACATTTCATGTCATCAAACCCTCCAAAACAATTTCAAATGTTATTTTTACAACGTTATCTATCGTGTGGTACCATGTAAAAATGATTCTAAAAAATAGTCATAAGCCTAATGAGCATTTACCCAAAAAATTTGGGCAGGAAGTTTAGAGAGTATTCGACAAAAAAAAAAAAAAAAAAAAACCATAAATTCCAAAAAATTCATGTCGTCCGATTTTGATGAAAATACAAGGTAAATGAAGATAAAATTCAAGAGTTTTCTTGTAAGCATTTTTAATGTCTAAATTAAATTTTAAGAACAATAGTAAAAGCCATTGAAATTTCGTATAAATATGGTGGAAGTTTCACCAAAAGTTGCACTAGTTCTGAAAGTTCAAATCGAACTAGTTGTTTTTAGAAAATTTACCAACTATTTGGTACAGGGTAGCTTCAATACTTTTAGTTGTGTGCGTGTTTTCATTTCACACAACAGTGTTAGTTTGATATCGTGTATCAGTCACTTAAATCACTGAATTAAAACATGATAATAGAGGGGGTCAGAATTTTTTTCCCGGAATGAAAACATTCAAGTATAATTACAAGCATTACGGAGCATTCGAAGCGAACAAGCTTTGAAATAAAATCAGATTGATCAAAGGCCGATCCTCCCATTTTGGGACCCTGGGGGGAAAAAAAAACTATATTTTCCGCCCCTTTGATGACATTAATAGCATTAAGGACGCTCATCCAACTGCAAATTTTCAATGTGAAAGGAATATGATATGTTACATTCGATTTGCTTGAATTAAAAGTTGAACAAATGGAAGATTTATTGAAAATATAGGATTAGAAATAAAAGCTTCGAAGCGTTGGCATTACAGACGCTTAAATTAGTGGAAGCTATTTTCAGATTTACATACATATGTATATCAAAATTTTTTCATTGCTGAGAAATTATGAAAGCTTAAAAATGGAAGAATATTAACAAGTACGGGTGTTATAGTCAGATGAACCTGACAATATAATACCCGACACAGATAAAAACAGTTAGCTTGTATACTTATATTTTATAATCGAAGGCTTCAATGAAAGCTGAAATTCCAAATTTCACTTCTCCCACCCCTCGCCACTCCAAATCATGGCTTTGACAAAATAATCACTCAAATCGATCCAACCTTATGGAAAATTGACATAAAAGCTCTTCATTAATTAGTTTCTAAGACCTGACGTCATCCAAATAGTGCGAACTTTATTCGTTTCGAATTTAAATTTAAAATTAAATTCAATTTGAAATAACTCGTAAGTACCTACGACAAATCCTCGAAACTTAATATCGAAATCATCGAATAGGGAAATAAACATGACGCAATGTAGTCATGTGTTAACATGTTGCTTCTGCCTAGAGACTAGAGCTCGTAAAAATTTAAAGGAGCTCAATAAAAATCAGAAAATCCATGCTGGGTCGAAATAAAAGTGACACCCATTGAATGCAAATGGGGAAATCAAATAGAATCAAAAATAAAATATTGGTGCTTCTTTGTCGAAATCGAAATGGCATGGCATATGAGCCATGAGCCTCAGCAGGCGGACAGAGAAAGGGATGCCATCAACTGAATTGAGACGGCCGGCCGTAAATAAAATGACTTAAACCGGTTGTAAAAGGTCAAAGTCGGTCCTTTGGATGTGAAATCGGTCTGATCGAAGGCGAATAAAAACGAAAAAAACATGCCCTTTTGGTCTCGTTTGGGTACGCTGATGCAACAAGGCGCGAATATGTTTTTAAAATCCAATCGGCTTTAAAAAGAAGACATCGATTCGTAATATCTTTTGATTTGTATTTTGTTTTGTTTTCTTTTTTTTTGCTCCTTCCTTTTCATCGTTTGTGTTTGTGTTTGTGTTTGTGTTTTGTGTCCTGGTAGAATTGAAATCACAAACGTCAATTGTAATTTCCAGCAATTTGTATAACAAATGTATGCGCAAGAATTATGCGAACGGATGAACATATGTAAAGTGATATACAAAAGTATTCGTACGATTAGTTGAACGCATAAATAACTGCTTCGTAAGCTAAAAAGCCGAGGGGAACATTGCGAAATGCTCCTAAACGCCCTCGCATACATGCACACATGCACATACCGTACCGTACCGTAACGAACCGAGCCCGAGCCGATTCGAGCATAGCGTACGACATCGACATCGACACCGACATCAGACCTTTGGGCACCGGGCGCAGCAGGCGAGAAAAACATATATTTTTTAATGAAAATCGAAAAAAAAAACTGGGAAAAAGTACAAAACGAAAAGGAAACGGAAAAGCGAAAATACGAAGCGTGGAAGGAAGGAAGCTATTTAGGGAATGAATTGAAATATTGTTGAGTAGACTAGTCGCACTGAGTTAAGTTGATTCGCAGTGTGAATAGCTTAAATGCTGCAAAACGGCGAGAAGGAAAGCGATAATGGCAGACATTTTCAACGCTCATGGGAATCCGATGGCGCCCGGTAATGGTTTTCATTCATGTCATTGTATTTGTTAGCCGGGATTTCTTCTCACACACACTCACACACACACACACACACACACACACACACACACACACCACCACCAAAGCCGCAACGGCGTTACATAAATATAACTCGCACGTGCATGCGTGTGTGTGTGTGTGTGCATTAAGAACGCCATTATTCTTCAGACACGGTGTGTAAAAACGCATTAGTTTGTATGGGAGAGACCGAAATTAATGAAATGTTCGAAACGAATAAGACTCGAGAGTGATAAACAGCAGAAGTCGAACGCTTAATACAGAAAGACGCTTTTGGGGATCTGACCGTTATTTTAACAGATCCCTGAATTGAGCCCCATGATATTTTCAATGGCAGTGTTTTGAATTTTTCCAACGCAAAAAACCGGAAGTCTTCTAAGTGTTAAAAAAAGGGACAACGTAAGATACTGATTCCCTGCAGAAATATGGACTGACCCAAGTGTAGCCTTCGGTCAGTCCCTCATGTTACCACTACTAGTCCCCTCTTAATTCCACTTCTAATGTATTCAACTGACCTTTTTAACATGGGCCTGTCCTAGGGGAGGGACCGGTCCGCTGAGGGACTGACCGTAGGTGTGTCCCATAAGGGTCATTCGAAAGAATATTCGAAAATTTGATTTTTTGTTGAGAGCGTCACGTCAATCTCTCTCTCTTTTTCTCTGTTTCTCTTTCGAATGATTCTATTTATAGACATATTCATGATAGCAACAAAAGTGTATAAAGCGGTGCGCCCAATTTTTCTCTCTTTTTCTCTCTGTCTCTTTTGAAAGCTTTTATTTATGGAGTCAAAAAAATTCGAGAGCCTTGCGTAGGCAATGTGCCTCCCTCTCCCTTCGCGTGTATATTTATAGAATTCTATTTGAACATCTTTTTTCGAATAATTTTTTGATGGGCACGGGATTTGAACAAGCAAACCTGCGGAATTTTGATTAGTAAGCTTGCACGCTATCCTCTGAGCTACCACTGGCTGTGACTCACTTAAAGACAATATTCCATTTAAGTCCATAGAAGAAACGAAAATAAAGAATATAAAGAATTGAAACAGCATCCTCTCTCGCATGCTTCGAATAAGTTGCTATTATTTTTGTATGGAATTCACAAAAATTTTCTAAGTTAATATGAGTGTCGTTTGGGGGACTGACCGCCGGCTAACCGATTTCGCTATAAGAAAGAGTCCTATTTTGACCGGTCGATGTGGGACTGGTTAAAGGTCAGTCCTTTTTAGGAAATTAACCGCTTCATTTCTGCAGGGTTCGTTTAAAAATTTTCGAACTTATTGCTGCCTTTCTTCATGTGCGTAGAAAGAGGAGGATTTTTTCCAAATCCGTTGGGAAAGAATTCCCGGGAATACATTTCGAATCGGTCTGTATATGAAAGAATTAAGGCATCGAACTACTAATTAACCACCCCAGCCACAAGCAAGGGAACAAAAACAAACCACAAACAAAAAACACAACCAAAAGAAAATAAAAAATAAAATAAATAAATGTACCAAGTCCACAAGACAAAAATCAGTTCCTACACAGAAAAACTGGCTACGAAAAATTCAAATTTTTGACGTTTGTTAAACTCGATTCATCCGTTTTTTAATTGTCCCAATTAAAAATTTCAAATAAATCACGAAATTCGGGAAAATTTCGTAATATTAAATTTTGAACAAAAATTTGGTTGATTATTTTGTTGTACCAAAAGTATTAACACTCAACAAAACATTTGCTTGAAATTTTTGTTATATTGAACACCGAAGGTATTAACACCTGACAAACCGTTGTTTGATTGTTTTGTCATATCAAACAATAAAAGTATTAGTGCATATAAATATTTTTCTAAAATTCTCATTGGCTTTATGCGGACTTATATATAAGAAGAGACAAAATAATCAAAAATTAGCTCACATAAGATTATGATGTTATAATGTATAATTATCTTAGGTAATCTGACTTTGCAGACTCAAATTTTTATTATGGAATATGTAGAAGAAGTGTATTCGATTCCGAATTTCTGTCACTTGGACAAATTAGAAGATCTTCTCCAGATGATATTCTGGACTTTATTAGGAAAGCTATGAGGAGCTTTTCTTAAAAGTGAATCCTGGCACAATAGGCCTATCTGGCCGCAGTGCCGGCTTTTGGGCAGATTCACGATTTTGGATTATTATTATTATAATTATTATTATTATTATTATGTAGATGAGGCATTTTTTCCTTTTTTATTTTTATTTATATAAAATAATTGGTTGATTTTTAATACCTTTGGTTGTTGATATTACAAATCGTTGTTTGAAAATGTTTATTGAGTGTTAATACTTCCAGTAATTGTCCCAATTAAACGATTTCTTAATATAACAAAAAGTGTGATAGGCTGAGTTTTAACAACGAATTTTTTATATTGATTAAAAATTTGGTTGTATTTACGCAAAAAAGTCTTTCTGTGTAGGAGCTTAAAAAACTAGCAATGACTGTTACGAGACTCAAATTAAGGAATATTTCGGACCTCCGGACAGTGGGTGGAATGATAACATTTACGTTCAAACAAAATTGTATTATGTAAACAGGACATTTCCAGAATTTAGAACCGACCGAAAAAATTGATTCTAATTGCGGAGGTTCTACTGTACTTTGTTCGTAGAGTCGTCTTTTCCTCTTCGAGGAGGATTCATTCATTGATGCACATGTGCAGGGATGCCCGCGGAGCAAGCTTCGGAGCATTGAGAGCAAATGCTTGTGTACATACACAAAAGGCAACAAGCAAGCTGAGAAATCGAAACCTGTTTAGTCTGACATCAGGCAGCGAACGAGCAAGACCTATGTCGGATGAAGCAAAAAGAGAACTGAAAAAGGCGAAAAACGATCTTCAGTGCAATGCGCACACACACTATCGCAAGCTTTCAATGTAGTGGTGGGCATCCCTGCACATGTGCCCATGATGGTATGTCTATTAGGGTGGGTCGATTTGTATGGAGCTAGAAATCAGAAACCCAAAAGCATTATTTTGAGGTTGATTTGCGCGAGCTAGGAATTAATTTTAGACCCTAGGTTTGAAGGGAAAATTTTCTTCGAATTTCATCTAGTTTACGTTTCTGCTATATGCTTTTTCGAAAAAAAATTGAACCACCCTAATGTATATACTTATTAATCGTGATCAATATTTTTGGATTTCTGCAGGTCTTCTTAAAACGTTGAATGGGCTCCATTGAAAAAATCTTTAAATTCATGACATTGACTGTTATTGTAATTGTTAAAATATTTTATACTTCGCTAGCTACATATGTATGTTTGATATCTTTGTAAATATATGTTATGTATGTATTTTCACAGGAATTTCAATCTGAGCACAGTGAGCGTCTCAAGGTAAAAAACCATCGAGTTCGTTCAACTAAATGGTGGAGCATTTATTTATTTATTTTTTTTTTTTTGAAGAAGTTCGTTGAAAATGAAGAATGATAAAGTTTTTTCTTTCTTTTACGTTTAATTTCTAAGAGGACAGAAAACAAGAAAAACCAAAAATGAAAAGAAAATTCGGATGATCCGATTGATGGCGAATGTACATATGTATTCCTATCCTATCCTATCCTATCCTATCCTATCCTATCCTATCCTATCCTATCCTATCCTATCCTATCCTATCCTATCCTATCCTATCCTATCCTATCCTATCCTATCCTATCCTATCCTATCCTATCCTATCCTATCCTATCCTATCCTATCCTATCCTATCCTATCCTATCCTATCCTATCCTATCCTATCCTATCCTATCCTATCCTATCCTATCCTATCCTATCCTATCCTATCCTATCCTATCCTATCCTATCCTATCCTATCCTATCCTATCCTATCCTATCCTATCCTATCCTATCCTATCCTATCCTATCCTATCCTATCCTATCCTATCCTATCCTATCCTATCCTATCCTATCCTATCCTATCCTATCCTATCCTATCCTATCCTATCCTATCCTATCCTATCCTATCCTATCCTATCCTATCCTATCCCATCCTATCCTATCCTATCCTATCCTATCCTATCATCCTATCTATCCTATCCTATCCTATCATCTATCCTATCCTATCCTATCCTATCTATCCTATCCTATCCTATCCTATCCTATCCTATCCTATCCTATCCTATCCTATCTATCACTATCCTATTTCCTATTGAATCAATTATCCTATCCTACATCCTATCCTATGCAACCATCTATCGCTATCTATCTTATCTATCGTATCCTAATGCTTACCCGAATAGGAAGCTTTTAGTGCTAAACGAGTTGCAACTGCGATTTGCATTTGCTTGAACTATTAATAAGAAAATGCGGAAATTATGGAGAACAATTTCAAATACAAACTAACCGCCAACTAAAAAGATGTTACCAAAACGAAGTTCGTAAAAACTTCGCCCGAGGTATTGCATTAACGACGAACTACCTCTGAAGGAAACTGAATAAGCAGCTTTATATTAGGAAAATTTTATTGAAAATCGAAAGTAAACAATCTGCTGGCAGCTAGCTCAAAAAAAAAAGAAAAAAAAATTAACCAAAAAAAAAAATCGAATTTACTGGACGTTCTTTCTCAATTTGAAGCAGTACGCCCTGCCCCGGCCTCGCAAAATGACTTGTTTGAAGGAATTCCGATGAAAACGCTAATTAGCAATTAAAAAGAAAAGTATCGACACCCACGCGCACGTTGGATGGTGGAGAGGGTGAGCGGTGGCAGGGAGGAGTGATGGGAGTGAGGAATAGAAGGAGAGACAACGCAGACACACGCACAAACGCTCACTCATCGAAAGACGCAGACGGAATATGGAAGGCCAAAATGAAAATGAAATTATTAAGCTAGCGTCTTGGATTTGATCAAACGCGGAGTTAAGCGAGCGCATGCAATCGTGTTCCTCCAAGTTCCATTATGATTAGTTGCTGTTGCGGTTGCTGGTGCTGGTGCTGTCACCGTCTTCGTGCTGGCAGCGTTTTTTTTTTTGTATTTGCACGCTGCGTTCAGGTAGTGTGCCAATTTCACGCAAGTGAAGCGCTCGCAAACGCCATTGTCAACTCGAATGCTCAAATTTGCACGCGCACACAAGTCCTTCCAAATTTGTATGTACAATGTACATACATATGCTGGAAGCAACAATATTTGAAGCCTTTGCCTTTGATGTTGATGCAACAGTTCCAGTTGTAGTTGCAGTTTCTGGTTTCTTGTTCGTGTTGCTGTTATGTTCATATTGTTGTTGTTGCTTGCGTGCAATATTATGGCTACGACAACGGATATGGCTACATGTGCAGCTGCTGTCTCACCGGAAATGTGCCGCTGTGGGCTTTTAATTGAGGTTTTACACGTTGGCTGTGATTTTGTAGCAAAATGCACGAATGTATGTCTGTTTACACGTTGTACTTTCATGCCTAAGTGTGTAAATGTGTGAGACGACAGCATACAGACGCATGTTCGCACAAGCTGATGCTGATGCTGATGTTGTGGCGCACAATGCAAGTAATTTTCGTCAAACCCATCGCGTTCTTGGGGCGGCAGCTTTGAGCCAAGGCAACAATTTCTCAAGCCTGTAACATTCTTACATGTATAAACCTGAATTTATACATATGTATGTAGGTGCATGTATGGATGTGCTGTAGGTATTTAACATCGCAACACTTCCACATGCGTACAAATATGTGCTTTATTTTGTAGTTGAAATTTCTTTCGTTGCTCGTTGTTGAGTCTGACCCGGCGCGGCCCGGCTCAGCCCAAACCGATGCTGCCCGGTTTGGCTGGAGTTGGCTTGGCCTAAGATCGCTGGCAACAAATTTTTGTTTTTTGCCATTTTAAGTAGCTTCGTTGGCGTCCCAGTCGAAAAGTTTACAAGTAAGCTAAGCAAATTGCTTAATTAAAAGCAAGAATTTGGGTTAATAAACACAAGAACACTGCAACACCGTGGCCTGCAAGCAGCTCTTATTGCAGCCACGTCTTATTTTCGGCTAAGCGGATTTACAGCTTTTACATGGTCTTGACTTGGCTCTGTTTACCTTGTTGAATGCTCGTAACTTGAGTCCTAAATGCGATGCATCGGAGTAAGAAGTTTGCTCATTTTGTGCGAAAAATTTCCTGGTTTATAAGTGAAACGGAACGAAACGAAACGAAACGAGACAAAACGAGCGACCCTTGTGCCTCTAAGCCTTCCGCTTAAAGTAGATTTACAGTCGAGAGCAGAGTAAATTATAGCTTAAGTAAGCCAATTAAAATTTTACTTTGGTAATATGACACTTGAGGGAATTGCAGTCCGGGTCGCTTCGACAAATTGGAAATGGGCATTCATTGAGTTGAATGTAAGATTTTCTCTCACTATCAACTTAAACATTTTTTTTGTGATGGGTAAAAGGGTTAAAGTTAAAGTGGTAGGTACCACAAAAGATTATTAATTTTATTTATCCATTCGAAATTAGCATACATATTTATGCCCGACATGCACTGTACCGAGGATATATTGCGTTTGTGTGGTTTTGTGTAGCACCCATAACCAGTCGATATAGACCATATACAAACAAGTAGAGGTGTTTTAGTCAGGTGAGCCCGACAATATATTTATCCAATACAAACACACATTTTTCAATAATTTTAAAAACACGCACAAACGAGATTTTCAAGGCCACAAGGAGCCCAATATACCGACTTTTGTTCAATTTCTTCATGAAAACCGCCCCTTTGCCACGCCCGCTTTTCCAAATATTTTGAATTCTAATAGGATATTTCGAAAAAGTTCGATTTTGGGGCAGTATTGGGATTTTTATGACAGACCCTAGTACCTGTAGGTACCGATAAAAATGGTACGATCTCATCCTTTTTTCTTACACATATTCCTGCTAACACGCATACCGAATTTCGTAAAGGTAGTTCAACTCCTTCGATAAGAAAACTGTATATCACGCGGAAATAGCTTCGAAAAGGAAAATTTTCAGCGCTTATAGCTGAAGGCATACTGAGCGAACGTAACCATGTTTTTTTTTTTTTTAAAGGGCGCATTGTTATTCACAGTCCTTTTGATTTTCTAGCAGAACAAACATTTCAGAAGAAAAATTGTTGAGTTAACAAGATTTTTGGTTGATTTGAAAGGAAATATGTTAAATTACATTTCTTTACGTTCGGTATAACTCTCATTTGTTTTATAAAATACGACATACATAAGATATTTGGGCCAAAATTCTTTTTGATGCCTAAATTTCTTTCGCTGTCAACGAAAATCAGTGTTCGCAAAAGAGCAAATCAAATTAATAACAAATAAATGTTACCTAAAATTTTATGAAAAACGAAATAAGATAACATACTCTAGTTCAATTAGAAAAAATCGAATATTACCAAACTTCCATCTTGTTTACTCGCAAAATACAGTAACATTGTTGTCTTCTTTGGCAAGACAAGACAAGATAAGAACTGTTACCGTAATTTGCGAAGGAAAAAAATTGAGTTTTGGTAATAATTGATTTTTTTTCAATTCGACTAGAGTATTTTATTTCGTTATTCATAAATTTTTTGTTTAAACTAATTTTTTATTAATTTGGTTTGCTCCTTCAGAAAAACTGAATTTCATTAAGGCATTAAAAAGAATTTTGGCCCATTTATTAATCTTAGAACCATACAATACTACAAGTGACACTCTCATTTGTTTTTAAATTTGCTTGTAGGTTTGATAAGAATACATAAGAGCGAATACGACATAGAGAATAGTCGAAATGAGTGCGACTGAAAACGACGAGTTCGAATCGAATTCGAATCGAATTCGTTTTGACGTGCAAACTCTTCGCGGCGAGTGTTCGCGGCGAGCTCGAATCGAATTCGAATTCGTGAGGGAGTCACCTTTTTACGCGATTCATATTTTTATCGCATTTTTTTTCGTTTACGCATCGCGCGCGATTCGTATTTTGCTATCGTTTTGCTATCGCGCTTTATTCGAATTTTTTATCATATTCGATTCGCCTTTTTGTCGAATTTTCGATTATATACGATTAGTAAAAAAAATTATTTAATTTTTATATTTAATGTATGATTCTAATAACAGTCTTATTATAAGACTATTTTTTGTAAAAAAAAACGGTTCTAATGCTGGTAAACCACACTTTTGAACCCACCGGCTGTGGGATTTGAACACCGAACCTCTTGATTTCTAATCATACTTATTTCTAGTCTGCTTACCCATTACGCCGTCTTCGCCGAATTGAAGTGAATGACTTTTTTTCGTTTATATGTTTAGCTTGATTCTATATTTACCTCGAATGTCTTGCGATTTGGAAACAAATTAACAAAACTACCTTCGAGAATTAAAGTTTCGTATCCACTAAACACAAATATTTTAAAGAATTCGAATTGAATTCGAATCGCGGAAGGCAATTTTCGCGAGCTCGCGCTTTTATCGTATTTTGCGTTCGATTCGAGAGAAATAGCGATAAGAATTCGAACCGTTTGCAACGAGCTCGCCTCGAGCTCGCTTTTTCATCGTGGAATTTTATAAAATGCGAGCTCGCTTTTTTATCGTGGAATTCATAAGAGTCTTACCGACTACGGCACCCTGAAAGGGATTTTGAAGTTTTGTTGATATTTTGAAAAGTCCTCGAGGGCTCCCTGAAAATTGGCCCCAATGCAAAATGGCCCCAAACTGAAAATGGAAAAAGGCCCCAAAATTTGGGGTCATTTTGCATTATGAAAAATTACCCCAAATCAAAAATGAAATTTGGCCCCAAAATAAAATGAAAAAGGCCCCAAAAACAAAAAGAGGTGTTTTTAATCGATATGAAAAATGGCCCCAAACTAGAAAATAAAACGGCCGTTATAGAATTTAAAAAATTAAAAATGAAAAAAAGACCCCAATTTTGGGGTAATTTTGCATAATGCATTATTGCCCCACTTTGAAAAATTAAAAAAGGCCCCAAAATTTGGGGTCATTTTGCGTTATAAAAAATTACCCCAAATCCAAAAATTTAAAAAGGCCCCAAAATTTTGTATTGAATTTTAGGGCGATTTTTTTGGGTCATTTTGCATTTTTCAAAATTTATGTTACATTTGGGGCCAGTTTCATTTTTTGATTTGGGTAATGCAAAATGATGAAAAATTTTGGGGTCTTTTTTTCATTTTTAATTTTTTAAATTCTATAACGGCCGTTTTATTTTCTAGTTTGGGGCCATTTTTCATATCGATTAAAAACACCTCTTTTTGTTTTTGGGGCCTTTTTCATTTTATTTTGGGGCCAAATTTCATTTTTGATTTGGGGTAATTTTTCATAATGAAAAATGACCCCAAATTTTGGGGCCTTTTTTCATTTTCAGTTTGGGGCCATTTTGCATTGGGGCCATTTTTCAGGGAGCCCTCGAGGACTTTTCACAATATCAACAAAACTTCAAAATCCCTTTCAGGGTGCCGTAGTCGGTAAGTCTCTTATGAATTCCACGATAAAAAAGCGAGCTCGCATTTTATAAAATCCGCGATAAAAAAGCGAGCTCGAGGCGAGCTCGTTGCAAACGATTCGAATTCTTATCGCGTTTTGTCTTCGAAACGAATTCGAATCGAACGCAAAATACGATAAAAGCGCGAGCTCGCGTATTCTAAAATCCGCGATAAAAAAGCGAGCTCGAGGCGAGCTCGTTGCAAACGATTCGAATTCTTATCGCGTTTTGTCTTCGAATCGAATTCGAATCGAACGCAAAATACGATAAAAGCGCGAGCTCGCGTATTCTAAAATCCGCGATAAAAAAGCGAGCTCGAGGCGAGCTCGTTGCAAACGATTCGAATTCTTATCGCGTTTTGTCTTCGAATCGAATTCGAATCGAACGCAAAATACGATAAAAGCGCGAGCTCGCGTATTCTAAAATCCGCGATAAAAAAGCGAGCTCGAGGCGAGCTCGTTGCAAACGATTCGAATTCTTATCGCGTTTTGTCTTCGAATCGAATTCGAATCGAACGCAAAATACGATAAAAGCGCGAGCTCGCGTATTCTAAAATCCGCGATAAAAAAGCGAGCTCGAGGCGAGCTCGTTGCAAACGATTCGAATTGTTATCGCGTTTTGTCTTCGAATCGAATTTCGAATCGAACGCAAAATATCGATAAAAGCGCGATATCGCGAAAATTGCCTTCCGCGAGATTCGAATCGAATTCGATTCGAATTCGCTTATATGCGATTCGACGCTCTACAGAATTCGATTCGTAATTCGATTCGAACACGTTATCGTTTTTGTGTTTATTGGGTAGCTGTGGGGAGTTGAAATTTGTTCTTGACTTTGTGTTAGTGATACTGGTACACGCGTTTTGGTGAAAGTCTAAACCATATAGTTACATAGGGGACACTTACAACAACAACCGAATTCCGTGGTGAACCATTGATGCTATATTTTTTTGAGTATTCACTTAAATTTTGTAACTAAACATACTTGCATTGAAATTTTTTAATGTTTTCTTTCTAATGTAAAACTTTTTTTTAGTTTTTTATGATAGTTTATGCAATTTTGTACTTTTTTCATTCAGAAGAGCTACAAAAATATAGAGTTTATGCAATCTACTATATTTATCATGATATATTATAAGTACTTGAGCCACTAGTTATGTATCGAGCAATTTTAGTTATGAATATATCACTGAATATTTCATATCAGCTGTTCTGTAGTGGAATTCAAACTTTTTGATAATCGGTCATATTCGACGCATGAGTACTCTGCTTTAGCGTTCCTCAATAATATGAGCAAAATTTTATCTAATTATTTTTAATTGGATAAAAATGACATATTTTGCTGTAAAATATAATGAGTTCTTATGAAAAACCTTTGATTAACAATTATATATATCTGATTTTTTAAAAAAATTTTAATTCATGATACAAGATTATAAAATATTTGTTAGACCGGAACCGGCATTTTCAGGGGGCGTGCTACGTTTTTGATTTTTCGATAAGAATGCATGCACAGGGGGCCTTCTTCAATTCAACACACACGTTTTTGCCAAGTGCCATCTATAGTACTATATGGTCTACACTTTTTTGCGGCTGTATTGCTTTTGTTGAATGTCCAATCTGTGTGGTGAAAGTCCATATTCCATACAATTTTTCCACCTCCCCTCACCCGTCTCGGTGATTTTTTCACGTCATAGCCTAGTGTCACTTGTAGTATTGTATGCTTAGAACTTTTTAAGCAATGCGAAAGCAGTCACAGGACAACGGATTGACACAATCGGATGAAGTCCATCCGATCAGAGTGCTCTGTTGCCATTTGCTTTGAACGTTAATTAAATTTGTTTTGACATTTATTCTTGTATAGGTATTTTAGAAAATTTTATTTTATTTTAAAAATTGTCTTGTCATTTCAATTACGTCCGTCGTTGGTTCAACAATTTAAATTTAAATCCATTTTTGAAAATTATCATGTCAATTCAACCGGAAATATGGTTGATTCAAAAGGAAAATATTTTTTTTTTTCAACAAAAAATTTTTAAAATAAAAATATTCCTTGTTCAAGCCGTTTTGTATGTTTTTCCTTTTGATTTAACCAGTTTTCTGGTTGATTTTTTTCTCTGTGCATGCCAAAAAGGGAAATTAAACGGAAAACCAATTGTTCCGATAAGGGAGTTTATAATTTTTGAAAAATCTCAGTAATTGTGCAAGTTCAGAAATTGCTATGATTCGGAATTTTAAAAATGTCCACTTACTCGCATAAAATATTTTGTGGAAGCCGGGTTGATTTTCGAATTAATTTCAACTTAAAAAAATAGTTTGAATGCTCGCCTGGGATTCAAACTCGAGGACTTTGGGTTGCTAGTCAAGCACTGAAAACACTTAGCCACGATGTGCTTAGCAATGCCCCTTGCTAATGACGAAATAATATAAATGTACCCGTATACATATATGACTACTGATCTCCTGATCAATGACACATAATGCGAAATATCTATTACGGAAGTCATTGCCGGGGTACAGGCGGTCGCTCTATATCCATTGACTAAGTCGAAAGAGAAACACCACCGAGTCCATAGAGACATTTTCTGCTGGGAGGGCTTTAAATCGGACGAAATACCTTCGTAGGAAAAATTTAAGAACTCCCGAAGATTGCTACAATGACACAAAACCGCTCGCATGAAATTTACTGGAAAAACACAGTTATTAAAAAGTGAAAAAAAAGTGTTAAAATTGAATAAAGAGAAAATTCTTTTTTCGCACGAAAAACTTATAAGATTTTCTGCAAATCGCTGAGCAAATTGATTCGAAAGATAAAAAAAACTCGTATTTAAAGTCATCAAGGACTTTCGGTTGATTTCAATTTAAAATATTCAACGCATCCTTTAACGGTGAAGTGCACGGAAATGAACTCCTTCTCTTGAGTTGTGCCAAGAGAAACGATTGCAATTGCTCAGATTTGAGATTGCGATTTGACGCTTTCGATCTCTCTTGAACTTATATAGCGCAAAACAATCAATTTCTTTAGAGCACTTTCCCACTCACTCGTTATCATTAACGAAAGTGAACATTTTTGGAAATGGCTTTCTTTCAATCAAAACTTCATAACGAAGCCATGAATACTTTTCCCATCAGTGGAAATTTATGGATTCCACAAGAAGTCCAAACGCTTTCAAGTATATTGCGGAAATTCAAAAATCCGAAGAGCAAACTTTCCAAATAATGATTAGCAAAATTTTTGGACGAAATTAACACACACATAGGCACACACAGCCGTACAGAGGCACAAACACAGCCACACTGACACGTTAGTACAAACGTTTCAATACCAAGAGTTCGGATCGCACATTCGGTGAGCAAACAAAATCAATGCATTCATAATGGGCCAACCGCAGTGCATCGCGTTATGCCGAAATTGTTTCGTAATTTGAATTTGATTTCGGCAAACAATTTCGCAGAACCGGAAATTGCTTTCTTTATGCATACCAATGCGTTTTACAGCATAGCAGCAGTACAATACCAATATATAGGCATACAGACACACACACACAAACGAGCATACATGGGCACTGCAAATGGATCTAAACATAATTGCAAATGCAGCAAAGACGCAATCGTAGAAATTTTCAAGAGTTTCAATCCGAACTTTTTTCGCTGCCGCATCATTTGGCAATCACGGCTTTTTGTGCATGTTGCGAAAGCGAGGAATTCAAGAGTCACCTTCGAGCCAACTTCCAAAAGGAGTACAAGTAGCTACGCGCTTATAATTTGCTTTTGCATGTAATGAACTGTATTTTCTAACATTATGGTGGCATTCGAAAACCACTACTCGCTATTGAGATACAAAAAGGAGTACTCCTGGGAGTATATTGTTTACCTCAAAGGAGGTTATAGTTCACTTTTTGTTTTGATTTTTTAAAATTAAAATTAGGACTTAAAAATATATGTATTTATTTCACGTTATTGATAAGATGTACATAATAATAAACTAAATGGCTTTTCTTCAATGGCCCATTTCCTCAATATTCCACATTTAAATTATGTTCTTCTTCTCCTATTTGCCTCTCGCCATTTAAAGTAAGCAAAGCAGCAAGCGTTGATTAAGGGGACCTTCTGGTCTAGAGCACGAAAATTAAGGGTATTTTCATGATTTTTTTTTTTTTTTTTTGTATTAAGCCAAATTACAAAAAAAAATTTGAGGCGGTTTTGGGATATTAGTGACAGACCCTAGTACTGGAGGTACCCTTAATAATGGACCGATCAAGAAAATATATTGGCTACAAAGGAAGCACAACTGCCCATTTGAATTTCGGGTGTAGGGAACAAATTTCGAAAATACGCCCTTCTGCCAAGCCCACTTTTAAAATTTTTGGAAATCGTATTACTTGCCTTCAAACATTTTCAAATATCAAATTTCATCAAAATATGTTGAAAAACTTTGATTTTAGAGCAGTTTCTGTGATTTTCGTAACAGACCCTAGTACTGGAGGTACCCCTAAAAATGGTCCGATCGAGTCCATTCTCGAACTTGTTCTTACTCATATCGCCGTGAGCACGTATTTCAAATTTTGTCAAGATAGCTCAACTCCTTCGATAAGATAACTGTATACAAACAGACGGACAGACGGACAGACAGACAGACAGACGGACAGACGGACATGTCTAAATCGAATCTCCTGGTAACGCTGATCATTTCTATATATATTTATGTATGGTTTATCTCGACTTGTTCTGGGTGTTACACACAAACGCAATATACCCTCGACACAGAGTGTGTCGGGTATAACAATGTTTTAAACTTAAAATTTAATTATGAATAAGGGGGTAAGAAGTCTGTTCTTCCGAAATATATATGTATAAAAAAGAATCTAGACCAGAAGGTCCCCTTAATGAACGAACTCGTCCATCTTCGATCTCAAAAGGGAGTAAACTTTAGTACCCATAGTCGCCATTCATACATATGTGAATCTGTTTTATTGTGAGTAGGTACTCCGGTATGGGTTTCATTTCAAGAGTACTCGCTTTTGGGTTAATTACTCGCATTTACGCTGCTGGGTGAATGTATGCGCATAAAAATGTATATGTGTGCATGTATGTGTATGGTAACTGTAACGAAGTTGAAGAGTATCAACTTTACTTCGAATCGAATAATGAAGAAAGTGCGCTACGAGGCAGATCCGGGGGCTACCGCATACTTGAGAGTTTCGCGCGACTGCGCGAAATTGACTGACAATACGGTTGCGGCACACGGCATGCGGCATACGGCGTATTGTATCCTGTATCCGGCATACTGGCTGTTAGTAAACACTTATGCAGCGCAAAATTACTAAACATCCCGGAACACGCACACACACACACACACACGGACGCATGCACGCGCGTAGAAACTCATTCGGTCGTAGCGTGAAATGGCAGCAACACCGTGCCTATGCGGTTATTCCCCCCGGGCGCTTGTTAGTCGTTTAATTGGAGTGGAACAACATTTTGAGAGGCTTGTTTGAGATTGCCTGGCTCGCATCTAGCGAATCTGAATGGGTCTGGTCTGGGATGGTCGGATCCGGCATGGTCTGCCTGCCTGTTGTATGGCAATCGCAAAAAGTTTGTTTTTCACCAGTCGCGTCGCGTCGCGTCGCGTCGCGCCCCGACCGTCGTCTATAACGGATTGTTGCCGATGCTGCTTCTGCTGCTGCTGACGGTGATGGCAATGGCGATGGCAATGGCGATGGCAATGTTGATGCTTTTGCCATTTCATTGTAGCGGCGCGGCTTCACTGTTGATCTAGTTTTCCAACTCGCCATTCCACTCGAATTATTACTTGCGTTTGTTGTTAAATCTTGCTAGCGCACTAAAATCCCTTTTTTGTGGTTTTTTTCTTTTCTTTTTGCATATTGTTTATTTGCGAAGAAGTGATACACGGTGGCTTCACGGTGCATGCTTTTATTGCATTGCCTAAGTGGAGTTAGTGTAGCATACTTTTGTGCGCTTGAGTTCTAAATGCATTCAAACGGTCGTCAGTGATGAGGCAAGTGCCGAGCAAAAGGGCCATAGGAAAAAAGGCCATATGGCCTTATTGCACACACCGGCGAGGCATTCATCTGCAATCAGCGGATTTTAAATTGAAAATCCGATTTCGAGTGAATAAATGAAGATGCTAAACTGTGGCCTGGATTCTTTGAAGCTCGGAATATTTGAAATTCAAGAGCAAGAAAAATGCACTCCTAGCTCTCGCTGTGGGTAAATGTTGGTAAATGTTCGTCTTTAAAGTGGAAACAGAACAATTGGCTTAATTAATTTTTTCTCTTAATTCTCTCTTTTGGCAGAAAGGCATTTATTTGTGGTTCCTTAAGCTTTTTCGACAAGCGAAGTAGGTACCTATGTACCTGCAATTTGTGGGTCTGATTTGAGTTGTTTTTGTGTGTCATTGAATGCTTGAATTGGGCTATGATGAATCAAAATGAAAACGATTGAACTTTATGGCATTGCTTCAGACGAAATATTGCTAGAGCCATTGACCTAAACCGATTTATCAGCTGAGCAGCTGAGCAGCTGAGAATATGGCAAGCAAACATTTTCGTAATGTTTATATTTATGAGTTCGAAATGGGGCCTAGAATTAAAAAAACATTTTTTTGTAGAAAACTTAGGACTCAGAAAAATGAGTCAGGAATCATATGGACATATATGGGTGCTGGTTCATTTGGTATATGAAGCAAACCACATTCGTCTTTAACTCCAACATGAGCTGATTATAAGGGCTCTTATGTCGAGCTAGGAGTCCAAATGTTTTCTGTGTGTTTTCTTTTCGAGATTTTCGATAGACTGAGATAGATGAAAAGCTTTTGAAAGTTTGACCATAGTTCTAATTGAGCAAGCATGGACCGAGGATAGAAGAATTTATAAATATTTTGAAAAATAAAGAAGTAAAGGCAGAACGATTTGATAAGCTATTGATTTTGATACTTTCCACAAAGCGTTTCACTTCAGTAAGCTATAGTATAGGCTCATAGTCTTCAGCCTAGTTTACACTTTTTATTAAAAGTTTAAAACTTTCAAATGATCGTCTTCAGGAGAGCTTAAACCTGGTTCATTAATTAATAACACTGTGCTTGAATTTAGTACTTTTTTTTTTTACCGACAACATGGAGACAAATCTCGTAAACATAATTGAGGGGCGCTGAATTCAGTCCCATCAACCGTTTTTTTTTTTTAGATAGGCTCTAGTTTTTGAGATATCGCGGTTTAAAAATTATGACTAACTTCATTCAAATATATATGTACAATGTACATTAGACCGTACCTCAAAAAAAAGTGCGCATTTTTGCAAGACAATAACAAAAAGAAAAAAAATTTTTTTTTCGATCGAACCTAGAGGTCGCGCATTGGTATATTTCTTCATATCTCTGGTGTTTACAGTCGGATTTTAAAGTTTGATACATAAATGTTTTTGTCGCAAAGAGACCAATATGGCCTCTTTAGAAGTCATTGACCTCAGGCGTACCGTTCTAGTACTTACCCCCAAGATCTCAGTGCCTACCACCCTTATGTACCACTCTAATATCAAAAAAATAAAACCCTTAAAATATCATCAAACTTCTCCTCAGGAAGTATATCGATATTTCCAACATAACTATTTTTAACTAAATTTTGAAATTTTTTTAAAGTTATTTTGTTCACTGTTTGGTCCCTATCTATCTATGAGTTTAAGTTTGGTGTTCCAAATTAACATCAAAATGTACTTTGAGATATGCCAAGTAATTTTTCCGAAAACACTGTTGTTGTAAAATGACGCATTCTAATGTGTAGGCGCACTTTTTTTTTTCTCCATATAAGGTGGTACGGTCTAATGTACATATATGTTTTTTTATTTCATGTTGCTACATATTTATGACAGAATAATGACGATAACGTTAATTACTTGTATTTAGTAGAACTTCTGTGCAAAACCTCGTTGTAATCGCCACATTTATTTGTTTTTTATAAGGGCCTCCTATCAATTGTATTCCGTCACATTAAAAAAAAGTGAAGCATACTTTTAGGTAAAGTGAAATTGTTGAATTTCGATTTTTCTAATATATTTTTTCAGTTTAAAGAAACTGTTTTCAAAAAGAACTTTAACAGCTATGATGTTATTTAACAAGACGGCGTAATGGGAAAGCAAATGACCAGTAACTGAGAGGTCTGGCGAGTTCAAACCCCGCGCATGGCATTAACAAAATTATGCTTGCATACTTAAGGGATCCACCTTTAAACGCGATAATCTCAGTTAGCTGAAAAAAAAAAAATCAATATCACGATGGTATTCAGCGTGTTTTAGTTATCATTTTTAGATATGAAAGCCGTCTGTCGGTTTTTATACCCGACACACTCTGTGTCGAGGGTATATTGCGTTTGTTGGGTTGTGTGTAACACCCAGAACCAGTCGAGATAGACTATACAAAATGTATATAGCAATGATCAGCGTCACCAGAAGATTCGATTTAGACATGTCCGTCCGACTGTCCGTCTGTCTGTCTGTTTGTATACAGTCATCTTATCGAAGGAGTTGAGCTATCTTGAAGATATTTGGTATGCGTGCTAACGGGGACATGAGTAAGAACAAGTTCGAGAATAGACCCGATCGGACCATTTTTAGGGAATCCTTCAGTACTAGGGTCTGTTACGAAAATCACAAAAACTGCTCTAAAATCGAAGTCCTTCAAGATATTTTGATGAAATTTGATATTTGAACATGTTTAAAGGCAAGTAATACGATTTCAAAAAATTGGAAAAGTGGGCGTGGCAGAAGGGCATTTTTTGAAAAGTCTCTCCTACACCCGAAATTCAAACGGGACTTGAACGAAATTTGGCACTTATGCCTTCCCAAAATTATTTTCGATCGGACCATTATTAAGGGTACCTCTAGTACTAGGGTCTGTCACAAAAATCCCAAAAATGCCTCAAAAGCATTGAAATATTTCAATGAAACTTAGAATTTGAGCGTATATATAAGGGTCCGATTAGAATTCTCTGTCTGTGTCGGGTATTCTATTGTCAGGCTCGCCTGACTACACCCTTTGTTGTTTTGAACTAGCACTGTGTTATTATACATACATGAAAATTTCTTAAAAATTCAAATGTAGCAGAGGCATTTGATTGAGTTAAACTGGCATGACCCAGCTAGCATTTTTCGAAATTTTTGATCAAAAGCGAGTCTTTTTCGAGTCGCCTTTCTGATTAAAAAGATCAAATTTGGAACCCTAGCCGCGACTCTTCTTAGGGATTCATATTCGATATAATTTGTGAGTCGTTTTCGAGTCATATTTGTTATCATTTTCGAGTCTTTTACGACTTATATTTGCTATCATTTTGGAGTGTTATGTTATATGTATTATTATTATAGATTCAACTTGTTTTTTTCCTTGCGTTATGTGGGATTTGAACCCAGGAACTCTCGTTTTCTAGTCCTTTGATCACCCGTCGACACCAAGCTTTCCAAATCGAAAGTCATGGAAATTTTTCGTTTATAACTTTAAAGTCAAATTCCATTCAATTCAATTTTGAGTCAAATATTGAGTGAAATATAAGATAGAAAAAATTTGAATGATCATATTTCAATCCTCTACGTGATTAATTGGCGATTTCTCTATATTTTGTTTTTGTAATTTGAATACGACTCGCTTTTGAAACATATTGGAGACTTGTTTTCGAGTCTTCTTTTAATCATGCATGTGAGATCAATCATTTTCTAATCATGGAGGGGCTCGAAAAAGACTCGTAAATGAATCTTCTCATAAAACAGTCTTCCAAATGTTGGGTGGGGAAGATTACGAAGGCCCGTTTGCCACTGTTCTGATTAAAGTTTTCGTTTCAAAAAACAAAAAAAAATTTCTATGAAAATGTTGACATTTTGAGAGGATATCGCGTGGCGATAAATTTTTACCGGAACAGTAGCAAATGGGCCTAAAATAATATATTTCAAAATCTAAGCATTCGAACTAGTTAAACCGAGTCGAAGACTACAATACAAAATGAATAAACGCAAATTGATTATTGAAATCTATATCGAATTGAAGTTTTTTCCAATTTTCCCCTCACTTCTCCTGATCAAGCTTATTCACGCCAGAAAGAACAAGCTATAAACGTGTTGTTATCGTTAATTTCCCTCAACCTTTATAAAGCGAAGGGAAATTTATTATTCTCGTTTATTCCGGTAAATGGCATAAAAAGAATGTTTCGACAAAGTTCAATAAGAGGCTCAATTCGTCAAATGAATAAAAAATGGAAGAAAAAAAAATAATAAAAAATGAAAAAAAAAAAAACAAAAAAAAAAATATAAACATACGAGAAAAAAGTGAAAAGGAAACGACAATCGAAAACAGTGAATGGCATTAAACAAATTCCTCAGCGCCTGAATTGAATAATTGTTTTTTTTTTGTTTTTTTTGTTTTTTTTTGTTTGTATTATGTAGGAAAGCTGCCGCAAGGGACTTTAACTGAGAGAGAGAGAGAGAGAGAGAGAGAGAGAGAGAGAGAGAGAGAGAGAGAGAGAGAGAGAGAGAGAGAAAAAAAAAAAATCCAATACAAAGGAAGTGTTCGAAATTTATGTAGCGCCTTTGTTGCTCTGATCGCATTAAAAGTTATTAAAGCTCGTAAAATTCCAGAGAGCTGTCATTGCAATTAAGGTGAACTGGCTTTGCTAATGGCATCATCGCGTAAAGCGTTGGGCGGCAAAACACGTTTCCGTTTTCACTCCCGCTTCCGCTCGCGCGCTTCTGGTATATACGAACGCATCGTGTTTTTTACGTTGCGCTTTCTTCATTTAATCAAACCACACCGATGCAGAGCAGAGCAGAGCAGAAAAGAGCGGCCGCAACATTTTACTTCAATATGATCCAATTCCATTCAATCCAATAGAATCGGCCACGTTTGCGATGCGATACGTCTGTCAGTTCAATTCTGTCCCGTTGCTGCTCTGCGCTGCCCCAATTCGATTCTTTGCAATAATGTGATGTTGTACATTTGGCCATCGGTCCATCGCTACATTCGTGTATGTCATTTGTGCTGTCAATTTATGTTTTGCGCATTAAATGCTGTCATTTCATGGATATCTGCGTAATTGATTTAATTCAACGGCAATTTTTCTTCGTTCCTTCTACCGGGACCCCGTCCATCCGACCGTCCACCCGCCGGTCCATCCACCCTATGCCATTTGCTTTTGTGCTTCAATATAGAACAGAAGCATACTTACATGCGTTTACGCTCTGCATTTTTTATAACGTCATGCTTGAGAACTTTGTCACATTAAAAAATCCGTATAAAAAAGTTGTATTGAAGCATCAACATTATCGCTTTTTTTGATCTCTCTCTCTCTCTCTCTCGCTCTCTCGCTCACTCTGTCTCTCTCGGATGATAATATTTTTTTGCGTTGTATGTCCTTTTTGGTTTTGGTTTCATTGTTGCTGTGCTTCCATAAAAAGTGAAATCGTTTCGAATGCAATTTGTCACTGAAAATTGCAGGCAATAATGTGCCGTAATTATTTTATGGAACCATTTTTTCAATCTCTCGTTTTTTCTCTCTTTTCGTTAATAACTTTTTTTTTTTTTTTTTCCCCAATTTCCTCTGGATATCATTATTCTGTTTTTTAATTGGCCAACAAATAAATGACAGCTGGCATAACGAGCAACGGATGTCATCGTAAAGTAGTGAAGCAATAATATTGTATGTTATGTCAAGTGATGTATGTATGTTACTTAAGTATGTGAGAGGAATAAAGAGCAGTTAAGCTCTTCTCGAATTGAAGTGCACGGATAAAGCATTATGAAAGGGAAATTCCATTCGAGAGTTTATTCAGAATTCCACAATGGATATTGGACACAAGTTGTAGGCATTAGTGGAACAACTAATAATAATAAAAATCGTACAAAAACAACAAAGAACTATGCTTGTCAAACGACATGTGAGTGTTAAAATCGGCTTAGTTATAAAAAGGCCCTGCAGGAAGCCTGTCGCCATATGACCCCATGTCGTCATATTGACGTCAATATAGACAAGAGAACTAGTTCCAACGTCAACAGTATTTATAGACGGTGTCATTAAAGAAACTGTACTGTCAAGAGGTATAGTTTATCATTATTGACCATGTCAACAACGTGTCTCCTTATAAAAACGAAAGAGTACTCCTTTTGTCTAAATAATGGTAGCGACGTCAATAGTTCGTCAATAATTCGTCAATATTTCTTCGGTCAATTGTTGACATGCAATGCCCACTCAATGATAAAATGTCAATAGGCAAAGGCTTGGGGCGGGTATAACTGGTCAGTAGTGACGTTGACGCGGTCAGTAGAAAAAGACACTATTGACATTTCCTACAGGGGGATAACAGAATATGTATGTATGTGTATGTGTATAAAAATAGGAAATACCCTTTAGGAATTTCAACTAATTTTAAATTAATAGAACAACTGATTGATTTAAAGTGACAATTAATTTAAACTCTGACTTTTTCCCATGGAGAAAACTAACTTTTTTATCATGGCGATGTCCTACGGCAAAGTCAATTGTCTGAATCTGGATATCTTTTAAATTAGTTAAAAATCAGTTTATTTTAAATTGATATTATTTTAATTTTTCTTTGAATGATTTCAAAGTTGTTTCTTTCCAGTCTGTCTAACAATCCGAGGTCTGTGAGTTCAAATCCCCGTTCAGACAAGGGTTTTTTTTTTTTTTTTTTTTTTTTTTTTGTGGTAAAGTATGTAATAATATACCTAACATTTAAATAATAATGAAAAAACTTAGAGGAATATCCTTTCAACCAAACTTTTTATTCAAAATTATAAAAAAGAAAGGTTTCAGTGGAACTTAAAGGAGTTTTTCAAAGAGCTTGTGTATGACGTATTTGAAGAAAGGATGGCAAACTTCACGGTATGGTTGGCAGCTTCTTTTCTCCTTTAGTTTGTATTTAAAATTTACCTGACTCTTTCAATTCCCAATTTTTCCACATCTTATTTCTGTCTGCAACAGGATTCGAACTCCAGCCTTCGGATTGCTAAGCGCAATCGCTATGCGCTACGCCACGAAGAGATCGAATATATTCAGATTTAATACATTATATTAAAGGTTATGTATGGTATGTCAACTAATTTCTTTTCAACTAATTGTCAAATATATTTTTTTTCAATCTGATTTCCTAAATTCCGATAGGGTATAGGACCGAAAAATTTGTTCGCTTAAGAGGAAACTGAGAGGTAGGAACAGAAGAGCATTCCTAAAAAGTGTCCGCCTAAGAGGAGTGTCCGCAAGGCGAGAGTACACTGTATTCGAATTTCGAATTTACCCATCCCTAATACGATTTAGTGCTGCGACCTTGTTATACCTTTTCCGAAGGAAATGGTATATTAAGTTTGGCGCGGAGTATGTAACATACCAAAGAAGTCGCGATAGATATAGACAAATATATATATTCTTGATCAGGGTGACAAGAGGAGTCGATCTAGCCATGTCTGTCTGTCTGTCTGTCGGTCACACTTTAGTTTTTCGTAATTTACTCCTGGCTGATAAAAAATTGAGACATCGCTATAACTATGGTCATGATCCTACACATTAGAAAAAAACACTCTCTTATTCTCATATCTGTATACAAAAATGCTTCTTCTGATTGTGTATTTAGCCGCCAAATAAAGTCGTCACTTGTGGCTAAAATTTGACCATGACCACCATTCGCAAAAATTTTGCACTTAATAATAATTTCGAGTTTGTGAAGCTAAACCGAAGCACAGATAAGGTGTAGCTAAATATCGAAGCTAGAACAACGAAAACGGCAGGATTTTTTGTTAAGGTAATGTTTCAACATATTTTAGGCTGAGGAAAAGGTATGTGTGCTGTTCTTTACTTATTAAATAGTTTAGAAGTTTATTTTTGATTAAGAAAATTTTTTTATTTTTTTTTATTAATAATTCGGCTGAACTAACTTTTCGGTAAAAATTTCGAATTCAATAATCAGCTGATGAAAAGAAGTTTTTACTTAAAATGCGCCGGAATTAATTTTCTCCACAAATTTGTCGATGTAATCTAGTTGCTTTGAATTGTGCTTCTTGGCAAATCGAATGCTCGCCTCGAAGTTGACCTCGTCGCCTAAACGCTTATAGCCAGCGGCGCGATAAAGCCACGACCGTAAATCCTTCTCATCCAGCTTGCTGACCACATAGTCGCAGTCCATAATTCCCCGCTTATAGTTCTTCATTCTAAAAGAATAATACGCCGTTCACCATTGGAGCACAATTGACAACGAGACTCTACCTTATATAGCTTAGCGCACGATTATTATACAAAATCGGACTGTCCTTGACTTGATCGATTGCCTTGGTGTACATGAGAATTGCCTTTTCGAAACTCGATAGCTGAAAGGCTTCGTTTCCCAGCCTGGAAAGGAAGAAGCCAACGATTTGGAAAAGTGAGAATTTCGACTCTCTCTCTCTCTCTCTCTCTCTCTCTGAATTTCTTACTCTCTGAATTTCTGTGCCAGACGCTCTCGCTCACGACGAGCTTCGGCACGCTCATTTGCGTCCTGCTCGACTTGCTGCATGAACTTCAATTGATCCATGGGTAATCTGGGATTATCCTCTGTTTTCGAGCCTCTATTGATCAATGTTCGATCGGATCCAATGGTGATCAAAAAATTATCCTCATTTATATGATCCGTCAGCGCTTTGAAATTCGTCGGACTAGAGGAATTTATTAAAATGTCTCCTTATCCATCTTTTCCTTTTTTTTTTTTTTTCATTATCTTTTAACTTACGCATTCTCGGGCTCAGCCTCGCCTTTCGTTGCATTTTCCATATCATCGAGAGCCTTTTTTAATTGATTAACTTTCGATTCGAAAAGCAAAAAATCTTCTTCTATTTGAGGATTCATGGCGACTATTGAATTGTATCCTTTTATTTATCAAAAGTTTTGTTTTTTTAACAGCCAAAAATGAAAATTTATCAATAATTTTTTTCTCTATCGCTTTTAACTGACATTGTTTTTCTTCCAAAGAGAAGAAAAAACGAATAAATTAAACGTTGCGAAGCATTTGTTTTATTGAAATGTTTGTTGCTAGGCTACTTTGTATCCAAGGAAAATATTTTCATTTTCGAGGACACATTTTGCACTTGAACGTTTTGTACGTCGTATGCATATACAGGGTGCTCCGTACTAACGTGCTTTTCTCTATAGCGTTGGTAGAGGAGGTCATTGTGTAACAAAAAATCCTATGAAAGGGGGGCCTTTTAAGAAATGTAAATTTTTTTTTTCTTATTTCCAGTTTTAAAAAGTTTTTTTTTGCCATCAAAGTGAAAATTTAGATTTTTTTTCCACTTTTTGACTTTGAAAGCCATTTTAGTGTGAAAATCGTCTTATTAATACATACTTTTCTAGTTTTTTTCCAAATCTGCAGTTGATTTCCTTTAAATTTTAAGTAACTTCGTTGTTATTATTTTTACAAGGATCCTCCGCTCGGTTTATTATCGATGATTAATATGCCGTAATTTGGTGCGTATAAATTTAATGCCCCTCCTTATAGGGGCCATCCCCAAAAATTGCTTTTCGGTTGATTGAGTTTTAAATTACTTACTAGAGCAAGTGACCACATATGCGTATGCGCAAAATATCATCAGGACTTCAACAAACCGCAAGGATACAAAGGCGAAGATGTTCTGAATAAATTACTAAGCTACTTAATTGAAAAAAATAATTTGATAGTGTAATACGAAGCTCATGCTTGTGCATTGGTACGTTGAAGCCAGCCAGACTTTTAAAAATTTTGGGTCGATTTTTAAAATATAAGAATTTTTCCTGAATGCACAAATTTTCAAGAATATTGTGCAAAAATTTCAAGTAAATTGTGCTAAAATTAACGAAGGTACAGCGTTACAAGTGAGCGGAGCTCATGCTTTTTATACCCAGCGATAAGCGGGGTATATTAGTTTTGTGCAAATCTTGTAACAGCCAGAACTAAGCTCCGTAGATATAGAAATATATATATATTCTTGATCGGGATCAAAAACTGAATCGATGTCCGTCTGTCCGTCTGACCGTCTGTCCGTCTTAACGCTGTACCAGTCCGTTACATGTGGTCCGGAGTCTCGCTCCCACAACGGCTGAACATATAAGTGAAATTTGTGCAACTGGTATATCGAGACTAAGCTCCGTAGTATGAAATCCTAAGGACATGTCGGACAAAAATGAACATTCCGTCCCACTGACCACGCCCACAAATGAAGTTATTCGTGTTTGTCAGTAAAATGCTTATAACTTGCGAACCAATCAAGCGACATTTGCATGATATATTGGTGTACTGGTAGAACTAGAAAAGGGACATATCGCATGCGCAAAAGAAATGGTTATCAA
Organism: Chlorops oryzae; assembly: GCA_020466095.1. Taxonomy (NCBI): domain Eukaryota; kingdom Metazoa; phylum Arthropoda; class Insecta; order Diptera; family Chloropidae; genus Chlorops; species Chlorops oryzae. The sequence goes on from CM035806.1 coordinate 48,640,665, forward strand.
AAATCGCCGTACCTCTCGAGCCACTGCACCACAAATAGGGTTATCGTAATTTGGTGAAGTAAAGGCTAGAAAGGACTATCTAAATTGGCAACTGCTTTCGTCTCTCTTTCACTCTCTTCTCCTCTTTTCGTTTCTTGCTAAAGCTCTCTCTTCTCTCTCTTTCTCTCTCTTTCTTCTCTTCTCTCTCTTTCTCTCTCTTTCTCTCTCTTTCTCTCTCTTTCTCTCTCTTCTTCTCTCTCTTTCTCTCTCTTTCTCTCTCTTTCTCTCTCTTCTTCTCTCTCTTTTCTCTCTCTTTCTCTCTCTTTCTCTCTCTCTTTCTCTCTCTTTCTCTCTCTTTCTCTCTCTCTTTCTCTCTCTTTCTCTCTCTCTTTCTCTCTCTTTCTCTCTCTTTTCTCTCTCTTTCTCTCTCTTTCTCTCTCTTTCTCTCTCTTCTCTCTCTTCTCTCTCTTTCTCTTCTCTCTCTCTCTCTCTTCTTTCTCTCTCTTCTCTCTCTCTTTCTCTCTCTTTCTCTCTCTTTTCTCTCTTTCTCTCTCTTTCTCTCTCTCTTTCTTCTCTCTTTCTCTCTCTTTCTCTTCTTTCTCTCTCTCTTTCTCTCTCTTTCTCTCTCTTTCTCTCTCTTTCTCTCTCTCTTTCTCTCTCTCTTTCTTCTTCTCTTTCTCTCTCTTTCTCTCTCTTTCTCTCTCTTTCTCTCTCTTTCTCTCTCTTTATCTCTCTTCTCTCTCTTTCTCTCTCTTTCTCTCTCTTTCTCTCTCCTTTCTTTTCCTTTCCTCTCCCTCTCTCTCTCTTTCTCTCACTCTCTCTCTCTCTCTCTTTTGCTCTCATTCTATCTCTTTCGCTCTCATTCTCTCTTTTTCGCTCTCATTCTCTCTCTTTCGATCTCTTCCCGTCTTTCTCGCTCTTTGTCTCCCTCTCTCTCTTTCTCTCTCTGCCTCTCTCTATACCCCTTCCTCTCACCCTCTTTGTTTCTCTCTCTCATTCGCTCTCCTTCTCTCTGACCCAGTCTCTTCGTATCGATACCGACGAGCGAATAAAAATATCGAAATATTAAAGCTCAATTGACACTTCATCTGTGATTAAACAATCAGAATGTCAGATAACCAGACAATATTTGTTTCTCAAATAAAATCCAGCATTATGATATTCGCAGCAGTTAAATAAATAAATAAAATACTCGTAAATATATCGTACGCAATTCGCAAACAACGATTCCGATATTCTCAGTTGCATAAATGACTCGAGTGCTTGCTTCATTATTTCTATGCAGTTGCTTCCAATACGGAAACATGACGTTTGAATGACTGTCTCACTGGCTGCCGGATTGTCTCGCTGACTGGATGACAGTCTCACCGAGCAACTGTGCTTAGAATATTAAACTGATGAGTCGTTAATGTCTGAATGCTAAACAGCGCACATTTTCACTCCCCGGGCTCTTATCCTGCCGCACAATGTATTGATACGTTTAATGCTAAATACATAGAATATGTTCATGTTTACAATTCGGTTTGCATCTCAAGGCGTATTTACATAATTAACACGATAAATGTCGCCTCAATACTTCGAGTATGACTCTGTGGATTTTATATTCAAAGGAATTTCATAATTTTATTCAATAAAATCACAATTGACAATTGAGTGTAGCTTAGCTGGGGAAGCTCAAAAATGTTTCAAGTACGTACGTACGTATCTGTAGGGCCTATATATGTACATTGTATGAGTCGTGAATGCACATGAGAAAGTGCAAACAAAACAATTATTAGCGAGCCGGACAATAAAATACCCGACACAGACGCACATGTTAAAATAATTTTTGAACCACGCCTAAAAAACAGGACCACTAAGTAAGAATATTCAAGAGGTTTTTAAGGCCATTAGGGGCCCCGCAACCGACTTTTGTTAAATTTCTTTATGAAAACCGCTCTTTTCCACGCCCACTTTTCCATTTTTATACCCGACACACTCTGTGTCGAGGGTATATTGCGTTTGTGTGGTTGTGTGTAACACCCAGAACCAGTCGAGATATACCATACAAAATGTATATAGAAATGATCAGCGTCACCAGGAGATTCGATTTAGACATGTCCGTCCGTCTGTCTGTCCGTCTGTCTGTCTGTTTGTATACAGTTATCTTATCGAAGGAGTTGAGCTATCTTGACAAAATTTGGAATACGTGCTCACGGCGATATGAGTAAGAACAAGTTCGAGAATGGACTCGATCGGACCATTTTTAGGGGTACCTCCAGTACTAGGGTCTGTTAGGAAAATCACAAAAACTGCTCTTAAATCGAAGTTTTTCAAGATATTTTGATGAAATTTGATAGTTGAACATATTTGAAGTCAAGTTATTCAATTTCAAAAAATTGGAAAAGTGGGCGTGGCCGAAGGGCGTTTTTCGAAAATTGCCTCCTACACCCGAAATTCAAATGGGACTTGAACGAAACTTGGCAGTTATGCTTCCTTTGTAGCCATAAACATCCTAACAAAAAATTTTCTTGGTCGGTCCATTATTAAGAGAACCTCCAGTACTAGGGTCTGCCACAAAAATCTCAAAACTGCCCCAAAATCGGATAAGTGCGAAATTTCGTTCGTCCCATTTGAATTTCGGGTGTAGGAGACAATTTTCGAAAACCGCCCTTATGCCACGCCCACTTTTAAAATTTTTGGAAATCGTATTACTTGCCTTCAAACATGTTCAAATATCAAATTTTATCAAAATATGTTGAAAAACTTCGATTTTAGAGCAGTTTTTGTGATTTTCCTAACAGACCCTAGTACTGGAGGTACCCCTAAAAATGGTCCGATCGGGTCCATTCTCGAACTTGTTCTTACTCATGTCGCCGTGAGCACGCATACCAAATTTTGTCAAGATAGCTCAACTCCTTCGATAAGATAACTGTATACAGACAGACGGACAGACGGACAGACGGACAGACAGACAGACGGACATGTCTAAATCGAATCTCCTGGTGACGCTGATCATTTCTATATACATTTTGTATGGTATATCTCGACTGGTTCTGGGTGTTACACACAACCACACAAACGCAATATACCCTCGACACAGAGTGTGTCGGGTATAATTATATTCGGCTAAATAATCGGCCTTTTGTGGCCGAAGCCGATACTGAAGGACAGTTTTAGGCCGAATGTTCGGCAAACCGAAGCCGAACCTTCGGTCGGACTCTAGTATGTATGTATGAATGTACTCGTATAAAAAGGCAATATCAGATATCAAGAGAGATGATCATCTTTTTCATCCAATGAGAAGTGAGCCTTCCAATTCGCAACTAAAATGAACACAATCTGAACATTATTTTGGAGCTCATTTGCGGCGATGAATTTTCTTTTGGAACTCTTCTGGCAATCACTCTGATAATGCCAATATTTAAATGACGTCGCAATGCACATAAGAACAGGAAGGATTAAGTAGGGAATTCGAACCATTTTGATTTGTTTTTGCTGCTTAACTTGGATGAAAACTCGTTTTTTTTTGCATCAATTTCTTGTTTAATCGCTTTTACAACGTTTCAATTGCTAACATTTATTGAAAAAGCCACAAGGAAAGCCTTCTGAAATCATTCGTTGGAAAAATGAAAGTATGTACATAAAAAGATGAAATTACTAATTAATTGATGGAGATTTGAAATAAAGCAAAGAATATGGGTAAATATGTACATACACATGTACAAATACTTATACACGGTCTTTTGTTTTAATCTTTCGTCCTTCTTCGTTAGTTTTTCGTTTTTTTTTTTGTTTTTCGTGCGGCTTCTCTTGTATGAAAAAGCTGAAAGTGAATTTACTCGCAAGCAATTATCGAAAGAGAATCGCGACTCCATCTTCAATTCAAGGTTTTTTTCCGTGTCGAATGCATTACTTTAATTAAATTGCCAACACAAGCGCATTAATGGAAGTAAAAGCCCGTCGACTTGCTTGTATGAGCGTTTATGTGTGTTTGTGTGTGTGTGTGGCTGTGTGTGTGTGTGTGTGTGTGTGTTTGAGTGTGTGCGGTTTTACAAACACATGCATAGACAAAAGAAAAATCATTCGGATCATGTCCATTCTTGTTACTAAAGCTATTTGTCAGTCCATATGCTGCAAAAGCGTGTTGGCTTTTATTCGTCCATTTTTTTATGCAATTATGCAATTTTTTGCAACAATGTCGAACGTGGTACATTCCGGGTGCATGCATGTTCATATGACCCAGTAGAAAATCAATGAAACCATCAAACGTATAACATACATAACTAGGGGCTCGGAAAAAATGACCGAACACTGACAAAAAAATGCGTTAAAACGAGTAGAAAAATTCTGCTAAATTCTCCAATTACATTCCTATGAAAAATGTCCTTCGGGTCTTGGTATTCGTTTTTTTTTTTTTTTTTTTTTTTGTCAATACTGATTAGAAATATTTGATTTTGAGGGGGTTTCTTCACATTCTGTGTAAAAAAAAATTCCATGAGAGAACATGTTTAAAAATTACGAAAACAATATTATTTGAAATGAACTTTTTAGGCATTAAACAAAGAGCTTAAGAGCATTTGCCAGATAATATGGATGATATTTTTTTTGGGATTTTTGTCCGAGTCCTAAGCATAACAGATGAAAAATACTTTTTCAGACTATTAACATTAGTGATGTTACGAATGTGGTTTTTAAAACATTTTAAAACAACAACAAAAAGTTATTTCATTAATATGAATTTAAATTTGTTCTCGAAGCCTTATTTGAATAACTTTTAAATGTTTTTTTTTTGAAATCTACATATCAATACACATATCAAATCAATCTAAATAAAAGAAATATACTTATAACATCCATAGGATTTGAATATTTTTCGAACGTTAATATTCGCATAAAATTTTGCGAATGCGAATACGAATGTCCAGAAATATGCGAATATTCGCAACATCACTAATTCACATTAATTAGAAGAACTCATATGTATATGTCACTTATGTATGCTGGATCATTCGGTTTACGAAGTCCAAACTATATGAAATAAGGAAAACCAAAAACACATTCATTGGGGAAATTTAAATGAGCTCATTATTAGGACTTCTGACTTGAGCTGGGAATTATAAACTCCTTTAGGACTCTAAATATTCTCCTTTAATAAACGACCATTTTGAAATTGCTTCGAAAGTTTGATTCAGATAACACAATCCTGTTCTAAGGATTTTGAAATGCGCCTTAAAAATGGACCAGCTCCATACACATCCATAAAAAAAAAATTCGTTTATACTTCGTAAGATTCCCTAGTGGGTCGCCCGTCGAATTGACGTGCCCTTGTGGGTGTGTGGTGCATGTGTGATGTGCTGCAGCGGCTGCGGACGTTTGGTTTGTGAAAGTCAGCCCCATGGATTTTTCTTTTAGATTTCGCCTTCATGTTACTCGCTGACCTGTATAATTTTGATGAGGCTGCTTTCCTTGCTCGCATGCATTGGGTCTTATGCGATGAAAAGTTAAAAAATATTCTGTCGAAATTACATATTTGCACACCGAAACGAAACATTCGAAATGGTGGTTTTAACTTGTAAGTACAAGTAATTGCAACAACGTAGATGACGACATGACTGCCTTTAACGCGCATATACAAATGCATATCCATATTTATGGATGTACATACATACTTATGTACATAAATGGTCGTACATAAAAGCTAGGTAGGTGGTACTGCAGAATATTTTCATAATTTTTTTTTTTTTTTTTAATGTCGTCTGCAGGTAAATAGTTCTGCTGGGAAGGCGACGGCAAAGGGGGTGTATGTGTGTACGTATGTATGTTATGTTTCGCGAAAGTCAGGCATGTTTGAAAACACATAAATCCAAGAACAGTTAAGGCCGTGCCATACCACTCACACATGCCCAAGCACGCACAACACACATGAACAGCACGCACGCAAATATGCAGTTGGCTTTTCTTCAAAGCAACCATGTACATATGTATACATACATACGGGCATACATACCAACACGTGTAAACGCCTCCACTCTGACGATTGAGGCTCAACCACCTCGGCATGCTTGTTTGCTAATTAAGTTGGCTTTTTTCTTTTTGAAATTTATTTTTTTATTCATGCTCGTTTTTGTTTTCGTTTTCATTTGAATTTTTACATCTACTTTTCGCGCCATTGTCGCCTCATTTCACAGTTAGCATCGTTCCGTTTGAAAATGAACTCATGCAAAAAATTGCAATTTAATATGAACCGAAGACGAACGGGATGAGGGGAGTGGCAACAGTAGAAAAACATTTGCTGAATTTGACAAGGTTTTTATTTCTATCGACGACTTTCTTTTTTTTTTTTTTTTTTTTTTTGTGGCGGAAATTTTATTTGTTCGTCTGTGTGTAGCATCAGGAATCCCTCAGGATAGACCTTGAATTTCGATTCAGCTAAGTATGTATATACATACATACATACATATGTACGTCTAACTGTCCGGCGGCTGCTCCTGTTTTCATCTGTCCGTCTCTCCTTTTTCCAATGTTTTTTTTCGAAACAGTTTAGAAAACATAAAATTGTCGGTCAAGATGGGTTAATGAAAGCTACAGTCATAGTCAAATGTTATTACACACTGAAAATTTTTTCGCATCTTTTGATAAAAAACTGTCTCAATTAAAGTTGTCTTCAATGTTTATAAGGCAAAACTGTTGTTGTCGTATTGTGTGGAGGGTGTAGATTCTACGAAAAAAAAAAAAATTGAGCGAAATAGCGGAATATTTCCAAGAAAAACAGGCAGCTTTATGGACGTTTTATATTGATTTCGCACGATGCTCTCAACGGACAAAAGATGTTTAAACTTATTTTTAGCGACCATGAAAGGGGGAGAGAGTAAGAGAGAAGAGCAGAGAGAGAGAGATAGACAGATTAAGAGAGAGAGGGAGAGAGTAAGAGAGAGAGGGAGAGAGTAAGAGAGAGAGGGAGAGAGTAAGAGAGAGTAGGAGAGAGTAAGAGAGAGAGGGAGAGAGTAAGAGAGAGTAGAGAAGAGAGAGGGAGAGAGTAAGAGAGAGAGAGAAGTGAGAGAGAGGGAAGAGTAGAGAGAGAGAGAGAGAGAGTAAGAGAGAGAGCAGGAAGGGAGAAGAGAGAGAGGGGAGAAGAGGAGAGAGGGGAGAGAGAGCAAGAGAGGAGAGAGAGAGAGAGAGAGCAAGAGAGAGAGGGAGAGAGAGGAGAGAGAAGAGAGAGAGGGAGAGAGAGAAGGAGAGAGAGGGAGAGAGAGGGAGGAGGGAGAGAGAAGAGAGAGAGAGGGAGAGAGAGAGGAGAGAGAGAGGAGAGAGAGGGAGAGAGAGGAGAGAGAGTGGAGAGAAGGAACTTAGAGGGTTTGAGAAAAGAAGAAAGAGAAGAGAGAGCCAACTGAGCTGTTTGTTCAGATGAGCACGTGAAGATTTTGGCAAAACACAATGAAGTGACTAGATAATTGGGGCTTTTCCCAAGGGAATGAAAATCGAATTCAAGTACTTGGCCGTTCACATTTAATGACAAGGACGTCAAATTAGGTAGGTACGGATTTCAAACATTTCCAAAAAAAAAATTGTTAGAGCTTCAATGTCCTTTGGAGGCCAACGACCGGTTAAGGCGACATCATTTAAGTAGGCGAGTAGTTGTTATTGGTAGACAATTCACTTCAAAACGCATCAGACGCGTCTCTTAATGACATACGACCTACCGAAGCTTGTGTGTGTGTGTGTGTGTGTTATTTCAATCATTGATTCATAGAAATCGCGACGTCTTAAGACTCTTAAGTTAATAGCAACAAGAGTAAATATGAATGCCAATACCGAAATGAAATTTCGTCCTCAGATATTGGTTCATGGTTTGCTTTATTGGAAATAAGCTCAACTGCTCCAATGTTTCTTATGGAACTCCTTGTGAAATAGGTACAATATTGGTTCATTGAAAATTAAAGGTCTTTGTACAATGCTGGTTTTTTCCAGGAATCGTTTGCGTCGTATTTAAACTTATTGGTCCGAAATGGTGTCTGAGATACAAGTAGACATGATGAGGCACAAAAATTTAGGTCCAAAGTAACTTCCAAATGAAATGTTAAGTACCTAAGTATAAATCAAATAGAGTGTAGAAAAATTCATACTAATTTGAATATTAAATCGACCCATTTAGTATATAGTATGATTTCGGACCCATACTATATGTATGTATGTGTAAGTCATCGTTCGTAAGCAGAAATGCAAATACACACATTCCGGACTCCTATGTGAGTTTGTTGTTGAGCGCTCATAGTCCGAATAAGAACTTGTAATTTCTGATAACTCTTGAATGCCCAGATATATCGGTCCTTTGAAAAGGACTAGAAAGTTGCTTATTGCATCATCAAGGCATGATTATAAATCTTCTTAATTAAGGAAATTTTTCAAACTTGCGTAGAAATCTTGGAATTGGAATTTTTGAGTCAGTGCCTTAGCATGAAATGAAAGAGGCGCGTCCTTGAGTATTTAAGGCACATGTGACGATAGCTAAAGCCATACAAACACTCATATAAACAGAGTTATTTTATTAAAAAGGGAAAAGCCTTCTGTTTACAATCACAAAGCATACAACAAAAGCATAACAAAGGAAAACAAAATGCCCTGCTAAGCCTCCATTATGGCTTAACAAATTATTTACAAGTTCCAAGCGAACGAACGAACGACACATGTGTGCCATTTTGCGGTTTTGAGGCCTTTAAAACTTTAAATAAACACTTAAGTTCTTAAGCGCTAATGCATATGTTCACATGTGTCTATGTTTAAGTAGTATTAAGCGAAACTTCTTCCTTCGTCGTCTCATGCCATCGCCGCCCATTTGCGCCGCCCAATATCCTTAATATAGCAAAACTACTCTGAAGGAAAGTATTCCAGTTAGTGACATGTGCGGCAATTCGCTTTAAGGAAGCCTACGCATTAATTATGCGTAATCAATTAAAATTCATAATATACGAAATGCAATGCAGAATGCGGTGAACTTCATGCCCTGCACCCCGAACCCGGAATCCGGAAACCCGAACTCAACGCCCCACACCCTTCGACACGTCCCAACACTAATGAATACTGCATGCAGTGCGCTCCGACCAACCCAATTTCGAGTAGGAGCCCATAACCGACATATCCGCCAGAGAGGGAGAGGTTGAGCCTTGAAGGGCGGAACGATGGTGAGCAACCGAATTGAAGTATTTATTACGAAGGAACGAAATACTTAATGGGTCGTTGGAGCAAAAAGGGTATCTGAAAAAACAAGACACATTACGTTGTGTAAAAGGAGTGGCAGCAGTCATTCCATATATAATTGTCTTCCTTGATGATGGAGGACCTCAGGAATTGCACCGACAGAGCATGTTTTCTCTTTAAATTCAAGCTTCTTAAAGATAAATTGTCGCCAAATATACAATAAGATTGAGGGCGATTCAAAAAGATATGGTATAGAAAAAGTGCTATTGACGTAGCTTGATTTTTACACAGTTTTTGTTTTTAACAGGAAAATTTTGCCAAAAACAATTCTCTCTCAATTCTCGCTTACTTTTTTCAGATAGCCTTCGAGAAATATTTCAAGCATTTTTTACAATAAATGTAAAACGTAAAGAACTTCAGTGTTTTTTTTTCCCCCCATTTAATTTCATTTTAATTTCAATTTATTTTAACTAAATTCAATTGAATTGAATGGAATTGACTACGATTAAAGCCGTCAAGTGAATGCCTTTGATAGAAATCGCTGTTTCACTTTGTGGAAAATCTCGCCGAACTTGTTGCATTTCCCTCGTACTTTAGTGCATTCATTTTACCTCCGTTTGTGGTGGATTTTTGTTTTTGTCTACGTCAGATTTCAGTTTCCTATGCTCTTTTGGGAAATTTTGGCACAATTTCAAATGCAAATCCATTTAATTAAAGTGATTTGAATGCAATTTTATTTGATGCCTGCCGAGACTTTGTGTGAGGGAAGGCACCTATGGGAAGGGTATGTATGTACTGCCATGGCAGTATACTGGAAACTGGATAGACAGCCACAGAATAATACCAAATTTTAAAGCAAATTGGCAATGATTAAGGCAAACGAAATTGAAGAGACGCTCCATTTAAGGAACACTGCAGGAATCCAATCACAGCAGAATGGCAACGACTTCAACTTAAGTTGAGTCTTACATAAATATGTTAAGGCATAATTTAGCTTGAACGAGCCTCCGAAATAATTGGTTTCGAATTCTCTTTCATATGTTTGCGCTTCTGTCCCATCCGACCCATCTGTATTTATCACTTACTCTCAGAGGACAGTTTAGCAATGACTCATAGGGCAACCAGATATGTATGTATGTATGTATGTATGTATATGATATTGGTTATTTTTTAAAGCAAGCTCATATTAAATGCAGAAGCATTTTTTTCTTTTCTATATGATTTACATTTCAAAAAAAAAAAATAAAACTTCTAGTTCACTTTGTTTATTTTTATTTAAATTTGTTCATTTTGTGTTTGATTTGATTTGAATTTTTTTTATGTCCTATTTTAAGACGGAAAAATCATATTTGAAAGCATATTTCTGGTTGCTAATGGAGAAATAACAGAAAACTTTTATCATTAGGTAAAACGTTTCACAGCTTCTAATGTTCATTCACATTAAATTTCTTCAAAAATTCAAATGTCAATTAACAGTTCAGGCTAACAAATTTTTTTTCTCCTAATTTTTGCCAAAAACTACGCAATGCAAATCTTTCGTTCATCTTTCGTGCATTAAAGCAATACGTATGGATGGGTTAAGAAATAATCTATTAAATAATATCTCCCTCTGTTTTTGTCTGCTCAAATTCTTATGATTGACATGCCCAATTGAGGTTAAAATTTGGCCATTTCGACTACTTTTCGATCTATTTATTTTTGGTCGAATTACCTTCCTAATGTCCAAACTTTAAAGTCGAAATGCCTTATTCATTGGATTTTGAATACCACTAAATTGCACTACCATTAACTCTTTAGTGGTAATGAAGAAACGAGTTTCACTATCACTAAACGTATAGTGAAATTAAATAATGCTTCACTATCACTAAACGTTTAGTGAAAATGAAATAAAGTTACACTGCACGATGCCTTCAGTGCTAGTGAAATGAAATTGCACTTCACTAAAGTTTAGTGCTAGTGAAAAAAGACTGTTTTTGAGGAAGTAAAATGCATTATAATTTGTTTCAACTAATCTTTTTGCCTTATTTAATACAATTATTTTCGAAATTCTTGTTTTTCTAGATCGACATAATGATTTACAAGGTAAACGGCGACTGAAACAATTTTATACTTGCCGATGATGACAGGAGTATTGAATCATTGTATTAAAAAATATTTTTGAAATAACATTCTTCATCTGCGCCAGTAAAGGCTCTTTTCTTTCGCTGGAATCGTAAATCGGTTTCGAGGCAAATCTCAGCGATTCGAAATGTTGGTTTTTATATAAGGCAAATAAAGATTAATTGAAACAAAATTGTAATGTATTTTACTTCCTCAAAAACCAGTATTTTTTTCACTAGCACTAAACTTTAGTGATAGTGCAATTTCATTTCACTAGCACTAAGGCATCGTGACAGTGTAACTTTATTTCATTTTCACTAAACGTTTAGTGATAGTGAAACTTTATTTAATTTTCACTATACGTTTAGTGATAGTGAAACTATATTTAATTTTCACTATACGTTTAGTGATAGTGAAACTCGTTTCTTCATTACCACTAAAGAGTTAATGGTAGTGAAATGCTTTTGCATTTATTATTTAATGCATTATGCCCAACCCTGATTATGGCCTATTATTACCACCAGCCGACTTCCATTCTATTCCCAACTTTCGACGAATCGACGCCGTGCAGACGTCATTTTGCCCTATATATGTACATACAATGTACAACTCTTGCCAAGTCTTATATAGATCCATGAGTTTTTTCACACAATTATAAACAGTTCTTGTAGGAATTCTAGCTTTTTCCCAGAATATAAGGCACTCTCGAATGACAAGATTTGCGCTTTTAGAGATCGTCAATTTCACTTCACGAACATTATAAAAGAGAACCGCAAGAACTTGACGATTAGATGGTAACTTTGCGCCTGTAATTTGATGCTTTACGCCACCAATTAAAAATATATTTGTTTTGTTACATCTGAGCTCCATTTCAGTCTTAGAAACATAAGTTTTACACATTTACTACTCAAAGCCAACAAACCAACTGGCTAAAGCTCAAAAAGTAATGCCAACTATATAAAAGATGTTCCCCAAATTTCGTAGAAACTCCCAAAATCCGTATGAAAATGTTTGAATAGCACACCACATCGAACACAAATGAAACGGAAACAAAATGAAAACATTTATCAGCCCTATTCTGAATAATTTATCGCGTGAACTTTTCCGAAAGTTCCAATAATTTTTATTGAAAATGGCAGAAAAGTTCTCGTGAAATATGTTTGAAAATGTAACACTTTTAAGCATTGAATTTTAATATGAATGCTCCCATTAAGGTATGCTTGTAAATTTTTACGGAAAAAATTTTCTTGTAGTTTTAAGTATTTTCCTGTAAAATTTCTTTCAAAATAGGATTTATTATTAACAAATTTTCACTATTTATCTCTGATATCGTGGTTGCATGGCCATATCTTCAAGAAAAATGCAGATTATCAATTTCATAATTTTTTAGTGCATACCCTGCAGGGGCTCAATTCGAAGAGACTTTATACCAGACTTCAAAGACAATTCGGCACGGGTTAACGTGATCCGATCCCAATAAAATTTATTATTTAAGCTTATAGGACCGAAATCAAAAAATTTAGGGGGTTAGCCTTAAAAAAAATTTAACTTTGTTTGTTAAGGGACACCCTAACATACATACATACACATGTTAGTTAATCCAGGAAAATATTATCACCTGAAATAGGGAAGAGTTGGGGAATTTAAATGCGTTAATATTTTTGAAAGGACACGTTACCGAATAGTGTGCCGAATAATTTACATTTTTGCCAATATAAAATTTAGGATGGAATTATTTATATCAATTATACCATTATATATAGGTACTTATATTGCTTATATGCATATATCCAGTAAACCCCAGTTGAAGAATGTTCTTGAAACTCTCTTTAAAGCTTGTCCCAAGTGATTAATTCCTTTAAAAGGATATTATTAACGCGAAAAATTGGAAGCCGTTTCACCCGTTAAGCTGCATGTCGCATCATGTTGAGCACTAATTGCTCAGAGAAGAATTATGACACGGATTAGTTAAATTTGCATGCTTTCCGCTAGCAAGGACCGAAGTTAGTCGACTTAATTGCAAACTGCAGGATTACATTAAATTTTTTCCATTCTGCCTTAATGGCGGCTCCAGAGCGCTTAAAGTTTCAACGTGTTTTTTTTTTAGTAAAAGCGAGATTTTTGTTCTCGGATTTTTTTCTACCTCGTTAAGGAAGTAATAAAAATGTCGTGACTTCAGTTTTCATTTTTGGTTCGTTTTTTCTTAAATATTTTATTTCATTTCTCTTTGCACCTTAATAAAATGACTTCCTAGTTCGTTTGCATGTATGTGCATATAAGTATATATATTTTAAGATCCTTCTGAACGTTTAAAAATCTCAAATATTTCAAACATTTCTGCAAGGCCATTTTAATATCTCGTCCCGTATCCTACGCATGCCATTATAAAAGGGTAAAAGAATTGCTTTCTTGAAGGCACTCTCCCACACACACACACACGCACACGCACACGCAAACGCATACAGAGGCACAGAGGGGAACATGCACATCCGCGGATGACTCCATGCTCGAGTATGGCATGACGTGAATGGAGATTTTGTTGGGGAACCAGGCAAGCAGCCATTTAAATGGCAAGTGCCTGAGCATTCGAGCTGCTGTTTTTCAAGTGCCAACTTAAGTTGTCTTAAGTGCGTCTTAACCTTTTGCTTTAATTACCTTCATACTCATTAGAAGATGACACTTGCTACTGTTTCTTCTATATTGCTTTCAACTGGCATTTCGAAGGGGAAAATTCTTCGTCCCTTTTTCATCTTCATTTTCTCTATTTTTTTTTTTTTGCCTCTGCGCTCGTATGTCCTTAGCCGTCCTCCTTGCCTTGTATACTTACTTTGCACTTGAGCTGGTGCTTCGCCTTAATGCTGTGATTCTTATTCAGATTCACAAGATCCTTTCATATGATATAAATTTTCCCATCACTTTCGTTAACCTTTTCCGTTTTCTTTTTCGTTTTCTTCGTCTCCAGTCTTCGTCTGCATTATGAATTGGAGCTATATTTTGACGTCTGTAGGTTTTGCAAAATATGCTACTTAAATCCGTTCAAGCCTTAAGCGACTCTTGGCATGTGAGGCTTAACAAGTCAAGGTAAGCCAAGAGCCAAGACAATTTGAAATTTAATTTTAAAGAATAATTCTCATTCTTATTTTCATTTTCATTTTCTTTTTCCCTTTTTCTCTTTTCCTTTTTTGTTTGTTTGTTTTTTTTTTCTATCTTTTTTGAAGAACAATTGATCTCTAAAGGGCAAACTCGTGTGATACAAGATGCGAGCACAAGATCCAAAAGGACGCCAGTGAAACCCGCTGATGACACGTAATGTGTGCAATAGTAACATTGCAAGGAATGATTTCGGAGAAAATTCAATTCACATTTTGAGAATGTGCATTTGATTTTTCCTCTTATGAGCAACTTAAAAGACGTTTCGTTTCCACGTCAAAAGGCAAGAAGTGAATGCATCAATGTTATGCACAGATTCTTCTCCGCTCAATGTATGTATGTATGTACTTTGTTAATACAAATGTATAAAATATTATGAAATCCAATGAGTTCCATGCGGATTCCACATGTGATGCCATGCGAAACGATGTTTTGCGCGAATCGCACAAGCAACTGAAGCCGAAGCCAAGATGAGAAATGTTAAAAAATTTTCCGCTTAAAGCTCAACATTTATGAAAAAGGAGGACAGAGTCAAGGTTGCTGCTTTACTGCCATTTAAACCTATTCAGGAAGTCATCTATTCATTTGTGTATGTGTGTGTGTGTGTGTGTGTGTGTTTGTATGTATGGAAAAACGAGAGCTTAAAACGTTTTATTTCGTTCGTACACTAAGCGCATTTCCTGGCACTCATTTTAACGCTTTCGATTGCTTCGCAAGCTCTTTTCATTTATTTTTCATTAGCATTCTTAAAAATGTTGCACTTGAACTTTTTCCGCAAACGACAAGTACGCATGCATACACACAAACATCCTCAGCCACGAACTCAAACACACACACACACACACACACACCAGGGATTCGTATATGTGTTCTTTCCTTTGTACCCAGCTAGAATTTTTTGAAATTTTTGATCAAAAGCGAGTCTTTTTCGAGTCGCCTTTCTGATTAAAAAGATCAAAAATGCGCTCGTTTTCTGATCGAAAATGATAATTTTGTCAGAAGAAATTGGAACCCTAGCCGCGACTCTTCTTAGGGAGTCATATTTGATATCATTTGCGAGTCGTTTTCGAGTCATATTTGTTATCATTTTCGAGTCTTCTACGATTCATATTTGCTATCATTTTGCAGTGTTCTACGATCCATATTTATAACACTGTGCAGCATTTTAGAGGTCATGTTTTGTAAACAAAAATTTGACGACTCAAGACTTGGGAGCTATAGGCCATACAAAATAAAATATGATAAAAAAAACACGTCAATTTTTAGGAGTTTTTGCAATTTGCACCTACTAGATAGAGTTTTTTCGGGTCTGTTTGTACTAAAACTATTTCAAATGAGTTCAGAGCTATGAATTGTGATAGAAAGGAAATCAAAATATTGCACGGATTACGAGATAAAGCCATAAGTAAGTGAGTAATTTAATTCTCGGTCCCACTTTTTGAAGTCTATTTTTAAAAAGAGAGTAGAGGTGACTTGACAAAACTGAGTATGAGGCGTTGTTATATTCACCGAGCACTTTCAAAAACAGACGTCAAATTTTTGTTTACAAAAATCGTGTCGCACTGTGTAATCAATTGCTTTCAGAAAATAAAAAAAATTTAAAAAATATTTTAAATCAATACAAACCTAGGAACTCTCGTTTTCTAGTCCTGTGCTCATCCAAATCGAAAGTCATGGAAATTTTTCGTTTATAACTTTCAAGTCAAATTCCATTCAATTCAATTTTGAGTCAAATATTGATTGCTCTATATTTTGTTTTTGTAATTTGAATACGACTCGCTTTTGAAACATATTGGAGAGTCTTTTTCGAGCCTTCTTTTAATTGTGCATGTGATCAATCATTTTCTAATCATGGAGGGGGCTCGAAAAAGACTCGTAAATTAATCTTCTCATAAAAGAGTCTTCCCAATGTTGGGTGGGTAAATATGCACGCGTATACGAATGTGCATGCGTGTATGTGTATGTGTGTGTGAATTTGTCTTTCGACGCTGCAACTTTCATTTAAGAAATGATTTTATGCATTTTAGTTGTGCATCTTAAGCTCAAGTGCACCTATAAGTAATGAGCTTTTTGTACTGTCAAACTGTCTCGATCCTGGTTGTATTGCTATTTTCTTTTTAAAGTCTTTCGCTTTTGCTTGTTTGGCAATAATTTAAGTCATTAAGAGTTTTATATCTAAATTAACAATTTTGACAATCATCTCAGTCGGATAACTAAACCACAGTCTTCAGTAATAATCTTGGAAGTTTTATTCGCTAAACTTTCGCCAAAATGGCCTTAAAACTGAAGAAAATTTATAAATCTTTCGAATGGTTGATATTCGGTCGGTCGGCAAAACATATCTTAAAACAATAGACAATTGATCAACACGCGATGCATCAGGAATCGAATCGACGGATAAGGCAAAATACCTAGCCAAAGAAGCCTCTTTTGAAATTTATGATCTGATCTTTTTTCCCATAATGTTAATGAACTCAGATCGTAGATCGTCTTCGATAAATAAGAAGAAACTCCTTTCCCAGCATCGCCCTGTCTAATAATACACGCAATCACATCGTTGTGTTGAAAATAAGGTATTCCGGAAGTTTTGTTTTGAAGTAATTTAGTGGTAAAAGGGCCTTAAGACCTTTTGAAAACAGCTGTCAAAATTTTCAAAAGAAAATTTTCGGTTTTTTTTCTTCACTAAATTGCGTACGGAGGGTTACAAAAAAAAAAACCCCCATCCCAAAATCGATATACTTCCTCTTCCCAATTTATTTAAAGCCCTCAAAGCTTTCAAATCCAGAAATGGTTTTGTAAGACCCCCAGAAAAAAATCTATAAGATACGGCACGTAACAAAGCTGCCAGGGAAACTAGCACGCCGCACAGTGCGGCCGCTTCATATATTTTTTGGGAAAAAATAGAAGGAGTGGTCGTAGAGCATTTGCATTTGCAAAAACACTTCTGTTGGCTTAATTAAGATATTTTGAAAAAATTTTGGAAATCCACCCACTGCCACGCCCACCTCCCATAACAGTGCACAAGTGAAAACTTCTGTTTTCGGACTAGAAATTCGGGACACTTCTTAATTGAGTTCTCCTAAAGGTAGGTAGGTAGGTAGAAGTGGCAGCTGCTTGCTCACTTAGGCACAGTAGGTTGGCCCGTTGTGGCACCACAAAAATGTCACGACACACCCCTTACACATCTAGTGGGGAAGCCAATTTGACTTCCTAATGAACCGCGCAATATCCTTGACTCTCAATTCGGACAGCTCGGTGAGACTGATGAAGAAGGAGTACCCAAGGAGAGACCGTCTTCTTCTTGCTAGGGCCGGGCATTGGCACATAAGGTGAAAGACAGATTCTTCCTCCTCTTCTGAGCGACAACTCCGGCAAAAGTCATTATTCGGTACACCTAGTGTAGCGAAGCAGCAGCGTGTCTGCCGAATAGGCAGTGACCGGTGAGTGTTGCCACCGTCTGGTGGATGGAGACGCTGCTTAGACTTACTAGCTCTCTGGACCGTCTCCTGTTCAGAGACGGCCAGGTTTGTCTAGCAACCCAGTTCTCCTAAAAAAAAGTTAAAAATATTGCGGCTGCCACGCCTACTTTGGGTTTAACGCCCATCGAAAGTTGCAGATTTTACATGTTTTTATTTCCTATCTAGCATTATATGGAACTTTCACATAAATTAAAGAATTTTAATTTTTTCCAAGAGCTTAAACATTGGCTGTCTTCATTCAAAAGAAGATAATACCCTCAACAGCATTCCGCGAACGATATTAGCCTTCGAAATCACCGAAAATATCTCACAAATGCATTCCGCTTTTTTTAGTAAAGCATGCCAAGTTTAAGTGTGTCATAGAAAGATATTGATGTTAAATGTGTTTTTTTTTTACATTGAAATGTTATTAAATTTCGTTACGCCTACATATTCGTAAACAAAAATAATGTTTCATTTATCAATCGTTCCATGTTTTAATAACGTAAGACCTAAAAGTATGCCCCATTTTTTGTCTTATTGAGCATTTGTATCGAATATTGCTGTGACTTTTGAAATTCAAATCGATGTTACTTACAGAAAAGGTATTAGAAGGTGAATTTTTTTGTTTAGATTGAAAGTATAGACTCGTACCTTTCATTTTTATATAGTAAGATGGCTAAGCAAGGCAAAGCACATAAAGTTTTTTCCGAACAAAAAACGAGAAGTTGATATTTTTTACTCTAATTTCTGGCAAATTATAATAATTATTCTACTTTTCCAATTTTAATAATTTTTTTTTTTTACATGAAAGAGTAATTGCTATAGTTCCACCAAAAAATAAAACAAAGGCAATAGCTTTGGATTTTCACATAAAAAATGTTCTCTATTTGGACTACAATTTTCATCTGAAATTTATTGAATAACATTCCCTTGATTTTTGTTATTTTTTTTAATAAATAAATTCAATCTTCATAAAAAAAATGTCGAATTCCTCATATCCAAACATTTGTTTACAAAAATAAATCATTAAAATTTTGAAATTCAAAAGTTGAAAAGGTTTTTCCACCGATGCCCCACTGTGCGCGCCGCGGCGTACTGGAAGCGTGCTAAAGCTCTGGGTTGTGCGCAGAGCGGCAACAGCAGGCATAAAGCGCTTTAATTATCGAATCGACATACAGACAGCAATTGGGGATTCGCGAACTTGTTTCCACTGTTCAACTAGAAAATATCTCAAATGCCACGCTTCAAAAATTAAACGCAGCTCAGGCAAAAGACGTTCATGTGAACATGAAAGCAGGAAATTTGATTCGAACATTTTCCAAATTGAAAGTTTGAGTGAACGATTTCGTTTTTCAATAAAACTCTTTAGAATTATGGCAGCTACATTTCCATTTATTTTTTGATTCGAACCGAGGAGTATTTGACAGCGTGGAAGTTGTATGGCAGGATGCACAAGATCAAGACAAATCAGCTGGCGTATAATGAGAAAGAAGAAGACAATATCGATATGACCTCATCGATTGGCGATCTATATAGATTAGACCTTTAAGCCATGTGATCGAGAGACAGCCACGAAAGAGCGAGACAACCGAAAAGAGAGTCAACACCAAAATTTTTTCACACATTTTTGGCTCCATGAAAAAGCTACTGCTTTATTTCGATATTTTTTGTCCTTTCAATAATCATTTAATTGCCATACAGAATTTAAAAAAATCAAGTAAGGGTGTTATAGTCAGGCGAGCCTGACAATAGAATACCCGACACAGACACACATGTTCAAAAAAAAACCGCCGAAATTTGATATTTGAACATGTTTAAAGGCAAGTAATACGATTTCAAAAAATTGGAAAAGTGGGCGTGGCAGAAGGGCGTTTTTTGAAAATTCTCTCCTACACCCGAAATTCAAATGGGACTTGAACGAAATTTGGCACTTATGCCTCCCCAAAATTTTTTTCGATCGGACCATTATTAAGGGTACCTCTAGTACTAGGGTCTGTCACAAAAATCCCAAAAATGCCTCAAAAGCATTGAAATATTTCAATGAAACTTAGAATTTGAGCGTATATATAAGGGTCCGATTAGAATTCCAAAAAAATTTGAAAATTGGGCGTGGCAAAAGGGCGGTTTTAATTTATAAATTTAACAAAAGTCGGTATATGGGGCTCCTTATGCCCTTAAACAGCTCTTGATATTAAAAATTATGTGTCTGTGTCGGGTATTCTATTGTCAGGCTCGCCTGACTATAACACCCTTACTTGTTTTATGTTGTTGCTGATTTCTCGGCTTTTCATTTTTTTGAAAATTATTTCAAAAATATTTCTTCTCTCATCTAAAATTAGACCTTTTTGATGTATCGTTTTCAAAAGCTCGTCAATGTCCAGAGCATGGCATCGAGGTTAGAGGCGTTTTAATATCATGTCTTCATTTGAGCTCACTACTTGAGAGCGATATGGTCTTAGTTACCGTGCGGTGCTGATGAATCGTTTAGCATAGTTTTGTAGTCTTATAAACACAAGTTTTTACGAAGCAGGCCCGCAGCAATCCAAATTTGCGTGGGGGAGACGACATTTTTCGATTTTCCCAATTTTTGGTTTTCTTCATTTAACGCAGAAAACGCGTTAGGGGAATTTTAAACCCATGAGGGGAAAAGCCCCTGGGATGTTGCGGGTCTGTTACGAAAAATTCCCTCTTAAGTTGGACTTGTTAAAATGATCTACTAACTTCACAAAGAGCTTTTCAGAATCTAATTCTCAAAAGCAAGTAGCGCAGACGGCACTCGCAGACGAACAGGCAAACCGCTGTACGCCTCTTCTGTTTGCGGAAGGCAGCAAGCCGAAAATAAGGATCTTTATGCAGTAAGAAATTAAGTACTGCATATTATTTTGTGTCTTAAAAAGAGCTTTTAAACGTTTGCATGAGCTGTACTACCTAGCACAAATGCCCTAGCTCGTATGCTACGAGAATAATGAACGAAATGAAGATTTATTGAGAGCAATAATGGCTAACTTGAAAAGTAAAACTCTATGAATTGCCCAAGCTAGCACATAGCAACACATCGAGCACAAAACACACGCAAGCGCATGAATATTTGGATTTGCGCAGGCAAACTTTGGCATACATTTGCACACATTGCAGTCAAAGTCCTTTTTCGTATC
Organism: Chlorops oryzae; assembly: GCA_020466095.1. Lineage (NCBI taxonomy): Eukaryota > Metazoa > Arthropoda > Insecta > Diptera > Chloropidae > Chlorops > Chlorops oryzae. The sequence continues at coordinate 48,661,687 of CM035806.1, forward strand.
TAAGCCCGAAGGCATTGCATGGAAATGGCGCTGCGTAGCAAGCAAGAAATCAACGCCGCAAAGGGTATCGAATGCTGGGCCACACAATGTTCTCACTGTTTCCCAGAGACAGAGGTGTTAATCCTGTAGCTATATCGCATTGGAATTTAAGTCGATTTGAGGCTTTTGTTAGGCCAACTAAGATTTATGAGGCACAGTTCACAATGGCAATGTGCCCTTTGGGAGAATGGGGCATTGTACGAGAATGTGAAATGAAACGAAATGAAATGAAATGGAAGTGGCAGTGGAGCTTAAGAGGGAGCAGGAAAAGGAAATGGAATTGGAAATGCCTGTATGGAAATGTATTTGGACAAGAAACAAATGTGAAAGGTTAATAAATTATCGTGTTGGATCGTAACGATATAAAGCAATGCCATACATATTTCCGTAAGCATGCAGTCTATAGTTTTTGTTTTTTTGTTTTGTTTTCTTTCAAAGTCCGACTGAAGAGCCAAATGATGAAATATGGGCATTTTTCATGAGTGAGGTTAAGGCTTTGCGCGTTGATGCTTTCTAAATGCGACGATAATGTCAAAGTGAAGTTTTCGTGTTTCCATGTTGAAAGATTTTTTTTTTTTTTAACGAAATTTCTTCTCTTCGATACGGCAAAAGTTAAATTGAATTTTGACTAAAGAAATAAAGAATGCATTCGTCGTTTCTACATGAAAGTTTTTTTTTTTTTTTACTTTTTCGTATGTGATTTTTTTCTTAACTTTTTAAGGGGATGGTATAGTTTGAAAAAAATGTTGGGTAGATTTGTTAGCGGAAACGAAGATACAGCATTTCAAAGCGATTGGCCCACCTGCATTCAATTTCAATTTGTTTATTTATCTCCTAGTACAGGAGAACTTTGTTCTCATAGTTTTGTACTAGTCAATCATAGCTTTATATGACGAACTTACGAACTAACATGTTATTTCGAATTTCAAATTACAAATTTTAAGCTATAATCCATAAACTCTAAATTCCACTCTGATATTAATTATTGAGAAAAATTATCAGCTGCTTTTTGAAGATCTTGGCATTGCTAAGGTATTGGAGTGGAGAAGGCAAAGTGTTCCAGAGGCGAATTGCATTTATGAAAAATTGACGTTCCGATATCAAGAAATGATATCTAACAGGGAAAATTTTATTATCTCTACTGGATAATGTGAAGCGTAACCTGTTACATATATAAATATTCAGGAGTTTTTGTTGATACTATTTTATGCAGAAGCAGCAGTGTGCGGATTTGAAATACATGATCAAATGTAAGCCCAAAAATGGATTTACTCAGCGTAGAAATATGATCAAACCTACGTCGTTTGAAAATATAACGAGTAATGTTATTAAATAACACATTCATTTTCATTCTGCCAATAGAGTCGCAGCTTAAAAAAAATTTCAGATCCATACAAGAGAGTTGGTATAAGAAGTGCTTTAGCTAAGGCCAACCTTATTTTAAATGGTGTGAGGTACTGAGTAGCCCATAAAGTACGTAGCATTCCATACACTTTTCTTTCAACACTGAAAATATGATTATTCCATGTAAGAGTTCTGTTAAAGATGATGCCAAGGTTTTTTGCGGTCTCTACATAGTTGATGTTATCATTATTGAGAATTATGCGTGGCAGTGAGCTAATTTCGATCCTTCTTCTACTGATAACTAGGCATTTCGATTTGGATGGATTAATACATAAGTTGTTTTTTATGACCCATTCGTGTATTCTTAAAAGATCAGAATTTAAACGACTAATGCTTGCATCAATTTTGTCACGCGAGAAAGTTGAATATAATTGGATATCATCCGCATATATATGCATTTGCGAATGTCTTAAGACATGCGGGAGATCATTAATATATAGATTAAATAACAATGGACCCAAGACTGATCCCTGGGGCACACCTGTGTATACATTCAGAGGAGAGGATGTATAGCTCTCATTACTGTCTCCTCATCGTATGGTATGATTTAATAAGGCTAGTAGCAGAAGTAGAAAAGGAATATCCCAATTGTAGCATTTGTTCGGGAACAAAAAAACACTTTGAATCGGTTTTGTGGAAAAAGAATTTTTTGATGTCGGTGAACACGATGCAGCAAAATCTATTTGACCGATCGATTAAAATTTTTTTAAATTTTTCTTCACATAAATACGCGGGTAACATCGTGGCTCATTTTGTTTTCCGATTTAAAAAAAAAATAAAATAACCTAAATTTTTAAGCGAAAATCGCATTTTTTTTCTTTCAAAACACTACCAAAAAAAAAAACAAAAAAATTAAGAAAAAGGGCCACAATATTACCTCCGGACATCAATTTCATTTTAAAAACATGTTTTTTTTTCTCAGATGATCCGTTAACCCTCTATCGTGTCCACCGCAAAGCAACATTTTTCGAGCGGCCTCCGGAGAATCGCTGCCACCGATATATTTATCGATAATTTCGATTTTTTTTTCCAAGTATACTTTAAATGACAAACTATAAGATGTATATGAAATAAATACACCAACATTATTCATGTCTCCACAAAAAAATCATGAAAACATGCCATTTTTCGGCTTTAAAACTATACCATCCCCATAAGAGATTTCGTATAGTTATACCTTGGTTTACTTCCATTCTCATGAAGTTGAGATAAATATAAAAATGTGAAAAGTAAAAGAAAAATAGTATTTTTAAAATACGATGAAAACCCATTCTGAGTTCTATTGAAAAGGCTTTGTTTCTATCCTATTGAAAAGGCGATAAGGAAATCGAAATGGAACTATTCTTCTCAATTTTTATCCGTTTGTTCTTTTCTATACTTTTTCCGGTTTGGAATTTTCATCCTCCTTCTTTCAACCCAAAGCAAATAGCAAAATTGCATAAAAATACCTTTCCACGCATATTGCATTTTTCGAAGCATATTTTTACGGGCACGAATTCCAAGCAACATCGGTATTTCCACCTTTCATCGACTTACCGATCTGCATCTTATTGATTTTCCACCTTCGATAACAAAGACATTATTATGCAGAATCGCAACGAGGAAGAATAAAGCAAAAAAAAAAAAAAATTTTTTTTAAATTAAGGGAAAAACATAAATTTTTGTTTCGAACGGGCGGCGTTCTGCTTCGCCTCGCCTCGCCACGGCTCGCCGATTTTCCTGCGTACGGCTCCAAAAGGCACATCGAGTATGCTGATGGCTTGCTTTTGTTGTTTTTATTAGTGTATTGTGCTCGTATTTGATTATGGTCGCTTGAATTGCCGTCGTTGGTGCCGGCGCTGTCCTTGTGTCGCCAAAGGCTCTAAAATTCTGAATATCGAAACGACGTAAAGCCTTTTGGTATTTGGGCTTTCATTGTTTGTTGCTTTTTATTCAAGGAAGGCTGAGGTAAATGGAAAACAAGAAACAAGAACGAATGAAAACATAAACAACGAATTCTAAAGGAAGCTTTTTGGGGCCAGCTTCAAAATTCACTTTTGTTGTTTTGAGTTTGTTTTTATACCCGACAAACTCTGTGTCGAGGGTATATTGCGTTTGTATGGTTGTGTGTAACAACCAGAACCAGTCGAGATAGACCATATAAAATGTATATAGAAATGATCAGCGTCACCAGGAGATTCGATTTAGACATGTCCGTCTGTCTGTCTGTCTGTCTGTCTGTCTGTCTGTCTGTTGTATACAGTTATCTTACCGAAGGAGTTGAGCTATCTTGACAAAATTTGGTATGCGTGCTCACGGGGACATGAAAAAGAACAAGTTCGAGAATGGACCCGATCGGAGCATTTTTAGGGGTACCTCCAGTCCTAGGGTCTGTTACGAAAATCACAAAAACTGCTTTAAAATCGGAGTTTTTCGAGATATTTTGTTGAAATTTGGTATTTGAACATGTTTAAAGGCAAGTACTGTGATTAAAAAAAATTGGAAAAGTGGGCGTGGCAGAGGGGCGTTTTTGGTAAACTCTCTCCTTCACCAGAAATTCAAATGGAACTTGAACGAAAGTCGGCACTTATGCTTCCTTTGTAGCCATAAACATCCTCCCAAAAAATTTGCTAGATCGGTCCATTATTAAGGGTATCTCTAGTACTAGGGTCTATCACAAAAATCCCAAAACTGCCTCAAAATCGGACTTTTTCCAAATATTTTTCCGATTATAATTTTTAAAAATTGGACAAGTGGGCGTGGCAAAGGGCGGTTTTTGTAAATAAATTTAACAAAAGTCGGTATATGGGCCCCTTATGACCTTAAACACCTCTTGATATTGAAAATTATTTGAACATGTGTGTATGTGTCGGGTATTCTATTGTCAGGCTTGCCTGACTATAACACCCTTACTTGTTTTTTTTGTCTTTTTCGTTTTCGAAAATACGTTTAAGCCTAAATTCGATTTGGGGCGTTCGAATTGATGTTTCCCTTTGCCTTTGCCATTCTCTTTGCTTTTGTTTTTGCCTTTTGCACTGAGCTCTGTGGTGGATACAACTAAAATACTATAATACCTCCGTCAAAAACTATTTTTCTTAGACTGAAATTTGATCTCTGGTAAATAGTGAAAAAAGGGATGCTTCAAAGTTTAGGGATTCCTTTTTTTTTTTTTTTTTGTTCGGAATTTTCGGAATGTCTGCGGATGTGAAAATTCTAGTTATTTCACATACGTCAAGGCGTGTTGATAAACTCCTTTTTAGGCACTCCAAATTAAGAACATTTCAACTCAAAGGTTTGTTCAATTAAGTTATTTCTAGCTTGGAAAATTTAATTTCGAGAAATTTCCCCACATAAAACAATTCTTCGCGATCGCACAATTGGACATTGTCGTTTGTATTTTGGACGAGTTTCATTGTAAAAAACATAAATAGAATGAACATCTCAATTTGCTGTGAAAACTGAACGGCGAACAGTAGGGAACTTGCCGAAAAAAATCACTTTTTCGACTAATGTTATTCAAAAATCTAATGATGCAGTTTGATAAAGGGTAGTTTGGCTAAAAGAAATCTGAAATTGGTTTCCCTAAAATGTTATATTTTGCTTTCGAAAGAGTTATGCGAGTTCAGCTGAAAATTGTAATGCAAAAAGTAATGAAAATTTTCATGTAATTTAGTACCGTGTGTATGGAAGAAATGATTGCTTATGCAGTTTGATTGAATGAAGTTTTTTCTTCTTTCAGTTTCAGCAATAAAAATCCTCAAATTTTAGCAATATGTTGAAAACTTACAAATTAGCTAACAGAGCTATGCAAATTGCAACGCAATTTAGCGAAAAAAGCTATAGCTATGGGCCTATGGGAGGTACCCCTAGGGTCTGACCGATTTGAATAATTTTTAGCACACGTCTATATTTTTGTATAGCCAACATTCTGACTGAGTTTCGTAAAAATCGGATGACTTTTAGAGGTAGCTACCATACAAAGCTATAGATATGGGCCTATGGGAGGTACCCCTAGAGCTTGACCAACTTTGACAACTTTTTGTTTTTTTCTTAGTTACATTCATAAAAACAAGTGTGCCAATTTTTACTTTCATTGTACTTCTTCTTCTACTTTTTTTCGAAGAATTGTATGAGGCTTCCCCACTGTGCGGCGTATGCTTTATTTAAATTCAATTAACTACGTCACTCATACGCAGGGATGTGCCCACCACACCGACCAAACTATAAGCTGCACTGAACTATACCCAACAAACCAAAGTGTAAATGTTAGACAATAAATTATTTCAAAAAACTTTTTGTAAGCATAATATATAAGTGATTTATAAAAACTTACAAAAATCCTTATAAAAAACGTTTTGTAACTCTAAAATCCACACATTTAAAAATCACTTACAAATATTTTTAAAATAAATCTTTTATAAACATTAAATATAAACTATTTACAATTGCTTATAAAACGCTTGCTTTGCTAGCATTAACAAGCTTTTCAAAACTTGTCTTGCTATAAAAAAAAGCACCGCTATGAATCAAATTCTTAAGAATTTTTGACAAACCGCGAGTATTGCAGTCTTTTGCTCTTGCGCTTGTTTAGTTTATGTGGAAATTTCAAGTGACAAGCATCGCGTGCGCATAAAAGGTTATAAAATTAAAAATTATAAAAATAATTAAAATTTAGGTTAGGCTGTTTGACTAGAATAAGGTCCTTTTTACATTTTACTTAAAATGTTTGTTTTATAAAAATTTAATAAATGCTTGCTAAAGAAAAATGTGTTTGTTTTTTTGGAGAAAAGAATTTGTGCAAGCTTGGAAAACGTTTAATAGCTCACTTACAAAACATTTTCTTGTAAATAGGAAGTGTTCGTTTTTACAAGTTATTTTCAACCGTATATAAAGAACCTTTAGAAAGCATTACAAAACATTTAAAAATATAGTTTTCAAAGGGAAAATATAAGCTTACCAAATGTCTTTTGCAAGCACTACAAAACTTTAAAATAAACGTTTTGTAAACAAAATGATAAGCTTATAAAAAGGGTTGCCGTTTCGTTGGTTTTTCGCTTATACTGATATGTTTTTAAAACGAACTTCAAAGGTTTTGGAAAGTTATTGTAAGCCTAGGCTTGAGTTGACAAGCTTTAAAAAAGCTTATTTTTAGTGAAATTGTTTGTTGGGTACCTGGCGCTGGAGAGCATGCGAGTGTACGTTACGTATACGCACTGAGAACCTACCAAATACCCCACGTTTTTCAAAATTAAAATTCGCTTTTAACTTTCACATTTGTCATCCGATCATTGAGTTCTGTAGCTTTAAACGTTCGTTACGATTGTACTAAAAATCCGTATGCCTAATATTTGGATAATTTGCACTAGTTGCCGAGATATGTCTCGAGAAGTGAGTGAAAGTAGCGAAAAAAATCTATTTATGAAAATTCCCACAGATAGAATTCAAAATTTGTATATGGTCTAATGGAGAAGAGGTCTTAAAATAAGATATATTTTACGAATTTCGCTGAAACAGGCCTATCAAAAATTCTTCAATACAACATGACATATATATATATACATATATAAACCTACATATTTGTATTCGCATTTGTATCATTTCAAATAACCACGCAATTTTAAGGTTTGATGTGGAATAAAGAGCAGGAAATACCTGCCATTGCAGAGAGGATGCTTGTTAAATGTTTTCCATTTAATAATGGTTCCTCATATTTGGTTTAATATAATTCATTACTGAAACCTTATTAAGTTTAAGTGCATTAAATACACTGACGTAAATGCATAAAGAGGATAATTATAAATCCGGAAAAGGTGGCAACTTTAGAGCAGAGCAGAGCAGAGCAGATTAAAATGCAGTAAGCTATGCGTCAAGCTTACAGCTCGCATGATATTGATAAACGTTGAGAAGTCCTGCAGACCGCACAAAGTGAGCTCATTAATCAACGATACTTAATTAACTTGGTTGGAAAAGAGACTGAACTTTATAATAGCTGTTGCCCTTGTCCTGGGCGTGACAAAGGGCTATTTGTTGCAATATTCTACCGTAGTGATAAATGAGCTCAAATTAAGTTAATGCGGTAGGCATTAAGAAAATTTAGGCAATTCATATATTAAATATTCCCATTCAATGCATACTATGTTATACATATGTACTATATACATATATACATACATATTCAACGCTCTAAGCGGGTGTAAGATTCATTCATTATTTGTCAGGCGAAAAAATCTTTACCCGATCATTAAAAAACCCGATCTCGTTGAAATATTTTGCAGTGCATCACAATACTGGGTAGAACGATTTCAATATGTACATACACAGATATTTGTGTTATTTGATTTAAGGCTTGAATTCCAGTGAATATTGTTAAAAGAAAGCATTCATGCAACTCAATCGTATCATACTTTTAGGCGTATCGTTTTGTATGTTAAGCTTGTTTAAGCCGTCCAACATGTCACGCAATGGCAATAAGTCGATTCAGGGCGAAGCAGATCGCCACTTCCAATGAAAAAGAGAAAAACTATTTAAACACAAAATGTGCCAGGATAACAATTGAATAAATCCGAGATAACATTATCAAACGATAATGATTGTAACCACTTTGTTGTATGGACAAGAACAATTGTGGCTGGGAATAAATTACTGAATTTACAAATTACGCAGATTTGATTTGTTGCCATAACCACAAAGCATTGATTGCGTGAATGGGAGCGAACAGGAAAACAGGAGCCAAGGTGACAGGGGTAGCTATTTATTGAAAGTATATTTTCTCAGAAGAGGATGCTTTGAGCACAAAATAGCTTCGTTAATAGAAATTAATAGGTATATTAATTATTGAAATTACTCAAATTATAATTTGATCACATAAACAATAAAGTCCTGCAAGTATGTTCTTTGAATTTGAATGAACTGTAAGGAATCGTGCACTTACGTTTGTCAAAGAGAAATACCGTTGGGTCTGGATGATGGGTTGATGGATCCACGTGGAAAGATGTCCAATGCGGGGCAATACGTAGGGGCTGGTTATATGAGCGCGAATATACCATACATATATAATATTTCATTGAATATATCCGGAACGGGCCAATAGTTTTCCATATTTGCGTTTTACTTTAAACTTATCGATTTCGTTCAATTAATGTTATGAAGTGAATATGTATAAGAGATTTACAGCTAATGAAGTGAAGTGCATAGCTCACTGAGGTAACCGGTGTGTAGCCCGTTACGACGAAAAACGGACACAATTGTAAAATTAAATTTGCATTTAAATTTTCAACAACCAAAATTGGCATTTCATCTTTCGGCATGCAATTAACTATATGCTTGTATTTAATCGAATGATTCTGGACAGTAAAAAGGCTTTTTACAGCTGAGTAGGATCATCAGTATTTCAGTAGAAATACATATCTTCAATCAATCAAACAATATTCTGAAGTTTTGCTCAATTATGTTAAAGCATTCCGATCTCAAAATACTTCAATTCGGAATATGACTGAAGAAGAATTGCAATTCTTTTTGCATAGTTTAAAGAATAGAAGTGAAGACCGCATTTGAAGCGATCGATTTTTGGGAATTATTTGAACAGACTTTTTTTTTTTTTTACAGAAAAGTTTAGGATTTTCGTAAATTCAAAGCTTATAGCGATCTAAAAAAAACAACAATGGTTGAGGTAAAGCCAGTCCGTCTTTCGTTAGCCTTATTGAAGGACTTGAGCTGTGTTATTTAGAATTCAGAATGAGAAGGTCCAGGGAATTGAGTAAGTGTAAGTGTGAGACGAAGATTGATTGATTTAAATATTTTGGAGGACATAGGTAAGCAGTGACAAAAATCAACCAGAAAACTGATTAAATCAAAAGGAAAAGAATACAAAACGGCTTCAACAAGGAATGTTTTTATTTTAACAATTTTTCTTGTTGGAAAAAATAAAGATTTTCGTTTTGAATCAACCATATTTCCGGTTGAATTGACATGATAATTTTCAAAAATGGATTTAAATTTAAATTGTTGAACTAACCACGGACATAATTGAAATGACAAGATAATTTTTAAAATAAAAAAAAATTTTCTAAAATACCTATGCAAGAAGAAATGTCAAAATAAATTTAATTAACGTTCAAGTCAAATGGCCACAGAGCACTCTGCTGAACATAACCCCAAAAATAGCCATCGGATGGACAGCATCCGATTTTGTCAATCCGTTGTAGTGACTGCTTTCGCAATGCTTCAAAAGTTCTAGGATTTATAATTATCTTATATGTCCTACATTATAAAACAAATGAGAATTAAACCGAACGTAAAGAAATGTAATCAAACAAAATTCCTCTTAAATCAACCAAAAATCTTGTTGACTCAACATTTTTCTTTTGAAATTTTCGTTCTGCTCGAAAATCAAAAGGACTGTGAATAACAATTCGCCCTTTTAAAAGAAATCATGTTTACGTTCACTCAGTGTGCAAACTTAAAGTTAATAAAAATCTAATCTTAAAAAAAAAATATGCATTGGAATGAGTTCAGAGGAGGTCCGAATTTTCAGAAATTTCCACAAAATTTTCCTTTGAGTCGAAATTATTTATTATTCAATAATGGTTTCAATGTTTAAAATAACCTCTCTGCTGAAATTTGTCCATATTTACACCCTGTTCACAAAGTGAGTCTAAAGACCATTTAGAACATTGAGCGTGTTTGCGTGCTACGCTGAACTGGCCAATATTAAAAGAATATCTTTTTTTTTAGCAAAAACTTTTCTCCATTGTTCAATCGTTGTTATCAAATTAAAATGAACTGCAAACTAGCCTCAGGGAAGGCTGTGTTCCAGAAATCGGAGAAAGCGAAAATAGATACATACATTTCTAGCATCAAATAAGTATCTCGGAGCAACTGAATTCAGAGCGCACAAACAGAAGCCGAACTATAGTATCATAAAATATGAAAATATGGCAAAAAAAGATTTTTGCAATAATAAAGTTGTCTGTTTTTATGTTCATATTGCTCGTTTATGATATCGAAAACGCATTTGTGGGAAAAATATGTTTCTACAGGGCCAACAAAAAACCTATCAGCTCTATTCAAATTTTTTATGTAAAATTCGAAAGTTTATTTTTTTCCTAATGCCTCCGCGTGCATGAAATACAATATGAATTAAAGTAATATATGGCTCGACTTACCAGCTTTCCGTAGAAGTTCTCATATAACGAATCGGCGCTGATATCGTGGCTTCACTGTAACGAGAGAGGAAAAATAATTTCATTAGTTTCTTGCGAGCCCGTGTGTTCTCGAAAAGCATAAAAAAATTCATTTCTAAAATTCGCTAAATGTTTTGTGACATATTCATACGCTTGTCAAACTTTTCTGACAGCCCACACAGAAGCAAAAACTTGAAAGCATTGAAAATGAATTTCCCGAAAAGAGGAAATTTCAAAATTTTGCAGACACGCGGGTGCCAAGGTCTGTTTTTTCTTTCAATTTCAACGGTGACTCAAATGGATTATTATTTAATTTCTTTTTTCAACGACTTAGTGCAACTATTAAGTTCAAATGGTTTGTTGATGCACGAATAGCGGAGTAGAGCTTTCATCAAAGTCTCACACAAAGCAGAACGCCATAACCCAGCGGTAATTTGTATAAGGCCTTAAAACATGTTTGATTTTAAGAACATACTGGGTGTCCAGGCAGCTCGTCTGTGTCGACGCTATATTGTGTTTGTGTGGTTGTGTGTAACACCCAAAACCAGTCGAGATAGACCATATAAAATGTATATAGAAATGATCGGTATCACCAGGAGATTCGATTTAGAAATGTCCGCCCGTCTGTCTGTCTGTTTTTCTGTTTGTCTGTTTGTCTGTTTGTCTGTTTGTCTGTTTGTCTGTTTGTCTGTTTGTCTGTTTGTCTGTTTGTCTGTTTGTCTGTTTGTCTGTTGTCTGTCTGTTGTCTGTCTGTCTGTCTGTTTGTCTGTCTGTCTGTCTGTCTGTCTGTCTGTCTGTCTGTCTGTCTGTCTGTCTGTCTGTCTATCTGTCTATCTGTCTATCTGTCTATCTGTCTATCTGTCTATCTGTCTATCTGTCTATCTGTTTATCTGTTTATCTGTTTATCTGTCTATCTGTCTATCTTATCGAAGGAGTTGAGCTATCCGTCTGTCTGTATACAGTTTTCTCCAAGAAGTTGAGCTACATCGACGAAATTTGGTATGCGTGCTCACGGCGACATGAGTAAGAACAAGTTCGAGAGTGGACCCGATCGGACCATTTTTAGGGGTGCCTCCACTACTCCAGGTCTGTCACAAAAATCCCAAAACTGCCCCAAAATCAGACTTTTTCGAAATATTTCAATGTAATTTAGAATTTCAGCGTATATTTAAGCCTCCAATTAAAATTCCAAAAATTTTTGACAAATGGGCGTGACAAAGAGGCAGTTATCATAAAGAAATTGAACAAACGTCGTTATATGGGGCCCCCATAAAATATTAAAAATTATTTAAACATGTGCGTCTGTGTCGGGTATTGTATTGTCAGGCGCGCCTGACTATAACACCCTTAATTGTTTTAATATGCGATACTTCATGTCAAGGGCTATGTTTTTTGTTCTTGAACCATTTGTTTAAAATGTACCGTTATTGAATTATGGCACTTTAAAAAAGGATGATTTTATAAAAAAAATACTAGAAATTTTCAAAATCTTTCCTTTTTTCTAAACAAAATGTGTCCTCTTTTAAAGTGCTGTAAGTCAATAACGGTATATTTAATATGAATTATCCCACCCAACATTTGGAAGACTGTTTTATGAGAAGATTAATTTGCGGGTCTTTTTCGAGCCCCCTTCACGATTAGAAAAAGATTGATCACATGCACGATTAAAAGAAAACTCGAGAAAGACTCTCCAATATGTTTCAAAAGCGATTCGTATTCAAATTACAAAAACAAAATATAGAGCAATCGCCAAATAATCACGTAGCGGATTGAAATAATGATACATTAACATTGTTGCATATACTTATATTATTACTAATAATTATAACTCCATAATTGAATTGAATGGAATTTGACTTGAAAGTTATAAACGAAAAATTTCCATGACTTTCGATTTGGATGAGCACAGGACTAGAAAACGAGAGTTCCTAGGTTTGTATTGATTTAAAATTTATTTTTAATTTTTTTTATTTTTGGAAAGCAATTGATTACACAGTGCGACACGATTTTTGTAAACAAAAATTTGACGTCTGTTTTTGAAAGTGCTCGGTGAATATAACAACGCCTCATACTCAATTTTGTCAAGTCACCTCTACTTTCTTTTTAAAAATAGACTTCAAAAAGTGGGGCCGAGAATTAAATTACTCACTTACTTATGGCTATATCTCGTATTCCGTTCAATATTTTAATTTCCTTTCTATCACAATTCATAGCTCTGAACTCATTTTAAATAGTTTTAGTACAAACAGACCCGAAAAAACTCTATCTAGTAGGTGCAAATTGCAAAAACTCCTAAAAATTGACGTGTTTTTTTTATCATATTTTATTTTGTATGGCCTATAGCTCCCAAGTCTTGAGTCGTCAAATTTTTGTTTACAAAACATGACCTCTAAAATGCTGCACAGTGTTATAAATATGGATCGTAGAACACTCCAAAATGATAGCAAATATGAGTCGTAGGAGACTAACAAATATGACTCGAAAACGACTCGCAAATGATATCGAATATGACTCCCTTAGAAGAGTCATTTTTGATTTTTTAATCAGAAAGGCGACTCGAAAAAGACTCGCTTTTGATCAAAAATTTCAAAAAATGCTAGCTGGGATTTTGTAAATTCGAAAAGAATCGGAGTACAATAACTAATAAACAGAAAAGCAATGTATGTATCATCATCTAAACATTGTTTTGTGCATTGAAAAGATAGGGAAAATATAAGGATTATTTAAATATTCTTGATTATAAATTACCTACAATTAAAGGTAATGCAAAACGGAAGGCCTTACCTTTCCGATGACATCACCGTGTTAAAAAAAAATGTATGATTCGATCAATATAAATTGCATTATACATATATTCTTTTTTGCCTTACTACGAGTAAGTATGCCCTACGTTTTCCCACTGGCGACTTATGTTAATGCCAGCGTTAAAGTATTCATTGAGCTTAGTTTCAGTTTGTCTGCAGGCAGGTATTCGGTTATGCCTTTAAGACTCACTATCGCGATTCAGTATGTGTAATTTAATTTAAAAACATTTTTTTTTTGTCTATAAAGGAAATGCTCGCAATGATTTTATCATGAGAATATTGTGAGTCAATTGGAATCAATGCGCTTTGCCGAATAGAGCGGTTTGGTATGGCTTTAAGACCTATATGATGTATGTATGTTTGTAATGTAAGTTAGGACATTTTTTTTGTCTTAAAACGAAACGTCCAAGATTTAATTTAGCTAATTGCGATTGGGAATAATACCTTACCAATTAGCGTTGGAGACCTCATGTATTGAGAGTTTTTTAATTGAAGCATATGCGCCTTGAATTAGGTAATTGCTTGGACAACACATTATGATCATAAATTAGAATTTAATTAAGATATGCGCAAGATCTAAATAGAAAAATCCTGAACAGCAACGGACCGGAACGCAGAAAACACACCGAACACAGGGCACTGAGTTCAGCACAGCACTGCACAGAACGGCAGAGTACAAAGAAACGTGTTTTCCGATTGCCGGACAATGAGCTTCGGAATAAAAGCACCGAAAACCTTCAACGACAGCATGGTTCCATTGAGCAGAATGCAATTTTTCTTGTGCTGCAGCAGCATCTGGAGTTATCGGGGACACTTTATGGTGAATTTGTGGACCAGTTTATATTCCATTGTTGTGGCGACATTCGTCCTTTACGAATTCGCCTTCGCCATCTACACCATTCTCAATGATGCCGCGGAGCGTGCCAGATTCGAGCGGTTGGATCGACTGGTCCTGTCGATAGCCGTAATTGAGATCGTCATGTCGTGCAGCTGCATGTTCAGCACGACGGTCATCGCGATGCAACGTCATGCCAATCGTCATGTGGCACTCTATAAGCGCATTCAAGCGCTCGATTGGCGTTTGATGCACGAATTCGGTGCCAATCTCAATTACCATAAGCTGCTGCGAAAGAATCTCATTGTTGTGAGCGCTGTGAGCGCATCTTATGCCGTTGCGGTCATTTCGGCATTGGCAATGAGCGGAATGCAGAAGAGCTTCGGCGCCTGGTTGATATGTGCATGCTGTTACATCGTTGTCACTGGCGGACCACACCTGACCGGGTACATGCACATGAATTTGGCCGAGATATTGCGAATACGATTTCGTTTGATGCAATTGATCCTTTCGAAAGACTACTTCGAACGCCATTATCCGAGCACTCAATTGAGGCTTTCGCGCTTACAGAGTGCCGTGGAAATCATTCGGGAGCTGCACTCACTGATCTCTGAAGTCAATGCGGTTTACTCTCTCAGTTTGATCTCAGCTATGGCACACGATTTCACATTGACAACAAGCGAGTTTTACTGCATCTTTGGACGATCGATTGATGGACATTCGGATAGAATGACGCTTTTCTATGTCGTCCTTTGCATGCTGCCGCCTTTGTATAAAATGATTATGGGTCCCATCTATGCCGAAGAGACTATAAAGGAGGTGAGTCCTTTTTTTTTTTTTTTTTTTTTTTTTGGTAGCCATTCTTTAATCCCTTAAGACGGAAAACGTCCTTTTCCATATTCCAGGCCAAAAAATGTCTTCGGAAAATTGAGCAAATCGATAATTGGTACCCCCGAAATGAGCTCGTGCGAAGTTTATCCTCTTCAGTCTCATTTTGGCGCTTGAAAAATCAGCCTCAGTTCGTTTGCGGCACAAATGTAATACTTAATAAAAAGATTATCGGAATCGTAAGTCGAGTGTTAATAAAATTTCCAATTATAAAACCACCTCCAATACGTCAGATCCAGCAGTTTCATTTCGCTTACCACATGTGTTCGGGGTCACGCTGAATGCTCATTTAAGGTCGGTATAGCTACATCAGTTTTTTTTTGTTTGATCGTTTGCTGAAAAAAGCATCCTCAAGCGGGGCTTTCAGGCTTCTTTTTTGACGCTATGGCGTTTCGCCCAGACCCGATGGAGAAAAATGGACCTCAAAATTAGATGGAGATACCCCGGAAACATACATATCGTAAGCACAGTGAACCGCCTGGGTCTGACACTTTTTTTTTTTGTGGGGCTCTGTTATTAAATAAGTTTCCATGACACAGAAGAAATGATTCAATTGGCTAGATGGCCTTTGAAATGAACGGATATGGTGGATCGAAAGAAGTTGGACTTCTTGATGTTTTTGGGGCAAGCCAATGACAGGACTTTATACGTTCTCATCCAGGATAACTTCTTTAAATGTTCAAAATATGTATAAAGCTGATAGGCCGTTTCCATAATTACCTGTCAAAAGTTTCTGAGTTACTTACTTCGAGGTTATCCGAAATAACCTTCGAACCGTTTCACGTCTCTAGAATTTTTCTTTTTTGAAACATAGAAAGAGATGTCGTGGAGTAAAGAAATTTGGCAGGAGTGTTGCTAAACACCTAATTCCGGCCAATGGAATCCCCACCCCCTATTTATTGTACGTATGTATATATAACGGGTAAATTTGATAAATTTCTTAATTTATATCCTTGGATCGGTTTTGGTACATATACTACTTTCTGAAATAGAGAAAAGACCAATATGTATATTTTTTATTATCACGCCTTTTTTCAAATCACGCTCCAAATAGGCACAAAAACTCTTAATTAAAAATTCTTTTGCATTATATCCACTTGAAGGTGGCCATGGTGATAGCAAACTATTTGCTCATTTTAATGCAATTTCGAATGATGGAGGAATTGGGCGACCAGGTCGAGGAGCAGAAGAACGTGATAAAAGATTGGGTCGAAACAGCAACAGTGAATGAAACATTGGCGGAGTGACCAGCTTCACGCCTTTTTCACGACGATTCTAATTTGGTTGAATCAATCGAATACAACGAATCAAATCACATTTCCGAAAATTACATATAGGCTCATGTCACCTTTTGTGGACCCCCTAATCAAAAGTTTAAATACAAATTTTGTGAAGAAGGTTACCCGTGGTTTTTATATACCATTCGTTAGTCGATATTACTAGAAAACTTTCCATGGCAGCAGATCTTCAAAATGTTGTTTATAAAAGAAAATATTTGATTTTGAAAAAAGGGTATAATTTTTGAGGAAAAAAAAATTTGCAACCTCGAGTTGACCATCCGAGGAAAATTTTGAAAAAAAAAAACACCACATAACTACAAAAGTTTTTCAACCGAGCATGGGATTCAGTGTCATTATCCGCGTCACAATGTTTGCATGTAAAAAAGCCTTTGATAGTGATGCACAACTCGACCAAATGCCCAAATGCTATTTAAAAACAAGTAAGGGTGTTATAGTCAGGCGAGCCTGACTATAGAATACCCGACACACACACATGTTCAAATAATTTCTAATATCAAGGGGTGTTTAAGGCCATTAGGGACCCCATATACCGACTTTCGTTAAATTTCTTTATGAAAACCGCCCCTTTGCCACGCCCACTTTTCCAATTTTTCGGAATTCTAATCGGAGGATTAAATATACGCTCAAATTTTAAGCTTGATTGAAATATTTGGAAAAAGTCAGATTTTGGGGCAGTTTTGAGATTTTTCTGACAGACCCTAGTACTCGAGGAACCCTTAATGATGGGCCGATCCAGGAAATTTTTGAGGGGATGTTAATGGCAACAAAGGCAGCAAAATTGCCGAATTTCGTTCAAGTCCAATTTGAATTACGGGTGTAGGAGACAATTTTCGAAAAACCCCCTTCTGCCACGCCCACTTTTCCAATTTTTGGAAATTATATTACTGGCCTTGAAATATGTTCAAATATCAAATTTCATCAAAATATCTTGAAAAACTTCGATTTTAGAACAGTTTTTGTGATTTTCGTAACAGACCCTAGTACTGAAGGTACCGCTAAAAATGGTCCGATCGGGTCCACTCTCGAACTTGTTCTTATTCATGTCGCCGTGAGCACGCATACCAAATTTTGTCAAGATAGCTCAACTCCTTCGATAAGATAACTGTATACAGACAGACAGACAGACAGACAGACAGACAGACAGACGGACAGACGGACATGTCTAAATCGAATCTCCTGGTGACGCTGATCATTTCTATACATGTTTTGTATGGTCTATCTCGACTAATTCTAGGTGTTACACACAACCACACAGAGGCAATATACCTTCGACACAGAGTGTGTCGGGTATAATTACCAAAAAATTTAATAAAGCTCATAAAATTAGTCTCAAAGTGAATCATACGACTTCAAGTGAGCCGCCAAAACTTGTTCCAGCATCTACTTAAATTTCAAATTGATTTTGAACTATCAAGTTCAATGCCCAAACTAACAAGAAATGTACTTCTTATGTTTAACAAGTCGTTTTTGGCACTATTCGAAGCAGGCACAAAGATGCACAATGCACAGTGGTTTAAAGTCCAGTTTTTGAGGAGTTTAATCAAAATTTCAACCTTTTAATTTCGCAAAACCGAAAATGCCATTTGATTACCAAAAGTTCCATTAGGTTAAAATTGAATAAAATGTTGCCTGGTGGAAACCAGGTCTTAGGCAAACAGCTGAATTGTTTTGAATTCTCTGTTTGTTGAAGTTTGATGTAGTGAAAGAATGCTTAAAGTTTAAAAAGCCGAAAAAGGAGAGCAAACGTAAAAGAATTGCGTATTAAATATGGAAAATATCAATGAAGGTATGGAGATTTGATATATGGTTTTAGTTTGTGCAAATAGTTGTAACAGTTGTGATATTGCGTTGTTTAAATATGTTGTCTTTTATACATAAATTCGTTAATAATTTTTGTGTTCAGTGGAGCTGATTTCACGAGGTACCAAGGGGTTCCACGACATATACAATATATTTTCTGAAAGGGTATTTTGTGTGCTTTTATATGAATGTAATATTTCCCGCGTCCGTTCAAGTCCGCTGCTAAAATTTCATTTTATTTCGTAGGAGAAAGGCTAAAAAATGTCGATATTTTCAAAATTTGGATTGATGAAAAAACATGGTGGGCGTGGCCGATTTTAATGAAATTTTCAGGGTAGATTTAAAGTATTATTTTTTAGTTTTGGCAAAATTTTAAGGAGTTCCGACAAAAAATGAGAGTTTTATATGAGAACAATTTTTTGGGGTGTATGGGAGGTGGGTGGTTGGGCGTGGCCGATTGTGATGAAACCTTCATATTTTATTCATATTACAAATAGAAATATATGTGCGACAATTAATTGCTCTATAACAACTCCTTCTAATTTATTCCTCAAAAACTGGATATTAAACCACTGTGCAATGTTATAAAACGCAAATCATTTGAATTGTTTTTTTTAAAGTGCTTGCTTTTAAATAAAAACACTCATGCTCAGCTGGCTGGCTTTATGACTTACAGTTGGCGTTTGCAGTGAAGTTAGCTGTAATAGTGGTTCACTCTAAGAGCCAATTTCACCAAGCATATTTAAATAGGAATTGTCGTTTAATCACAGATTTTCATTTTCACCATCCTAAATGGCAGCTCGTACTTAAATGTCCCATATCGGGCACTTAAATAGAGTTTATGCAGCCCTGTGTATTCCTAATGGAAACAGCTGATTTAAGAAGAAAAATTTTCATTATGAAGAGTTACCCAGCAAACATTTACCCTAGTTAAGTATATCAAACAGTTTTCGCTTAGTTTATTTTAGTTGGACTTTTGAACTACTTGAAATTTTACGTTTCTCCGACACATTTTCGCAGTGCTTGAATATTTTACAGAACACAAATGCTTGGAATGAATTTGGAAACAAATTAGTAGAAAGCACGTTTGTAAAAAGCTTGCTGGGTATTTTTATTGACATTTTTCATTCATTTATTTTGCTTGTAATCAGCTGATAAGGACGGTGTTGCACGAAAAATAAAAGGTGCTGCCGTACTTCCGCGTTATTGAATTTTGGATTTGGTGAAATGGGATGAAAATTTGGTGAAATTGGCTCTAAGTGACAGTCCACTTAAGCTGACCTTACCCTATTAATGTAAAAAAATCAAAAATTTTCTTTTAATACACTATGAAATTGGAGTTTCGCATTTCACGGCCAATTATTGCGACTAGCATTTCATTGAAAAGGTAGTGCACGAACGAGCACGAGGCAGAACGACGAGAATATTGCTGCTCAACATTGGCATTTGATTAAAAATAGCGATTTCGGTTTGCCGTCGTTTCGGATTTCGAACGTCAAAAGAGCGCGCAGAGCTCCGTCTAACCATCGACCTTTCCAGCCAATGCTCGTTGCTTACAATGAAATTAAAACTGCCGCGTGCGGCAATAGACAGGAGCCACCCTTTGCATACGCCGCGACGTGCTCATTAAGTGGAATTCGGATGTAAAAGCGGTTCATGGTCCAACACATTAGCCACTTCTGATGCAGTCCGCTACCAATTTGTACTAGCGTTAATAAACATTTCCGGAGCGACCTCGGTCGACAGGCACGCACGACGTACGCTTTACAATTTCGACTCGTTTATTATGGCAGAAACCACAGGGACTATCTGCATCGGCTTTATTTAAAATCTATCTATGCTCGCCGGTGAATTCGGTTGGACGCAATGTTGTGCCGCATTCGCACAGCACGACCCCAACATTCGCGTTCAAATTTCCACAAGCATCCGACATCGCCAATTGCAGGGAAGCAGTAAGTGCTCATTTTACATGAATTCCCTTTTATAATCAGCAAATTTCCTACACATCGTCAATGTGGAAATCTCAAGCTCTGTTCATTTATTTATCTCTAACTTAGTTTAAGGGGCTATCTCCAGTTCTGTGAGAAATGAAGCAGAAATGGAAACCTTCAACAAAAAACAAAGAAAAACAAAAAAAAAAAAACTTTCCGAAGCGTTTTGACGTGATAACGTCTATTAAATCGATGTTAGGACACTCGAAAATCGAAAAAATGACGCCGGTGATTTTAATGTGCGTTCAACATGTTCATCGTTCAATTTACGCGACACCCAAACACACTCAATTACACAAACTTTCAAACCGGTTTAGAGCAGAGAGTTCGCTCTCATGAAAAAGAAAATCGTCTCAATCGTCTCTTCACAAGCAAGACAAGAAAATATGCAAACGTCCAAATACAAAATTTACGTATGGCTATGGGCGCACACACAAATTCACACATGTCACGCAATCGACAGACAAGCGGGCACTGCCGAAAAACAATCAAAATGAATAACACTTCTCAATGTGTTGAGGGGAGATGTCCGATTGTCCGATCGTTTCTGAGTATTCCTAGCGTGTGGGTTGTCGTCATATAGAACGTTGACTTCTTTCCTCGTTTTCATGCTTTCAGTGTTTGATATTTAAAAGCAACGAAAGAGTACATTATATCCTGTTCTAGCATTACATACTCTTTGGATATGTGAACAAACTAATTTGAAAAACAAAGACAAATTCCTGAATCCTGTATTTTTAAAGAAAATAACAGAGCAACAAAATATTTTCGCCCCCCCCCCCTGCATACTCTATCGAAATTTTTAAAATTTGCGCGTCGCTGTTCGTTTGTATGAGCGTTTGGCTGCAATTAGTGTGAAGCTGTCATGTGTTTGTTGTATTTCCGCAACAACAAACACATGACAGCCTACGCTTCAGCTTTAGCTTCATTTTAATTGCAGCCTTGGACTTATTAGTAGTTACACAGTCTTTGGTTACATTACTTCAACCTACAATTCTCATAAGCATTATGCGGGTTAACATATGGGGCATTCCACGCGAAGCGGGCAACGAAAAAAAGTTGATGTTCTGAAAATTGTTCATATTCGGCTCAATTGTACCTCTATGAGATATGAATTAGGGGGCAAAAAATTTTGGCTGAAAATCCGTTAGTTTTGAAAATATAGGCTTCTAAACATTGCCGCACATGAAAATAAGGTTTTGTTTGAATGCAAATATTCTAACTAAATTTTTTTTTCTCAAAAATAAATAGTAGTGATTTGTATAGAAAATTTAACAAATTTTTTAATAATAAGAACAAAATCACAAATATAATTTTTTTTTTGAGTGTAAAATCAGAGATAAAAATTTCAAAGCAAAATCTAAACAACTTAGCCTTTTTTAATTTTTTTTTAAATTTTTTGTATTAAAGCCCAAAATGTTAAGAACATACTGTATAAGTTTAATAATGGGCCCGAAAGTGGTTTGGGAGCTATTTTCATATAATTTTTTACATTTTCAGGGGATATCGTAACGAGAAACTTTAACCGGAACAGTAGCAAATGGGCCTAAGAGAGTTTCAAAAATCGTCAAAATAGCGTACGTCATGTAGGAGGATGCACAATAAGATGTTGCACGACCCGAATAAAACGGAGCCACCGGAGGCAAAACGTCCGAAAACGCAAAATTCTAAAGAAGTCGATTCACGTGCAGTACCGTCGCCGCCTTTCCCGGAAAATAAAGAAAATCTTCATCAAAAGCCAAAAAAAAGTCAAATGAGTCTGACAAAGAAGCCATCCTAAGCTGTTAGAATAGAGCTGCAAACGGTAAGTTATTGTTCCGAATACTCCCAGTAACTCTTTATGGTCTCCAGAAACACATCGACACATACGCGCTACTGGATGAAGGCTCATCTGTTACTTTGATCAACAAGGCCCTCGTCAGAGAATTAGGTCTAAGAGGTCACGAACGCAGCCTAAACGTGCAATGGTTTGGAGGCAGAGGAACGCAGGAGCCATCAATTGTAGTGGATTTGGATGTAAGCGGAGCGAAAATGCAAAAAAGGCATAAACTGCGAAACGTGAATAGCGTTTCAAATTTGGATTGACCAGCTCAAAGCGTAAGCGAGACGGATTTATCGGCAAAGCCACAGCAAGAACTGCCAATAGAACCATATAGTGGTGCTGTTCCGAAACTGCTCATCGGCCTCGATAACTGTCATTTGGGACTGCCATCGGAGACGATTAGACTGCGAGCCAATGGCCCATACGCGGCTAACACCGAACTTGGGTGGACGGTGTTTGGACCAATAGGCAAATCCAGAATTGAAACGCAGACATGCCTTTTTGCAAATATATCAAGAGATCATTCGCTTCATCAGATGGTTGCAGACTACTGCGAGATTGACAGCTTTGGAGTGAAGTCATTGCCACCGATTGAGAGTGCAGCCGACTTACGCGCAAAATCGTTGCTAAAATCCACAATCCGTCGTGTAGAGGGCCGATACGAGGTCGGTCTCCTATGGAAGGATGACCATATAAGCATGCCCGAGAGCTACGCCATGGCGTGCCAACGCCTATCGAGTATAGAAAGGAAAATGAAAAAAGACCAGAAGTTTGCCGACGCCTACAAAAATGTCATTACGTCCTACGTCGAAAAGGGGTACGCACGAAAATTATCACCGGAAGAAATCGCCATTAATCCGAGCCGTACATGATACTTACCGCATTTTGGTGTAGTTAACCCTAATAAACCTGCGAAGCTGCGCCTTGTGTTCGATGCCAACGCAGAGTCTCATGGTGTGTCTCTCAACTCACAACTGCTGAAAGGGCCGCAAGATTATCGTCCGCTACCATCAGTCTTGTTTCACTTTCGTGAAGGAGAAATAGCTGTAAGTGGGGACATCAAGGAGATGTTCCATCAGGTGCTCATTCGGCCAGAGGACAGATGTGCGCAAAGATTTTTATGGCGAGACGACTGCAGGAGTGCTGAACCGGATATATACGAACTGCAGGTGATGACGTTTGGAGCGGCATGTTCGCCGTGTACGGCACAATATGTCAAGACGAAAAAAGCGAGAGACCACACAACCTGTAGTGCTCGCGCCATAAAATCAATATCAGACTACCACTACGTCGACGACTTCGTGGACAGCTTCGAAAACGCTCAGGAAGCTATCGAGATATCGCAACAGGTCAGAAACATACACAAAAGGGTAGGTTTCGAGCTAAGAAACTTTACGACAAATTGTCAAACGGTCCTCCAGGCGCTACATGGTGAAGCCTCGAGTGTGGTCATATCCAGCAAAGAAAGTCTACCCACTGAGAAGATTTTGGGAATGTACTGGCAACCTTTAGTGGATTCATTTAAATTTCATCTTAAGTTCAACAACGTTGACGAACGTGTCGTGTCTGGGGAGAGACGTCCAACAAAAAGAGAGCTGCTGAGCATAATAATGTCAGTGTTTGATCCGATGGGGTTCTTAAGCAACATAACGATCGTCGGAAAACTCATGATGCGTGAAATCTGGAGACGGAAAATGGAGTGGGACGAGCCGCTTCCCGAAGATATAAATGTGGCCTGGGAGAAATGGCGACTGTTGCTGACAAAGGTGATGGATTTCGAGATTCCGCGCTTTTATTTTCGATGCGGTGCACCAACAGACCTTCAGCTGCATGTATTCGTCGACGCCAGTGAGGACGCATTTGCAGCCGCCGCCTATTGGAGATCTAAGACTTCGTCCGGCGAAGTGGAAGTCTCATTCATTTGTGCAAAGGCGAGGTGCGCACCACTGAAGGTACTCACCATACCCCGCCTCGAGCTCCAAGCTGCCGTATTGGGAACACGACTAACGCAAGCTATAAAGGAAGAACATTCTGCATCAGCATCGAAATGCGTATTTTGGACGGACTCAAAGACCGTTCTAAGGTGGATCCAGAGCAAGCATCGGCGTTACAAACCATTCGTGGCACATCGAATAGCAGAAATACTGGCTACAACGGATCAGCTCAGCTGGAGATGGATCCCAACGTTTGATAACGTAGCCGATGATGCCACTCGAGCGCAAAAGCATCCGGAAGAACCTAGCTTGCGCTGGTTACAAGGTCCTAAATTTCTGATGTCGGACGAAAGGGAATGGCCATCTCAAACAATTACAGGGGCTGAGAACCACGACGACGACGAGGAGATCATCTCCAAATATGCGCTGGTTGCCGTGAGTAATAGCGTTATAAATATTGATCGCTTCTCTTCATTCCGCAGAATAGTTCGCACAATGGCCTGGGTGCTGCGCTTCGCCGATTTGTGTTTTCGCCGTGAAGTAAGCGGCCCCAACTCTGGGCTGACGTCAACTGAGCTCGAAAAAGCGAGGCATATATTGTATCGTCAAGCGCAAGCAGACGATTTTATAAAGGAAATAAATATGCTCAAACGGGGCCTGGCCGTATCGCAAAGTAGCAGCCTGTACCATCTGTCACCGTACCTGGATGAAAATAATATGCTACGAGTCAAGGGACGTATCGACGCAGCAAGCTGCCTGCCATACAGCACAAAACGACCCGTCATCCTTCCACCCAATCACGCCCTTACTAGGCTTATAGTGGCTCATCATCATTCTTTGATGAAACATCAAAACACTGAGGCCACAATATGTGAAATCCGCCGAGTTTACTGGATTCCTCGTTTAAGGCAGGTATTACGGAGCATTGTCGCCGACTGCCGCGAGTGTAGGTTACACAAGGTAAAGCCCCGGATGCCAATTATGGGGCCCTTGCCTGTCGACCGTCTTACTCCGTATGTCCGACCGTTTACATACACCGGACTAGACTACTTTGGGCCAGTCAACGTCACAGTCAACCGCCATCACGAGAAGCGTTGGGTGGCCCTATTCACATGCCTATCCGTCAGAGCAGTTCATCTTGAGATAGCCCACGATTTGAGCACTGATGCCTGCATAATGGTCATACGCAATTTTATTAATCGCCGAGGCGTACCAGTAAGGATGAGGTCAGACAATGGGAAAAATTTTATTGGAGCAGACATGGAGGCCAAAAGATTTTCCGAAGTGTTCGACAGCGGCCGCCTCCAAGACGAACTCGCCGCCAAAAATATAGAGTGGGTTTTTAACTGTCCAATTAACCCATCTGAAGGAGGAATATGGGAGCGTATGGTGCAATGTGTCAAACGAGTCCTAAGTCGCACATTGAAAGAAATCGCTCCACGCGAGTGCACACTGAACTGCTTTTTAATCGAGGCCGAAAACGTCGTGAATTCACGTCCGCTCACTCACTTGCCGATTGACGCCGATCAAGACGAACCCCTCACACCGAATCATTTTATTCTGAGATGTGCAAACACGGCGCAAACACCTAGCGACGACTTCCAACCCGTCCGAATATGCGCCCTACGGAAGCAATGGACGATCGCCCGTCAGATGCCAATTCTGGAAGCGGTGGATAGCCGAATATCTGCCTACACTTACACGTCGTTCAAAATGGTGTATGCCGTCGAAGCCGCTGCAAGAAGGCGATATGGTGTTCATATGTGACCCGAATGTTCCAAGGAAACAATGGTGCCGCGGCGTAGTGGAGAAGGTATACCCTGGAAAGGATGGCGTCGCCCGACAAGCAGATATCCGAACACCCCGAGGGGGACTTATGCGAAGAGCCGTGTCCAAGCTCGCCGTTCTGGATTTGAATTGTGGTGAATCGGATCGACTCACGGGGGCTGGGATGTCGCAGAACGGCGCCTCAAGTGCAGACCAACGAAGTGCCTAAAATGAAACTCTGAATGTGATCTAAAATTAAGTATAGTCCTAATCGTTCGTTTGTGATATCGATTATATGATATCGTTTTGATTGTTATCGTTCTTGTAACTTCTCTATGTCGTTTCCGTTCATGTCATTATTAATGTTGAGCTAGAGTCGCGTGGACGGAACCGCGGTACGAGTTAAATATATATAAGTATAACTGTTTGAATGTACTCCTTTTTTAGAAATAAACATCGTTTAAGCATCACCTACAACAAGCATGCCTAAATAAGTTGAATTCGCAGTCTCGGCTCCTCAGCATTAATTATCAACACAATAAGAATTCCAATCGGATTTTAACCTAAATTTACGAAAACATTTTTTTATTTTGTGAAGAAATTATTTATTTTGATTTGACAGATTCATAATTTGAAATTCTTTATTATACAACTTCGTAGTATGTCCTGCTTATTTTTGCCTTGTATTTTTTGAAATGCCTGCATTTTGAAATTTATTATTGCACGCCTTGAAATTTATTCTTACAAACTATGTATTCCCAAGTAGCAAAATAGGTCGAAAATTGGTAAATTCTTACCTATATTAGGTCAGAATATTTACTTGACCTAACCTAAATAGGTCGAAATTACGTCGATTCGACGTCGAGTCGACGTAAGTGGGGAATAGATTGGAAGTCGATTGGCGGTAATAATAGGTCATAATAGGGCATTTCGACTTCAAAGTCAGGGCGAAAAGAAGTCCGTTTACCTAATATTAGTCGAAAAGAAGTCGCAATGACCAATTTTCGACCTAATTGGACTTATGAGTAAAACGAAAGAGAACGTAAAAGGAAACGAAAAAAGTGAGAGAGAGAGAGTAACAGAGAAAGATATAAATACATAATATCTTACTCAGTCATTCGTATTACTCGAAAGCAGAAATGAACGAGAGATTTTCTTCTTCGTGTGTCTTAAGAAATAAATAATAAATAAAATATGGACTTCATTAAAAATTATTTTGCGCTTAATAAGTCCCAAAAACATATGCCCGCTGAGATTTTTCGTGAAAGTGTTCCTTCTACTTCTTCATTTTTAAGGGGCTTTCTCATTGATGGAAATTAAATAAATATTGCTTGAAAAAAATTGTTTTTCTTAAAGAAAAAACATATGCAGAAGAATAATTCTCAATTTGCCATTCGAAAAACATGGCGGAGCTCGACCTATTTTGACCTATTTCGACTTTAAAGTCAAACCGACTATGAAGTCCAAAAATCAAGTCCGCTCGACTTTGAAGTCGAAGCATGCAACAAAATAAGTCAACTTTTGACCCTATTTCGCCCTATAAGTCAAACGGACTTTAAAGTCGAATTTTAGTCAAAAAATTGGTCTGTTTGCCTTGAAAAATTAGCTAATTTGGAATTCAAAGTTAAGTCAATTTTAAGTCACTCAATAGGGAATTTTTTACCTATTTTCGACCAAAAATCGACTTGGAAGTCGAAGCGACTTTGAAGTCATGAAATAGGTAGAATAGAGGTAATTTGGACCTCCGAAACGGACTTTTAAGTTAGGTCATATTTAAGGCCGGAAAATAGGTCAGAAATAGGGTATTTTCAACCAAAATAGGTCGATTCGACTTGCTGCTGGTCGAATCGCTCTATTTTGCTGCTTGGGTTATGCCATGCTTTTTGTTTGTATAAACAATTTTTTATATTTTCTCAGAACTAGTGTCATAATATGCTTCATTATGATTTTAAAATCGACATCATAATATGCTCATTATGATGTCGAATTGCATAAAATAAATTCTCCTGAACAAGCTCCATATTTTCTTATACATATGGAAATTTTTTTTTTTTTCAACTTGAAGACTGAAGAATTTTCTTTAAAAAAATGTGATTTTACAGATGTCGGACGATTTTGAAAAAATAGAAAAAATAACTAACCTTGCTACATACATATAAGACTAAAATTAAAAAAAAAAAAATTATTTTACTTAAATCTCGATTCGAATAAAATTTAATAGAGATATAAATTCCAAACTATCTAATTGCCATTTAATTACAATAATTTTTTACATAAGTAAGGTTTTCCTCATTAATTTCAAAGAACTACAAAGCTTCGTATTACACTACGACCGTATGCCCGGGTGCGCGGCCGGGTGCTTCGTAATCAACAATATGGGTGTTATGCCAAATTGTTGCTTAAACTATGAGTTAGAAGTTTCAGGCTTATGCAAAAATTTTTCACGCATGAGTTCTTTTGACTTTCATACTTTGTTCTCATTAATTGAGCCAAAAATGAGAAAAAACAAGTAAGGGTGTTATAGTCAGGCGAGCCTGACAATAGAATACCCGACACAGACACACGTGTTCAAATAACTTTTAATATCAAGAGGTGTTTAAGACCATAAGGGGCCTCATATACCGACTTTTCTTAGATTTCTTTATGAAAACCGCCCCTTTGTCACGCCCACTTTTCCAATTTTTTTGAATTCTTATCGGAGGCTTAAATATACGCTCGAATTCTAAGTTTCATTGAAATATTGCGAAAAAGTCCGATTTTAAGGCAATTTTGGGATTTTTGTGACAGACCCTAGTACTGGAGGTACCCTTAAAAATGGCCCGATCAAGGAAATTTTTTGGGAGGATGTTAAAGGCTACAAAGGAAGCATAAGTGCCAAATTTCGTTCAAGTCCCATTTGAATTTCGGGTGTAGGAGACAATTTTCAAAAACCGCCCTTCTGCCACGCCCACTTTTCCAATTTTTGGAAATAATATTACTGGCCTTTAAATATGATCAAATATCCAATTTCATCAAAATATGTTGAAAAACTTCGCTTTTAGAGCAGTTTTTGTGATTTTCGTAACAGACCCTAGTACTGGAGGTACCCCTAAAAATGGTCCGATCGGGTCCATTCTCGAACTTGTTCTTACTCATGTCCCCGTGAGCACGCATACCAAATTTTGTCAAGATAGCTCAACTCCTTCGATAAGATAACTGTATACAGACAGACAGACAGACGGACAGACAGACAGACAGACAGACGGACAGACGGACATGTCTAAATCGAATCTCCTGGTGACACTGATCATTTCTATATATATTTTGTATGGTCTATCTCGACTGGTTCTGGGTGTTACACACAACCACACAAACGCAATATACCCTCGACACAGAGTGTGTCGGGTATAATTATACGGTAATGTGAAATTCAAATCCACCTGGCGAGCGATTTGCAATTACCTACTCTGCGGTTCCTCGCAATTGGAGAATCAAATAATTTGATCAAAGTATGCAATTTAATGTAGTCAACAGTATTTGTACATGCCAAGACATTATAATCTCTTTGGGCATTATTCAATAAATATCTAACAATATGATAATATCATATTATGTATTACATGGTTGATGGACAATTTAGCAATACGATCTTTTTAGGCGACAGAGGGTCGGGTCGGGCGTTTTTGTTGCCTTGAATTTTCGGCATTACAAATGCCAACGTCGCGACGCGTCCTTTGCGTCCTTTCTGATGTCGTTTCAGCAACGTCACGACTCATGACCCGCACTTCAATTTTAAATTGCGTTAATGATTGAATGAATATACCGCCGACCCATAACCATGAAGGGTCATAAACCATCGATTATGCTTTGTAATTGAATCGAATTGAATTCGGCAGCACATCGAATTGAATCAAATATTTGGCTTGTCAAATTCTGACAGCCGCCACATTTCGTTATTAATGAATGCATATTCGCAAAATTTTTCGATTTGCCCACCGAATGTGTAATTCGCCTGCGGACGAGAATGATGGGCTTTTTGTTTTGTTTTGTTTTGTTTTTCGATTGAAATGAGGTTTTTATACCCGACACACTCTGTGTCGAGGGTATATTGCGTTTGTGTGGTTGTGTGTAACACCCAGAACCAGTCGAGATAAACCATACAAAATGTATATAGAAATGATCAGCGTCACCAGCAGATTCGATTTAGACATGTCCGTCCGTCTGTCCGTCTGTCCGTCTATCCGTCTGTCCGTCTGTCCATCTGTTTGTATACAGTTATCTTATCGAAGGAGTTGAGCTATCTTGACAAAATTTGGTATGCGTGCTCACGGGGACATGAGTAAGAACAAGTTCGAGAATGGACCCGATCGGACCATTTTTAGGGGTACCTCTAGTACTAGGGTCTGTTACGAAAATCACAAAAACTGCTCTAAACTCGAAGTTTTTCAACATATTTTGATGAAATTTGATATTTGAACATGTTTCAAGGCAAGTAATACGATTTCCAAAAATTTTAAAAGTGGGCGTGGCAGAAAGGCGTTTTTCGAAAATTGTCCCCTACACCCGAACTTCAAATGGGACTTGAACGAAAGTTGGCACTTATGCTTCTTTTGTAGCCATAAACATTCTCCCAAAAAATTTCTTAGATCGGTCCATTGTTAAGGGTACCTCCAGTACTAGGGTCTGTCACAAAAATCTCAAAACTGCCTCAAAATCGGACTTTTTCCAAATATTTCAATGAAACTTAGGATTTGAGGGTATATCTAAGCCTCCGATTAGAATTCCAAAAAATTGGAAAAGTGGGCGTGGCAGAGGGGCAGTTTTCATAATGAAATATAACAAAAGTCGGTGTATTGGGCCCCCATATGGCCTTAAACACCTCTTGATATTAAAAATTATTTGAACACGTGTGTCTGTGTCGGGTATTCTATTGTCAGGCTCGCCTGACTATAACACCCTTACTTGTTGATTGTTGTAGTTGTTTTTGCTGTTTTTGTTGTTGTTGTTGTTGTTGTTTTTAAAGTATTGGATTTATAAATGCGGCGAAAGTTTGAAGCATTTTCTAATTTAATTATTGCACTTGAGTTTTGTTTTAATAGAAATTTTTGGTAATTTCCGCGGTCCAACTGCTAATGATAATAACAAGTAAGGGTGTTATAGTCAGGCGAGCCTGACAATAAAATACCCGACACAGACACACATGTTCAAATAATTTTTAATATCAATAAGTGTTTAAGGCCATAAGCGGCCCCATATACCGACTTTTGATAGATTTCTTTATGAAAACTGCACCTTTGCCACGCCCACTTTTCCAATTTTTGTTGAACTATAATCGGAGGCTTAAATATACGCTCAAATTCTAAGTTTCATTGAAATATTTCGAAAAAGTCCGAGTTTTTGGCAGTTTTGAGATTTTTGTGACAAACCCTAGTGCTGGAGGTGCCCTTTGTAATGGTTCGATCGGGTCCGTTCTCGAACTTGTTCTTACTAATGTCCCCCTGAGCACGTATACCAAATTTCGTCGATGTAGCTCAACTTCTTGGAGAAAACTGTATACAGACAGACGGACAAAGATGTCTAAATCGAATCTCCTGGTGACGATGATCATTTCTATATATTTTTATGTATGGTCTATCTCGACTGGTTCTGGGTGTTACACACAACCACACAAACTCAATATACCCTCGACACAGAGTGTGTCGGGTATAATAATTGCAAAAAAAGTTTGTAAGAATTTTTTCTCCTGCTGTTTGTTAATCCGCATAAAGCTTTGTTTTTCAAATTTGCTTGTGCTCATATACAAAGAGTATCAAAAGCTTAAAGAGACGATAATTAACTCTTTCGTTGAATTCATTTTTCACACGTTCTCGATAAAACCACATAGATCATTATAACGGTGACCGGAAATTTGAATTGAAAAAAAAAAAAAAACCGAACGCGATTGGCGTGCACAGTTCATTTCTTTTTTTTTTTTGTGATTAAAATCAGGGATCATAACAATTATGTAAACGATTTATTATAAAAATTGCAATTAAATAGTTATTTCTAGGGCAACAGAAAATAATTGAATTTAGCACCGAAATGTCTGCATTTGAATATTTTAAAACTAATTAATATCATTTGAAGCCTTTATGAGAGGAGCTCAATTAAGGCTTTAAAGTAAACCGCAGATCTTTCAAAGCCCTATCCCCAAGATGTAAATAAATTGGGAAAACCTCCATAAAAGAATAGATTTAGCACTGTCCAAAATATTTGGAATATTTAAATGCATACTTTTGGGTGCTGAAGTGAAATATTTTCTGTTGCCCTAGTTATTTCAAAACTTTTTGCAGGAAATTAAAAAACAAATACAGTAAAAACCGTTTATAACGATTATCGGTTATAGCGATGGACATTTTACGTAAAGTTTGGTTCGCTATGAAATTACATGTAACGATAATCCGGATACAACGATATCGGATATAACGATTATTGCTTATAACGATGTAATTTTGCACAATATTTTCGTTTTTCGTATCGGTTATAACGATACAAAAAAATATTTTCTTCTTACGCGCGCCAACGCAAAAGAATATTGATTCCGTCTCAATATTCCTATCAGCGGACCTATTTTGCAAGAAAAAGGTGACGATCTAGCAAAGAATATGGGGATAGAATTTCATTTCACCTCCTCGTGGATACATCGCTTTCGCTCACGCCATCAAATTTTTTTCGGTAAATTGTACCTCGAAAGCTCCGCAGCGACCCAAGGAGTGTCTGAAAATTGGTTAGAGGTTGTATGGCCTTCATTAAGAGCAGATTTGGCGGCCGATGATATTTTCAATGCCGATGAAGCCGGTCTGGTTTTCAAAATGACACCTTGCCGATCGCTAAAATTTAAGGGTGAAAAATGATTAAATGGCAAAATGTCAAAAGAGCGTTTAACTGTCATGGCAGCAGCAAATATGACTGGAACTTGTGTGAAAAAACTGAACCGAGACTTGATTTTTAAAAAGTTTACGAAGCAATCAAAAATTAATGACTTTTATGAAAGAGAATGCCTAAAATAATATACATAAATTTATGTACAGTGTACATTGTACACACATGTAATGCAGAGTAAAATCTTAATTTTCGTTACCTTTTTATTTTAAAGAAATTATTTTCTTTTTGCTTACAAGATTTACTTTATGGTCCTAACTGTACCCTAAGGCAGAAAAAAACCAACACAAGTTTTAGGTTAAAATTATTGCTTCTTATCTAGCAACACACACCGAGTACGACACAACGTTTTGTTGGTCAACGCATTTGTTCGAATGCCGTTGATACATGGCACTCCATACAGCCAACCCACACCGAACTCGACAAAACGTTGCGCATGCTCGGCGACGTCGATAATCTCATGTAAGCTTACGGCGCAACGCACTGTCATATTCCCTTGCAATATACGGACATCGAAATCTGCACTGTCATATTCAGAGTGAGTAAAAAAAGCCCGAAAAAACCCGAAAATAAGCGCTATAAAAAGCTCGAAAAAACAAGGAAAATAGTCCGAAAAATATGCAGTTAAAATTTATTTTTTATTCAGCGGAGTTATTAAAATATATGACTAGATGTTGTTTTACATTTTCAAACAAAAAATGTTGGCGTTTCTCTCATAAAAGGTTTTTATACAATGAAAAAGAACGTTCAACGTCTGAAATGGTAAGGGGGCCAAATTTGAAAACACACTCCAACGTAAATACGCGATCGAACGTATACGCAAGCATTGGACACAGCGCTTAGAAGAGTCCTTGACAAAGGAAAGCAATGAAGCAGAAATGAAATAGCAGAAAAAAACACAACAGTGTTGAGTTTTTTCGGAAATTAGGTAGGAAAAGGCTTTTAAAATAGTACTATTAACCAAAAATATGGGAAATATGCACAAAAAATAGTTTTTGGCAAGAAAATAGCTCGCACTGCTAAAATATGCAAAAATAGTAAAAAGTAGCTCGCACTACTAAAATATGCAAAAATAGTATGACGTATGCAAAAACAAGCATTTATTCACTCTGGTCATATTCCCTTGCAATATACGGACATCGAAATCTGCACTGTTATATGAAACGAGGGAAGAACGCCCTCTATCCAGCTTTATTAGAAACTTACGTTGCGCAAACGACACGAGCAAAATAGAAGCTTCGACAAAAAAGCATGCAGAAAGCTGTTGGCTTGGATTTTGTTTGAGCTCGACAAATTTGTTGGCGTTGGTGTGGGCTATGTCGAAAAGCGTTTTGTTGCTGTACGTCAAAAAAACGTTTTGTTGGCTTTGGTGTGTTTTCAGCCTAAAGCTAAAAAATGCAATAAAAGTGCAAACCATAAAAATATATCAAAAAATTTCTGTTACCGGATATAGCGATTATCGGATATAACGATGGACTTTTGCTGGTCCCTTCGACATCGTTATAACCGATTTTTACTGTATTGTTTTATAATTTAAAAAAAAAACAAAATAATACATATATATTTATTTGTCTATACCTGCGGAGCTTACTTGTAGCTGTTACAAGGCCCGCACAGAGCTAATATACCCTGCTTAAGTTGAGTATAAAAAAAAAATTTTTTTTTAAACCTTTTTCTGTTGAATCAATTAGCAATGACAGCTATACGAATGGATACATTTATTTTTGGAAGCGAAAAGTGTCAGCACGTCTCATTGGCAGACGGCAGGGTTTTATCGTTTTAGAATCTGTTATGCCAGTCATTAACAGCAAAGAGCAGCAATCCCAACCTTTGTTGTCTTATTGCCTGAAAAAATATTTTAAGATTTACAAAAATATTGTTTGTCAACATTCGGAGCATTTGTCGTTTGAATATAATTCGAAGAAAGCGCAGTAAAAAGGGGCAAAGTCTTAACCCTCTGCAACTGACGCCATAGTCCGACAGACACTGCAAAATGGTTATTGTTAAAATTAGACCACGTCAGCTGCAGAGGGCTAAACAAGGAATGAGAATAGCGAATTTGGAGAGCTTGTTATATTTTATGGACCAACTTGAACGACTTCAACTCGGGTAATTTTTTTTTTTTTTTGGTACTTCAAGCGTATGATTGGGTCTTAAAAAGACCACATTTTACGTGGTTTTTTTTTGGGAGATATGAATAATGTTCCACGCCTATATGTGTGTGCATTTTATTTTTCATAAATGAGCAATTCCATGAATAAGATTCCACTCAATAGCGGTACATATTAGGTGTAGTAAAAAGAAATTATTCATTATTTTTGCATTAAATTGAGGGCTTTATTTAAGATAGTTAGAATGACCCGATTTAGGTTAAATATGCGCCGTTTTGTTCGATAACTTGTTGCCATTTTAAAGGTAATTTCATTATGCCTCTCTCATAGAAGCCCTCGTTCCTATTAGCAAAAAATTGAGACAGTCGAATTTCAGAAGCCTCTCTTGAAGCGAATGTTTCACCAGCAAAATTGTTCGCCATGGACAGGAACAGATGGTAATCACTTGGTGCCAGGTCCGGACTATAAGGTGGATGCAGAAAAACCTCCCAACCAAACTCCCGGAGCTTCTAGCGAGTCACTATCGATGTGTGTGGCCTGGCGTTGTCCTGATGGAACACAATTCCTCTCCTATTGGCCAAAGCTGGCCGCTTATGGGCGATTGCTTCCTTCAGACGGTCCAATTGTTGACAGTAGAGTTCCGAGTTAAGAGTTTTGCCGTATGGGAGCAGCTCATAGTAGATAATTCCCTGCCAATCCCACCAAACACACAGCAAAACCTTCCTGGCCGTCAATCCTGGCTTGGCCACCGTTTCCGCCGGTTCACCGTGTTTCGACCACGACCGTTTTCGCTTGACGTTGTCGTAAGTGACCCACTTTTCATCACCAGTCACCAACCGCTTCAGAAATGGGTCGATTTTGTTGCGGTTCAGCAGCGATTCGCAGATGGATATTCGGTCTATGAGGTTTTTTTGCGTTAACTCGTGTGGCACCCATACATCGAGCTTCTTTGTGTATCCAGCCTTATTCAAATGGTTCCAAACGGTTTTTTGTGCAATCTTTAGCTCTTTTGCAATCGAAACAGTGCTAACATGACGGTCGGACTCGATAATTTCCATGATTTTATGGACATTTTCGACAATTGGCCTTCCGGTGCGTGGTGCATCCTTGACATCGAAGTTACCGGAACGGAATCGACGAAACCAAAATTGCGCATGATTGGCTGTTACAGTATCAGGTCCATAAACGCTATTCACATTTTCAGCCGCCTGGCTTGCGTTTTCTCCCTTATCGAAGAAAAACTGTAAAATGTAGCGAATTTTCTCTTTGCTGATGTCCATCTTTGACAAGCTCTCAAACAAAACTGAATCAATCAATCAAAAAAGTGTCAAAAAAGCTTTTTTAGTAGGTACTGTCATCTTTTTAATGCCCCCTAGCGGAACACGATCGGACTTATACAACGCGAGATGCAGATAAATAACGCCATCTATTGGAAAAATAATGGATTTCTTTTTACTACACCTAATATAAGGGAAGTGGTGCAAGAACCAAAAAAAAAAAAAATTACATAGCTCTTGACATGAGGTATCGCGTATTAAAACGATGCATAAAGTATCTCGACACCCATTTATACAACAAAATAATAAAAAGAACACAAATTAAATGGAGCAAAATACCTGCGTTTGACAAAAACTTTGAAACGATATATGGGTATTTCCTCAGAAAGGTCTACCGGAAATGAAAACGCCCCAGTTCCTTAAAAAAAAATTTTGGGTATGCACTATCATAGCAACACATCTGAATTCCACTGTTTAAGAAGATTGGTGGTTATAGTCAGCCCTCATTTCTGTAAAACATAGGGAAAGGCTTATTTTGTTGTATATGTATTTTTTAAATTATCTTTAAAAGTGCTTTATCTATGAAATTTGGGCCATTTTAGTAACCTGATCAATGGAAGTTATCGTCCTTAATAATTCCAATCAGAAGAATCAACCAAAACAACAATAACAAAAAGTCTTTAACGAATAAGTGGATAATTATCTTCTACTTACGCAAGCTCAATTAAATATTGTTTTTGATAAAATTTATTATTGACCCTTCTATTTATAATACCAGAATTGATG
The DNA here is from genome assembly GCA_020466095.1 of Chlorops oryzae. Taxonomy (NCBI): domain Eukaryota; kingdom Metazoa; phylum Arthropoda; class Insecta; order Diptera; family Chloropidae; genus Chlorops; species Chlorops oryzae. The sequence continues at coordinate 48,698,507 of CM035806.1, forward strand.
AATTGAAATGAAAAAAGGTTAAAATAAAAGACTATTTTCATGATAAAAACCCTTTTGAAAAAAAATGTCACGTCACGCATGTCACGTCACGTATCATAATATGCCTCAATAAATAAAAAGTAAAAGGAATTTTCTGGATTAAAAGTTTTGACACGAAAACTGCAATATTTCTCGTCATTGTTCATGAAGTTTCCTTAAAAACCTCATATTATTTAGGAAGATTTTTGCAGTGCAGTAGATGAAGAAAAAACCGACTTCCATTTTTTGTCACGTGCGTCTCAGCATTTAATAGAAAATATCTCTGGACCGCACTTTCGCTGGCCACCACATTTTACACCAATTATTCTACAGCTGAGGAACTGTCAGATAAGGGAGACAAGGAGTTGAAAAAATTGATACTTCACCGAAATTTTTTGCATCAAATGCGTACGACTGTCACGTGAGCACCTACGGAAATACCCATATGTAGGTTAAGGTAAAGTAAGGGTAATAATTATGCCAAAGAAACTATAGGTCAAATTTGAATTTTAACCTTCCGCTTTTGTAAACAAAGGTTTTTCATGCTATATTCGAATTATTTTGGTGATCATTGTTGGTGAAAAAATCTCAAAAAGCAGAGAAACAATCACTTCAACGTTCCTCAAAACTCGAGCCATTGAAAAAATTTTATATTTTCTTTAATAACTATCTTAAAATGGCCAATTTATGATGATTCTATAAGCAAAATTTTATTATTTCTCGTGCCTAAAATTATGCTAAGAATCAAAATAAGAAAAATTCAATTTGAAAACTCTTTTGATTAGGTAGAAATTTCAATAATTTGTAGCATGCTTTTAGGCATATTTAAGATGGACCGTCTTCTATGGTTCCCAAAAAAATTTTAGAATCTTATTTCACTGGGGCAAAACGATCCACCTTAATGTAGGTATGTATACATATTAGAGTGGGTCAATTTGTAGAAAAATATAGAAAAATAGTAGAAAAATTTGAATTGGAAAAAAAAATTAAGCATATTATTAGGCTGTTTTTTTAAAGGCAATTTCAATACATTTATTTAGATTGTGAATATCACAGATTGGTCTGCAAATCTATTTTGCTGTCCATCCGCGGGTCCTTGGCTCGACTTTCGATTGTAACAGCTAACACATCGTTGCGGTTTTTATCCAATACTCGCCGGGTGACACCGGTTAATAGCTGCACAAATCTCTCAGTTCCTTGTATGTGCGCCGGAATCGGTGGATCCTTCATTGAAAATTAAAGTAGCCTTTCTATTTTACGTTGAAATTCAACACAAAATGGGCAAGACCAATCTAAAAAAAATCATTTTAGTTTTGATACTTTGCCTAATAATATGCTTAATTTTTTCCCCAATTCAAATTTTTCTACTTCAAAAAATTTCGAATTTTGAATATTTACACCATACATTCAAATTCTTAAGAAAAACTTTGGATCGATAAGCGGGAGGTCAGTTTTGATTTTAGTACTATAGTTTCTTCGGTAAAGTTGCTTCGAATTTTCCGTAGATTACGATTTTGGTATACTCCCTCTATCGATGAAAAAATTGACCCACTCTAATATATATAGAAGTATGTATTTGCGTTCATTGAGTTCGGCAAACTATCAAATTCTTGGATATAGGAGGAAATCAGTGGTATCAGCACTATAAAAATCATCGCCGACAAAATCCGTTATTAATATGTATGCCAAAATAATGCAAGTGGCTCTTTCATGCCACTTCTCCCGTACTTACACAAATGTTAAACTTTTTGAACGGACCTTGGCTTAAAACGATGGATCATCGTAATAGCCACGTCAACTGATGTCATTTATTATGCAGATTTAATTTACCGTTTAACTATTTTACAACACTCTGTATCTGTATCGTTTAATGGCAAACTATGCGAACACAACCGTTCGGAGGTTGTTTTTTGAGCGATGTTTCGATGGACAAATGTTCGCAAATGTTCGCAAATGTTAGCCCATGAACATGGAAACTTTAGCTCATCAATATTTATGACCTTTTGTCCACTTTCACATTGAAAAGTGCTTACAATATATTTATGTATATTGAATTTTGATGTCGTTCTTTTATATTCAATCAGCACTAAACATCAAGGACACCACACACACTCACTCTTTTTTGATTTCCTCCTTGGGGGGCTGAAAGTTAAGGGTGGAAAAAAAAAAAAACAAAAACAAAACAAAAACGCGGCTTCCTTGACGCTATTAACTCTGCTCAATGTCATTTTTGAATTCTTAAAAAATTTTCGCAGTAAATTTCGCGATAAACAAATTTTTATGAAACTTAAATACATCACACTTCAGTGAAGAGCAGCGATGGTAAAAATTTACATTTATAGCGCTACCTTTCAGCGGTTTGTGGGAAGTGATCCAGAAAATTATTTATAATTATTTGAATGGCGTTCCTTTTAGTGGCCTTTTCTTCATTCAAGGTAAATAGATGAAAAGTTTCGTTCGCTCCCAGAAAGGTCGAACGCTCTTTAATGTGACGGGGGATTTAATTTCTCAGTCGAATCAGGGGCAATCGAATACGTAAGAAGGCGAGAACTAATTTCAATTTAATTCATTTTCATTCAAAGCTGACCTTTTCAGCCACAAAACCTAAAAAAAAAAAAAAAAAAAAAAAAAAAAAACTTAAAAACACAACTTTTTCGTTTGCTGAGCTAATTAACTTTCGCGGGCTGCTTTTCGAATTATCGAAAACGGTTTTATTTTTAAGCACATTTCGCGACTTGGCGTTGTTAAACTTTTAATTCAACAAGCTCATCGAATCCTTAGCGGATCTTAAGCGTTTCATGTTATTTCTGCTGCTCCTCTGATATTGTATTGTTATTGTTGTTGTTGCTTTCGTCGTTGTTGTTTTCCCACTTTCGCTTTCTGTTGGCAGTTGTAAAAATACAAACCGAAGCGGGCACTGAAACTCACAAAATGCGCCACGCTCATATCTACATCCTTCGAAATATCCGCTGCCATATCCTGGCGCTCTTTCAATCGCATTTCTTCATGCCTTCGTGCCGTTATCTGCTTATTGCTTTTGTTTGCTTTTATCTTTACCGGCGAACGGAGAACGAAGAACGGCGTCTTTTTTATGTTAACGGCAGGCATATTAAAATTTCAACTCTTTTCTTTTACTTCGCGAATTTTCGAGCCTGCCCCAAGAGTGGGGAAGAGAGAGCAAGCGAGCGCGAGAGAGAGAGCGGGCGGAGGGAGACAAAAGAAAGCAAAGCGCTATTAACGCTGATGAAGCGTGCAACATAAACTGAAAAAATATTGCTGCTTCTGATGTTGCTTTGCCATTCGTCCGCGGGCAGCATCAACATCAACAGTAACACCATAACAACCATAACAAAAACAAAACCAACAACGAAATCATAGCCAACGCCAACGCCAACGAGAACGTGAACGTGTACGTGTACGTGTACGTCTACGTGAACGGCGGTGTTCGACCGAGTTGCGAGCTGGCGAGGGCAGCTGAAGCAACATTTTATGCTGGCCTTAATGCCTTTTGCGGTAATGTGCAGCACTTCCGCCGCAATGGCGTGGACACGTCTCACTGTTTCGCGCTGCGGGCGACGCTAAGAGTGAGTAGCTATTGGGTGTGCATAAGGATGATCGTGAACCGGAGTCCTTGCGGTCCAAGTAAATTTACTCGACATCTATATCGCTGGAACATCGATTACGCTCTGTTTAAACTGTGCATCAAGCTTGATGGCCACTTACAAGAAACGTTGCGAAAGCAACAAGAGCGACCGAGAACCCAAGTACCTACCTACCATACCGATGTCAGCATGCCGATGTCGATGTCGATGAAGATGACGGTGCCGTTGCCGTTGCCGTTACCCATGCCCATGCCAATGCCGAAGTAACAATGCAATGCTGTTGTTTAAGGAGGTGCAAATTTTTGCAAAAAATTCATTTTATTTATTTCGCTTGAAACTGCAGCCACAAAATTTGCTGCCCAACAATGCAGCATAAATGCAGTTGCTACAGCAACTAAACAAACTATTGACCTTAGCCCTTAGTTGAACGTGCTCTCCTTTCATTTTGCATTCGCTCGTTAAGTGTTCCTCGGTATGCGTTGGAGTCGTGATGCCACAAAAATGCATTTTTTCATGCTTTTCTTTTCGGCATTTCATTCATTCATTCATTCCAGCCACTCAGCTACTCAGCCACTGAGCTACTCATTCATTGTTCATTCCTCTTCTTCTTCCTTTCCTTCGCTCTGTTCGGCTCTGTTCGGCTGTGTTCTGGTCTGTTCCGCTTAACAACTTACTATTCTCGACTCTATTTAATGTTGTTATTTCATTTCTTTCGCCTCTTCAAGAATACGTACGCAGTTGATGTTGGCGGCAGCGCCTGGAAATATGCAATTTTTTCACACTTCCAAAAGAACTTTTTGTTCGATTTTTTATTTAAAATTTTTTTTCCGTCGTAGCAGTAATCTTCCAAGTGGGTAACAGCTGTCTGTGTAGTTATGAAACATTAGCAATAATCCAAACAGCCGAAAGTGTTGCCCCCCTTCGCCTTTGAAGAAAAAGTCTTTAAATTGTTATTGCGTTCGCGTTCGCGTTCGCATTCTCGCCATACTTGCCAGCAATGAAATTTTACAACTACCCACAACGAATGCGAAGTTTCTGCAGCATAAAAAGCGTGCAAAATGCATGAAATAGAATTTTCTCTTTTTTCCCCAACTTTATTTTTCTTTTTAATTTTAATTGGTTTAGTATTTCAGGCTGTTGGGACTCTATTTTTCGTGAACGACGAGGAAGACGGATACGAAAACACACATTTAAAAAAATAAAATTGTTTCAAAAAGCACAGCAAAGTTTTCGAGTGGCTCGTTACTGAAAGTGCTAATTCGATTGCATTTTACTTCTTGACTTAGGCATTTAAGCTCCTTTTCAGAAAGGTCGGACTTTTAGAGGAGGATTAAAATCAAGGGGAGCCTTTGCCATTCCTTTAATTGATCCAAATCGCATTATAGTTCCACTTCGAAAGCGAAAAGTTTGTAATTTTCGAAATAAAAAAAATTATACAAAATAAAAAAACTTGGAATCAGTCAAGCAACAGAAAATACTTGATTTCAATCATCAAAACATGGATGTAAAAACTTAAGAATACTGAGGAAAATTAGAAATCTATTTATTCTTATATTTGTGTTCATTTGTTGGTACACATCTAGCCTGGAGCTAGGACTTTCTAAAAGTCTTGCTTGTTTGTGTTTTTAATGATCAAGAACTTACCTATGGTTTTTTTTTTTTGGCTTTACTATTTGACACAGTTTTCCTGCAAATTTGATTTTATGTTAAGAGTACAGCTACGCTTTTTAGCTATTCTAGCTATTCTAGGTATTCTATTCTAGGTATATTTAGTAGGTGATTAATTGAAACATTTTCTCCTGGGGATACCGTAAGAGGAAGTGCTTTCTTGATTTAAAATTACTTCCAGAGCTTAATTTCAATCCCAATAGTTAGCATTTCAGTTGGTCAATTTCAATTTCTTTTCATTTGCTTAAAACGGATAAAAAATGTTTAAATGCGTTTTCCTTGTACATCTCACTTTGGGTGAATGGAAACTCTCACAAAAGAAATTTAATCAGTCCGAAGAGATTATTAGTGCACACGGTTCGATTGTTGTGGACCTGCTAATTAGATGACAGTTTTTCTCTTAAAACAGACAAATAAGCCAGTTGCGAGTAACACCGACCGGTGATGAACACAAAACACCGAACACAAATAAAGGAGGGAACCTTGCAGACTTCATTGCAAATCAAAGAAGAGCAGAGCAGGACATCGCATGGCACAGTTCAGCGAAAGGGGTGGTGGATGAGATTTAAAAATCGAATTACGACGAAGAGAAAAATAAAAAACAAAACGAATTTATATCGACAAGAATTGAATGTCCGTTCAACGGAAATAATTACAATGGAAAACATTGGTCGAGGTGCGCCGAGGGCAAGACGATACGGATGGGATACAATTCAACTCGTTAGAGCAAATAAAACTTTCAATTAGCGACAACAATGCACTAAAGCGAGTAAGCGTTAGGATTTCGCACACAATCAGGAGTACGTACTTATGTTGATAGATAATCATTTAGAGAGCATTGCCATTGTTATTGTTTCTCTCAATTCATAGTAATTGTTACCGACGATGGCAATGTCCGCATGCGACTTTACTCCTACATTCGGTGACTTGCAGCCGAAGGATGCTTCTTTGCTCTACCTTGGGCATTGAGATTGGTCTAAACTTTTGATTTTGCTTCGGATTTAATTGTCCTTCGATGAATGTCGCCCCCACGACATTCGCCGAAGTCATAAACGGACGAAAGCTGATGTCCAGCGTGAATTGAAAGAAGAGATAAACAGCACTCATTATTGACCCTACACGCAATTAGCTTTCGTAGACACGTGCAAGCCTGCCGTCTGTTAAATTGCATAGATCAATCGCGCGAGACCTCCAAAAGGATATGTATATCATTATTTTTTCGAATCAAATGCCATATAGTGTTACGGTTTCGCGTCTTAATTGAGTTCACTTAGTTCCTAATGAACGTATGTGTAACCCTGTGCTGCTGCCCATAGAGGGATCGCTTCATACATTTGAGTGCAAAAGCTATATCGAATGGACGTACAACAATGAAAATCACACCAGATTCATTATAAAAATTATATATGTATACATACCATACATCTTTATCTACATATCTATAGAAGAGTAATATGATTGTCTATCTCTAACTAGTTAAGATGGTTTTAAATGTTATTACTTATGATCAGGGATGCCCGCGGAGCAAGCTTCGGAGCATTGAGAGCAAATGCTTGTGTACATACACAAAAGGCAACAAGCAAGCTGAGAAATCGAAACCTGTTTAGTCTGACATCAGGCAGCGAACGAGCAAGACCTATGTCGGATGGAGCAAAAAGAGAGAACTGAAAAAGGCGAAAAACGTTCTTCAGTGCAATGCGCACACACACTATCGCAAGCTTTCAATGTAGTGGTGGGCATCCCTGCTTATGATCCTAAACGGCCCCGTGTGCACTCGCAGAATCCGGCTGCTTCAGTCTCGTGAGCTCGATTCGAACCGCTACGCAAAACACGGTTGCAGTTAGGGCATAGAGACATTTTATATGTTCGAGTTGATAAGTGCGATTAAGACTATCAATGGAAGATAAAATCATTTTATACTTATTCACCTCTTTACCTGTTATGGTATTGGGCTTTGGATGGCTGGTATTTTTTTTAAATGCAGGAGTGAATTCTTCTCCAGTTCCAGGTAGACAGATAGATCGATTCTGTTCACTTTCGGGTTTTATTGCTTTGTTTAAATATTTCATAGATTAGTTGTTTTGCAATTTTTAATTGGGTTAGATTTTTCAGTGGAATTAGGGAATATTTGGACTGTGGTTAGAATTTTCTGTAGGATTAAGCAATTTTTTATTCTTCTTTGTTGTTTGTTAGACAAATTCACATGATATGACTATACGGAAAAATCATATTAATGCATACCAATCTCAGGTATACCCGAGAAATATGCAACATTTTTTCAAACTTGCCATTTTTAAGGATGTTGCCGGCGCCTGAGCGTATTGAAACCCAGCATACTTAATCCTGGTGTAAGACTCTATTTTCAAGAATTTTAATTAAGATAGTAGCATACCTAGAAAAACAAAAAAAAATGTCATGGAAAAATATCCTTCCACGGGAGCATGTATTGGTTTTAGCAAAATTACCTGAAAAATATTTTTGTAATATTTTCTGAGTAATTTTCTATATACATATATGTTTTTGAATGAACATTCTATCTTTATAGTTGTCTTAGATATGATTTTATTTTTATTTTTCTCTAAAAAACCTCCTTTTTCAAGGATATTCAAGGACTATAGGGGATCGAGAGCGAAAACTTCCCGAAAATTAAATCCGGGGCAGAATCATTATGCTTATAGTGCTATACCCTTTCTACATACGACACCGGTGACTGATTAAATAAGAAATATAAAAAAAATCCTCTCAGTGTTTATATTTAACAACCGCTCTCGGTAGGCTTGATATTTGCGCTGCATTTTTGGACATGTAAATCTCTTATACTTAACCCGTCATCGACCCAGCACATGAGCTAGAGCAAAAACAAGCGTATCTGGTGATCACCGGGGAAAATACACCAAATATGGAATTGCATGAGAAATTAAAAAAATTTTTTTTAATCGCCACTATCTCCTAAACTAGAAGAACTGGATCAAAAACAAGCGAATCTGGTGTTGTAAGGCAATTGCAAGCAATAAGAAGAAAATACAACTGGAAAAATACTAAAAATACTAAAAATACTAAAAATATAAAAATACTAAAAATACTAAAAATACTAAAATACTAAAAATACTAAAATACTAAAAATACTAAAAATACTAAAAATACTAAAATACTAAAAATACTAAAAATACTAAAAATACTAAAAATACTAAAAATACTATTTTTAAAAATCTTTAATCGCCGATATCTCCTAAACAAGAAGATGTAGAGCGAAAATAAGCGAATCTATCGATCACCTGGAAAAAATCCAAAATCTATGGAGTTTTCATAGGAAATTTTTTAAAATCTTTAATCGCCGATATCTCCTAAAATATATGAGTTAAAGCGAAAATAAATGCAATCAAAATGAAAGTTTGCAGTTTGTGTCCCTTCGTATTTTGTAAGAATGCAACAGAAAACTATTTTCGAAATTACCGCTCCGCAGAAGCGTTCTCCATAGTCACATAGCTCAAATGATTTCATTAACAATGCAAAGCACTTAGACTCAAATGCCTATAAGGAAAGTGAAGCAAAAATAGTAAACACGAACACTAACAGCTACAACAACAACAACAATAACAACATTGGCGGAAATAACTGACGAATACCACAGAAAGAACCAAACGAGAAAAACTAAGAGTAAAAGAAAAACATAACAAAAAATGACCAAACAAATGACCACAGGAGCACGACAGGCGCCATAGAAAAATGGGATACTCCAAAGTGTACACGTTCGCGCTCATGTTGAGGGGCAAATCGTAAAAACGTGCAAAACGTATAGGAAAAATGAGAGAAGTCTCCAAACGATACGCTGAATGTTTTGTTGTTTTGTGGCTAACAGATCGACAGATGGACTCGCTGCTGGGTAAAATATTAAATTGGAAAATTTCGGAAACAAATACCGCCAACGTAACTAGCCATAGCCAAAAAGTCGCTGTTCCTGTCGCTGTCGCAATCTGCGTCGCAGTCTCGGCCAGCGTCGAAGGGGGCAAAATTGGAAAAAGGAACGAGTTGAGGGGATGAGAATTTATACTTTTTGCTTTCCTTCGTTCTACGTCTTTTTTTTCTGTTTTTTTTTTTGTTTTTTGTTTTTCTTTTATTTGTTTTGAGGTTGCCATTGCTTTTGCATTGACATAACACGTTAAAACGGAAATTGATCATCCAACCGGGAACTTGGTAATGGAATATGAAATTCAAGTTGACTGCCCGCATATCGTCTTTTTTGCGGCAAAACATCATTTTGCTGTTTTTATATAAAATTTTTTTTGCGCGTTTTCTCTTCCTTGCTTATGATGATGATAAATTCGTAAATTTTATACCCGACACACACTCACTTTTAGTTTTCATTCCGATTCAATCCCAGCTCGAAAGTGTTGAAAGACGAAGAACACCAAACAGAGCAACTGTGAGTAATGCTCTTGTCATACGAAACAAGAATTGTGGCGAATTGTGGCACCTATGAAAAACTTTTCGAATAAAAAGTGGTCCCAAGCACTTCAACTGAACTCTCATGATAGTGGAAATATGGTTTTTACTTTTGGTCTAGTTTGCTTCTTTACTTTTGGTTTGCTTCCAGTTTCCCACGCTCTTCGTTTAAAAATATGAAGAATACTTTTAACTTAAAAGTTTTAAGGACTTTATTTATGCCTTAATTTTCCAAGTGCTCATATGAAACGAAAAAAAAAAAATCTTTCCTTCTAAGGCCTTTGCCAGCAGCAAAAATAAAGTCCATTCGTTGATTACTTTGGCTGCAAAGCATTCGCCGAATCTAATTAAAATCACTGAATATCGTAGTCTGTTTAATAATGTAATGTGAAAAACTCACAAAGAGAATAGCCGAAAAGTCTGGAGCTATTGCTCGAAAGCCCCATAGCTCATCAGGCAGCTACAATGGAACGGCGCATAGAACGAGTAACCCAGCAAACATTTGCATAAGCTTTTTACAAAGGTGCTTACTATTCATTTGTTTCCAAGAAAATTTCCAAACTTTTTCCGAGCATATATGTATGTGCTATATGAAATTCGCAAACATTTCCCAAACGCTTTCCAAATGTGTTTGGGAAACGTTGAATTTCTCAAGTACTTCGCAAATCCGTACATACATCGTACATACATACGAGGTGTCTACAGCTCGATTTTTTCGAACGTTAATATATTAATTCTAGCACGCGCGAATGAGATCTCTCGGTAGCGTTATGAGAGCGTGTTGCGATTTGTAACCTGGAGGGCTCGAGTTCGATTCCTGTCGCGGGCGAAAAAAGATTGTGGATAAATTGGGACGTAGAAAAGATATCTGAGGTAAAATTTGATGCACTTAGAGGGGAGGAAGGAAGTTGGTAGCTATAAATTTAGGTTCATATCCGGTCGTCAGAAACGTAATGCATACACATGTGCTTTCAAAATTTTTTTTTAAATTTTTTTCATAAATTTTTGGATGAAAGCTAGATATTCCTCTAAGTTTTGGAATATTATTTAAATGTTATATTATCTACCTAAGTATTCAAAAATAAAAAAAAATAAAAAAAACCCTCGCCGCAGCGGGGATTGAATCTGCCTACATCGGATTGGTACTGCTTGTTTAGGCTTGGAAAATATTTAATTCGATTGCTTGGATTTATATGTTTTCCAAACTCAAATCTAATTGAATAAAAAGGGAGCCGTTTTGGTTATTTACACTTGAATTCCAAATAAATTCCAACACTTGGATCCAAGCTTTTTGTTTGCGGCCGCAAATTACTTCCAATTGTTTAGTAAGCGTAAATGTTTGCTGGGAATCTACTTAGCTTATTTTGGACTCGCTGCAGTCGTGAAGGAATTGTTAGAAGAGAAAGGAGAATCAAGACTGATTTGGTCGAAATTTTGAATTGATGAAATGTAAATTTCATTTTTATAATTTTAATGACATTTTCAGTTAATTTACAATTTTAGAACAGCTGCTATGAATCATGATTGATAATAAATTTCGTTGCTAGGCATTTAAAAATCCAGGAGCACAATGGACGTGTCCCTCGAAATTGGGAAATACGTGCGTATCCAGGCTTTGATATATGTAAACATTTTCGCAGTAATATACATACTCCATGAATAGATGATGCTCTTTTGGCTATTGGTCCTTCTTCGAAAGAATTAAATGCGGCTGAATGAAAATGAAGAATGTTGTTCATTCGGCTCAAACACGTGGGAACGTTCAGTTAGTTACAATGAGCTTAAATTGAAAGCTGCACGATTTGCGAATTAGTAACAACCCCGTGATTGAATTGTGGAGCTGAGCCACCTGGAGGGCTTTTTTTTTTTTGGATATGACAACATTTCGAGAAGTTAATATGCCTCGATTGCTGCATCTATTTTCGACCTTTTTATAATCAACGTGTTGCACGTATTGGGTTATTTTTGTTGAATTTACCTTGAAGTCAAGAAAGCAGGTGCCTTAGTTGGGCAAGGCAAGAAAACTGATGGACCAGGTTTTGTTCAAAGTTAACCGCAATTGCAAATGCTACCAGAAAGAGAGAGAGAGAGAGAGAGAGAGAGAGCGAGAGAGAGTGAGAGACAGAGATATCACATGCATGTAAGTTCGGGCTTACAGTCCCAGTAGTCAGCGGAGCCACCACAACACTAGCGATTTCACTAACCACTGGATGTGGGGGATCGGTCCCATTCCTATCCAAGACGCTGGAGAATTTAACATTACGATCTTATTGCCGGGGCGGGTCGTCCTTTTATACGCCATCTTTAGGCAGTCATTTCGCTAGCGAAAAGGGGTAGGAAAATGGCCTAGCACCAGCGACTGAGAAAAAAGAAAAATTTTATTTTGTGTTTTGACTTTTTTATTTATTTATTTTATTAATTATTATATTTTTGTTTTTTGTTTATATATTTTTAATTTTAAATCTTTTTTATCTTACTTCTCTTTAAATTTTCTCGCCTCGAACGCTGATCACCAGATCGCTGGGCGAACGTCTTAACCATTACGCTAAACGAACGAATTTAATTTCTTGGTCAAAATGCTTGCTTGAGTTTAGCGTTGCTCAGATTTTGGGAAACGTATTTGACGAATTTAACGAATTTTTTTACTTGAAAGTGAACCATTAAAAAAATTAATAATAATAAAACCTTAAAAATTTGGCGAAAATTTTTGTCTTCCAAAATAACTGAACTATGAACAAAAAAAACTCTTTTTTATAAAAAAAAGTAAAAAATTTAGGAACAATTCTCGCAGCCAGCATGGATTGAACCCCGAACCTCGCGGCCGTCGAGTCACAGTTTGAACCACTGAGCCACTGAGAAATTTATCAGAATGCGAAGTTTAAAGCAGACAACAATAAAAACAATCATACGCAGCGAATAGGGAAATGTGAACTGAGGCCTATCTACTAGGAATTAAAATTGCTGCATCTATTTTCGACCTTTTTATAATCAACGTGTTGCACGTATTGGGTTATTTTTGTTGAATTTACCTTGAAGTCAAGAAAGCAGGTGCCTTATGCCTCTCGTACACTATGACATCAACGCACGCACGCAACTTTTCAACGAGTTCCTAAATTAAATAGCTTAATATATGCCCTCGTACACTTGTGCGCATCTGGTGGCGTTTCAGATTGATAAACGCGTTCTTATACAAGATTGAACTGCGATGCGTTGAACGCGTTGCGATCCTCGTACACCTAGTTGATGAACTTCATCAATTGTTGAAAGACCTCGTTATCACTCTAGTTGATGAAATTTCATCGAATTGTTGAAAGCCTCGTACACCTAGTTGATGAGGGGATTTCATCAATTGTGAAAGACCTCGTACACCTAGATTGATCACGTTTAACAAATTCAGAAAATATGAGGTGGGGTGAATACTTAATTGTTGCACGCATTTCAAGCACTGTGTTGACGCACGCGTTGATAGCCTCGTACACAAGACAAGCATTTAGCGTTTGCAAACTCAATAAACATACTGTGCAGCTAACAGCTGTAAATGGTGATGGTAAAAATTTGATGGTGAATATGTACATAATGGCATCTCGGATGCGGAATAAGAACCCTGAAAACCTATTGAAAGATACTGTTATTTAAAAACTGCCCGATTCAATTTATTTTTAGTATACATATCTCGGAAACTGATCCAGATATAAAGCAATATGCCAAAATGATCGTATTGAAATCATTTACAAATGATGTCCACATCGTGAATGCATTACTTTAACCGTTTCAGCCCGGGTCTTCCAAGCGGTGGGTTTATAAAAAAACAAAATATTTGTTCTCCTATGAACTTTTTTTTTTTGTGAATCGAAAAATTCCTTATGACCAAGATATTTAAAATTTTTGTAAAATAAAAATCTACTGTATTTACGCTATTCAGTTATTTATAAATTGAAACTTATTTATATATGTTTGGAAATTTGGCGCTTAAAGAATAAACTACAAAAATTTTAACAACTTAAACCAGAATTTGTAAATGATATCCAAAAAAAGCTTTTGAGTGTTTTTTGACTTTCTTGATTACGGCTACAAATTAAAATTAGCCACAGCAACGCTGGTCATGCTGCTTTTAAATTTTCTTCTTGAAGAATTAAATTCGCGGACTAATCCGCACACACACTTGAAATTCGCTCACGCAATTCACTATCACGTAATTATTCCAAACAAAATTGAGGAACGCGTTGATGAGATAATGTGCAGCACAATCTGTTTAACTCGGTGCTTCAACGTTTTCGCATCGCAACTTGAGTCTCGTACACTTGATGGGGACACGTTAAGAACGGTTGCGCAACGCGCATTTTTTCGTCGTTGATTTGAAATTGAATTGCCTCGTACACTAGTCGTTGAACAAGTTGAGTGAACGATAGGTGCGTTGATAGCGTAATGGACGAGGGGCATTAGGTGGGCAAGGCAAGAAAACTGATGGACCAGGTTTTGTTCAAAGTTAACCGCAATTGCAAATGCTACCAGAAAGAGAGAGAGAGAGAGAGAGAGAGAGAGAGAGAGAGAGAGAGCGAGAGAGAGTGAGAGACAGAGAGATCACATGCATGTAAGTTCGGGCTTACAGTCCCAGTAGTCAGCGGAGCCACCACAACACTAGCGATTTCACTAACCACTGGATGTGGGGGATCGGTCCCATTCCTATCCAAGACGCTGGAGAATTTAACATTACGATCTTATTGCCGGGGCGGGTCGTCCTTTTATACGCCATCTTTAGGCAGTCATTTCGCTAGCGAAAAGGGGTAGGAAAATGGCCTAGCACCAGCGACTGAGAAAAAAGAAAAATTTTATTTTGTGTTTTGACTTTTTTATTTATTTATTTTATTAATTATTATATTTTTGTTTTTTGTTTATATATTTTTAATTTTAAATCTTTTTTATCTTACTTCTCTTTAAATTTTCTCGCCTCGAACCGCTGATCACCAGATCGCTGGGCGAACGTCTTAACCATTACGCTAAACGAACGAATTTAATTTCTTGGTCAAAATGCTCGCTTGAGTTTAGCGTTGCTCAGATTTTGGGAAACGTATTTGACGAATTTAACGAAATTTTTTTACTTGAAAGTGAACCATTAAAAAAAATTAATAATAATTAAACCTTAAAAATTTTGGCGAAAATTTTTGTCTTCCAAAATAACTGAACTATGAACAAAAAAAACTCTTTTTTATAAAAAAAAGTAAAAAATTTAGGAACAATTCTCGCAGCCAGCATGGATTGAACCCCGAACCTCGCGGCCGTCGAGTCACAGTTTGAACCACTGAGCCACTGAGAAATTTATCAGAATGCGAAGTTAAAGCAGACAACAATAAAAACAATCATACGCAGCGAATAGGGAAATGTGAACTGAGGCCTATCTACTCTTTCAGGTTCATGTGGTAGGTGAAATGGCTAGTCATCAAGGACTGGCACTTTGGCATGTCACAAATATCGCGGGCAACCTACTGACTACTGGGAGTGTCTCCCACGCAAAAAGGTTCACACTATGTTCAGTAAAAATTAAAAAGTGGTTGTGGAACCAAAGGACCCAATTGATCTACGTGCACGTGTTCAACATTAAAACACCTAATGCTGCTTGTATATGGCAGAATCTACCATTGCAAAATGGGTCCGAAAACAAAAACCCGGTACCCTGCAACGCGGCAAGTCTATAGAAAAAAAGAAGCAATTAAAAGAAATTTCCATAAGATTATGGTTTCTAAAAACAGAGGTGTAAACAGAGAACTGAGTTTTTTTTCCCTCAATCATTACAGCTTCTTGTGTCATCGCCTTATAGGAGCTATAGACAAAATGTCTACCCCGAAATTCGATTTTAACGCTTTGTGAAAGTCCTCTTAGCATTTTCAATACTTAAACAGTTAAGGACTCAATAATTCTATTCCCATTCCCATTCCCATCGTCTTCGTTTTTCTTCTCCTCGAAAGTTGGAAAATTTTGTTTTCAATAAATATTGAATGCGGCGAATCCAGTTTAAATCAATTAAACACCAACTCACAGCTGTCATAACGATATCGACCTTGAGCAAAAAGACGGGATGGAGTTGTTTAAGGCCAGCTAAGAACTCGATTGGCGTGTCCTTGAAAATTCCACTTAAAGCGAATGCGAACGTTTTTTGCTTTACATTTCAGACTCATTATTCATTTATGCAACATCACATCATCAAGGCAGTTTGGTCATTATGGAAATGTTTCGTTGACAGTTTCAGTCCATTTTTTTTTTGCACCCTTTTTATACCCGCGCACATTCTGTATCGAGGGTATATTGCGTTTGTATGATTGTGTGCAACACCCAGAACCAGACCAGATAGACCAAACAAAATATATGTATCTACAATGTGCATAGAAATGACCAGCGTCACCAGGGGATTCGGTTTTCCGTCTATCTGTCTGTATACAGTTTTCTTATCGGTAATCGGGAAGAGATCAGACCATTTTTATGGGTACCTCCAGTACTAGAATGTGTTAAGAGAATCACAAAATGCCTACATTTTTCAAAATATTTCGGTGAAATTTGAAATCGGAACATTTTCTGAGGTCAGTGTAATTTTCAAAAATTCAAAAAGTAGGCGTGACAAATCGTTTTTCGAAAATTGTCTCGACTCCTGTAATTGAAATACAACTTGAGGCCGCTGTATCCTTACTTTATAGATATTAACAACGTTTACAAAAAATATCTTGATTAGTCCATTATTATGGTACCTCCAGTACTGGGGTACTTTCCCCGTAAATTGAGACTTCATAAAGAAATTGAACAAAAGTCGGTAAATTAGACACCGAATGGCCTTTAAAGCCTCTAGAATACTTTGCCTTAATGGTCGTCGTTTTAAGGCCTTTTAAAAAAAAAAAATGTTCAAACATATGTTTATGTCTGTGTCGGGTATGGTGTTGTCCGGCGCGCGTCTGACTGTAACACCCTTACTTGTTTATTCCTCGAATGAAGCGGACGTTGAAAAAGTTCGAAATTCCCTTCGACTATTAAATCATACTGTTAATTAAACCAGCACCCCGAAGGAAATGAGTTTATGAAGCAAAAAAAAAATTTTGTTTTTGCTATCCCCTTTCAATTTTGTCGCCATAAGCGCCATTGCAGGTTATGTAGGCACCCACATTGAAAATCAACACACTCGATTCACGCTTATGAAGACCGGAGGTGCAGTCCATGTCCTGTCACGCTAATCCTTTCAGGTGCTCATTATAAAATCAGTATGATTTTTGCTTTTCCCCATCATGATTTCCATAAACAGAGCGCTGGCGACAGCGACAACAACAACGAAAATGGAAAACGAAAACGAAAACGAAAACAACAACAATAACAACACGAGAATGACAACGATAACGTTAACGACAACAGAACAGCAAAACAACGAGACATAATTGAGCATGCGGTCCCTGATGTCAAAAATAACTCAACGGCGGAAAGGCTTGATGAGTCGCATCATCAAACCATTCATCACAACGTCATTCTCAGCGTCCACGTGATCGTCGTCCTCGCTGTCTTCTGCGACCTCGGCATTGACACTGGCATTGGTGTTCGTAATCGTGTTCGCAATTGTATTGGTATTGGTATTGGTATCGATATTGGTACTGCAATTGCTGCTGGTATTGGCTTTGGCTTTGGCGTTGGCGTTGCCACTGGAATTGGCATGTCTCCAGGCATCATCGTGTTTTCATTATTTTACTTATAAATGAGAATTGATTGGACTGTGCCTGTCATTTTTCATAATCTTTAATGAGTTTCCAGCATCTGGATCTGTGTGTGCCTCCGGAACAACAAATCCGCCCAACCGCTTCCATTGCACACTTCGATATTTAAATCTTATTTCTCGCAATTATCTTAAAACATTCGAGCTGAAGGAAAAGAAAATTCCAATGCTTAATCAGCGTCAAAATTTTTAATCCGGTAATTGAGTTTGTTGTTTCGTTGAAGTAATTAAATTTCACAAATCGATGGTGTGGGAAAATTAATTTCTCTTTTGCGAGTGGGCCTCGACAACAATGGCATCAAGTAAACAATAAGTTGGGAGCTTTTTCTTCACTCCGCTCCAACTTGCTTTTGTTCAATTTCGTTTTGTTTTTTATTCACTTCTGGCATCGCGCTGGATTGTCCTTCTCCGCATCCTGTTATTTGAATAAATTTTTTGGCTTTCAACTTTCGCTTGCCAATGTCTAACTGACGGTCTTTATTAAGAATTTATGAAGAATATTGAATATTTAACATCTCAATTTTTTTCTTTTCTTTTTGGTATTTCAATAGGAGTAAAATAGCTTATTTCAGTCGTAGGCCAGTCTTGCCAAATTGGAAAACTCGTTGATGAGTTTACATACATTGCATACGTAAATGTTCGATGCGTTGTCAAGCGCTGTTTACATTGTGACTTAAAAGCGCTTTGATGTGTTGTCAAATTGATAGTTGACGTTTAGATAGGTACATTTTACTTCTTCAATTTTTTTTTTGTCGTTGACCGGCAAAACAACTTGATTCCACCTTTCTGTTTTTCGAGAAAAATCGATTCAAAATCTGCATATGCTTAGGCTAGGACAATAAAATAAGAAGAGAACTCTGTATCATTTAACCACACAGAGAAAAAAAATCAACCAGAAAACTGGTTAAATCAAAAGGAAAAACATACACAACGGCTTCAACGAGGAATATTTTAATTTTTAAAATTTTTCTTGTTGGAAAAAATAAAGATTTTACTTTTGAACCAACCATATTTCCGGTTGAATTGACATGATCATTTTCAAAAATTGGTTTAAATTGTTGAACCAACCACGGACGTAATTGAAATGACAAGATAATTTTTAAAATAAAAAAAATTTCTAAAATACCTATACAAGAAGAAATGTCAAAACAAAATTAATTAACGTTCAAGGCAAATGGCCACAGAGCCCTCTGCTGAACATAACCCCAAAAATAGCCATCGGATGGACTTCATCCGATTTTATCAATCCGTTGTCCTGTGACTGCTTTCGCAATGCTTGAAAAGTTCTAAGATGTATAAATATCTTATATGTCCTATTTTATAAAACAAATGAGAATTACACCGAACGTTAATAAATGTAATTAAACATATTTCCTTTCAAATCAACCAAAAATCTTGTTGACTCAACCATTTTTCTTTTGAAATTTTTGTTCTGCTCGAAAAAAAAAAAAACAAGTAAGGGTGTTATAGTCAGGCGAGCCTGACAATAAAATACCCGACACAGACACACATGTTTAAATCATTTTTGAACCACGCCCAAAAAACCGGACCACTAAGAAAGAATATTCAAGAGGTTTTTAAGGCAATTAGGGGCCCCATATACCGACTTTTGTTACATTTCTTTATGATAACTGCCCCTTTGCCACGCCCACTTTTCCATTTACTTTTGCAATCCTAATCGGAGGCTTAAATATACGCTCAAACTCTAAGTTCCATTGAAATATTTCGAAAAAGTCCGATTTTGAGGCAGCTTTGTGATTTTCGTAACAGACCTTAGTACTGGAGGTACCCCTAAAAATGGTCCCATCGGGTCTATTCTCGAAATTGTTCTTACATATGTCGCCGTGAGCACGCATACCAAATTTTGTCGAGATAGCTCAACTCCTTCGATAAGATAACTGTATACAGACAGACAGACAGACCGACAGACGGACAGACGGACATGTCTAAATCGAATCTCCTGGTGACGCTGATCATTTCTGTATATATTTTGTATGGTCTATCTCGACTGGTTCTGGGTGTTACACATAACCACACAAACGCAATATACCCTCGACACAGAGTGTGTCGGGTATAAAAACATGGTTAAGTTCGCTCAGTGCAGGCATAGATTATCTTCCATAACTTTTTTAATGTTGCCTTTAATGTATGAAAATACTTATGCTAATTGACGCGGGGCCGACAGTTACCATAGTGGGGGGTTTTTCGCTGAAAATGATCACAAAGTCCATGAAAATGGTTACATACATAAAGACTGTCCCAGAAATAACTGTCCTTTTGTTTTTTTTTTATTGCAAAAAAACCAATGATGTTTTTTTAAAAATTCTTTCAGTTTATTATTAAGTGAACATTACAAAATAAATAAAAATTTTAATTACACTGAAAAAAATACACTTAAAAAAATTATACACTTTTTTATTAAGGTCCTCCATTAGGTTTTTTACCGATCTTTCGTTCACCTTAGTGTATGCCCGACGCCATTTATGTCGAAATATTTCGATGTTCTTCGCAGTTTGTTTGGTCTTCTTAAGGTTCCTTTTCATTAAAGCCCAATATTTTTCGATTGGACGAAGTTCGGGGCAATTCGGAGGATTTGCTTCTCTTGGTACCACAGTGACATTATTGGCTTGGTACCAATCCATCGTTCTCTGGGCGTAGTGAGATGTTGCTAGGTCAGGCCAAAATAGTACTGAACCTTGGTGTTGACGTATAAAAAGCAGCAAACGCCGTTCCAGACACTCTCTGATGTAAATTTCGGTGTTGATTGTGCGATCCGTCATAAATTCCTTACTTCGAAGGCCACATTTGCAAATGGCCTGCCACACCATGTATTTCTTTGGAAATTTGGTATGTTTTTCGGTGGTAAATTTAGAGGATGCTCCACCCCTTCTAACCGCAGTATAATATCCGTGTCCAGGTGACTGCTTGAAATCCGCTTTGCAAAACGTTTCTTCGTCCATGATCACGCAATCAAATTTGGGCAGGTAATCGCGATACAGTTTTCGAGCCCTCCTCTTGGCTTCGGCGTCCTTTTCTTCTGACCTATCAGGTACTTTTTTTTACTTTATAGCTCCTTAGGTTTTAAACTTTTTTAATCCGTTGAACACTTGACTTCGATGTTCCCGCTTTTGCTGCCATATCACGAACCGAAGTGCCTGGATTCTGAGTAAACAGCCGCTTAACGTTCTGGGCCACCGCTTGGTTCGCTGGACCACTTTTTCTCCCTGATCCTGGTGTTTTTGATAAAGGGGTAAGCTGTCTGTATCGTTTTATGGTCCTACCGACAGTATTTTCGCACACGCCAACTTCCTTAGCGATCTTTTTGTACGTGGTGTTTGGATTTTCCAGGTGTTTGTAAATAATTGCTTTCCGCTTTTCTTCTTGTTGAGACAACATCTTTTCAGTAGCTCTTTTATTTTACGAATGAGTATTTTTTTTTTATCTGCAATATTTATACTTAATTTAGGTACCAAATATGTTGCTATAGAGTTAACACTTTTTTATAAATAGCCTAAAAACAAAAGGACAGTTATATCTGGGACAGTCCTTATGTCGTTTTTCCCGGGAAATGTGGATTTAAGTCGTTTTGCAACGTACTATCACAGGACAACAAGATTGGGAGTTGGATTCCTTTTTTAATTTTAAATGAGATTAGACTACTTAAATAGCAAATTTCCGTTGTAAACGAAAAAAAATGCACTTAAGAGTAGGTCGTTTTTCCGGTCAACCACAAATATATTTATATTAGGGTTTTTGCCTCTCCAGCTCTGTAAGGAATCTCAGCAGGAATTTTCTTGATATTCCTTAAAGCAGTGTTGTGCAAGCCCAATGATCTCCATAAGCAAGGATTTTTTTGCATTTTTATTATAGCTTGTATAGACACATCAAATGCTTGTCAGGCATGTGAGAGTGTGTAAGTGAAAAAGGCACACGTATACGTTGTGTGAACAGAATTCACTAATACACGCTCACATGCCTGACAAGCATTTCCCAGCGGGAAATGTCCCGCGGACATCCCCGATGATGTCCTAGTGACTACGGAGCCGGAATGCATGCTATTTCCGGTGAGACTTTGTATGACATTTACACAGGAGCTGACAGGGACTTCAGCGGTGACATTATCACCGGAAGACTAGAAAATGTCCCTGGTGAGCCCTCATATAGCATTGGCACGCCATTGTCATAG
Organism: Chlorops oryzae; assembly: GCA_020466095.1. Classification (NCBI taxonomy): domain Eukaryota; kingdom Metazoa; phylum Arthropoda; class Insecta; order Diptera; family Chloropidae; genus Chlorops; species Chlorops oryzae. The sequence continues at coordinate 48,720,165 of CM035806.1, forward strand.
GGGGTGCGATGGCAAAAAAAAGCATTTGAGAGCAGCACATTGCTCTTTTCTCTCTAAATGTCAGTTTGATAAATCTCTTCTTTCTTCATGCTAATGCTGAACTGACGCTAAGACCTTATTTAAAATTCAGTAGCCAATGAGAGTCAAGCACATGAACACCATACCTCCCCGATGACATGTCCTCAAAGATGTCATGCATGACAATGTCACCTATATGTCATCGATGACATCACTGGTGACTTTGTCATGCAGGAGATAATTGTCCGCTGGGTTGATGTGTCTATACAGCGCATTAGGCCGCAGTTATAGTGGAAGCAAAGCTAAAGCTGAAGCGTAAGCTGTCATGTGTTTGTTGTATTTTCGCAACAACAAATACATGACAGCTTACGCTTCAGCTTCAGCTTTGCTTCCACTATAATTGCGGCCTTAGTGTCACACGGATAGTGTACGATACGAATTCACGTTGCACCTAGCAACACCCCATGATTGATATTTTAGGTACTTTTTCCTTTTTTAAAGTACACATTTTCCATTCAATTATCGTTGTTATCACAACTTTTCATGACGGAAACGAATGACTTTTCTTAACTTTTTCGCTTCCTTTTAATTAAGAACGTAATAGTTTTGAAGTTAAAACAAAAAATTTGTATCTAAGTATCTATTATCGAAACATATTTTTTAGAGATGCCGCGGATATCCGGTTACTATCCGGTATCCGGCATATCCGGCATAAAATGAACTATTCGGCCGGATGCCGGATACTAACTCATTATCCGGCCGGATACCGGATATTAAAAAATTTCACAGTTTTTCATATAAATCTCCTTGAAGGAATCCCTTTATGAAATAATTAAGTAGAACAAAACGATTTGTAATGATGACGACTTTTATGTGTTTATGTATTTCAAAAAATCAAAAAAAAAAACGTACAAAATCCTTAGATACTGGAGCGAAACAAGTGAGAATGACGGAGATGCAATAACTTCGGCTTGTGTCATTTATTTCTTTCCAGTCTTGAATGAAAACTTGAACGTGTGGCTGCCATGTCAAGTCAAAATTCATTTGAAAAATACCCAGCAAACATTTAGCCTATGCTTTAGCGAACGTTCGCCAAGAATATGTTTACGCGACCTTTTCTAGAAGAACAAAAGGCGATGTTTTCTCAACTCTACCAACAAAGAATATGTAAAAAAAAATATATTGCTTTGACGAACGTTACGCGAGCAATCCGCAATACATTGCGTATTCATCTTCCAGACGAGCATTGCCGAAGTTACTTTTGGAACAGGTTTATACAATGTTTTTCTAATATATACCTTGTGTTATTGTAGCTTTTGCTTTATTCAATCAAGTAGTTCTTGATTTTGTTATTAGATCAAAAATAAATTTTGATAGTTAGTTCTGTAAGGATTTGGATCGACGAGTGTATACATTCTAAAGGATACAAAGGATAAAGGTGTATTTTTTTCCTCCAAATAGTTAAAGGCACAATTTTTGTTAACCTTTTTAAATATAATTTGAAGTTAATATAATTTTTTAAAATACAGGTGCCTGCTTCCAAAAATTTTCCACTTCGGATGAAAAAAAATTTTCTTCAATTCTGCAGCAACATTTAATACATGCCAAGAGCCGCATTAAAAAGCGAGATCTTAAACAAAAAACAATAGAATAAGTTTTTCATTATTAACTGAATTACTATAATTTTTTATGCGTAAAATTATAATAAAATTTAAATAACAAAAAAAAAAAATATATATATAATTGGCCTAGAAGATGTTTCAGCAATATATAAGGAACACATTCGCTGAAACATCGTCTATGGGACTATTCCGCGATGTTTTTAATGTATCGCCAATTGCTCTTCCAAAACAGTGTCGGGCGACCGGACAACTGCCTAACAAGCTTCTCTATTCCGCGATAAGAAAGCAACGGTTGCGTGCGAGCTAAACATCGCCGTGGCGAGTCGCGGAACACTGTTCCGCGATAGAAAATGTTTGCTGGGATAATAATTCAGTATTTGAGTGTGTGAATGAAAAGGAATGCATAAATTTCGAGTTTTTTATTCAGTTTCGGATTCTAGAGCATGCCTGAATAAAGCTACTTTTGAATTTGGGAAAAAATTCAACTATCCGGTTGCCGGATATCCGGCTATCCGGCCTCGCAGCTTGCCGGATATCCGGTATCCGGTATCCGGCAAAATCACTATCCGCGGCATCTCTAATATTTTTTATTATCAAACATATATGGAAAAAAGTAGGGCCAAAATGTATGAAAAATGTATATTTTTTTAAGACTATTAAGGAGTTTTTGAAAATATTAAAATTTCAACCATTCAACAGACGTTTTATTTTGAAAGCGAATAAAACGAAATGCTTCATACATTGTAAGAAATGCTTAATTTTGTATGTGTTAGTTATGCACATCACTGGCTTAAAGGAAAAAACGAAGCATATATGCGAGTGTAAAGCAGTGTCGGCCAAATTTCGATTACCCAAGCACATAAGCTTGGAAGACAAATTTCTGCCGACGCAGCAGTCGCACACGTATAGCGTATACCGAGACGTGCGAAAACCGGTCGGCTGCGTTCGTGTGCGTAACAAACAAACTTCCCAGCAGATAATTGAATCATCCAAAGAGTAATCTTAGATCGCTCATTTGCGAGTAATGGATTACTAGAGAATGCTCAAATTTCATATATTTTTTAACATAGGATGTCCCGGCGTAATCCTTTTGACCTCGGAAAGGAGATCAAGTGGAGTAATCTTTTCTAATTCAAGAAAGAGCATAAGCGGAGTAATATATTGCTCGCGTCTTAGTCCAAATGAATGGATAAGTCATTAAATAACATAGGTTGCTCTCCTATTACTCCAAATGAATGATTAAGCGATTATAAAAATTGAAATAAAACCTCGATTGCTCGCTTCTTACTCCAAATGGATGAATAAGTCATTACTTTTCTTTTGCTCGGTTAAGGTATTAATCCATAATTATCTGCTGGGTAATTTCATTTTTAATGCAATAGTGACAAATCTATATATCAAAGGAAAACATATAATCTGCTCCGACAGTATGTCCACCATCCAAGCCATAAAAAACACCACAAACAACAGCCCAAAAATCAAAGCCATACGGAACTTAATTACTGAAAACGAAAATAAACTAAAAGTAATGTGGGTGCCGGGACACGCTCAAATCTCAGGCAACGAAGCTGCCGATGCGGCAGCAAAACAAGCAGGAAAACAACCACTATACGTTTTCCACAGTTTTGATAAAAAAGATATCGGTAAGTGTATTAATGACTATCAAATCAAAAAGAGATGCACTCCGATCCTTGGCCACCAACACCATTACACGGAAGTTAACGAAAATGCCAAAACCCCATCATTTCCAAGAGGCATCAATCCCACAGACTTACAAAAATTTATAAGATTGCGTCTGGGACACACGAACCTTACACATGAACATTTGTTATCCGGATCATACCCAAATACATGCAATGGATGCAACACTATCCTCACAGTAAAACACTTGTTAAAAGACTGCGCACACTACGAACACTTAAGACAAACCATTTTTACAGAATCAAATGGAATGGAATATCTGAAAACGCCAACACCACAGAACATAACGAATATCCGAAGATTTCTTTTAAAAACCAACTTATACAACAAAATCTAAGTACCATCTAGGTATAAATTTAATTTTCGGGCCGAAAGTATTTGTTAGGCCCCATCTACACGATGCAAGTTTTCGCTTGGCAAGTTTTAGTACTTGTGTGCAAGAACTTGCGTGACCAATCCACACGATGCTAGTAAATTTTAGCTTGCAGCTTGCCTGAAAGTAATCTAAAGATGACTTGCACGCAAGTGCTTGGGCACATAGCCACACGGCGTTACTAAAAGTTGCTTTTCAGAAGCAATTTTTTTAGAACATGTAGCTTGCCAGCTTGAAGGGTTTTACATTCAAGTAGAAGTTCTTGCCGCAAGTTTGACAGTTGGTATAAAAAATCATATTTTAACCTAAAATAGCAAAAATGAATAAATAAATAAAGAAAGTTCTAGCAGCGGCGCTCATTTTGGAAGAAATAGAAAATTATAGAAAAAAACCAAAACGAACAATTTGGGCACGACTGTTGTTTTTTAGAGGAGACATAAATCCCTATTATGAGAATTTAATGAAGGACCTATCAAATGAAGGTGAACAATTCAAAGTGCTTTCATTTCACTGGTTTACCCCCAGAGCTTCCAGAGCAATGAATGAAATTTGTCCTTTATAAGCAGCTTTTCCAAAATTGTTTTTTCGGCAATGGCTTCGTAAACTGCCTCTTTTTATACCTTTTCCGAAGGAAAGGGTATATTAAGTTTGGCACAGAGTATGTAACATACCCTCTTACGGTAAAAATTTGACCATGACCACCATTCGCGAAATTCGCAAAAATTTTATTTTCACTTTCTTGAATTGAGTATTTCGCAACTAGACAAAATGTCCTCTAACGGTTAAAATTTGACCATGCCCAACATCCGCGAAAGTTTTGTGCTTAATAATAATCTCGAGTTTTAGAAGCTAAATCTAAGTACAGATAAGGTAAAAATAGATATCCAAGCTAGAACAACGAAAACGGCAGGAATTTTTGTTAAGGTAATGTTTTAACATATTAGGTATAGTAAAAATCCATTATTTTTCCAATAGATGGCGTTATTTATCTGCATCTGTATAAGTCCGATCGTGTTCCGCTAGGGGGCATTATAAAGATGACAGTTCCTACTAAAAAAGCTTTTTTGACACTTTTTTGATTGATTGATTCAGTTTTGTTTGAGAGCTTGTCAAAGATGGACATCAGCAAAGAGAAAATTCGCTACATTTTACAGTTTTTCTTCGATAAGGGAGAAAACGCAAGCCAGGCGGCTGAAAATGTGAATAGCGTTTATGGACCTGATACTGTAACAGCCAGTCATGCGCAATTTTGGTTTCGTCGATTCCGTTCCGGTAACTTGGATGTCAAGGATGCACCACGCACTGGAAGGCCAATTGTCGAAAATGTCGATAAAATCATGGAAATTATCGAGTCCGACCGTCATGTTAGCACTGTTTCGATTGCAAAAGAGCTAAAGATTGCACAAAAAACCGTTTGGAACCATTTGAATAAGGCTGGATACACAAAGAAGCTCGATGTATGGGTGCCACACGAGTTAACGCAAAAAAACCTCATAGACCGAATTTCCATCTGCGAATCGCTGCTGAACCGCAACAAAATCGACCCATTTCTGAAGCGGTTGGTGACTGGTGATGAAAAGTGGGTCACTTACGACAACGTCAAGCGAAAACGGTCGTGGTCGAAACACGGTGAACCGGCGGAAACGGTGGCCAAGCCAGGATTGACGGCCAGGAAGGTTTTGCTGTGTGTTTGGTGGGATTGGCAGGGAATTATCTACTATGAGCTGCTCCCATACGGCAAAACTCTTAACTCGGAACTCTACTGTCAACAATTGGACCGTCTGGAGGAAGCAATCGCCCATAAGCGGCCAGCTTTAGCCAATAGGAGAGGAATTGTGTTCCATCAGGACAACGCCAGGCCACACACATCGATAGTGACTCGCCAGAAGCTCCGGGAGTTTGGTTGGGAGGTTCTTCTGCATCCACCTTATAGTCCGGACCTGGCACCAAGTGATTACCATCTGTTCCTGTCCATGGCGAACAATTTTGCTGGTGAAACATTCGCTTCAAGAGAGGCTTCTGAAATTCGACTGTCTCAATTTTTTGCTAATAGGAATGAGGGCTTCTATGAGAGAGGCATAATGAAATTACCTTTAAAATGGCAACAAGTTATCGAACAAAACGGCGCATATTTGACCTAAATCGGGTCATTCTAACTATCTTAAATAAAGCCCTCAATTTAATGCAAAAATAATGGATTTCTTTTTAATACACCTAATATTTTAGGCTGAGGAAAAGGTATGTGTGCAGTCGGCTTAGCCGATGTAAACTTCTTTACTTGTTTATGCTTGTTTTTGTAGTCCATGTGTGACTTTTGCCACAAGCACTCATTTTGCTGGTATTCTTCAGTAATTATTTCAATTTGCTCCTCTGACACAGCCATGTTGATAAAAAAAATGCGAAGAATTTAATTCAATAAATAGCTTGCTATGAAGAAATTAATAATTATTGAAACATCGCACTCGCTACTTTTTTGAGTATCTTGAACCTGACAGTTTGTAAGCATGCAAGTAAAAAAAAAAGCTTCTAGCAAATTGGAAGATTGTATTTCTACACGATTCGAATTTTCTTTAGGCAAGTTCTTGCATTGAAGTCTTGAAAAACCTGCCGCAAGTCTTTGCAAGCATTCTACACGATGCAATCTGCTTGCCAAGTACTTGCAGAAGTGACTTGCCAAGTGAAAACTTGCATCGTGTAGATGGGGCCTTATGCTAGTGCCTTTTTTCTTTAATGTAGGATTAAAATTTATTTTAAGTCCAACATTTTGTAAATAAATAAATAAAATATATCTATATATAATATTTAACGTGAAGACGAAAAAGCTGTTAAAAATTTGTTAAAATGGATTCGGACTTGTAAGTGTGAATAATATTTATGGATAATTGTTTCTTATAATCGAAATTTTTTTATTTCATTTATCCATTTCTGAACGCTAAAATTACACATTGAACCTTGTTAAGTACATTTAAATTTTTTCGAACTTGCCTCTTCTGTCAAAATTCCTTTCAGAAAGAACCGAAAATTCAATATTTCTAACAGAAAAATCTGTGTTACCGTGTTTTATTTACACAGAAAAAAAGGGAGCGAAAACAGAAACTACTTTTTGACGAACTGGAGACTGTTAACAGAAAAATTCTGACACAAAAATTCCTTCAGCATTTCTTAAGCATTTTTTTTTATAAGAAGTTTTTCATTTGTGACAGAGCTGGAGAGGGCCCTTTTTTTGTGTATTTCACTTTTAAGGAAATACCCAATTTTTTCAAATATGCCCTTTTTTGTTTATATTCAAAGTTTATTTATTAAAAAATCCCAAATAGTAACAAACTCCCAGGATATGTTTGGAGTCTCAAAGGAGTCAAATATGTATGTTCGAGACTCCTCATTGGGAGTCGGAGTCCACACAATGGGCCCTTGCAGAAAGCCCTTAAAAGTCCGTGTTTCCCTTCTTCCGTTGGTCGTATTTTATGAGGCCGATTCATACATCAAATGGGTCCGTATAAGAGTCATATACGGCGCCCGTCGCACACATATCTGACAATATCTCCATATATTATATAAACGACAGCTCCTTCTTTATACATATATGTATACTTGCATGCATGGTTAAAATGAAATTGAGCTAAATACTTAATTTATTTTACTTTTAATCCGCCTTGTCTGAGATTTGTTGAAACTGGGTACTCTCGGTTTCTTGTTATTTGCTCGCTCTTCGACGCTGTCTTTGCCAACTGAAAATTCGCCCTTTTAAAATGTTTCCTCATTTTTCTGAGCCTCATATTTCAACTTGTATTGAACAAATTTTTGGTTCATTCAAGACTCATTTTTGACTCATTGTGGACTCATATTGGACTTATTGGAGACTAATTTTGAGCTCATTGTAGATTCACTTTGGACTTAACCATCTAAAAGACGACCATGTAGAAACAGAGCCGAGTGCTTTTTAAGGCCCATTAAGCCTGACACCGAGAGAGTTTCAAACTTAAACATTTATCCTTCCTATTCTTGGAGCGCTAGCTTTTGAAGAGAATATGCGGCATTGCGATGTCGATAATACGTGATAATGCATTTGCCTTCGAGCCATAGTCGCGGCCTACAATCGTTCACACTGTTCGCTGTCGAGGCTGAGGCTCAAAGCAAATCTATCACCCAACACATTAAGACACACTCCTGTATGTCTACTCTCGAGAAATCATCGAATAAGCTTTCTACAAATGATTATTCAAAAGCTAATTCTTCACACTCTATCTTCCAAAAATAAACAGTTCTCATCCAAGAACGCAGCAAAAGAATTAAAAAAAATAAAAAATAAAAAAAAATTAAAATTAAGGAGACAACGAAAAATCAACACCCCAAACAACATCTCTCTAATGACAAATGAGCTGCAAAAGCGCGCAAATTTTTGCGCTCGAAATAAGCATTCACGCTCGGCGAAAGCACGAATGCGAGCAACACTCGGATGTGACGACAGCTTCTGATGTGATGAGAGATTTGCACATTGCAGCTGAAAATTAAGACGCTAAGTCGCATCACGCCGAGAGTGGCACGCATCGCCTCATGCCAGTGCGTCATGCCAGAGCCTCATGAGCCAGTATTTGCTTTTGCCTTTTGCCTTTCCGTCGACAACATAAATCACGCATGATTCTTCAGGCGTATCACGTGATTGTAACGCCTCAGCGCATCCATGACAACCCATGGGACTGGAGGAGAGTGGTGCGGCAATGACGGTAATGATGCTGCTGCCACTGCCGCTGTTGCTTTCCGTGTTGCTGATGATTTCGTTAAAGACAATCAGGCTGATCATGTGCATATGGCATCGGCCTGCGGAATTTCGATGTCTGATGACTCTACATGACATATCGCATTGTGGGCTGTTGGGCAATGCTGGATGCGTCCCTTCGAATAGAGTTGTCGACGACGACGACGACGATGATGATGGGGAAAAAAAGAGAAGAAAGCGCGCGTTTTTAAGCTAGTCGGTTGGCTGACTGGCTTGATGGTTGGCTGGTTGGTTAAACGCCTCTAGAATTCGGCACATATGTTCTTAGTATTTTTGAGCAGATGACGGTGAATGTTGACAAACGTTTTAATGGAATGCAACCGCCGAGGTGTGAAAAATATTGAAATATTTTTTTTTACACTCGGCACACTCTGTCTCGAGGGTGTATTGCATTTGTCCGTACATGTGTAACACCTAGAACCAGTCGGGATAGACCACACAAAATATATAAAGGAAATAATCAGCATTACAGGCAAATTCGATTTAGCCATGTCCATCTGTCTGTCTGTATACAGGTTTCCTATCGAAGGGGTTCAACTATCTTTACGAAATTTGATATGCATGTTGGCAGGAACACGAGTAAGATCAGGCTCAAGAATGGACGAGATCAGACTATCATTAAGGGTACCTCCAGTGCTAGGGTCAGTCACAGAAATATCAAAAATGTCCCAATGCCGGAGATTGCGACATATTTCAATGAATTTGAGATAAAATTTCCCAAACTTGAAAAAGCGGGCGTGGCAAGAGGGCAGATTCATAAAGAAATCGAACAAAAATCAAAATATGAAGCCCATAATGGCATTAAAAAAATCAAGAACACCTTGTCTGAATGGTAGTGGTCATGGGGTCTATTTTGAAAAATCCCAGCAGCAAAAGTGCGAGTAATTAACCCAAAAGGGAGTACTCTTGAAGTACTCCGCACCGCAGTACTGAAAATAAAACAGATTCACATATGAAAGCGGAGTACACTAAAATTTACTCCCTTTGCGATTGAAGGTGGATGTATTCGTTCATTAATGAACGCTTGCTGCTTTGCTTGCTTTGAATGATAAGAGGCAAAGAGGAGAAGAGAAAGGAAATTGAAATGGGGAACAAAAGCAGCGTATGCTTCGTGAAAAATGGGAAAATTGGCTTTGAAGAAAAGCCATTTATTTTATTATTATTACATCTTATCAATAACGTGAAATAAATAAATTTTTAAGTGAAAATTTTAATTTGAAAAAAAATAATAATAACAAAAAAATCAACTAACCTCTTTTGAGGTAAAGAATATACTCCCAGGAGTACTCCTTTTTGTATCTCAATAGCGAGTAGTGGTTTTCCAATGCCACCATAATGTTAAAAAATACAGTTCATTACATGCAAAAGCAAATTAGAAGGGAGTACTTGCACTCCTTTGGGAATAGGTACTCAATGGTTACTGTTGAAGTACTCGCTTTCGCCGCTGGGATATTATAACGTACATAATTGTGTCGGGTATTGTATTGTCAAGCTCGCCTGACTATATTTAACACGTTTACTTAATTTTAATATGAATTTATCTTTTTTGATTATTGAGTTATGAGCTGGCAAATGTTTCATAAAACTAGACAGAGAAAAAAATCAACCAAAAAACTGGTTAAATCAAAAGGAAAAGAATACAAAACGGCTTCAACAAGGAATATTTTAATTTTTATAATTTTTCTTGTTGGCAAAAATAAAGATTTTCCTTTTGAATCAACCATGTTTCAGGTTGAATTAACATGATAGTTTTCAAAAAAGAATTTAAATTTAATTTGTTGAACTAACCACGAACGTAATTGAAATGACAAGATAATTAAAAAAATTTTTTTTTTCTAAAATACCATAAACGAAGAAATGTCAAAACAAATTTAATTAACGTTCAAAGCAAATGCCCACAGAGCACTCTGATGAATATAACCCCAAAAATAGCCATCCGATGGACTTCATCCGATTGTGTCAATCCGTTGTCCTGTGACTGCTTTCGCAATGCTTAAAAAGTTCTTAGATGAATGAATATCTTATATGTCATATTTTATAAACCAAATGAGAATTATACCGAACGTAAAGAAATGTAATTAAACATATTTCCATTCAAATCAACCAAAAATGTTGTTGACTCAACAATGTTTCTTTTGAAATTTTTGTTCTGCTCGAAAATCAAAAGGACTGTGAATAATAATGCGCCCTTTTTGAAAAAAAAAAACATGGTTAAGTTCGCTCAGTGTAGGGCATCAAACAAATATATGGGGAGTTTATAGTGAAAATTTTACGGGCACCTGCCTGCGATTTCTGCAGGAGTTTTCAGGATGAGGAGGAGGAGGAGGAGGAGGAGGAGGAAACTCCTCAACATCTTCTCCTGCACTGCCCAGCCTTTGCTAAGCTAAGGTTTAAAACCTTAGGATATTACTTCTTTCACTCCCTATCGGAACTCCGGGAATTTAGCCCTTTGAGGATAGCAAGCTTTATTGAGCGAACAAAATGGTTTTTCAAATAGGTGTCCAAACCCGTGGGTAACACAATGGACCTTCTTTGGTCTAAGTGTGCCAGCTTTCTGGTGGGCGGCCCCTACAACCTAACCTAACCTAGCCTAACCAAGTGAAAATAATTTTAGAATTGTACGAAAAACTAAAAAATATTCATTCTTATTCAATTCAGATTTGGGGTAGAGAGGATGAAAAGGATACCCAAAATTGGAATCGTGTGGGACAAAGGGACCGGCCATCGGTTAAAAATCCAAAAATATCGTATAATCACAGGCAAGTTGCCATCGAGCTGGCATAGTTCGGTGTTCATCGATGCGGTGCAGTGCCCAGAGAGGACACATTATGAAAACACATTTTCAGTGGAATGGAAAAGTATGGGATGCCATCACAACAAGGATCAAAGTTTTCGAGCCTGGCCTCTAGCTGGCAATAAGAACGCTAAGAAAATTAAGTTCACAGTAAGCTAGGCACAGCTGGAGGATCTTGAAAGCTTAAATCCCTAACACCCCGCTCCCCCCATTCCCTCCTTCCTACAGCTTAAATCTGGGCCTACAAAATTCATAGGTACTTCAGAGAAATTGTAATTGTTATTCGCATTTGAGTGGCTGAAATGATTTGAAATAAATGAAGCTTCTTTCATGCTCCTATAAGTATATACAAAAAAATGGAAACAATTTCTTAACTTTGATTAAATTCCCTTTAAAGTCGCATCAAATCAATGGTAGATAAATTTATGACCATTTAACTAAACGATGCTTCCTCAAGTAAAAAAAAAAACTCAGGTATTCAATGGAATTCTAAGCTTAGGTTGGATCATCGATTTCAGTCGTGATTCCCGGCAATTCTGTGGTGGCTTCAATTCATTTGAAAACTTGCAAGAAATTCGATTTAAAAACATCAAAGCAACACAGACAATATACAAAGTATCTGCGTTCATCGCAGTTAGAAACTTTTAAAACAATAAATTGACCTCCTCCAAGCGATTACAGCCATTTCAGGTTGAAATATCTCAATCCGAAGCGCCGACTTCAGCTACTCGATTTCAATTGCCAAGGACCAAGGACCAAGGACCGAAGACCGAATGCCGACGACCGAGGACGACACAGCGGCGTCGCGTGGCTTTGCGTAGCTTGGCGTATACGCAACACTTTTTGCAATAAACAAACAAGTGCCGTTACCTTGAAGGTAGCATACAAAGAAATTGTTTTCGCAAAAGTTTTTAACACTGCAGCCGAAGTACTCCCATCATTGGCACCTGTTTTTATTTCTTTCAATTTGCAACGTCGTCCATACTGTAAACTTAAGCCATTTAAGTATTCAACTTTCAAATGTGTCCCCACTGAGGATGCAGTGCGTAAAACCAAAAATAAAATTAAAAAAAAACAAAAACGAGAATGGGAAAAATAATGAAACACAAAAACAAAATAGGATAACAGAAGAAAATTGCAAGAAAACTTTTTCAATGGAGCCTCGAAACGAATGAAAAGCAAAGAAGAAAAATTCGATCCACTCTCGTGCGGTAAAATTGGCAGGACATTTGATTCCGCATGCCGACCATAACGCTGTAAAAGTTGCATGAAAAATAAAAAAAAACAAAAGAAATTGTATCGCTACTAAAACATCGCTGTCTAAAGTGTTTAGCGCCAAAAAAGTCGCCCAGTCTCTCATTGCTTTGAGAAGATTTTCATTTTCCCAAGAATCTGTGTTAGTCTCTCGCAAAACTTTTTCCAAGCTACTCGTTCTTTGCTCTTTCTTACTTCGTTTTTTCCCCTGCCGCCGTTTCCTATTTTTCTCTCGAAGTTCTCGCAAAAGTTCCATTCGAGAGTACAACTTTGAATTGGAAAATGACCGTCTTGTGACCGACAAACGACTATCAGAAACTGCACTCTAAGTGCATTCAGCTGCCAAGCGTTCTATTGACGCGATTATGGGTAATTCTCTGAACAGGTCTGCGACGAATTCGGACGGAAAGTTTCTAAATCGACAATTGAATGGATTATTGTGGGCTTACCTCTTTTCCCAATGGAAGCCACTTTTCTCTTCTCTATTCTACGCTAATCTTGTTAATCGCTGGAACCGCCATTTTTTTTTTTTTTTTTACCTATTTAAGTAAATATGGTAGGTACTACAATGGCTCATAGCATGATACAAAGAGAGCAAGATAGCGCCTTTTCGGGTACCGCTATTTTGTAGCATTCGCATTGTTGTTGTTTCTCATGCTAAAGTGTAGTTGTGACGTTGAGCTTAACATGCAAAACAACAACAACGAAGCTCTCATTTTGTATTTGTGACATCATCGGGCTGAATTGGCGCTATCTTGTTTTCTTGTATCATGGGCTCATAGATCATTATTGGGGTTTTTGGGATCTGGAATTTTCTATTTTGAACCCTTTCAAAGCCCATGTCTAAGCTAACGTGTAATTCCATTGCGATGGTCAAAAATGTAAAATGTAAATAGAAAATGTTTAATGGTAATAAGGCACTGAAAGAAAATCACTTCTGCTCAAAAAGCCCGTTAAAAGACGGATGAAACGGATGTGACTTAAAGGGCAGACTTCCCTTTTAGGATTTGGCATAATACAGCTCCTATTTCTTACTAAAATGACTTCCGATGATGATTTATTGTGTGCGACAAATGAAAAAAAAAAAAAAATAAAAAATAAACTTTATTTGCTGAGTCCTTCTTACAGGACATTCAATTTAATTCAATTTCAATTTCAATTTTATTTTTCTTCTGCTTAAAATTAATTTGTTTGTACAGAAGGGAGTTTTATTTTCTTATAAGATATTGTTAAATATTACAGAAATTTGTATTCCTAATATATAGGGGAATAATAAGGAAAGAAAATATGTAAAAGATTTTGTGTAACTATTATTCGTTAAGGAGAAAGGTTCTGATTCTTAAGCTAGCGATCATAAAGTGGTAGATCGATCAGACTGTTTGTGTATCTGTGCAACTTAACATAAGGATTTTGTTTTCGCTGAAGTTGTGTATCAGACATCCTAGGTAGTGACTTCGGGCAGGCGAGTACATAGGACAGTAGAACATAAAATGCTCGAGTGTTTCGTTCTCATGCAGGTTGCATAATGTGCATTGATTTTGTACTAGGAGTTTGTATATGATTCCTTTTATGCAAAACCTCATAGAGTGAGTGGACGAAAGTCTTAGCTGAGCATAGACTTTTGCCATATGAAATTGGTTTCTATTGTATATATAAGGAGCAATCCTATCATCTAAAGAACTCAGTATTCGACTGCATTTAGAGTTGGAATTGGAGGATGAGAGTATGTCTTGAAGTTTAAGGTAGCGCTGGAGACGCTCAAGATCTAGACGTCTGTATGTCTTCCAGTAGTCTATATTTTGGGAATTTGCGAGAAAGGACATATTTATTGTACTGAGGAATGTATTTAGTTGAGAAATCCAGTTACAGGACATATGACGCCGAACGTCGCCGGGCTAGATATTCAATTTTTCCGAAGCAAATTAGATTGAGAGGATCATCGGTGTAGGCATTGTGGTAAAAGGTCGCAATACAGATCCTTATGATCCTTCTATCTTTGAGATTCAGTTTGTCGCATGTTCATATTCATACAAATGACTAATTATGTATTTCATATTGTATTCTTAGGGCCAATATTACCAAGCATATTGGCCCTTAGTCAGACTTTTTGAAAATTAATTTTTATCCTTTCCTTTTGATTGAACAACTAAAATATTGGGCATTCACTAAAACTTTGCCATAGCATTGTAAGTACCATTGAATGCAAGTCGAATCAAACCCAAATGAAAATGCCCAACAAACACTTCGTTTGCACATACCCTTCTACGTTTATAGATCCAATTTTTAATAGCAGTGTCTCAACATTAATGCGCCATCAATGCGACCGCGCCGCGCTGACCAGTCTTTCTAGAGCAATTTGCATTAAGCGCAATTAAGAAAGCTGGGAATTTGTTTCTTCTAAAAGTGCGCCAATGAAAACAGCTCGACACGATGGCTAATGGCGAGGATGGAGAAAGGGGTGTCGCTAACGGAAATTTAACCGTCGATGTGGATGCCGACTTCGATGTGTCGGGTTGCGCGGCAGGCAACTTTGACCTCAACAAAAATATAACAATATAAAAAATGGACAACACTAAGTGCCGCAGTGGACACAGGTATAGTCTCAGTAGTGCAATCCAAGTGGGGAGTCCGAAATCTCATAAATTATATTGTCTTAGTTGAAACCAGTTGCTGCCCTATAATTAATGTACGGGCGAGTAATTGAATGGGGTTCTAAGAATAAATGTGATTTATTGTAATTATACGCAATAAATTTAATTTATATATTTATGTATACATATATTATAATTGGTCTCTGGTCGGTCTCTTTCCGCGCACGCTAAAAAAACATATGCAGATGTAGTGTACGGGGAAAGAAATTTAAAATGAGGTGGGAAAAAATGTTATCCGCTGAACTTTTTTGTAATGCCGAAGATCGAAAAATTTCAACTTACAAATATAATAACATTTTTGTTACTGACTTACCTTAAGACTCTTCCATTCGTGACATTTCCTTATAGAGGTTTTATAGCTTATTTGCTTAGCAATTATAATTATCGACAAATTTTATCTTTCCGATTTCTTTTTCATTTTGGTCATCATGAGACTTTCTATCCGAATTACAATCAATCCGTATTGGCATATTTTTTTTTCGTTTTTTGGAAAATTGTATCGCTTTTTTCACAAGCGTTTTGTTTCGGCAACTTCGCACTTGTTCCTCGTCGGCTTTTACTTGGCAGAATTTTTCGATTTTTGTTGTTAAAAGCTTAGATTCGATCATTCAGTTATCTTTAGTTTCTTATCAATCGGATTTATTAAGCCTGCAGGTAGAATGGGGAGCAATTCCAGAGGCTACACAATAGACATACTGAAATGAGAATTGAGAATGCTTTAAAAGGCTCCTTTTTATACCCGACACACTCTGTGTCGAGGGTATATTGCGTTTGTGTGGTTGTGTGTAACACCAGAACCAGCCGAGATAGACCATAAAAAATATATATAGAAATGATCAGCGTCACCAGGAGATTCGATTTCGACATGTCCGTCCGTCCGTCCGTCCGTCCGTCCGTCCGTCTGTCTGTCTGTATACAGTTATCTTATCGAAGGAGCTGAGATATCTTCACAAAATTTGGTATGCGTGCTCACGGGGACATGAGTAAAAACAAGTTCGACAGTGGACCCAATCGGACCATTTTTAGGGGTACCTCCAGTACTAGGGTCTGTTACGAAAATCACAAAAACTGCTCTAAAATCGAAGTTTTTCAAGATATTTCGATAAAATTTTATATTTGATCATATTAAAAGGCCGGTAATATTATTTCCAAAAATTGGAAAAGTGGGCGTGGCAGAAGGGCGGTTTTCGAAAATTGTCTCCTACACCCGAAATTCAAATGGGACTTGAACGAAATTTGGCACTTATGCTTCCTTTGTAGCCTTAAGCATCCTTCCAAAAAATTTTCTTGATCGGTCCATTATTAAGTGTACCTCCAGTACTAGGGTCTGTCAGAAAAATCCCAAAACTTCCACAAAATCTGACTTTTTCGAAATATTTTAATGAAACTTGAAATTTGGGCGTATATTTAAGCCTTCGATTATAGTTCAACAAAAATTGGAAAAGTGGGCGTGGCAAAGTGGCAGTTTTCATAAATAAATTTAACAAAAGTCGGTATATGGGGCCCCTTATGACCTTAAACACTTCTTGATATTAAAAATTATTTGTGTGACATGTGAGTCTGTGTCGGGTATTCTATTGTCAGGCTCGCCTGACTATAACACCCTTACTTGTTTTTTTTTGTTTTTGTTGATAATGAACGAAATTAGTGCGAAGGAAAAGGTCATCAATGCACGCCACTGACATAAGCTATTAAAATTTGAAAGACAAAATTGAAAGCTCATTAAATAATGGAAAAATTCTTAAGGGAAATCGTGTGTAAGACACAGATGGATATAGAAAGACAGACGGAGAGCAAAACGTCTGTTCAGTACGTTTGAACAAGAGGAGCAAAACAATAAAAAAAAAAAGAAAGAGGTTATAAGAGATATCGAACACATGCTGCGAAATGTAAACGGATTACGACGCGACGTGTAAAGAGCACGCTAGCTGCTTGAAGCTTCGACAAGGACACATTTGGTGACCCGACAACATCACCTGTCGTTCCACCTGAAATGGCTGCATAAGCGGAAGGCTGCGACTGATTCGGGGGAACGAGCGTATTATTCACAGCATGATAGCCCAGCCATTCAGACAGATTTGACAGTTGCTTTGAATTATGTTGAAACCGCAGCAGAGGCACTAAATGCACAACATGTTATGTAGAACCTTGAAAGGGATAAACACTGGGTGACACTAACAAGATGGGTCTTGCGAACGTGTGGACGAAACCTTGAAATTTTCGGAGCGGAAATCATCAAAGTGACAAAAAAAAAAAAAAACTAAATAAGACATGAAATATACATACATATATATCGATGTATATATATATATGATATATTATATTGCACATTATTTTCTTATTTTCCTTTTGTGTGTGTTCCAAAATCACTCTATAAGACCATAAACACGTGGGCATATACATATACATACATATGGGCATGCGAAGCTACTCGGAGGACCACTTTCTCATCACAGAAACCTTTCCGTAGTCAAGATGCATAGACGACGACAATTGTTAGGCATATATCACCAGTGAAAATGCTTATGGGAGGAACGAGGGGACACACAGAGAGGGATAGTTATAGGGAGAGGGAGAAAGAGAAAGAGAAACAGAAAGGAAAGTTCTCAGCAACCGTCAAATAAGCAATTGCTTTTGCCACAAAACCACACACGAGCGACATTCGATAAAACCACAGCTGACAGCTGTAAAGAAAATGTTTGTTGAGAAAGCTAGGGACGAAAAGAGCCAAATAAAAAAATGGGCGAAAATAAACGGCCAAAAAATAAAATCGAAAAAGAGAAAAAAGCAAATGAAACAAACGAAAATAAAACCTTTCACTTGTCTCCTTCTTTTGCTGCTGCTTTTCCGTGTACACGAGGGCGGGCGGAGACAATGGCGGAATTGAAAAGCGCTACAATCCAATGAAGAATATGAAAAGTGAAAATGCTTAGAGCCTGCCCAAATGTAGCAAGCCGGAGGCGATTGTCTTGAAATAACTTCTCTGCGCCATCGGAATGCTTGCCCGCAAGCTTTGACATGCAAGCGGACATGCTACTCAAGTAGCACATACATAAGTATGTCCTATCAATGCGAAATGATAATCCGCTTTGACCTTATTGACCAACACATACATATACGCACACACACATGTATATACGTAAGTATATATACACTTGACACATTGAATATACTCGTAAGCTTGTTACGACTTGTAAGGTCATGAAAATTATTTTAAATAGTTTCAGCCCTTGCGATTTCCACTGCTCCTGCCAACCGGCGACCTGAAGAGGTGGTGGTGGATGAGCCGAAATATTTAGAATATAAGAAAATCGATCGGCTTTCGGGCTAACTGGTCTCATCCAGACTAGAATTCCGAATACAAAAGTGAAATCTTTGCTTGTTCAATGGAAAGCTATCAAAGGGTTTGCTCAAGGATTTTAGGAGGTTTTAAAATATTATTTTACTATATTAAAGGATTTATGTACATACCGACCGACCGCCTCACATGAAGACAAACAAACACAGAAAGTGAAAGTCACTTAAGTAGCTATGCTTCGGCTATAATGCGTGTGAGCTCTGACATCGATTTCCATTTTTGGGCTATAAAGACATCAATTCGTGTGCATGTGTGTGTGTGTGTTTGCGGTGGAGTGAAAACCGAGCGAGCGGCCACATATCTATGGATGACTCTTCTAAGCCATTTCATTCTTACGTGTGTGTGTGTCCATGTGTGCGATTTCTGAATGGCACATCATCATATCTATCATCATATGTTTCGGGCATACTTTCCCAGGGTGCGTGAGTAGCAGTGGGACGGGGACGGTGACGCTGACGGGGACGGGAGAGGGAGGGGGTAAGTTACACGCGTGTTGAAGTATCTTAGGACTTGCATCGTTTTATCAATAGGAGCCCATCAAAACGAGACTCTAGATTACATGACTCGCTGCTGTGTGAAGGCGTGAATGTGAACGCTTTTGGGGTTGTACTCGAGGGGTGAGCTACTTGTTTTGTTTTGTTTTGTTTCTTTTATTTTCTCCATCTTATTTTATTTTATTTTATTTTATTTGATTTTCTCTTTCGTTGATTGTTTATTTTTATGAGTTCGGTTGTTTGTTTATTTATGAGCTCCGGACGACATAGCTCAGCGGAATGACTGACGAACTGGCTTTAATGACGCCGAATGCATTCAGATTGCTTTATTAATGAACTGAGTACGATTTTTCAGATCAAATGAGAAAATATCGAGTTCAACTCGAGTGGCATATCCATGACAACCGCATTCATTGCGACGGCACGTGACTGGGTACTCGCTATTTGTTCTGTTATCCTCTACTGTGCTCCACTGTGGCTCTTAATAGAGATCGAAGTATTCCCATACATATCTGGGGGGTTGGAATTTTTATTGTCAAACGAGTCAAAGATTTATTTTGATTTTGAAAAGTCATTAAATATGTCGATCGGATTCGGTTCTGTTTGCTTTTAATGATTTTGGCGAATTCGACGAGTATTTTCAACAGCTTCTTTGGCTTCCTTTCGAACGTATGCATGCATGTATGTATGTATGTATGTATGTATGTGGTTTTGTGGTTTATCGCGAACGGGGAACCATTTATTTGTTTAATGAATTCACATGCTGCTTCGTACAAATAATAATCTGTATATATTTGTTGAAGTAGTTGTACAAAGCAGCATAATAAATGTTAAAGGGCGAAATGAAAATGATAAAATGAAAGCTATAAAAAGCGAAGCATACTCTAAGGGCGGAAATTCCGCGATATTTCGCATAAGTCAAAAAGAGACTTACTGATCCTGTGCTATTATTACGATTATAAGTCAGTTATTTGCAATTAAAAATAAATTGCTATTAGTGAACTCACGGTTTATAATTTGGTTTTGTTTTTTTGGGTCTAATTATACGTTTCAGTGCTGCCTGATTAAAATTATAGAATAACATGGTAGCACTAATAGAAAGCATGTGCTTTTAAAGGTAGGTAGCTGGAAGTGGCTGCCACTTATGCCGTTTATCGGCCCATTGTGATACCACGAGGGGTTTTCTGGTGTTTGTATGAGTGTATTGTCTTATTATGTAGTGTGCCCCTAACATGCGATTTTTTTTTGAAAAACCAGTGCTAGGCTTGGAATATTACACTCCGTTTCGTCTGTGCCGGGAATCGAACCTCGGACCCTGGGATCAAGAGCATAGCACGCATCCCCTACGCTTTCCCAGAGCCACATGTGCTTCTAAAGCTATTAGAAAAATTTTCAAATGTTGGACAACCAATGGCAGTGACTGCATTCGGTTTGAATTAAAAAAAAAAATCTATTTTTCGTTTAATTTCAGCACTTTTTCTTTTGCAATTTAAGATATGGTGGATCAGCAAAATCATTAAAATTGTTGAAAAACACTTGCAATTAGTTTCGTTAATCACAACTTATTTTCGCAACTTACGAGTATTTCATTGCAATTAAAATTGTAAGTCATCGTTTGTATAGGGAAATTTTCGAAATATTTTTATTAGTATGTACATATGTATATGAAAGCAGAAACAATTACGCACACCGTATGTTACTCAGTACTGCCATATTTCAAAGTAGAAAAGTTGATTACTGATCACCAGAGCAAGTAGAATATGCCCGAAACAAAATGCAGATACATATGCTTGAAAAATGTTTCACAAGTTTCTGGAAACATTTTTGACAGTTCGGAAAAAAGTTTAAATTTAAAAACTTTGCAAGAATTGCTTGTTGTATGTTCCTTACATTATTTTGTCTGGTTAACATTTTTTAAGTTTTATAAGACCGTTTATTAAGGTCGACTTTTGTTTGCATTTTTGGCTTGAGAGAGTCAATCACTTTCCAAATCAACGTTTAGTTGCACGTTGGCACCTGGACCCTCCCTATCCGTCTGTCCTTCTGTCCGTCTTCTTTGATTTTCCTTACAAGTTGGGTCTTTAGAGGATTAAGTTGATTTGTACCAAAATTTGAAAAGAGTACATAACAAAATTGGAAAAAAAATTAGAAAAATAGGTTACTTGGGATACGTTAGGCATGATTCTGGCCCTAGTTTAATAGGTGCATTATTTGGTGGAAAACGAAGAAATTTTCTAATGACAAAAACAAAAACCAATCATGTAATTAAAAAAAAATCAATTTATTTTCTTAACTCTGGTTGCAATATTCAACTAAATGTTGTTTTATATTCATTTCAAATGAAAATGGTGGAACTGTTCTCGGCTGTATCATGACATTGCTCCGTCGCTGCCATGTGCTTGTTGGTCACTAAGTGCTGCTTAACACTAAACAATTTTCGGCTTATTATGGTTGCTTTGCAGACAATGCACTTGAGAAAAGAACCCACGGATTGGAAAACCCCTGGATATAATTCCTCAACGCGAGACCAGAATTCCTCATTGGTTTCTTTTTCTTTCGGCAATTTCAGATGCAAATTTTAACAGTTTTTGTAAAGCCAAATTTTCACTTCTCTCGATTTACTATACATATATTAATTAAAATTTTTTTTTCAAAATCAAATAAAAAAAGCCTACTTTTTTCAAAAACAAGCATTGCATGTATATAAGCATATTTTGCTTGAAACATGCTAAATGCTTTGAAACATGCAAAAGCATGTTTTTACTTGCTCTGCTGATCACTAATGGCAGGAAATTTTCGCAAATAAAAATCAGGAATTTTGCAACAAAAAAATCGAAATTTCGAAATTTTGTATATGGGCAATTCCACGAGATACTGCTCCACCCGTTACAGCCATTCTGATCACAAATTGTGTAATTTCAGTGCCTAACGATTTTTAAACGTTTTAAAAATTTTAGATCCTTGAGAATAACGTCCTTTTTTTTCAATTATTATGAGCTAAATAAAACCTCAAAAATGAGTGTCACGGGTGGGACCGTATTCATGAAATTGCCCACATAACAAATCTTTATTTTAACATTTAATTGTTTTATGTTAAGTAAAAAATAAGTTTTTTACATTAAATTATTAATTAATTAAAAGCTAACATTGTTGTATATTCAACATCCCGGCTGGAAATTCTATCTCGCCGCTAGCTAGGCCCTAGCTAGTTTATATCTTTGGCTTAGCTAGTAAAAACTAGCTAGCGCCTTCCTAATTTGTTAATGCTTCGGCTAGATAGCGCCCGGCTAGTAAATTCTTGTCGGCGGGTTCGATCCCTGCTCCAGCGAGAATTTTTTTTCTTTTTTTTTTTTTTGGAAAAGTAGATAATTTAACATTTACATTATTTAAAAATCGGAGAAATAAAATATTTTACCAATCTTTTTATGCTTAAAAAGTTTAAAAAAAAAAGATTTTATAGGAATATCTTGAAAGAGCTTGTGCGTGACGTATTTTGGAAGGCCCGACGAAAGCAATTTGTTTTATTGGTTCGCGTCCAACTTTTAGTTTCTCTGCATTTCTTCGCTAAAATTTACTGCCTGCGGCAGGGTTCGAACTCGGACTTTACCGATTACAAATCTAGCACACTTCAACTACGCCATCGCGAGATATGATTTGAGCTTGCTAGTTTTATTATATCAATATAAGTGGGAAACAGTAGAAACTATTAGATTGACAGTAGAACTTATTGTATATTACGTAGATTCTATTATATTTTTCTTTGTCTTCCTATCGTAGAAACAACGATGCAAAATTTTTTCAGTGTAGTCATCGCCCCTACAGGGGTGGCTCTAGCTAGCGCTTAACTAGCGCCAGACTAGATTTATCTAGTTGGGAAAATCTAGCTAGCGCCAGGCTAGAGTTTGCTGTCCGGGCTTTACCTAGAGAGAACTAGCTAGCCCCTGTCTAGATTATTCTAGTCATCGTCCCGACAGGGGAGGTTCTAGCTAGCGCCAGACTAGATTTATCTAGTGGGGTAAGTCCCTAGCTATAGCTATACTATACTAAATATAGTAACTAGATTTCTCTAGGCAATTTCCAGCCGGGATTTGATTCCTTTAGAGTCGTTCTTCTGTCAGTTATAACAGTACTGTATTTGCTGAAGAAGCGTTCTGCGTCTACGCTGTTAGTTGGACTCCATATCGCACAACCTATTCTAAACAGACACAACTCAAAATTTCTCATTTTTCAGAAAACGCAATAAACAAAATGCCTCGCAGTGTCAATCAAAGCAAGAAGAAAGGCATTGACGGGAAATTTCGGCTTTTTATAATAACAAAAACGGAATAGAATTTTTTGTGCAGGTAGAGAGGTGAACTATGCTCAAGTTCCATATTTTAACTCAAAACTTTTGAGTTGTGTCTCTTTAGGAGAGGGTGTGCGATATACTTTGTAAAGCTGCATTAGAAAATGACGGAAAGCTACAATTATTAGCCCGTAATATGTCTCCAACATTCACATCTTTTTGTCTGTCAATCGATTGAAGCACTAGGCGATGGAAGTGATTATACCCGTCAATGACCTCATTTTGATTGACGCCTTTGAAGAAAGGTATTTTAGAAAAGCTTTCGAGAAGTTTGTTTTGCTTTAAGGTGGTCACACTTCCAGTCACAGATGGACAAAATAACCATCGCCAATATGAAAGTCAGCTTCATTTGTTGAATTGAACGTCATGAGTAGTCGAAAGCTTATCAAAACGTTGTTTAGATGCAGTACAAATAATTGCGCGTAGCTCCACATCATTTCCTCCACAATTTTTTCATAGCAAATCCGAAGTTTTTATACCAAATCTACCCTGACTACATATA
Source organism: Chlorops oryzae (assembly GCA_020466095.1). Taxonomy (NCBI): domain Eukaryota; kingdom Metazoa; phylum Arthropoda; class Insecta; order Diptera; family Chloropidae; genus Chlorops; species Chlorops oryzae. Next base: position 48,744,054 of record CM035806.1, read on the forward strand.
TCGTTCAAGAGTTGCTTTCAATTCTTCTAACTTATTCCACATATGATGAGCGAATGGGTAACTTGAACCTTCCAGTTCGTCAATTAGATTGATTATTTTCGGGGTCAATTCAGTTACGAAGCATATTTGTATTTTGAGCTTACGTTTGAAAGATTTGTTTTCGTACTTTTCTTTGAATAAGAAAATGCTTAAATTTTCATGTTGCCATTCATTGAAAAAAAAACCATAAATATGGTCCGAATATTCATCCAGATACAAAACCGCTAAAAGCCAAGAATACCATCTTGCGAAACCAGGTGATGGAAAAAGTTTTACTGGTAAAAGTTGAACTTTTTCTCGCAAGAAGTTCAGGTATGAGCTTTTCATTTTTCTCGAAAGTAAAAATGGCTGAATTCAACTTCGCTACAATAATATTCAGTTCCTTAAACTCTTTGACTAGAACATCGGCCACAATATTCACTTTGTGAGCCCACCACTATTAGTGAAGTAAATCGCACCCTTGCTACTAAATCGGCACAATTCAAAATTTCGCATTTCTCGAAAATCATTCAATCTCTCTTGAAGCTGAGGAGAACTAATATTTTTTTTAAAACTTATATTACTCTCAATCGACTGCTGCATCTGTCAATATAAGCGTTAATTTTCTGGGTGTTGGGTTTCTTACAGAAAAATAAAAAAATTTATTAAAACAATTTTGAATTGTGCCGATTTATTAGCAAGGGTGCGATATGTTCTCCAAGCAGGGTTTTTAAAAGGTTGAAGCAAGTGGACATGTAACGTGTCGAATCCGATACTTGGCCCTGTATTTGAGTGTAATTGATTTCATAATCTTTCAAAGTACATATGTATCTATAATTGGTTGGGAGCATGTTGATGCATTAGCTGTGTGTAAAAAATTAATTGTTCTCATAAGCACAGCAAAGACACATCGTCCTTGTTTATCTGAGGTTTCGTCCGCTCATAGCACAACCACAATAGCATTTTCTTTTAACTGTTCCTTTATATACTTACCTAATGTTTTTCAGATTGCCCAATCTGTGGCAGAAACTTTGACCTCAAAGTGCCGGCGTCTGGAAGCCCGCCTGATCCTGGAATATATTTGTATTAAATATACGTTTGTTTACAAATCTTTACGGAAGAAAACTGATTTGTTTAAAAAGAGCTGAAAATCAATATTGCCGCATTGATTCAATTAGATCTAACCCAAGTAGCAAAATGTGGTATTCATTCATTCATTTCATTTCTTTATTCAAACTTAATATGATCAGTTTTTTGTATTTGAATCCTCTCTTCTTTAATGTCACTTAAATCGGTTTTAAAGTAGAGCTGTCACTTTGGTTTTAAATTGGAATTTAATATCCTTCTTAAAGCAGTCTTAGATGGTTCTGAAATTAGTAGCCATATTCGAAGCATTAAATCGGTATGATGGGACGCATTTAATACTTCTAATGTCGTACTTAAATTAGTAAAGTGTTTTTCATCAACGTGTGCTGTCAAAATGGAAAAAATTATGGCCACCCTGCATTTCAGTACGGTGTCGACCACCGAAGGGAATGGTGTACGTTCGGATGTTAAACTTTTCCTAATGAAATTATTATATTTGCATTCCTTCTAATTTGCAGCAATACTTATGATTGTACGAAATTTAAAATGCTTACGAGTTAATCTTTGCAAATTATTTGACTTAAGAAAAGTATATACTAAAACCCCACATAAAAACACATTTTAAGCACCAGCGCATTGATTTCAGCGTAATTGTTTTACAAAAATATTTCCTCAATTCAAACAATTATGAAGGCGCGTGAATTTTGAAGGGGGTAGCAGGTATAATTTCACCGTAAAAGTCGTTGCGTTTGTAAAATCGCTTCAATTTGGCGTAACGAACAAAAGCCAAAGTCACTTATTTTACTTAACAGGTTGGCTGATAAGTCCCCGGTCTGACACATAGATGGCGTCGCTAGTATTAAATGCATATTATTTTTATATAGTGGCAACCTTCAAATGATTCGTGTCAAAATTTGACGTCTGTAAGTCAATTAGTTTGTGAGATAGAGCGTCTTTTGTGAAGCAACTTTTGTTATTGTGAAAAAAATGGAAAAAAAGGAATTTCGTGTTTTGATAAAATACTGTTTTCTGAAGGGAAAAAATACAGTGGAAGCAAAAACTTGGCTTGATAATGAGTTTCCCGACTCTGTCCCAGGAAAATCAACAATAATTGATTGGTATGCAAAATTCAAGCGTGGTGAAATGAGCACGGAGGACGGTGAACGCAGTGGACGCCCGAAAGAGGTGGTTACCGACGAAAACATCAAAAAAATTCACAAAATGATTTTGAATGACCGTAAAATGAAGTTGATCGAGATAGCAGAGGCCTTAAAGATATCAAAGGAACGTGTTGGTCATATCATTCATCAATATTTGGATATGAAAAAGCTCTGTGCAAAATGGGTGCCGCGCGAGCTCACATTTGACCAAAAACAACAACGTGTTGATGATTCTGAGCGGTGTTTGCAGCTGTTAACTCGCAATACACCCGAGTTTTTGCGTCGATATGTGACAATGGATGAAACATGGCTCTATCACTACACTCCTGAGTCCGATCGACAGTCGGCTGAGTGGACAGCGATCGGTGAACCGTCTCCGAAGCGTGGAAAGACTCAAAAGTCCGCTGGCAAAGTAATGGCCTCTGTTTTTTGGGATGGGCATGGAATAACTTTTATCGATTATCTTGAGAAGGGAAAAACCATCAACAGTGACTATTATATGTCGTTATTGGAGCGTTTGAAGGTCGAAATCGCGGCAAAACGGCCCCATATGAAGAAGAAAAAAGTGTTGTTCCACCAAGACAACGCACCGTGCCACAAGTCATTGGGAACGATGGAAAAAATTCATGAATTAGGCTTCGAATTACTTCCCCACCCACCGTATTCTCCAGATCTGGCCCCCAGCGACTTTTGCTTGTTCTCAGACCTCAAAAGGATGCTCGCAGGGAAAAAATTTGGCTGCAATTAAGAGGTGATCGCCGAAGCTGAGGCCTATTTTGAGGCGAAACCGAAGGAGTACTACCAAAATGGTATAAAAAAATTGGAAGGTCGTTATAATCGTTGTATCGCTCTTGAAGGGAACTATGTTGAATAATAAAAACGAATTTTGACAAAAAAATGTGTTTTTCTTTGTTAGACCGGGGACTTATCAGACAACCTGTTATCATAGCATTGATGAACACAAATTTCTTGTCAATAAAATTTTAGACAGAACCAACACCCTCTGCGAAGTATGTTTTAGTTTCATTTTATCATTAGTATTTAAATCAATGTGATAAAAAGAGATAGAGAATGTTTTTATAAACTCATAAGCTGTGCGGGAGTTAAGAAGCCTTTAAGAAGATAAAAACTAGAACTTGAAAATTCGCTGTCCTATTTAAGTGGCAATTAAGATAGAAATACGCTTCTCAATTTCTTCTATCGGACCGCCCACATGGGCCCTTTTGAACTTAATTTGGACTTTAATATGTCTAAAAGACGGAGTGCAAACCTTTTGTAGCCTTCTTCACTACTTCTTTAAGTTATGATAATAAACATTTTTGTTACTTGGGAAAGCATACAATACAAGTATTGTATGATCTAAAGGTTGTTACATTTAGTTTTGAGTCATCGGCAACACTGGTGACAATAGAGATGGGAAACAATTTGGAAATCGATGCTTATTGTTGTTTCGATTTACAATACTTTTTGAGTCCAAATACTCGCCCGTAAGCTTGGACGAACGCTTTTAATTTTTCTTGTTTGGATTTAAACAACTTAAACAATATTGCGTATATACATTATATCGCATGACTTCGCCGATATTTCGTAAATACGAAACCACTTTCAGCTCGATGAGAGAAGCGAAAAATACAGAGCACGCCAATTTGCAATGCGTAGTTGACCGTAAATAGGTTGCTGGCAGTCGCCACTCTTCAACTTACACCCTTGACGACTCGTTCTTTGCCTTCAATGGAGCTTAACAGATTATAACAATGGAAAAAGTTTTCTCTCGCCTAGTTGCCCACCCATCACTTTAAGTGACCATAACAAAGTGGAATTAAAAATTAAAAAAAAAAAACAAAAAATGCAATCGCACTCGTGAACGTGACTAGACGAAGAATGTCCATCTGGATTCTATGTAGAAATTCCAGGCCGATAATATCGATGATAAGGGTCTGCAAATTTGGCAATAAATTTACGCGTTAATCAGCTTCGTGGGAGGCTCGAATGTCCGGCGACACGTGCTGCCGTAATTGTTTATAATTGAAGCGTTTTATAAACGAGAGCCCCGCTATACAGAATATACATTTGTACATACGTACACGTTCGTATTCCGAGGTATACGGTTCAATGGGCATAGCTAGCAATAGTGCGTTCCTTCAATTCGATCTAAGTAATAAATGACCCAGTCATGAAAGCCGGCGTCGTCTGCGGATGCAATGATAGCCGCCGCGAGTATTTTACAGCAGCTTAGTGCACTTTCACGCACATATGTACTTAAATTGCCTAATTTGTGCTTCCATTAATTTGCTATTAAAATTTCCGTTTGTATGCCGAAAACGAAATTTAAGTGTGGTGAGTTTCTTCGATGGATATTTTCTCTTCTTTCGTATCGCGAGGATATTTTATTGTTTTCAAGTGAAGAGAATTATTTTTGGTTCGATTTCGAGGAAAAATTCAAGCAAATGGGACTCTTATATACATATATCGAATCTCTTATATATTTTTCCTGTGATAAAATAACTCAAGCCCCGATTGGTGGCAATGGGTCGTGGGAAAACAAATCGCGCGGGCCTTTCATTTTTTTTTTTGCGAATCGTCACAACTCTTCAATAGCAATAGTTTGTATGAAACAAACAAAAAAACAAGTAAGGGTGTTATAGTCAGACGAGCCTGACAATAGAATACCCGACACAGACACATATGTTCAAATAATTTTTAATATCAAAAAGTGTTTAAGGTCATAAGAGGCCCCATATACCGACTTTTGTTAAATTTCTTTATGAAAACTGCCACTTTGCCACGCCCACTTGTCCAAAAAATTCTAATCGGAGGCTTGGATATACCCTCTAATTCTAAGTTTCATTGAAATATTTTGAAAAAGTCCGGATTTGAGGCAGTTTTGGGATTTTTGTGACAGACCCTCGTACTGGAGGTACCCTTAATAATGGACCGACCAAAAAAAAATTTTTGGTGAAGATGTTTGTGGCTACATACGAGGCATAAGTGCCAACTTTCGTTCAAGTTCGATTTGAATTTCGGGTGTAGGAGAGAATTTTCGAAAAACGCCCTTCTGCCACGCCCACTTTTCCAATTTTTTAAATTCATAGTAATTGCCTTTAAACATGTTCAAATACCAAATCTCATCAAAATATCTGAAAAAGTACAGTTATACAGTACAGTTATCTTATCGAAGGAGTTGAGATATCTTGACAAAATTTGGTATGCGTGCTCACTGGGATATGAGTAAGAACAAGTTCGAGAATGGACCCAATCGGACCATTTTTAGGGGTACCTCCAGTACTAGGGTCTGTTACGAAAATCACAGAAAGTGGTCTAAAATCGAAGTTTTTCAAGATATTTCGATAAAGTTTTATATTTGATCATATTAAAAGGCCGGTAATATTATTTCCAAAAATTGGAAAAGTGGGAGTGGCAGAAGGGCGGTTTTCGAAAATTGTCTCCTACACCCGAAATTCAAATGGGACTTGAACGAAATTTGACACTTATGATTCCTTTGTAGCCATAAACATCCTCCCAAAAAATTTCCTTGGTCGGTCCATTATTAAGGGTACCTCCAGTACTAGGGTCTGTCACAAAAATCTCAAAACTGCCCCAAAATCTGACTTTTTCGAAATAATTCAATGAAACTTAGAATTTGAGCGTATATTTAATCTTCCGATTAGAACTGAAAAAAATTAGAAAATTGGGCGTGGCAAAGGGGCGGTTTTCATAAAAAACTTAGCAAAAGTCGGTATATGGGGCCACTTATGGCATTGAACACTTCTTGATATTAAAAATTATTTGAACATGTGTGTATGTGTCGGGTATTCGATTGTCAGGCTCGTCTGACTATAACACCCTTACTTGTTTTTATTTGGATTGAGCTCAACAAATATGTTCACCAGGAAAATTTGTATTAATTAATTAAAAACTGAATAAATTTAATGACAGGAAATGAATAAAACTATAGAAACGAGCGGGTTGACATTGAGACGTCATACATTGCGGTAAATGAAGGCAACAGCAATGATGTTAACAATATATTTAACATTAACTTTAAACAATATGCCCATTGTTATAGTGCCTTCCAGTCGGGAAATCATACAAAGAAGAACTTGGAAACGTTCGATTACCGAAAATATGGCATAAACGAATTCATTGATAATGATTATACATAGTTTTTAGGACAGTCGCAGTGCTTCATAGGAACAAGAAAAACGTAAAAATGTTTAATGAAAGAAACAAAAATACTGAAAAACCCTCATAAGGGATAAATCGTGTAAATTTCGATTTCATTGGCAACGATAAAATTGCTAATTTAACAAAGGGTGGAAGTATGCAATGTATTTCTGTTGCAATGTTTTTTTGGGACACAGCTTTTGTAAAATGTGATTTTCATGTAATAGTATACAAAGGACTTCGTGTTCTGGCGTGTTCTGGTGAAATGGCATCATTACTTTAAACCATTTTCGTTAAAAATGTAGAAATTTTGATGCCTCCTTTTGTTGACGCCCAAAGTTTTTGAAAATATATGCAATTAATGACACACAAGTTGGCTAAAAAATTCGTACATTTTATAGTTTATGTAAGTATAGGAAAACAAAGCTTGGATTTTTTTCACCGACCAGTGCGTAGAAATCTTGAAAAACAGTGGCTATAAACATGATATCACAAAATACTCAGAAAACGGACATTTCTCGAATCGGACCCATTACCTTCCGAACAAAAGTTCATTTCAAAAAACACTTTGATATTTGTTGAATTGTCTGAATTCTGAATGAATTGAAAAGTCTGAATTGAAAAAAAAAAAAAAAAAAAAAACATAAAAAATGTTGCATATTTCATGGCGAAAGTAATTCGTTATATACCAAGTTTTCATAAAAAGAATAACTTTACTACGCTAGACGAATAAGAAGTAAGCGTTAGCAAAACTTCTTATACTCTGCTACTCTGCTACTGTGAATGTTATTCGGTCGCTTCCTGCAATATTCACCACACGAAGCAAGTCTGAATGCTTTAACGCTGAAAAGTGAAGACTTACAAGACACACGACGGACTCGATTCGAAGCTGAGTACACCATAACAGATACCGACGAGAAAAATGCCATCGACGAAGTGAACGAACGACAAGCAAACGAGCAAACGAACGACCGAACGAACGTTGGACAAATTAAGAAAAACCGCATGAACATTTACCGAAGCGATTGCAGTCAATCGTTTGCTGCCAAGCCAGTTTAGGATTGTGTGCCGAATACGTCGCATGTGCCTCGAATGTTAGAGCGCGCGTGCGTTTCCTTTCATATCGTCTGGCCAAATAGAAATCGCTAAACGTCGCAAAGGAGCAAACGAATTTACTTCGAGGAACTATTAGATTCCGTCGAGTGAAATTTCAAAGATTGAACAAAAAAAAAAAAAAAAAAAAAATAATTAAAAAATTTAATTGACAAACGAATTTTAATTGAAAATTTTCGAAAGAGAAATTGGGGTAAATTTTTGTTTGTTTGCTGACCATCATTACCGACAGGAATCCTTATGATACCCAGTTACTTCAGTGGCACTCATTTGCATGTGCTTTAGCTTCATTGTTGACATTCGCCTCCGTGTAGGAAGTCTCGGTGATAGAAGGCATACTTTACTATCGTGCGATGAAATGAAACATAACAAATCCATTTATAGCTAACAAGGCCGCTTGACAAGGGTTTCGAGAACTTGACACACAATCTCACAAACGAAAAGACACAAAAAGAGGCCAAAAAAAAAAACAAGCAAATTGCACCAAAAAATAAAGTAGGTAAATAAATAAGGCACACCATGATAACAACGCCGACAATAAGAATTCAAGTAGAACTGATATAATCATGTGAAAAGCCTGATGACAAGATAAGTGACAAATGAAATTAAGAGGATATAAGTACATATATCAGTCGAGTGGTTTCAGTGCTTTTAGGGGTTTAAAGGATTCTGTTTATTTTAGCGTAAAATAAGTGCGAAAATAAGGAGAAAAAAAACAATTTTCCTATAAATAATAATTATAACTGAGGAAGTCGTTGTAATGGAAACAAAGTTCTTTTGAAAATTTATTTATTTATTTTTGGTTTATATGTATATATAAAAAAAAAAAAAAAATTAATTCATAATATGATTTCTTTTCCGTTTAAAAAAGGTGTGAAAACCGTGATTTTGAAGTACATTCAGAGTGAGCACGGTTTATTTTACAAAAAGGTTTCGGAGGATAATAGCAATCAAGTGAATTCTTTGACAAAGCAAGCAGAAAAATTGTGAAATCGAATAAAAATCAACGTTGTTGCAATTTGTTGCTCAAGAGGAAATTTTAATTAAAATATTGTTCATTTTTGTTTGACGTTTGAGACATGCAGAGTGAGCAGAAGGAGATTGTAATTAAAGTTTCTTTCTATTTTTCGAATTTTGTTGTTGTTGTTGTTGTTATTTTGTTAATTTCACTGAAAAGGCAGGGGTAGAAAATTGTACATTCATTTTTATGGGTGTTAAGGATATCCTTCATTGAATCATATATACAGTCCGATGTGAGAGAAAAATAATTCCAAATAAGCTTTTAAACTTTTCAGGAATTTTGTTTTATTCAAATCATTAGTTCGGTTTTTTTAGTGTCGCTTTGTTGCCATTAAGCTCTGAAAACCAAAAAAAAAAAAAAATGAATACAATAAATAAAATAAATAGTTTTTTTGCACTGCAGCCAGAACCTGCAGTAGATCGTAAATTGATCTAATTAAGAAAAACTAAACTCGACCGACTAGAGAGAAAGCCTATAAGGAAAATGAGCATAAAAAGCAGCCATGCCAAGCCGCAAGCTTAACTCTAAATTGAATCAATTTAACACCTCAGACAAAATTCAAAGCGCCAAAAAGTCTGCTTTACCAAAAGGAACAACAATTTTTGTTCAACTGATAATAACAACAACGTTGAACTTAAATTGTATTTAGCAATTGAAAAGCAAACAAGTCTTGTCGAAATCAAAATTATAATTGAAAAGAAAACAAATCTCTCAGCTTCGGCTTGCATGAACTTGCTGTAAGATACAAGCCTAGACCCTAGACTGCTAGGCAAGTAATTCCGCTAAAGTGAGTGTGAAGACGATAATAGCCAAACGGACGATATTTTGCGAATACGATTCAAGCGGAATGCAAATGAAAATGGGAAATGACATGAAACAAACAGAACTGAAAACAAAAACAAAACCGAATAAAGCCGATTGAAAGTAAAATGAGCTGCGACACCTTCGCAATCAAGAAATGTCAACAGAAGTGAAAGGAACGACGATTTAAAGTCAAGCATCGTTTAAAGTCAAAATGTGAAATAGAAAACACAAATCATTTCCAAGGCAAACTCATCGGCCAAAAAAAAACAGAAACATAAACAGAATACAGACACAAACACAGAAACTGATAGAACAAAAATAAGAACCAGAAGTCCAAGAAGTAAAAAGTCAAAACTAGAAGCAACAAATAAACAAAGAGCCGAACCGAACCAAACCGGACCGGACCGGAAGAAGAGTGAGGACGTTTTCCTTTTATTATTCCCCTGAGTGCTTTCCTAAAAAGGCCATTTTCAAGTTCTAATTTGAGCGAATCTCGCACTGCGAACTACTGCACCGAACGTTTAATGGAAAGAAACAGGCAATTACTGTAAACCAGTCGAGTCATACTTTTTGACATTCTTTCAAATGTAGGGTCCATGTAAAAGAAAACGAGCAAACAAACAAACAGTACAAACAGTACAAAAAAAAAGAAAAAAATAAATAAAAAAGAACAAGAACGAGAACAAATTGAACGACCGAGAAAGGGGGAAAATGTGTAAAGTGAAAAAATCGCGTGAAAAGGAAAAGCTACTTGCCGTCTTCTATTCACTTCATACACTCGAAAGAGACTGTTAGAATGGCCGGAGGGCTTTTTCTTTGGGGCACGCAAACTTAAAGAAATAATATAGATTTAATATAAATAAAAACTCTAACATCAAATTCAACTCCTTGAGTCTTCGAGTCTGACTTCTTCGATCGACTGACTCCTGAAGCGATATTAAGTCCTTGAACTTAAATAACAAAAAAAAAAAAAAAAAAAAAAAAAAAAACTAAAACGGCCAGCTGAAACTTAAATTCATTCATTAATTTGATAGAAAAAACAAAAAAAAAATTATAACACATTATAAAAAATATTTAAAAAATAAATAAATAGAAAGAACTACAACAAATCGAACAGCATGTCAAAAAATTGTCGCTATCGTCTGAGCGCTGTGAGCGCCATCGGATTGTATACATTGATCCTGCTCGCTGGATTGAAAGGTGAGTACTGAGCTTCGAGTGCTTTAATGAATGCCTGAATGACTGACTAATTCATGAAATGAATGCTCAAATGATGATGCTCTATTCGGGCTTAATGCTCGTCACCTATGAGCTCAACATGCGGGTTAACATTAATATGTTGCGCTTGCTGTTATTGCTACTTTTGTTGTTCTTGTTCTTGTTGTTGTTGTTGTTGAAGTAGTAATAGCAATAGCAATTCTTGTTGTTGTTGCTAGTGTGCGTTTTGTTGCCACTGTTGAATGCTTAAATGAAGCTTAAGCTTAAGCTTAGCATCAGCAACGCTTCAATGCGTTGATTCGGATTTGCTGAATTTCCTCGTGCATATCGATTGCGAAATTCCAATCTAAATTCTGATGTTTAAAAAACCGAACCATCAAATGAATCGTTGAACGCAAAAAAGCAATTGACTGTGAATGACTTCGTGAGCTCCTGCGTGACTATTAAGCGCCTATGGGTGTGTGCTCTGCAGTGTCGTAATAAATACCTACTTAAAATTAATTCTTAACATTTGCGGATTATTAGATCTTTAAACAAAAAAAAAACAAGTCATTTCCAGACAAAAATAAAAATTAGGTACCTTTTGACCTCATTAAATGATTTACTCCTTCAATTATTTTTCTATTCCACATTGGTGGCAAGTTCACCCATGAAACACTGTTGGAAGTTGTTGGAAATATGGAACCGCAGATAAGCTTTGTGTCCAATTGTTTCCTTACAAGACTGGAGTGCATAAATGGGCCAACATTTTTTTAATGTCTAAATTTCTGTAATATTTGATTTTTTTCAATTCGACTAGAGTATTTTACTTTGTTATGAATAAATTTTTTGGTAAAATTGATTTGTTATTAATTTCATTTTCTCCTTGATAAAAACTGAATTTCATTGACAGGGACAGAAGTATAGGCATTAAAAAGAATTTTGGCCCAAATATCTACTCTCTATCGCCGAGAGACTTCCTGAAAAAAGTTTTCTAAATCGATCACAAATAGTGCGATTTTCGGCAATCAGAAAAGATTTTTTTCGACTGCCAATTAATTATAATAAATTCAAATTAAATTAATATTTCATAATAAAAATGTTTGACCCCAAAAGCCCGAAGAAAACGAACACAAACGGGTATGTGATTATTTTCCCTTTCCCGGGGAATTCAATTCCCCAACTGATGTGATTTCCCTTTCTCTAAATTGTGGAGGAATTTGATTTACCTCATGATCTAACTGGCGATATGCATTCTCTATTAAAGTAATTCAATTTCCATCTCAATCTAGGAAAAAGGGGAATTAATCACTTCAATTTCGATATTGAATTACCTTTCCCGCGAAAGGGAAACCAATCACATACCCGTAAAACTTAGAAAAAGTATTGTATATCAAGGACCGAATAAAAATAATAAAAAAATCTATTCTTAAATTTTTATTTAGGTATTTCAATTTTTTTGATTGGAAGATATCACAATTTCACAGTTCAAAGCTCTCAGCTCATACTAACACTGGTATTTACCTTCGCTGCTTGCCGTTCCTTCATTCATTCTTTCATTCATTCTTGCATTCATTCATTTATTCATTCATTCATTCATTCATTCATTCATTCATTCATTCATTCACTCATTCCAATTGATAAACTAATTTACAAATTTATGCCTAATAGTAGCTGGGAAATTAATTTCATTTAAGTACTTTCGCTGCAATTAAATTCGCCTCAACTCGTTTACAGCCCTTTTCATAAAATTTACTTGCCTCGCTTGACTTATTGCATTACATCTCGACACATTTTGATTAAGCTCGCGTTAACGACTTTTTAATTATCCTAGAATCGCGTGCGGGCTTATCGCTTCCGACTCGTTTCGCTGCATACAAAGATGTTAGGTTGTGATTTGTTTTTTCTGGTATTTTAATTGAAACAAATGCCTGCTGCGGGCATAAAACTTTTGATATGTTTCGTTACAGTTAAAAATTAAGACAACAGTTGGCCAATTTCGGGCACATTTCGTACGATTTTTGGCTTTAGAGATCAAATTATGAAAGTGAAATCGAAATGTGAGTGGGTGTTCTCGTGATGGGAATGCTTTAATTGCTTTATATCTTGGAATTTTGTTTTTTGCTCTTATTTTTTTCTTAACGAGAACGTCAAGTTTTATATTGAAGTGCAAAAAAAAAGTCGAGCTTCGAAAACGGCGGGGTCTTAAATGAAAGGTAAGTGCGAAACGAAAAATTTGGAAATGATTTGACATTTTTTCCTTGAGGCTCAGAGGTCGCTTAAATGCATGCAAGCCAAACTATTAACATTTATGCACACAGCGAAAAACACTGTAAATCCAAGAATTTTTACAATTTTCTTTAAATACTTTTATAGATTAAATCGCAACCAAATAACTTAAGGAATTTGTAACAACAACGCAGAAGTATTTGATTTTTTGAAATTTTCCGTAGTTAATTTGAAAGTTAAAGCATTTAAATCAAAAATGTAAACTGATGTTAAATTACGGCTTCCGTTATTGGTCTTGTAGTTTACGTTGTTGGAATAAATACAAAAATTATTGTTTAACTGCTGTTGCTGTTGTTTAAGTGCTTGGCTAAAATAATTGCACTCTTGATAAGAATAATTAAAGTTGTCAGATTTAAAGTAAAGAAGTTGTTCCGATGTAATATTTGCGACTGAGAAAAAAAGAAAAATTTCATTTTGTGTTTTTGACTTTTTAGTTTATTTATTATTTCATTATATTCTTTATCTATTTATTCATTTTAATTAAGTTTGAATGCTTCGGGTTTGGGGTCCAAACATTTCTGTTATGAAATGTAATTATACCTTTTCCGAAGGAAGCGGTTACTAAAAAAAAGTCGTACAGTGCTTGATACAAATATTAAAATGTTGATTCAATATTTTTGCATTTGAATTGAATACTTTTTTGCTACAGTTTATCAAGAATGAAAATTTTTTGTTCTTACAGCGTTTATTTTTCTGTGTGTGACAATACGGCTTAATTTAGATCCGTTTCAAAAACAAAGGGTATTTCCGATTGCGGCCCTCAGAATGGCAATTTTGACCGCTTATGGTCAAATTCGCGAGAAAGTAAACCAGAGGATTTTTTTTTCTTTTAAATATTGCGTGAAATAGTTTTTAATACGAAAGATTATTTCGTATAGCTTCGGGTAATGCGAAATTAAGAGGAGTTTAAAGTATTTTTGGGTGACATTTATATATAGTCGTACCTGTACCTTGGTCGCGAAAGGATGGCAAAAAAAAAAAACGGATCGCAGAATAGGTAAAGAAAAGAATAGTTTTGCGATCTATTTGCGTGCCTTCCAAATTTTTAGTATAGAATATGATATATTTCACCTGAATCTTATGAAGTTTGACTAAATATTGGGTTCGGCATCCATTTTTACCTATAATGATTTGGGTCGGAAATTTTGTGTAGCGTGGTAGTGTAAAAAAATAAAAAGTTTTTTTCGATAGATTTAATCTGTTTTAATAACGGCATTTTACAATTGTTTCGAATATTTTAAATTTATTTTTTGGATCGATGAAAAAAATATTAAAATATAGCATATTTCATGTATCAAAAAGCGACCAAACAAGTGTAGCGTGCCAGTGGTTAAACAAATTCGACGTATACGTAATGTTACTCCCTACTCAACTCTACAGTTGTAATAATATTCATGAAAGATGCATGAATCATGCTTTAAGGTGCTTTGCATATGCATGTCCTAAACTTCCATGCCTATTCATTTCTTTCTAGCTTGTCATAGGAAATCATGCATAGCCAAAAATGTTTTTCAATGCTTTTGGAACCATCAAAAAAATGTGTTCTACTATGCATGATTCAACAATGCTTGAAACACATGAAACATGTTGTTCCTAACGAATTCAACATGTTTTTTGTTTTTTAAATGAAATAAAATTAGAAAAAAATTGTTTTTTATTTTTGTTTTTTTTTTCTTATTTTGCTTTTTTGTTATTTAAAACTTTTTACTTTTCTAACTTTTTTTATTTTTTTCGTCTCGTCGAAAATCGAACACACTGACCGCTCTATTGGTAATTCGTGTCCTTTACCAATTAACTGTAATAGCAAATTGAATTTTCTTATCAAAACGCTAACTTGATTTTTTGTTGATCAAGTTTGCTTTGAAACGCACGCATAGAATTTTCAAAGAAAAAAAATTTATTTTCAGCAAATATTTAAAAAAACATTTTAATATGGGAAAAATTTAGGAAAAAAATATTTTTTTGCAAGATTTTCTATTAAAAAAAATTAATTAAAATGAAAAAATAAAAAAAAAACTTAGATAATTAGAAAAAAAAATTTTTTCTCAACAGAGCCAGGGCTCGAACCCGCTCAGTCGGCTGAAGACCTAGCATTTAAGCACTAGCTAGCTTCCCTTCGGCGGGCGGCGATCAGAATGTGAACATGAAATCCACGCATCATGCATGATTATCAACGCATGAATCATGAATGCTACGGGCATGCATGATTTTTTGCAGCAAAGGAACAATGAATCATGAATACTACGAGCATGCATGCTTTTTTGCAGCAGGGAACGCATAATCATGAAAACTATGGGCATGCATGCTTAATTTTACAACTGGGTATACAAATCACGTTGCTCATACGTCAGGCACTCAGTCTAAATCTAGATTTTGACTGTTGCTGTTAAGGTGCACTTATCATATCGCACTAGTACAACTAAACTGGCATAACTCAAAATTTGTCATTTTTCAGGAAACGCAAAAAACGTTTTTCTAGCTTTTGGAACACATTCAAAAGACAAGTGTGGTAATTTATCAAGAAGAGACTTCCAAAATACACTTCAAGTAAGTTTTATAACATATGGTTTTATATTTTTAATAGAAATCCTGGTTTTTTGATTTGTGACTCTCTTCATGATATTTTCATATATTTTCTCTTGACTCATTTCGATTTGTGTCTCTTTAGCCGATTTTTATGTTTTAAATTATTAAAATTGAAAACCAAAAACGAATGGATTCCAACCCATTAATTCTCACAAACAAAGTTCCCTCGAAAACAACAAAAATCATTTGTTTTGCTATGAACATATCGAAGAGTAAGCTCAAAATATTTTAATGTAAATTGTTGTTGTCCACTAAAAATCTCCTCTTTAAAAACAGACATTCCAAATTGTTTTTGTTTTTTAAAAAGAATAAGCAAGAAAAGAAAAGAAAACCAGTTTAAGTGCAGCTGTCCCTCTGAAGGGCGAAGTAAGGTGAAATTTTGCTTGTCGATGCTGCTTTTCAAACGGTAGCCTTAAATAAGATAATTCCATTATTGCAAAATAACCAAATATACTTATATGAAGGTCAGGATTTTTTAAATTGTCAATCAAATTTGTACAAAATCATTCTTTAATTAGCTGACAAGCAGCGAGATAAGGCCGTTCAATTTTTTAATTTTTCAAAGACTTCGATGCTTATGCGATATTTTTCAAGTTGCTCCGCTATTAATTATCAAGAAAATTATCGAAACAAAAAAATCATCTATAGTGACACAACTTCAGCAATATCGTTTAAAGCAACTACATCCTTGAAAATTTTGGATCTATCGATCTTATGTAAGCATAGTTTTTTAATTCCGGACCAAACACATTAAAAGGGTTTTGAATCTACCGCGAAAATTAAAAGAACAAACAAAATATATTTTATCATTTAAAAAAAACTATCTCAGAAATTAAACAATGAATTCATCTAAAGGGACATAATTTAAAAAAATACAAATGTATTTTGCTTACTTTGATCAGCTAAACCGACACAATTTATATTTCAACTTCAAATTTCAAAAAACAAATCGTCTAAGCTGACACAATTCGAAATGTGTCAATATTGCTTACACTCCAATCAATGCTTTCGCTATGAAATTTGCGACACAACTGCAAGTGCATAACTGTTTCTTGCTATTTTTTACAACAACAAACATTTACTTTGATAATGCTCACAGGTAGCTCTGTGATCGGCGAATAAGTTTCTTGCATTAACTCAATTTTAAGAAATTTTGAGTTATGCCAGTTTAGTTGTACTAGTGCGATATGTATAATACAGGGTGTCCCGTATGGAAGTGATTTTTTTATAGAGATGGTAAAAAAAAAGAAGAAACTGTAATGAAGTTCAAAAGCCAATTGTATGGGCTTTCAGGCAAAAATAAATTGTTGGTTAAATTTTGATCCATTGAGGGAAAAATAAACGGTCAAAGTTAAAACTTTTGAAAGAAATTAAAATTTTTTACTTTGGCAGCCATTTTAGGGCATATACAATAGTGTTTCCAAAATAAAACTATTTTTCTTAACATGCCATTAATGAAAGCTTATGGATTAAAGTATGGTTGCAAATTTTTTCAGATTTTTTGTAAAAGTTTTAGAGAAAGTATGCAACGTTTATTTGTTATGGTGTTTTTGAGAACATACTGGGAAAATGATTAAGAAATGTTAATCTCATATAAAAAATTACAAAGGACTTCGTGTTCTTTGAAATTTCATCATAAATTTACACCACTTTCTTACAAAATTTAGAAATTATGAAGCCTCCTTTTTTGAAGCACAAATTTTTTCAAGGAGTATGCAATACATAAATGACGCCTAAAAGGCCTTTAAAATTATTATATTTTGTAATTTATGTACATGAAAACAAAGCTTGGATTCTTTGTGCCAGAAAATCTTGAAAAACATTGCTTACAAACCTGTCTCCATTAAAAACTCGTGAAAAGTAAGAGTTCTCGCGAGAATCCGCGCCCTCGAAATCTTTTCAAAAAAATCTGAAACAATTTCAAAAATACTTTAACCCATAAGTTTTCAAAAACCATATGTAAATGAGACATTCGAAAAAAAATTTATGGGACACCCAAATATACAATTACGAAAAAATATATTGACGAATAATGAAGAATCGGTAACTAACCGCCTTGCGATCAGTCAGATGTTCAAATGGCACAATGAATATATGTTATTTCTCCTGAAACCGCTAGAAAAACTTCGACATTCACTAGCGCTACAGGAAATATTTAAATGCAACACCCAGAATTATAACATTAAAGGCCAATATTTCCAAGTATTAAAAAAAAATTTTTTTTTAAATAAAGTCTAATTTTCATTTTCACCAATGAAATTTGTAAAATATTTTTTAAAAAAATTTAAACTACCTTAGTAGGTCGTTTAAGATTTTGTTTTAAATGCGGTAACGGCCCTGTTTTAGGCGGTAGAAAAGCAGCTGATTACATTCATTCAAAAATTGTACCAAGGGCGTAGCCAGAGAAAGAGTGCTTTGGTAGCGCTTATATTTGCCACAGTGGTATATTGAGCAATTATAAGACATTAGCCCAAAAAAAAATTGGGGGGGCAAGAAGAAGTTTAGAGAGTTTTGGACCAAAAACCCAAAAAATTCGAAAAATTCATGAGGTCCGATTTCGATGAAAATTTATATATAGAATAATTGAAAAGTTCTAAAAAATTCGGTACTAAAACTTTTTCAAAAAACTTATTACAACTAGTCCTTTTTGGACCAGTTTGGAACTAGACCCAAACTAGACTAGTTGTGATCAGTATTTTTAAAATATGTTAGCGTTAAAATTCTTAGATTTTTATACTTATTCTATATATAAACTTTCATCGAAATCGGACGTCATAAATTTTTCGGATTTTTTGGGTTTTTGGTCCAAAACTCTCTAAACTTCTTCTTGCCCCCCCAATTTTTTTTTGGGCTAATGTCTTATAATTGCTCAATATACCACTGTGGCAAATATAAGCGCTACCAAAGTACTCTTTCTCTAGCTACGCCCTTGAATTGTACGGAAAGAATCTGTGCAACTCGAAAGAAGCAAAACTTCAAATTTATGGATTCGATATGAAACTAATGAAAAATCGCGCGCACGCGGCTCCATGGTAAAAAAAAAAATTTTTAAACAGCTGTGAATTTGACTGACTACCCTGACAGTGGAGCGTGCTGCCTATACATTTTGCTATACTTAAAAAAGTTGAATATTGGAAATGAAATTACAAATATTTTATTTTAATTTAAAAATTTTTAAAAATGTACTTGGTATTATTGGCCCTAAGTAGTATTTCAAATATGTCTTATGGTGAGAAATCAGTTAATAAGTATACATAGGTATGGAAGGCCGTACCGACCGAATCCTGAGCAAAGCTTTTGGGAATTCTGAATTCTATAAATATTTAAATGCATACCTTTAGGCGTTAAATTCGAACTTTTTTCTATAGAAAATATTGTAGATATCAAAGTTATTTTTAAAAAATAACTCTTACGATTTGGCTTTAAACTTTATGACTCTGACTGACCATCGCTGAGCAGCTCTAATAGAGTATCCCAAAGAGTGCCGTTCAAGCAATCATTTTAATGGTGAGAAATTAAAAAATTGTAAACATATAAACACTTTTGATGTGATGTAAAGACTTCAGAATTTCAGTCTGAACTGATGGAATAGGAAAAATATGAACATTACTCAGCGCTCAGTTTGAAGTCAGATGAAAGGCAAATTCCTTAGCATATTTCGGTGCGCAGGCAAAGTTTAGAGCTATGCATTTTTTTTTTCTTTTTGCTGTTGCGAGGCCTTGAACTGAATTTTTGCGTTAAAAAGGAAAAGTGATATAAAATTTGCTGTCAGTTTTGTTTGTATTTTGTTTTTGTCTTTTTGTAAAGCTGAAAAGTTTCTCCTCTCCACTCTGAAACTCATGAAATGAGGTAAAATTCAACAGGGTAAAAGAGTGGGAAAAAAAACTGGAAAACATGTCAAAACGAGTACGTACGCATTTAAGGGGCTTCGCCGTTGAATGGATGAATGAAAGAATGAAGGAACGAACGAACGAACGAACAAGAAGTGAAAAAGGCACATAAATAGAATACTCTGAAAGCGCGTCTGCTTTAAAGACCATCTCAGCCGCAGCAGTAGAAAGTTGCAAGAGCAGCAGAAGCAGTATCCATCGGCAACTGTTGTAGGGAAAATAAGGCACAAGGCGCAAGGACAAACGTGCAATCAGTGTGAGTGTTTTGTTCCATGTCATGCCCATGTATTATTATGTGGATATGTCAGTCTGCTTGTACGAATGCGAATGCGCGCCGTGTAAACTAAATACGCGAAAAATCGCACTTATTCATGGTAGACTGCGTGGAATGGATGGCCGGATATGGAAATGCTCTCACACTTGTAGCATGACAGTTGTAGGAGTAGATGTGACGCGATTTACAACCGCCATTGCTGCCATCACTTGCCACTACAGTTGATACAATTCACAGAAGATAGCGACAAAGATTGACAGGAAACCAAAATGAAAAACCAAAAAGAAAAACCTAAACCAAAAAAAGAAAAAAAAAAACAGAAAAACGACAACAGCCGAAAGCGTACAAAACGAGCCTCAAAAACACAACATCGAAGAGCCGTTGAATAAGAAAAATTTCGAAAAGCGCTAGCCAAACATGCACCCAAACATACGGACACATTTAGTTTAATCTATTTCAAGTGATAAATAATGAATGAATTGAAGGAATTGAAACTTTTTATCGCTCCGGATTTATGTGAGGTCCCATTTTGGATCTTGCTACTTTATTGACGAACTAACTACCTTGACCGACATACGAGTAATGTCTTTTCCCCCAGTCATGTGCAAAGTTCTTATACCGCTGACTCCGAAGCTGCAGACTAGAGATGGGCGCAAGCCGTGATTTGTCCGAGTCACGCACGAACACGACAAAAAACAGGGTTTTTACTCAAAAAACGCGACTCACGACGCTAACTACACGTTTCATATGCCATATAATAAGAAAGTCCCAAGCACAATTTAATGTTAATTGCCTTCGATTGCTATCATGAATATAAGAACATCAATATTGTCAGGACACTGCGTTTTTTAAAGTCGTACTTGACCGAATTTAGCTCAGCTTTCTTATTTGCATTTTTTTTTTTATAAAGTTCTAATAAAAGTATTGAATGCATATGAGTTGATTTAATACCATTATACCTATTGAGGTCTAAATAAAAACCAAAAATCAAAAATTGAAAATTTCTTTTTCCACGAAAGAATGAAAGCAATATGAGAATCATTTCGGTATAGGTATTTTTCACATTCGTTTCATAATTCCTTATATACAAATATAAGCAACATTTTCTTGAACCTACCCTGTAGGAAGAGTGGGGTCAACTGTGCGTTAGCGACTAGTTCTCGAGTATAGGAAAAAAAACTAGTACGCGAGTAGAGACACGGACAGTAGAACCTAACTAGTGGCATGGTCAACGAAGCTTCTACAGTTCAATTTTGCTTACACATTAATCTAATATGTTTGCTGTGCGTGAGTCAGATAGGTCCGTGGCGTAGTGAAAGCGTATTCGCTTGGCAATATGAAAGGCTCTAGTTCGATTCCTGTCGCAGGCGAAAAAAATTGGAAGAATGACATGTTTCGAAAAACTCAAATAATTGGATTGAAAAACTAGTCTTCACCAATGCTGTCTCACAACTTTGCGCACAAATTCGCTCAACATTTCCTGCCAATTTGAAACCTTTCTTTTTTATATATTTGCTTTTTATTCCTCTTAGGATTCCAATTTTTACTAATAATTAAAGAAAAAAAAAAAAAATCGACGTTCGCTTGACCTGGGATTTGAACCTGGGTCCTTCGGATTGCGGGGAGTACGCGCTACGCTGTGAGCTACAACAGCTTGGGCTGGCCCCCCATCTATTAACTTAGTATAGAGAATTTACTGAATTGCCCCTGTTGCCTCTACTTCTGCACTAGTTCAAACGCGACTGTCGATTTTCGAATGGCACCTCAGAGTAAAAGTTTACAGTTCAATGCATTGGCGGGGAAATTACGAGCGAGTAGTACTGTTGATTTGGGAAGTAGTCGAAAAATACTTCTGCACTAGTTCAATTTCCTACAGGGTACATGGTTAAAACAAATAAGAATATGGACATAAATAAGTATTGTTTGTAAAATTAAAAGTAAAAAATTTCTTGTCATGCGTGCCGTGTTCGTGACACGCCTTGAGAATTTTTGGGCGTGCGTGAGTAGAGCGTGATTGGAAAAATGTTGTGACGTGCCGAAAAAACTAGGCACGCGTCCATCTCTACGGCGGACACATTCGAGCACACACGACGAATCCACACGCTGGATCTATTAATCGGCTTGAATATTTTTCATTTTCATTTTCATGTTTTTTTTTTTTTTTTTTTTTTTTTTTTTGTCCTGTTTGCGCTGTTTCAGTGGCCGAGAAAAAATATTGCATCGGTTTTTTTTTTTCCTTTTTCCGCTGCCATTCAACACTGCGTATGAGTTATGAGTGCAGGTCTTGATAGTGGTGCTTGAAACGGTCATGGTCGTTTATTCTTGCATAAAGATAAGTTTCCGCCTGATACTTGAGCTCTTTCCGCAACGAATGCTTCAGGCTTTTAAAAACAAATTTCCTAAGTTGCTTTGATTTTATCTGGCTCTGTCTCTCTTTCCGCCTTTCGCTCTGTCACTGTGACTGGTGCATCAGATTCTATTTTATTATTTTTCTTGTTTTTTTTTTTTTTAACCAAGCTCTCCGATATTTCGCCTTCAGACCTTAAGTGCTCTCATATAGAGATTTCCTTTAGCAGAACACACTGCTTTATTGAATTAGTATTAGTTTTATTAAGCTCCCAAAGACGAAGGACGAACGAGCGTACATGTAACAGTTTGGCGTGTTATATGAGCGACTTTCATTCGAATAGAAATGATGGAAACCACAAGGACGCCAGCTGGAGAGCATTCCTTTAGAATGCATTATACAAAGGAGTCCGCAGCGAGTGGTTAAGTCATGGAGTAAGTGCACATGGGTCTTGATTCCATGGAGCCCTTTAGCTGTATGTATGTATATCTATGTATGTATTTATAGATATGTATGAGAAACAATATCGAAAGGAGCTTGCAAAGAAATAGTTTCGCTTAAATTCTTTCTAGGTTTCTCCCTAGTTTTCGTAGCAGAACGAACACCAATGTAATATTCTCGTACTCGAATAATCCAAAGCAATTTATTTTCAATACACCTTTCTCTACTGATACCTCGCTGCCTAAACTACAAACATACATGCATACATACATACATACCTTCATACATATATGTATTTATGTTCGCAGTATTATGTATATAAGGCAATCAATTCAAAAAGATTCGTTACCATTGTCCGAGCAAGAGCAAAAGCAAAAGCAACTAAATAATGTCAGGAAAGATTTACTTCATTCTTGATATGACGTGCCCAATTCATTTTACTAACCATACAACAAATATGGCAGAATGTAATCAAGTGTTATCCATGGAATTGTATTTTACTCCATGTCACACAACGTACTCCCTGTTATCGCGTCATCATCATTGCTAGATGTCCACCTACAGTGCTCACATTGCTCACATGATCATTGTCCGGATACACACAATATACATACAGCATCAAATTCATGTACGTACATGCACATACAAATGTATATACATATGCACATGTATGGATGCGGCCAGAAAAATCTTCCACCATCCAGCTTTTTCTTCTATCGTTCGAGTGCTCTCTAAGGCTACTTTCTATGTGTCTTCATTCATCATCGATTCATGCTTATGCTGCTCAAGCGTAAGAAAGACGTCCTGGGCCAGTCGTCGGTGCCGTACCAAATGCCCGTGCTCATCATCTGCACTATTTGTCCTTTAAATTCATTGCTGCGCAATATTCTCATACTCTCACAAAAGGAAATATAGTTGCATATTGTTGGTAAGAAAACATGACGAAAAAGGAACGACGAAATATTTATAGAAAACGGAAATGAAAAAATTGAACAAAACTAAAAAAAGAAAAAAAGACCATCGCAAAAAGTGAATTGAAAGTGTTTTTTGAAAACGGGAACATCCTTATTCACAGCACACACACACACACACATGTTTATATATATACATGCCGATATGAATGAATGAAGCTCCTTGGCCACACGTTCGAAATAAGATTTTTCTATTTTAAAAAATCCGCTTTTTGCTTATTTACTCGTTCCTCAATTGTTTCCACTCAAAGTTCTCGTTTACTTTTATCAATTTGATGTTGCAGAAACAGTCGCCAAATGTGACTTCGCTGATGAAATTCAGACAAAGACAAACAAAATGTAACGCTTGACGGATGAAGTGAGGGTATAAAAATTGACAAAAAAAAAAAAAAAAAAAAAAAAAAAAAAAAGTAGAAATTTTTGTTTCCCTCCCTACTTCTATTCTGCGATCTCGTTTTGTTGTGTCGTACTAAAAATATAAAGGATACATCCTTAAAAAAAATGTAAGTATATAGAATTGAAAAAATAAAAAAACTGAAAAAAATAAGAAAAAATCAAATGTACTTCGGAGCCGAAAAAAATTGAAGCATACATCCCGGCGCTTAAGCCGTGCTCTTGATGGAAAGAATATTTGCATTTTTTCGGGTAATTATTTTCCCATAAAATGTAATGCCACCAAAATTACCCTTCACTGAACCTTGTGATGAGTCGCGATAGCCCTCACATAATCTTTCTTTATAGAATGACATAAAAATACAATCACCCGATTAACACATCCACACACACACACACTCAAGTATTCATGTCGACACGCATCCCCATATGACAGAAAGTTTTACCGTTATGCGAGTGACGGGGGCGGGGTAGTCATTTTTTGACAGCGCAGGGTCTGTCATCTTTATTCGTTAGCAAAACGAACATTCATGATGCACATATAATTTTATAGACCACTGTACTTAGTAAACAAATAAAAGAGCCGTTAGCAGCTGCGTAAATACGACAGTCCGTTGACGGGTCCATAAACTGTGCGACTATTTATAACTGACGTTACGTTTACATTAATTGCGCCAACGATGCGTATTAAATCCATCATCGCAGTCCACATCGTCATTATGATGATCGTCGGCATCGCCGTTGGCGTCACCGTTGTCGTCGTGACCCTTCATCAGTCATGAAGCTCATTAGAGAATTTTAATTTCAAAGCCATCAAAGCAATTGTCATCGGCTTTGATGTTCAAATCAAAAAATTGCGTCATCGCCGATGACGACTGAAGTGATAACTTTTCAAATTGAATTCGAATGGCCAATGCATTCGTAATGGCGCATAAAGAAGCGGACACATAAACATATTTATTTACCTTCATTCCGTTTAGATAGCACAAGTCAGTGTTTTAAATATTTGCATTCAACTGACGTCAAATCGTTTTTCCATATGATGATGACCACAGAAAACTGCTAAGAGCCGCGCGTGCGGGTGCGGCTGCGGATGCGGGAGCGGGAGCGGGAGCAGGGCTTTGTAATCCCATTGCATAAATATTTGCTGTGTCCCATTATTGCTTTGTCCTTAACTGTGTGCATGTGCGCGTGTGTGTGCGAGCGTAAACAAACACAAAAGGCGTTGATTTATTTGGCAATAATCAAATTTATTTGTCCAAACAATGATGGACGATACAAAGTATATATATAGGCGCATAAAATTGATTTAACGGTTTTCGGTGTCGGGTCATCAATCGATGATGACGATCAGAGAATATTTGAACGGGATTGTCTGCTTTTTCTCAACGCCCCACACCTGGTTATAACCGACACACTCTGCGTCGAGGGTATATTGCGTTTGTGTGGTTGTGTGTAACACCCAGAACCAATCAAGATAGACCATACATAAATATATATATAGAAATGATCAGCGTTACCAGGAGATTCGATTAAGACATGTCCGTCTGCCTGTCTGTCTGTCCGTCTGTTTGTATACAGTTTTCTTATCGAAGGAGTTGAGCTATATTGACAAAATTTGGTATACGTGCTCACGGGGATATGAGTAAGAACAATTTCGAGAATGGACCCGATCGGTCCATTATTAAGAGTACCTCCAGTACAAGGTTCTGTTATGAAAATCACAAGAGCTGCTCTAAAATCGAAGTTAATATTTTCTATGGGCTCTCTAAATAAATTTGTGCTAACGTCTAAGTACATATATACATTTGGGATACAAAGTTTAAAGCGTACAATTTTGCAATGAGTTGATTGGCCCCGTTCAAATTTGAGTGCTTCAGCACCGTCAATACGCTTTTCCCGCGATTAAAAATTCGATTTTCACCAGCTTTTCCTGATCACCTTAACTAAAAATAATATGTTATTTGATACGGGCAAACAAACTGATATTGTTGGAATTCCACAGTGTGGCAGCGGCAATGACGGTAATAACGCTAAATAAAATTACTTTATGAAGGACAAATGTACTCCAATTTCTTTCTTTATATAATTTTATTAGGGCCTTGTCTTTTGCTTCGTATCTTGGGAGCATTGACTGAAGAAAATTTCTGCTTTCGCTGTGTTATTCTGGTTTTTGTTATTTATGGTGGTGGTGGTGGTGGTGGTGGTGGTTTGTTGTTGTTCGAATGTGTTCGTATCGTCGAAGTTCAATGCCGTGAGTATTGCAGTTGGCGTCGGCAATCCCACGAAAATGAAACGGGGCCCAACCGCGTGGCGAATCTGAACGCCACCACAATATGCCGTCAATAAGATGGCCGGAAGAAACGATTACAGTTACTACAGTTTCCGCTTGTAATGGGGGGTCGGGGGGTAGAAACGGAAGAACTTAACCTAATTTTCAATTTAAGTTGAATATCCTTAAAAAGGAAAATGGTTATTATTTCGACTGTCTTATTTTTTTGAGGAAGCGAAAAAAGTTGGTCGAAAAAACATAAGTTTTTTGTTTTCATTTTTCAAAAGAATTTTCATTTTGGACTTTAGTGGTTTAGAGCTTAGCTGAATTTATATAAAAAAAAAAAATAAAAAAAACCAAGAGAAAAAATTAAATCGAAGGGGCAATTGATTTTTCTCGAAAGAAGATTGAAAAGAAATTGGAAAGGTAAAACGATGGGGAAACGAAAAGGAATAAAGTTACTTGTGACCAGTAGTACCCATCTATGTCTCTAGATTCCATACACTTAAGCTAAATATGGCCAAAACAAAGAGCAAATGGGCTCGAATTGAAATTATTCACCGATTCCGTTAAAATAATAGGAACCCAACCACTGTGATACTTGAACTGGCATCTTTAGCTATGCATATTGCTTGGTGTAATTTCAACCATTTTTAACATAGCTGTTTGCATGGCTCTTACAATAGTTCAGAAAAGAAGACACTCAAACATCTATATAATTTATTCGCCAATGTAATGAATTCCTTAATGAGTTTGTCATTACTTAATTAATTGAATAAACGATATACGATATACGATACGAGTATCTGGCGGTTCAAAAGACAACGTGAGGAAGGCGACGTAAAGAACGAGACATTATTAAAAGCTGCTTAGCTTCATTTGATTTATCAATACAAAAACAGGTTTGGGTGCAGATGTGGAAGAATACTCAGAATCTTATTCTCAGTTTCATTGATGGTTGTTGAAAACACATCATTGTATCTAAGGAAAAACTATTTCCATTCATTGCGATTGGATAGCATGAAAAGTGCTTTTTACAACGTAATATGTATGTACTTTTCGCTTAGAGGAAACATCGAAAATCATTGACTTTTCACTGTTTGTGAGATGAGCTTTTAGCCGACGAGTAGTAGCTATAATTTTTCAACTTTAAGATATCCACGTGGTGCTTGAGTGTAGCTAATTGAAGTGGTTTTTGGCTCGGCCTTTGTCATACAAACATATTAAAATCTGTGTAATCGAACATGGCTTACCGGGATAATTCGACTAATTTTGCTGCGCGAAGAAGCTTGCCTGCTCTTATTAAACGAAATTCGATTTATTTATTTTTGAGTAATATTTTTTGGACGACTGCCAGTAAGACGAAGGCATGACGCATGACTCACCACGCGCCTCTGGAAAAGAAATTCGATGATACGATTTCGTTTATTTTTGAGCTTAAGTCGGCTTACAGTTTTATTATATTTTGCGACAGATGTTTGGTTATGCCAAATGTGTTCAAAAATAGAAATTTTATTGTCCTGCAAGGATATATAGAGAATGTAAGAAAGGACATGAAATACATAGACAGAAATAAAAAATAAAATAATAATAATCGGCAGCGGAGAGCTTTCGGTTTGACTAACTTAAATAGAAATGATCAGCGTAACCAGGAGATTCGATATTGTCATGTCCGTCCGCTTGTCTGTCTGTCTGTCTGTATGTCTGTCTGTATACAGTTTTCTTAGCGAAAAAGTTGAGCTATCTTCACCGAATTCGGTTTGAACGCTTCCGGGGACACAAGAAAGAACAAGTTCGAGAATGGACCCGATCGGACCATTGTTAAGGGTAACTTCAGTGCAGACAGTCGGACAGAAGGATCGAATCTCTTGCTGACGCTGATCATTTCTATACACACAACCACACAAACGCAATATACCCTCGACACAGAGTGCGTCGGTTATAAAAATGTGCTTAGCATGAAAATTATTTCATTATTTCGACGCTCACATGTCTGTCGCCCATTCAAAGTCACTCTGAATGTAAATATAATCATTTCGTTTTAACCAAAGGCTTCTGTCTTTCGTTCGTTCAACGTTCGTTTATCGTTTGCTGGCTCTGTCGTCCGTTGGATTTCGCTGGATTCCGTCTCCATGAGCTCATGCGTAGCTACTAGCTACCTTTCGCAAAATGAATGAATTTCATTACATAAGCTGTGCTTATTGTTTTCGTATTTCGTGTTTCGTATTTTGTAGCATGCGAAAAGATTATTACGTTCCATGTGCGTTAGCACTGACATAAAGTGAAAATAGGAAAAGCAATAATACCAAAAGTTCTGTTTGTATGCCTAAAGGTATGCAAAATATCCGCAATACAACGTAAAAGCAGAGCAGGAGACAAAGGCACATAAAGGATTAGTAATGAGCAATTTCAGGCTCAGTTATATATTATTACAGGAGTATATTAAATAGCTAAAAAAAAAAAAAGGCAGTCAGGCAAGCATTACAATAAAATACCCGACATAGATAAACAGTGGCCTATGTACGAATGAGCTTTTTTTTTATGACACGACCCGAGACCACAACAATTCGGCCAAAGTTCTCTCCACATTTTCAAGATTATGAAGGAGCCTCTGTTATATACTGACTGCAGTTCAACCACCTTTAAAAAAAAACCTTATTGCCACGCCTACTCTTCAAATTATTTGGCAATTTAAGCAAAGGATGATCTTTTGTTTTTTTCTAACAGATTCTGGTACTGGAGGTACCTCTATAAATAGTCCGATCACTTCCACCGAACTTGATCTTACTCATAATTCTTTCAGTGGTCATACGAAATTTTATTGAAATACCTCAACTCCTTCGATTAGAAAACTACAGACGAATAATCGAATTGTTGCTGGGCCTTACAATCGCACAAAAGCAGCATACGTTGGACACAGAGTGTGTCACAACCAGTGGCGGATTAAGACTATTTGCCGCCTCAGACAGCGGCCTAATTTTCGCATTTGTATTTTATCAAGTGTAAACGTTCAGAATTTGTCGCCCCTGAAAATTTTCCGCCATAGGCAGCTGCCTATGTTGCCTATATGGTTAATCCGCCACTGGTCACAACCGTTTCGGAACTAGCGCAAAAAGCGCAAAAGCACCCTCCTCCTGTTGACAAAATATTGACAACGCACAATAAGAGAATCAAAGGTGAAAAGGATTGTCAACAAAATGATGAAATTCCTTGTATTCCAAAATTTAAAAAAAAGGACTCAGAGCCCATAACAATGTACAAGCCTTTTATACTTAGAATATTTATCAAATATCAATAAAAAAACAAGTAAGGGTGTTATAGTCAGGCGAGCCTGACAATAGAATACCCGACACAGACACATAATTTTTAATATCAAGAGGTGTTTAAGGGTATAAGGAGCCCCATATACCGACTTTTGTTAAATTTCTAAATGAAAACCGCCCTTTTGCCACGCCCACTTTTCAAATTTTTTTGGAATTCTAATCGGACCCTTATATATACGCTTAAATTCTAAGTTTCATTGATATATTTCAATAAAGTCTGAGTTTGAGGCATTTTTGGGATTTTTGTGACAGACCCTAGTACTAGAGGTACCCTTAATAATGGTCCGATCGAAAAATTTTTTGGGAAGGACGTTACTGGCTATCAAGGAAGTATACGTGCCAATTTTTGTTCAAGTCCTATTGGTATTTCGGGATTAGGAGACAATTTTTGAAAAACACCCTTATGCCACGCCCACTTTTCCAATTTTTTGAAATCGTATTACTTGCCTTTAAAAATGTTCAAATATCAAATTTCATCAAAATATGATGAAAAACTTCGATTTTAGAGCAGTTTTTGTGATTTTCGTAACAGACCCTAGTACTGGAGGTACCCCTAAAAATGGTCCGATTGGGTCCATTCTCGAACTTGTTCTTACTCATGTCCCCAAGAGCACGCATACCAAATTTTGTCAAGATAGCTCAACTCCTTCGATAAGATAACTGTATACAAACAGACAGACAGACAGACAGACAGACGGACGGACATGTCTAAATCGAATCTCCTGGTGACGCTGATCATTTCTATATACATTTTGTATGGTATATCTCGACTGGTTCTGGGTGTTACACACAACCACACAAACGCAATATACCCTCGACACAGAGTGTGTCGGGTATAAAAAAAATAAAAAAACCATATGAGTGGAGTTCTTCTGAGCCAAGTACAGCGGCAGGAGGCGTAGGCAGATGAAGTGGGCCAGAATGAAATTCAGTCTGTCATTCAACAGGAATCAATCAGTACTCAAACACTCACGGCCACATGGAGCGGAAAAAGATACATATGTATATAAAAATGATGCGTTCCACTAGAATCATTGGTGACATTTTTTATGTCGCAAAACAACGCCTATAAACGCAAGTGAGAAATAAAATAACAAAATCAGACACTATAACACGTCGACATGAGAAATTATGCTAATAAAATTTTTTCCCCTACATACAGGAGGAGCATTCAAATAAATGTCAAAGGTTGAAGCGTTACAAGACCGAAATAATTCATAAATACTTGAAGGAAAAAATCGTGCTCATGCTCATGCTCGTCCTCGTGCTCGTCATCGGCTTGGCATGACTGCGTGAAGGAAAAAGGTGGCAGTAGGACGACAAAAACATTATCGAGGCAGATTTAATGTGAATTCGCCATAATTCGCTTCACGGGGCACATGCACACATATCAAGTTCGTTATGAGAAAATAAGGGAGCAAAAGCATTCGATTCCACGTAAGACTGTCAGAGGGAACGCAATACAATTTAATATACGCTGTCAATGGAAAGAATCAAATGAACTTCTTGTTCGTCTTCGCCTGGCAAGCTGCTCTGCATATGAAAATGCCTCTTGTACGTGTCAGTTCGCACAATTTCTTTTATTTATTTTTTTCTTGTTTCTTTTTTGTGAAGAGAAGGGATTTTCCTGTTGTTTTTTTCTTTCGTCTTTCCTTACTTTTTGCCCAAAATATAAATGAAACCATACGCCAATCGACAAACTCGCGCCTGCACAATCTGCAGCACATTGTCTTCAGTACGTGTGGAAAAAGGTGCTTCTCTAGCACACGTTTTGTCGTTTTCATTTCATGGTTTCTTTTTGTCTTGTTTTTTTGTTTTTTGTTTTGTTTTGAGATCAGCATACACGGCCAAATTGCTTTATGAAGAGCTTTCGACGAGGCCTTTTTTTATTGAAATTTGAAGAGGCGATAATTTTTTTGTCTCTTTCTGACATTTTTCGTTCTAACGTTTACCTAGGGCGGTTTTTTTTTTTTTTTTTTGGGCCGTCCCATGTCGGCAAGTGAATGAATGAGAACTAAATGGGGGTATGGAGTATCAATGGCAGAAAAAGTCGGCTCCGAACACGCTCAAGGACCTTCAACAATGTGAATTAATTGCGGAAACGCCTAACATTTTATTTGATTTTCGGGAAAAATTGAGACTCCATTCCGATTTTGTCGACGGGCATTTGAAGTGTGTTTTTTTTTATGCTTTCGAACAGTTTTTCTTATAATAAAATAAACAGTAGCATACTTTACGGCGCACTGTGTCGAACGATCTCTCATTGAATTGCTGGAGCTTCCGCACACACAACAAAGTTCGTTGAAATGACAATTTATTGAGGAAAGTTTGAAAGAAGATTTGCTAAACTGATTCCTTGAATGCCTTATAACTGCTTCGAACTTTGAAGGCGAGGAGAAACACGATTGGCAGCCCATTTCGATTTATGCCGATTTGAGAAAGTATGCAAAGCAATTCGAAGAACGAACACGAACGAGAACGAGAACGAGAATAGAAGATATCGATAGCAATACATATTTTCTTGCGAGCTCGATTTCATTTATGAATTTAATATCGCTCAATGTTCGGGCGAAATTTGCATTTAAGATTGTGGGGCCTCTGGGGAAAGAGCTGCCCTAGAATTGGCACAAACATTCATTTTTCTTGCTGTCGCTCTTTATTGCCTGTTTTACAATTATTGGCATTTGTCAACATGAAAGCCGCCCAGTGTGCCTGCAATCAGGCTGTTCGGAAGATTGTCTGGCTGTTCGGGGCAGGCAGGCAGGCAGACCACCGTGCATTGAACCCTTTTTCTATTTACGAGAGGGCAATCTAACCGAATACAACTGAACTCACAACGAGCCGAACTACATTGAGTTGGACTGGCACGAAGGCACATAGCAGTTCGCCATTCGTCGTTCGCCGTTGACGAAACACAAAATGGCACGTTTACCGAGAGACAACTGAACGCTTGACTACACCGAATTGTGCTAGCATAATTCTTTTTTATTTTTTTAATTTTTTTTTTTGGAGAGGTAATTCAGGGGCACTGAAAGGAATACACAAAAAAAAAAAAAAGAGAAGGATTTCGCATATTTATTGGCGCATTGCCAAAAACGTGTAATTAAGCAACGAGAATGTCGATGGCCGTAAATGTTTGCATCTATCCGAAAGGATACACTGTTGATCGGCTGGTGGCGAGTATCTCATAAGCGTAGGCACTTTCGCTGATCCTTGGTGACTAGTATTTTCCATAGCACCAAGTAGATCAGCGAAGATACAGGCTACTATCGATACTGAAATTCACCGGTGGCTAGAGAGCAGATATTTATTTAAGCAGAGAAGAGAGTAATTAAAACGACCCCTGTGTCGCTTTGTGAGCACCCATTAGTGTACCAAATATACTGAAAGCACATGGCCACTTCCTAGTCCCTTTCGCATAGCATGATGACCCGCCACTTGCAATGAAATCGCCTTGTTAAATTCGACAGAAGAATGGATAGACGGGTGGCTATCCACCACCGCCAGTTCCTATCGAATTCGTCAGCTCAGTGGAGTCTCCAGTAACGACAAGGTATTGACACGTAACATACACATAGCCCTGAGGTAATTAGCACCGGTCCTGGGTCGATCGCGGGTCAGTCTTAAAGACGTCAGTACCGATTGCCTTTCCATACATTCAACGCACCTCTATTAACATAGGGCTGTCATTGAAAAATAACCGGTCCCTTTTCAAAGCGTATGATGTTGGCAGCGGGTGAGTCGCGGGTCCCTTTGTATGAAGTCACCCAACCATGCTAGTTTTAGGACTTGACGAGGGTGAGTCCGATAGAGGTTAATTCGAGACCGTTCGCGTTTCATAAAAATTTGGGGTTGCTCCTGGAAGGCCTCACCTATGTAGATCCGGTCCTCCTTTACACCGAAGCCATTTCATTACTGCAGGGCACCGAAAGGATTTGTGAGTTGTTTTCTTGCTATTGTTATTGTTGTTGTCGTTGCTGCTTTGTTTCTGGCGAAAAAATGACGAGTGAAAAGTTGTACTTCACTCAAGTGCCCGAAGATTAAGTGGCGAACGAATTTCTGCATGTCCTAACGATCAAGTTCGATTGGTGGGTGCTCCCGTATTTGTGTGTTTGTGTGTGTGTGTGCGTGTTTAATTGTTTTCATACTTTTTGAAAAAAGAACTTTTGCAAAAATACAGTCACAAAAATGAAAAAATTTTCTCACGCATATATCTTGTTGCGATTTGCAGAAGAGAAGCAAAAAAACAATTTTTTTTTTATCAGAAAAAAACCTCGAAAAGTTTCCATGCTGCGCAATGCGCCTATAAATTTACAGGGCGAAAAGTTTGAAGGGCGCCGATAAGCAGACACATGGGAATGGGGAAACCGAAAAGAAAAAAGAAAGAAGTAAGAAAAAGCTGCAAGTTTTTAATATTATCAGCGCGAGTTTTTGTTTACTCTGCGCTTGTTTTGTTTTGTTTTGTGCCACTTAAAATTCCTAAGCGCGTTGTTTGCATAAAGACACGTTTCTGGCCGTTGGGGGAGGGGAGGCGAGGGGTGGCTGATGGCTGTAGCTAAACGAAGTGTTGCGAGTTCGCGAAGGACGAAAAATGGAAAGCTGTAATGCAATTGCCAAAGTAAGGCTGTAAATGAAAAATTACGGGAGAAAATGAGAAAACCTAGCATATCCATAATTGCGAGTATTAAAAAATGTTGAAAGTTTTATTGGAAGACAGTTTGTGCGTTACCTAAATGTAGGCTTCTAAATTTTCATTTCAAACTTAAGCCATATTGCCACTGAGACGATGGGTTTTCTCTTTTCCTTTTTAATAAAAAATTAACACGCGAAGCAATTATGTCTGTATAAAGGAGAAATCTTCGCTTATCTTATAATCGACCCTTAAGTTTGTACAATACGATTTTAATACAAAAAAAAAAAAAAAAAAAAAAAAAAATTGCGACAGTGTCAAAGAGTGCCTTAGATGTCTCTTTCGATAATGAAATGGAATGGAAGAAATATTTGAACTTACGAACAATATTCTGAGCTAACTTTAAAGGCTTGAATTTAATAGGCTGATACATTGATACACTTATACAAAGAGGATGCTAAACGGTTTCGAGGACTTAAAGTGAAAGCCCATTGTTAATGTTCCCTTCCGTCTCTTGCTTTGAGTGAGCGCTTAAAGAGGATTCTTCTGAAAGAGAGTAGGAAAATTTTTCAAATTCCTCGAATCAAGTTTTATGCAAAATTGATTCTTTCATTCAATGAAATTCTATCGGAAAATAACTTTATATCTTTCTTCTTATATTAAAAGCATCGTTGCTCTTCAATTTCCTGAGGCATTTTTCTTAATAACAACACCAATAGAAATTGAAATATCTCATATTGTTTCGTTGTCAAATAGAGCTCGTTTTTTTTTTTTTTTTTTTTTTTTTTTTTTGACTGCCTTGCTACACATACTTTGATTTATGCATTCAAAAAAGTTCATAGAAATCAATTAATTCGATTTCACTGACATTGTCTGTGTTCTTCGTTTCCGTTTATTGTTGTTTATTTTAGCTTTAATTTGTGAATTTTCGGCTCCTTCGGTCATTAAAATCACCACAGGAGGAGAATATTTTGCGGTGTTTGTCAATTCGAGTTTGGATTTTTTTTTAATTTATTTGTTAACTTTTTTTTTTTGAAATGTCCAATCGAATAATTTGTGGAAAATGGAAATGGCTTACGCTTTAATATCCTCTCAATGAGTTTGAAAAGTAAAACGAGTGCCTCAGAGAATGCTCTAAGTTTAAATAAAGCTATAGATTCTCTTTTTTCTTGGAAAGTCAACCTCGCTTCTGGGACTTTGTGCTGGTAGAACGTTTTAGCTTTTACGCCTTTGCGGTGCTGGCGCTTTTCCCGGCGCTGTTGCTGAAACCGGAGCTACGCGAGGCGTTTGGTGTCGCAAGGAGTCACTTGCGCTGAAAGCAAATATTTGCACAAGCTTAGTTATTGGCGGAAGCGTGAACTTTTCTCGTGCAGTCTTACGGCATTTGTGTTGTCAGATTGTGGTGGGCGGATTCGCTTAGTGTTCTAACGAGAGCAGACGGGTTCAAGGTTGTTGTGTGCGCTTTTTAGAAATCGGCATATGTATTTTGCGTCAACCGACACTTTGTCGCTTCTACAATGGTCGGCACTGGTTGAGAGGTCAATCAATGTAGATGTTAATGCGATTTTTTCTCACTCTGTCGCTCTCTCTCTCTCTTTTTTACTCTCTCTCACTATCTCTCTCTCTCACTATCTCTCTCACTATCTCTCTCACTATCTCTCTCTCTCACTATCTCTCTCTCTCACTATCTCTCTCTCTCACTATCTCTCTCTCTCACTATCTCTCTCTCTCTCTCACTATCTCTCTTCATCACTGTCTCTCTCTCTCTCACTCTCTCTCACTATCTCTCTCACTCTCTGTCTCACTCTCTCTCTCACTCTCTCTCTCACTCTCTCACTCTCTTCTCTCACTCTTTCTCACTCTCTCTCTAACGCTCTCACTCTCAATCTCTCAATTCTCTCTCTCTCACTATCTGTCTCTCTCACTCTCTCTCTCTCTCTCTCTCACTCTCTCTCTCTCACTCTCTCTCTCTCTCTCTCTCACTCTCTGACTCTCTTATCTCTCTCATTCTTTCTCTCACTCTTTTATCTCTCTCTCATTTACTCTCTCTCTCTCATTCACTCTCTCTCTCATTCACTCTCTCTCTCATTCACTTTCTCTCTCACTCTCTCTATATATCTCTCTCTCACTCTCTCTCTCACTTTCTTATCTCTCTTTCTCTCTCTCTCTCATACTCTCGCTCTCATACTCTCTCTCTCATTCTCTCTTTCACTCTTTCCCTCTTTCTCTCACTCTCTTTCGTTCTCACTCTCTCTCATTCTCTCTCTTTCATTCTCTCTCTCTCATTCTCTCTCTCATTCTCTCTCTCATTTTCTCTCTCATTCTCTCTCTCTCATTCTCTCTCTCTCTATCTCTCTCTCGTTCTCTCATTCTCTCATTCTGTTTCTCTCTTTCTCTCTTTCCCTCTTTCTCTCTTTCTCTTTTTCTCTCTTTCTTTCTTTCTCTCTTTCTCTCTTTCTCTTCTTCTCTCTTTCTCTCTTTCTTCTTCTCTCTTTCTCTCTTTCTCTCTTCTCTCTCTTTCTCTCTCTCTCTTTCTCTCTCTTTCTCTCTTCTCTCTTCTCTCTCTCTCTCTTCTCTCTTCTCTCTTCTCTTTCTCTCTTCTCTCTTTCTCTCTTTCTCTCTTTCTCTTCTCTCTTCTCTCTTCTCTCTTTCTCTCTTTCTCTTCTTTCTCTCTCTTCTCTCTTTCTCTCTCTCTTCTCTCTCTCTCTCTTCTCTCTTTCTCTCTTTCTCTCTCTTCTTCTCTCTCTTCTTTTCTCTCTTTCTCTCTTTCTCTCTTTTCTCTTCTTTCTCTCTTTCTCTCTTTCTCTCTTTCTCTCTTTCTCTTTTCTCTCTTCTCTCTTTCTCTCTTTCTCTCTTTCTTTTTCTCTCTTTCTTCTTCTTTCTTCTCTTTTCTCTCTTCTCTCTCTTTCTCTCTTTCTCTCTTTCTCTCTTTCTCTCTTTCTCTCTTTCTCTCTTTCTCTCTTTCTCTCTTTCTCTCTTTCTCTCTTTCTCTCTTTCTCTCTTTCTCTCTTTCTCTCTTTCTCTCTTCTCTCTTTCTCTCTTTCTCTCTTTCTCTCTTTCTCTCTTTTCTCTTTCCTGCTTCTCTCTTTCTCTCTTTCTTGCTTTCTTCTTCTCTCTTTCTCTCTTTCTCTCTTCTCTCTTCTCTCTTTCTCTCTTCTCTCTTTCTTCTTCTCTCTTTCTCTTCTCTCTTTCTCTCTTCTCTTTTTCTTTTCTCTCTTCCTCTTCTCTTTCTTCTTCTCTCTCTCTTTTCTTCTTTCTTCTCCTTCTCTTTTCCCTTCTCTCTCTCTCATTTTCTCTTCATCTCTCTCTCATTCTCTCTCTCACTCTCTCTTACTCTAAATCTCTCACTCTCTCTCTCACTCACTCTCTCTCTCTTTCTTTCTCTCACTCCATTCTCAATCTTTCTATGAACAACATTTTAAGATTGATTTGGGCCATCATTTCATAAACTACTTACCCTAACTAAGTGAAGTTCCTTGAATAATATTATTAAGTTCACCGAATTAAGTGCTTTCCTGAAAAGAGAGAGAGAGAGAGAGAGAGAGAGAGAGAGAGAGAGAGAGAGAGAGAGAGAGAGAGAGAGAGAGAGAGAGAGAGAGCGAGAGAGAAAGAGAAGAAAAAAATCAAAAACAAAAGCAAAAAATATTTAAAAGAATGTTTTTCCAAATGAAAAGCCATCAACGCATTTGCCCCAGGCTACTTCAAGAGAATTATTCGTAGGGATGAATGCTTCATCCTTGTGGAATAAAATCTGTCACAGATTTACAATCACAATTATGAATGGAAGAGCAAGACGAAAGAAAACGAATTTCGGGAAAACAAAATCAAATTTCAGTTAAGCCATTTCAGTCATTTGATAAAGTGACAAAGTCAAGATAAAGCAAAATAAAGTGACCTACAAAACAATTTACGAAACGGAAAATTTTCTCACACACACACACACACACAAACGAACGAACGTTAGTACAGACATTGGGCGCAGCACGAGCTCAGACGCAAGGAAATATCAGTGAAAATGGCAGACAATGCTAAGAGCATACTTATACGCAGACATACTTCCTCCACTTATCACTCACGCACGTGTGTGCTGCATACACGAAGAGACCCTCACAAAAGGACCATAGAACTTGACATCTAATTCTTCATACATGGCACCGTTTTTGTTTACCATATCAGAGCAGCAGCGACGCTCTAAGCCCAATGTGTGCCTCATGCAGAAAAGCGAAAATTATTTCAGATCGTCCGATTTTCACATTTAGCCATGCCATCGGCGACTACGCCGAGGGGGACGACTGATGCGATTCGGTCGTTTTTTTTTTTTTTTGTGTGTTTTGTTTTTATGCGCCACTCGCACTCACCATCGCAATCGCATTCGCATTTACTGTGGTACTTTGATTGTCCTTTTAACCAAAAAAGATACACTGGTGTAGTCTTGAATGTTTTGTTGCTGCTGCTGCTGCTGCTGCAGCAAAGCCTCCGTGGGTCTTCTTGTACTATTTTTGGGGAAATGCCGTTCGAAATATCCTGACACAGAAACGCTGGACTGGAATGTGATTGCCTTTCCTTGCTGTGTTGTAATCATGGTCGAGCAATGAAATTTCAATGAAAGTCCAGCTTAACTATGGCCCACGCTCGTAACTCGAAACCGTGATCATAGCATGCATATCCGAGCAGAGCCACAAAAGCGAACAACGAGACAAAAAACAAAAAAAAAAAACACATGAAAGAACATGTGCTTTGTACTAAGGAACATGTCTCCTGCTGTTACGTGTTGAACTCATTCGGCATTTTGGTTCGACTGCTCTGAATGGAGACAGAATCATGCGTGCTTGCTTTTGCGAGCACTTGCTGTAAGTGTGAAATTTCACATATGTGACCAATTTATAGTTGCTGGCGTCATTATTTCTTGTCTTGTTTATTGCATGTATTCAAGAAGCTTTTAAAATTAATTGAACTGCTCCTTTTATGCTTTTAATATTGACGTGTTCGGTTCGATTCCTATTGCTTTAATCATTGCTTTGCAGCGTTGTCGATTCCATTTCGAATTGGACCTACTGAGCCAAAAGCAAAGAATCATTTGTATTTTATTGTCGGTCATATAATCGATAGTAGAACCTAGATGAGGGTAGATACCTATTGGAAAATCTTACAGAGAATATGAAAAGAAAATACTTAATTGAAATTTCCCGAAAGCATCGCAAAAGGAAATTACCTCAAGCCTCTGAAGTTTTCATTAAATTTTCCAAATAGCTTTTCTAATGTTCTCTACTTTTGTTTTTTAGTTCAAAGCGAATTTCACTTTCCTGTTCAAAAAACAAAATTTTGATATTTCACTTAAGACCAACAGCTTTTGCTTATGCCTTTGGGCTTTCACAAAAATGTGCAGCTTTGAATTTTGCGCAAAATATAACTTTTAAATTAACCACGAACAAAAGCATGGGTGCGGTCAAATGCTTTAGGTGAAACATAAAACCAAAAATATAACAATAAGATACATCTTCATATGCATATGTACATACAGCGGTACATTCAAAGTTCAATTCGAAGGTCCATGAATGCATCATAAAACTATAAGGAGCAAAAAATATTTACTTTCTATCTCTCTCTCTCTGTGTCTCTACCTCCTTCTCTCGCGATTTTTATATCTCACTATCGCCTTTTTGTTTGTTTGTCCTTATCTCTCTCTCCCTCTCGCTCTCTCGCTCTCTCGCTCTCTCCCCCTCCCACTCTCCCCCCTCTCACCCCCCTCTCCCTCCCTCTCACTCTCTCCCACTCTCCCAAACTCTCTCCCAAACTCTCTCCCAAACTCTCTCCCAAAATCTCTCTCAAACTCTCTCCCAAACTCTCTCCCACGCTCTCCCTCTCACGCTCTCCCTCTCACGCTCTCCCTCTCACGCTCTCCCTCTCACGCTCTCCCTCTCACGCTCTCCCTCTCACTCTCTCCCTCATCCTCTCACTCTCTCTCTATCTATGTCGAATCATGCAAGTGTTTTCTTTACCAGAACACAATGCATCCATTTTGATGGGTTTTCCTTAATGTACATCAGCATGTTCTTGTTACATACTGTTAAGCCTTAAGTAACATTCTGACCTAAATATGCAACTAAGCACCCCATTTCAAAAGTTAAATTTTGTTCAAAGTCGTCCGAATGAGTTAACGTGCCAGCAAACAACCTAACAAATTTGCTGACTCCATGAAACTGGCATACGTAATAGCAATTGTGTGGCATCTCTCGGACATGGAAGACACATCACTTTTCTACGTTCTGTGGTCTTAATGCTTTTCCCTGTGTTACAAAATTCTAGACTAAGTTCAAAATGATGAGCAGACATGCAAGCATGCGTATGTACGTGTTAAGTAGATATCCAATTGTGTTGAGTGCCAGGCATGCTGGGACATGGCATTGCTTCCTAGCAAAAATAGATAAGAAAAAAAAAAAAACAAAAAACTAGAATAAACAATTTCTGATGGTCAGCAAATGAGAACGTCTTTAAAAAAAATAAAAAAAACTAATCTCGAAAGTGAACACTCAAGCTCCAAATCCTATATTGCGAGAGACAGAAAAGTCACGCAAATAATTTGCGTAACGTATTTCAATCTCCAATGAGAGCTCTGCGTCGCGCCGATTATAGCATAATATCACTTCTAGTTATGCAATATTTGAAACAAGTACCAATCTAAATAGTACCGAGGACTCATAAAATTTATATGTTATTTTAGATAAAAGCTTTAAAATTTTTTTTGAAATAAATGAATTCAGTCGAAACTCCCTATAACGAATTCCAAAGGACCGGAAAGAAAATTCGCTACAGAGAGAATTCATTATAAGAAGGAAAATATTCACAAAAAATGTGGCTAAAAAGCCCGGAGAAGATTCGCTATAGAGAGAAATTTGATATAGAGATGTTCGTTATAGAGAGTTTCAACTGTACTCGTACAAGCCTGGCTTCTATCTTATGAGGCCTATAAGCTGCTGAACTTGTTCACTACTTTATTTACTCATTTTCAAATAAACTTTGCTTTCACTTTTTAAAATATTATTTGAACAGCTTTCGTTTCATTAGTTTTTACGAGTACCCAACAGCGAGTACTCAGCAAACATCAACATCGTTACTTGTCAAACTGCCTCGGCACGAGAAATATTCAATTTATAAAACGA
The DNA here is from genome assembly GCA_020466095.1 of Chlorops oryzae. Lineage (NCBI taxonomy): Eukaryota > Metazoa > Arthropoda > Insecta > Diptera > Chloropidae > Chlorops > Chlorops oryzae. The sequence continues at coordinate 48,785,193 of CM035806.1, forward strand.
TTTTTGCTACGGGGTCTCGCAGTGCGATACATTCGAGCTTGGACCATATGTTTGAATGTATTGAAATCTGTGTGCGTGTCGCCTCTATGTGTCACATCGGGCTCTCGAAATCTTAGATTTTGAGCTTGATTTTAGAATTTCGAAATTGAGTCTTATTTTCATAAGCGAATGAAATTCAGAATATTTTGAGTAGTGTCTTTGGTCAAATGATGCAATCAAAAGTTCTAATTAAAAAATACAAAATATACTTTGAAATACTACAAAATATTCCAAGAGAAATTTTAATAAAATTTGATATATTTGAATAATGATGAGGAGATATTCGGTGTACCATGTATTTCGGACAGATTATACCTACAAATTTTGTAATCACTTCGGAGTCATTTGGGATTTATAAATCGGAGTTTCACATTTTTAAGGCATTTCGCACTCATAAATAATTGAGTTAGATTTTTTTGTAAAAATTTCGGACTCATGTATCAGAATACTCCGAAAAGTTTTCTAGAGTCTTAGGTCTTTCGTCACTTTTGTTTAACTTGAGTGAAAGCTTGATGTAAAAATGTCAATATAACAAAAAAAAAAACAAAATAAAACTTTATTTATTGAATTATCTGATTTGTTTCTTTTTCAGGTACGTTTATTCCTTATTTAATACATAAAATGTATCTTGAACGATGTTAGCCTCTGACTAAAGTACATTTGGTAAGTGACACTGGGAAAGTTTAATTGCCAAACGGATTCAAAATGTTTTAAGGGTTTTTTTTCGAAAATTTGACCACTTTTTTGGATTTTCTTTTTTCGTAATATGAAAAAGTTCAAAGTATATAAGTGTATACTCTTTAAATAGGACTTGGAATTTTAGAAGTTCTTTATCACAGGATATTCTCAGTGGGATTTACTATCGAAATATGAAAGAAAATTAAAATCGATTTTTAGTAGTGGTTATATCAGAATAAACCCAAATTTTTGAGGCATTTTGAATATATTTCAAGACACCTCGACGCTGAATTAAATACGCTAACATTTCTGTCTTAAGATATTCGAAAAACAGACAGTTCGAACAAAGGTTCTGGCCGGTTGAGCAAAGACATCAAAGGCATCATGAAAGGAATTTTTAAATTTTGTTGATTTTTCGAAAGTTGCCTATCTAAAAACACGGTGTTTTTAAGACCACTTATTAGATTTTTGTTTTGAATAGTTCGTGAAATATCCTAGAATATCCTTTTTGGGTAAGCTTTTTTTTTCAAAATTGAATATCTCAACACGTAATGAAGACAGAACAAGTAAGGGTGTTATAGTCAGGCGAGCCTGACAATAGAATACCCGACACAGCTACACGTATTCAAATAATTTTTAATATCAAGAGGTGTTTAAGGCCATAAGGGGCCGAATATACCGACTTTTGTTAAATTTCTTTATGAAAACCGCCCCTTTGCCACGCCCTCTTTTCCAATTTTTTTGAATTCTAATCGGAGGCTTAGATATACGCTCAAATCCTAAGTTTCATTGAAATATTTGGGAAAAGCCCGATTTTGAGGCAGTTTTGAGATTTTTGTGACAGACCCTAGTACAGTGATGCCAGATTTTATCGATAAAAAACCCTCATATATTGGAAAAAACCCCATTTTTCCCCATTTTCAAAAAATAAAAACCCACGAAAAAACCCAGAATGATTTTTTGAAAATATGGGCGTACCGATTTCAAAATTGAACATTGGATTTAAACGCAATATTTTAATATTTTAATAAAAGTATCAAGAAAATAACAACAAAAAAAGTAACTTAAAATTGTAGTAGTAAATATATCTTAAATGTAGTGCATAAATTTCGATATGAAATTACCCATACTTTTCCCCATGTCACGTTTTTTGAGTGAAAAAACCCACAATATGGGGAAAAACCCACAATCTGGCATCACTGCCCTAGTACTGGAGATACCCCTAAAAATGGTCCGATCGGGTCCATTCTCGAACTTGTTCTTACTCATGTCCCCATGAGCACGCATACCCAATTTTGTCAAGATAGCTCAACTCCTTCGATAAGATAACTGTATACAGACAGACAGACGGACGGACGGACGGACATGTCTAAATCGAATCTCCTGGTGACGCTGATCATTTCTATATATATTTTGTATGGTCTATCTCGACTGGTTCTGGGTGTTACACACAATCACACAAACGCAATATACCCTCGACACAGAGTGTGTCGGGTATAAAAATGATCTAAAAAGATTCTGTTAGATAATAAAACAATTTTTTTCACAGAACTAAAGGGAAAATTTTAACTATTTTTTTCAGTGTATTCCCAGTTTCACGCCGCTATATAATTTTTTTTTAAATATACTCCTAGATTTACTTTCATTAAAAAAAAATATTCAAAACGGATGCTGCGGTCAACGTGCGTATGCGTATGGGTGCAAATGTCCGAAATATCATAGAAAAGGCATCACTCATACGGCATGTAGATCGTCATTACATATTCGTTAATGCGCACGATCGTCCTACATGCCGTATGAGTGATGCCTTTTCTATGACATTTGCACCGCATACGCACGTTGACCGCAGCATCCGTTTTGAATTTTTTTTTCTATTAATGAAAGTAAATGCTACAAAAAAAAATTATATAGCGGCGCAAAACTGGCAATACACTGAACAAAAAATTGTTAAAATTTTATTTTTAGTTTTGTGAAAAAAAAAATTTCTGTGTAAAATTAAAAATTTTTTTTTGGTTTCCTTGTTTTATTATCTAACAGAATCTATTTAGATCACTTTTCTGTCTCAATTGGGTGTTGAGATATTCAATTTTGACAAAAATGCTTACCAAAAAAGATTTTTCTAGGATATTTCAAGGACTACTCAAAATAAAAATGTAATAAGTGGTCTCCGCCGTGTTTTTAGATGGCACCTGTCGAAAAATCAAAAAAATTTAAAAATTCCTTTCATGATGCTGCAGTCTGCCAGACCACTTGAAAGAATACGTTTCATACGAAAATTAAGTTTTGCGGAAAATAGAGAATAAGATAAACAGTAAGGGAAATTATGGACAAGAACAGCGATATGGGGTACGTTATAATAATTCGCATGATTATTCATCGACTCCATAGACATTGTAGGTACATATTATATATAAATAACAATGAAACCAGCTATGTGATGAGCTATCAACCCTCTCAAAGAATGTTCCTGCCATAGTTTTCTATACTTGACAAATGAAATATAAGAAAAAATTATTTTTTACAGTGAGCCAGAACCATCCCTTCGACTTCGATTCCACTTAAAATACCTTTCTACACTCATCTATTTTACGAGGCTTTTTTGTGTTTTTGCTCAATAATAATCGCCATTATTGCCAAGTCATAAAGTGCACTTAATTTAAGCTGAGGAAAAAATTATCTAAAATATTGCAGTCAATTCTATTCATTTCCTCTGCCATAAGTGCAAATGGATTGGTCATCTTTCAAGAGTAAACAATGCACAATGGGACTGCTATACACACAGAAATGCAGGGGAATATTTGCTTTTCATATAAACATACATGCACTACCTACATACCCGCACGAGTCTAAGCACTGCTAGAAGTATTATGTTGAAAGCATATCATAAATCTTAAACCTAGTTAACAGAAAAGTTTTCCCAGTCTGCTGCTGGAACTGTGTAAGCGAAGAAAATTCTTACACCAAAGTGGTCCTTTGGCTAGAGAAAGAGAAAAAAAAAAACAATAACAAAAACAAAAACAAAAACAAAAACTAGAACAAAAATAACAATAAAAATGTAAATGAAAATGAAAAAAAGTTGTTTGAAACTTTCTAAAGAACGCTTAGATCATAGACACTTGGAAGAAAAATGAAAACGGGGAAAAAGTAGGGAGCAAAGAAAATTGATAGAATGCTCGAGATGTTTTGTGTGCTAGCCTGCATAGATATGTGGTTCTTTGTTTACATTTTGTTGGCTTTTATGGTTAGAACTACAGATCTTTATGTTAGGACTCAAACAATTAAAATTCACTTAGTGCGTTTGAAAAGAAGATATGTATATACAATAGTATATCCATCATAGGACCAAAGGGGCGCAACTTTCATAAAATATATGTATTTTTTATTTTTTTTTTTTTGCGTCAAACGAAGTCTCATGGTTGACAGAAAATGTTCTCTGCTCTAAATGCGCTTCTCAGGTATGCACAGTACAAATGTTTGCTGCTATTAAAAACTCATTTTACATTTATAATGACAAAAGGCATTCGGGTATGGTTAGCGGTAGCGGTGGCGGTGGCGGTGGCAAGGGGCTTTTGTGTAGGCGCTACCAGGAAACTCCATTCCATGCTATGAAAGTATTACGGGCATTTTCAAAGCAGCAACAGCTGCACAGATCATTGACTCAAAGCTTAAGAAGGATAACATTATTTTCTTCTGCGGTTTTTTATGTGGAGCATTAAGACTTTTACGGGCTATAGTCTTACGTCACAAACCATAAATGCTTTTCAGAGTATTACAAGAGTAGAGTAAAAAACATTTGATGATATTTATGAAATTATTTTGAGTTATTCTGAATTATTCTTCTCGATGAAGAAGTCTCACATACATATGTATGTAAGTACCGTTATGGGCTGCTTGTGTGACTAGGAAAAGATGGTATAGATAATTAGGCATACGTATGTCGCCCCGTGTGCACTGGAATTACCGGCTGCTTCAGTCTTGTGGGCTCTGCTATGACGACGTAGCCACTACTTTTAAGCCACGTTATCAGCGCTACAGAAAACTTGCACACGGCTTGTGATATAGATATAAATTCAAACAAAATTCTGCGTCTTCTAATAAAAAGAGGAACTATCTGTGACCAATGAACTCTGAGCGGTAGCGTCGAAAGTTATGAGCTACACCTAGCCCTCCCATCTTTAATGAACTCTTTAGCTGTATGGTAGAGTTCCCATTCAAATATACACACTAACACATGTTTGAATTTCAGATCATTATAACAATTTTATTCCAAAGACATTATGTAGCTATTCTAATCTATCCATATAAACAGAACGTTGCAAGTTCGCGATAATTAAACATACAAACGAATAAGTAAATCACTAGGTTAACTTAAAGCTTGTACTGGTTTATAAGATCATCTCCTAGTAACGTTTTAAAGTGTAATGTTTGCTTTGACAAATGGAAGCAGAAACTTAAATTCTCCCTCACAGGTTTAAATCATTTCAAAAGAATTTAGAGCTGTAGTTAAAGAAAGAATCAAAACAAAATAAAAGATCGAGCCAACTAGTGAATATCAAAACAAGAGTATCATTGCATATATTTATTTTCTCTACTTTTACGCTGAAATTTTTTCTCTTATTTTAACATTCTGGCACAAGTCTATTAATGATCTTTTTTTTCAAGTATTTGCATGAAATCTTCTGTTTTTTTTTTTTTTTTTGATTCTCTTTCTTCTACTTTTGTTTGTCCGAAATAATTTTTTTTGTTTGTTATACCCAGCGTAAGCGGGGTATATTAGTTTTGTGCAAATCTTGTAACAGGGAGAATTAAGCTCCGGAGATATAGAAAAATATATATAGAAATGATCAGGATCGAAAACTGAATCGATTTAGACATGTCCGTCTGTCCGTCTGTCCGTCTGTCCGTCTGTCCGTCTGACCGTCTGTCCGTCTGTCCGTCTGTCCGTCTGTCCGTCCGTCCGTGGTCGGATCTCCTCCGAAACGGCTAAACCAATGAAGTCGAAATTTGGCACACATGTATATCGGGGTCCGAGTATGATCCTAAGTAAAAATGGGAGACATCCGCCCACTGCCACGCCCACAAATGAATTTATTGTGTTTTCAATAAAATGCTTGTAACTTGCGAACCACTCAACACATTCCATTGATATTTGGTGTGCTGGTAAACTACGAAAAATGACATATCCTGGCAAAAAATAGACGCCGCCCTCCTCGAGCCACGCCCACAAATAAGCCCAAAAATAAAGGCTTATCGTAACTTGTGAAGTAAAAGGCGTAGAAGCTTCAAATTCGCAGCATAGGTTGACCAAGACAAATGAAAGGGGTAGGAAAATTTTTTTTATGGCCCGCCCACTGCCACGCCCACAAATGAAGATTTTTCGTAACTTCCGAAGTAAAAGGCGTAGAAGCTTCGAATTCGCAACATAGGTTCACCAAGGCGAATGAAAGGTGTAGGAAAAAAATGTTTGGGGCCCGCCCACTGCCACGCCCACAAATAAAGATTTTTCGTAACTTCCGAAGTAAAAGGCGTAGAAGCTTCAAATTCGCAACATAGGTTCACCAAGGCGAATGAAAGTTGTAGGTAAAAATTTTATGTGGGCGGCCCACTACCACGCCCACAAATGAAGATTTTTCGCAACTTCCGAAGTAAAAGGCGTAGAAGCTTCAAATTCGCAACATAGGTTCACCAAGGCGAATGAAAGATGTAGGGAGATAATTTATGTTGCCCTCCCACTGCCACGCCCACAAATAGAGAAGCAAAACATAGTGCGCTCATAATGTCGGGACGCTGGGTATTTCAAAGTCGGGCTTGACCGACTTTAGCTTTCTTACTTGTTTTTTTTTTGTATTACCAATAGAAAAGAGTAAAAAGACTTACATACATTTATGTTCGCGGATGTTTCTGTTCGTTGCGGAGCGACTCTCTTAGAAGGCCTTCGTAGCGAGCGTCAGCAGCGACGAGTGAAGTTTTTGTTAAAACGGGGAAATAAATGTTTGTGCGTCCGAGTGAATATGAGGATAGAATTTACCTTGTGGTTTATTATACGCGAGCTAGACTTGGAAATAATTTTCAAATTAACTTGTGGACACGTAGGAGCAAAAAAAAAAAAAATTTAGGGAGAATATAACGTTACCTGAGGATGACCTAATACCTTACATAGAAAGACGTGACCCGGGTATACAAAAAGTAGTTTTTTTTTCTTAATTTTGCTTCAATAGCAATCTAGTTGATCGTGAGCCAGCAACGGATCAGACTTTTGGATTTTGGCAATCCAAAACTGGGAGTTTTACAGGTCCCAAGAAATCAGCATGGTCGTTCGGAGAGATCACGAGACGTGGCTCGCCTATCAACTTCAATAGATTCCTCCAAGCTTTACGATTTTTGATGAACAAACGGAAATGACGTCACGCAAAAGAACATGGCAGCCACGAGGCCTCCGCGGGAATTGAGAAAGTCGGGGTTTTTCGTTTATATTCCCCAAAATATTAGCCTGGGCTCTAAGCGTGGAACCCAAGCAGATAGAGCAATTGGACTTGCCGTAAAACAGAGCTCTCAGGCTTGGATGAAAATCGGTCACTGGATACCTTTAGAAAGAAAAAAAATGTTCTTTCTGTACGAACTTGTAGAAGCGCTTAATTGAAAATACTTACAATTTAGACAATTCGTCTACGAGAATTTGTGATTTAGAAGATGCAGGCTAAATTATTTGGGAGGCTCCCCTTTTAAATTTCAAGTTTTAAGTTCTTTTTCAGAAGAACTTTTCCACTCTATGCACTGCAACACGTTTCTTTTTTTTTCTTTTGGATCAAGACTAAATGAAGAAATTTTAGTTTGATGCACTAATCACTTAGAATGACAGAACTGAATAGCCGAATAAAAGCAGAGCGCTGATCGTGCTCCCTTTATAACTCCTATCAAGAAAAGCTCTTTTTCCAATTCAGCTATAAGGCTAATGAGCAAGAATTAGCGTGACATTGAGTATGGTTTGTAGGACATATATATGTATGAATGTTTGAGAGCGGCTACATATATTTTCTTTGATTCTTTTTTTTTTTTTGTAAGGCCACTTAAGAGTGGTGTGATTTTGTGTACCTATAGTTTGTATGTAGCATATTAGTAATGCATAAGAGTTTGTTTTATTGCTTATGATTTGTATGACTTTGGAGGCTGCGGATAAAGAGTGAAATAATTTTAACCCTGCATACACCAGTTCAGTACCTGTTACCTGATTAGTTTATGAAATTTTTTGTTTCTATTCTATTTGATAATCGTCGAATATAACTTTATTATATATCTAGAGGAATTTGAGAGTACCTCTATGTGTACTGTATGCACTTAAATGTCACCTACTTAGCTATGGACTAAATCTGTATCTCATGGTGTACTTCTATTTCGACTACCTCAATCGTTTGCACAAGGCTTATGTGTTTTGGAAATAGAAGATTAAAGAAAACTAGCTCGAAAGGAGAACCTACTCAAACCAGAAAATATGAAATGATGTGGACAAGCTTTTTATGTTGCCTCTTTTTGTTTTGTTCGTTAAGAAGAAGTTTTTGAGGGCAACGGCAGACGACGGGCAAGAATCGTAACGATAACATAGCTTGAGCTTGTTGAGCACAACGATGACAGCTTAAATATAAACATGTGTAAAACGATTTCTGCACACGTACACGAGGACGAGAGCAAGGACGTTTGCATTAAGTTTTTCATGCGAATTGTTTATACTTATTGTTTTGCTAAAGCAGAAAAGCAAAATCTTGAGAGATCAAGAAGTAAAATAAAATTTCGTCTTCTTTCGTTTTTCTAAACTTTCTTATTTTATGATTTTAATAATTTAAGAATTTAGTGTAAGATTTTTTTTTTGTAGGTATGCATGATTGCTCCTAAAGAAAATGGCTGCAATGACTTATCTTTGGGCTTGGCATTCTTTTGCAGGGCCTAAGTAACATCAAATATCCAAAATGTGCCGCGGCGCAGGTGCAGCCACATTAATGTGCCTATTAATATAAATTTCATTTTAAGCATGAGTTTGTCTTCATTTCGCTAGCAAATACTTAATATTGGGCGTGTGTCTTCATGAGGAGACAGTACCATCTGGGGAATGAAATTTGTCACTAAAGGAGATTCCATTCACTCAAAAGGCAAAGAATTTTAGACAAACAGTGATTTATGTTTGAATGTATGTATGTGTCTTTTGGACGTTTTGTATGCTATTTTCCCTTTCTTCGGCCCTTTCTGTGTAATAAATTTGAGAGCTTTTCCTGTGAATGATTAAAATCTTTAATTTCATACATATGGATGTACCTACATATAATTTAGATCAACATAGGAAAATGCAGTTAAAGGACTTCAGATACAATGAAGGATAAAAAACAAACAAAACAAAAAACCAATTCTTTTTCATGCGATCCTTAAGTCTTTGACAGTCCAAAGCTTAACAAATAAAATATAAGAAAATTCTAATTAATGATCTTTCGTCCCCATAACAAGCCAACTAATGACTTCCTATCGTTCAAAATCGAAGGGGAATAAAACGATAACAAAAAAGCAATCAAAATCTGTTCAGGCAAGAGAAAATCAATTTAGAAGTCTTAAAAACAAAAACTTAATAATCACGTTGAAAGCTTCGCCCTTGGTTTCCTTACTTAAAACAAAACCATCTTATTTGAATAACATATTTAATCATACCATCGGTCTGTTCATTTTACTCGGCAAGCAAGTATATAAGATTTGCAAACATTTTCCAAACGCTTTCCAAATGTGTCCACCCAAAATAATATGTGGGTATATTAAGTATATACTTATATCGTACATATATACATATGAGGCTTCTGCAGTTCAATTTCCTCGAACGTTGATATAATATATCTAGTGCGCGCGAATTTTGGATCTTTCCCTCGCGTGGTGGATACCGTGTGCGCTAAGCAATCCGAAGGATGGAAATCGATTCAACATTTTACTTTTCAGGGGCTCTCTTCATCTCTGTCAGAAACGAAAAACTTCATATAAAAACGCTTCAGAACTGAATCAGAAATTTTCAGAAGTCTTTTTTTTATATATATATATATATGACGCTCACCTGAGCGGGAATTTGAGCTCGCCGGCATACGATTTTTACTGCTTTAAAAATAATTCCGCTTATGTATTTCTACAATGCTCCGTGTAGGAATTGATTTACTTTGTCCAAAGTTAGTTTGTAGCTTGTGTAGGCTTGGAAAATATTTATTTTGAATGCTTAGATATATACTTGTTTTGTATTCTTAAATCCAATTGAATAAAAAGGCAGCCTTTTTTGTTTGTTTTGTGTTAAATTCCAAGCTTATTCCAATGATTGCAATTCAGTTTCCCAATATTTTGTTTGCGGGCGAAAATTACTTGCAATTGTTAAGTAAGAATACATAATGCTTACTGGGTATCTTCGCTTATTTGATATACAAAAGCAAAAAAAAAAAAAAAAAAAAAAAAAAAATTACGTCCGTCTTACTGAAGACAATCCATCTTTCAGAAGCCACTGAACGAACAATTGTCAAATGAAGGATAAAGTGTTCAGTTCAGTGCCTCATTCCCCTTTGATATTAAGCGAAACTTACTGAAGCGTCAAAATCGTAATGCTCGCCCTTGCCTCTTCATATTTTCAAACGATTCAAGTCTCGAGAAAAATGTAAAATGGAATATTTTCCGCATTTTGTGAGCTCATCTCGTGATGTTGCTTCCAAGCTATAATAATCCACAATGATTGATATATAGGAGAGCAATTCTCATAATGCATTAAAAACAATAAAACAGAAAAAGATATTTCAAAAAGAAAAAACATTTTAGATCGACAAAGGCAAAAAAAAAAAACAGACCGACAGCCTAAATAAATATATGCATTGGTTTTTCGTTTCTGAGCTGAGAAATCGTTTCATTCAAATTGTCAACGTTCACAAGTACATATTCATTCATTATGCTGAAAATCCCAGAGTACCACTGACGGAAGCTGCAAAGCCAGACATCATCAAGCTTGTGGGTTCGCTTCAAATGCTCGGGTGAAAGAGTGAAAAGTGCTACCGATAAAGTGTGAAAAAAGCCCAACAAGAGCAGAAAAAATAACAAAACGAACATCATGAAGTAAAATGGCCTTTCAACTTTTCGAAAGTGAAGCTGCAGCTTCAGACCTAGTCCCAGCCCCAGCCCCAGTCCCTGTCCCTGTCCCAGTCCTAGTTCCAGTTACAATTCCAGTTGCAGTGGTATTTTCCTCTGCAACACATTGTGTGATTTAAGTGTGTCGCTTGAGAGTTTTCGCGTCTCGTATGCATTTTCATTAACCCATTTCGTGGTGATGCCGCGACTCGCATGGAATGCACTTTTGGCTCGTTTGCTCATTCTTTCATTCGTTCAGCCGTGCTCAGGCGTTTTGTTGACGTTTCATTTCATTTTACTTCAAACGACAAAGCAAATTTTTTTTTTTTTACACACTTAAAGCATCGAATTACAAAAGAAATTCCCTCTTTCTCTCGGTTCCATAAAAAAAAAAAAACAAATTTAATTTCTTTTAATTCAAAGTTATTTGAATTAAAAAGTGAAATAAATTTTTGAAAATTATATGAAAATAAATTCCGATCTTAATTAATAGGAAAATTTTCACGCGGCGTGATTTCGTGTGTCATCAATATACAGAGCACGAAAAGCCTACGTTTCCGACATTGGGACACATTTGAGGCGTCAACATTTTTGCAATTGCGTTCGCATGCTCTTCGGTGAATTTGTATCCCGCCAACATTTGCAATTGGGAATAATGATGAGCGTATGAAAAGCACACAAGTACGGATTGTGAAACAAACTGTTGCCGGAAACATAGAAGCCCAGTGTTGCCGCGCAGCACAATCACGGAAATGTATTCCTTAAAAATTTGATGATAAACAAAATCACAGAGCTACGCGTGTATTCATACGAGTTGGCATCATGCAAATTTGGTGCAAGTTTGTGAGCAGAAAAACATATGGTACCGAAAATATTAGGAAGGTGAGAGATATAGAGAAATAGAGAGAGAGAGAAGAGAGAGAGAGAGAGAGAGAGAGAGAGAGAGAGAGAGAGGAGAGAGAGGAAGAAAGAGGAGAGAGAGAGAGAGAGCGAGAGAGTGGGAGATAGAGAATGAGAGAGAGAGAAAGGGAGATAGAGAATGAGAGAGAGAGTTAGATAGAGAGAGTTAGATAGAGAGAGTGAGAGAGAGATAGAGAGAGTGAGAGTGAGAGATTGAGATAGTGAGAGATAGAGATAGAGAGATAGATAGAAAGAGCGAGAGAGAGAGAAAATGAGCGAGAGAGGGCGAGAGACAGAGAGAGCGAGGTAGCGAGAAAGCGAGCGAGATAGCGAGTGAGAGCGAGAGAGAGAGCGAGAGAGAGAGAGCGAGAGAGAGAGAGCGAGAGCGAAAGAGAGAAAGATTGGGCTTAGTAAGAATTCAAGGTAGCTCGAACAAATAAAACAAGAATTGAATTGAAATTTCGCAACATTTCAGAACATTAAAGAATTGAAATGACTTTGTTCGTACTCTCTGGCATGACAAATATCCAAAAATGTGAAAATAGTCGCTTACAACGTTATTCAAGGCGATGATTTTATTATTGAAATTAAATTTGAAATTGACTTAAGCCGGGTCCGCAATGCTCTTGGGCTGAATCCTCGTCACAAGTAGGTCTTCTCATTCATTTTTGTCCTCTTTGCCATTGTGATTTCCGCAAAATTATGTATGCAATTAATTATGAAGGTAATTACAAATTTGAACACAATTTTAACTCAGTGAAAATCGCTTTAAAACAAAGTCAGTGAAACCTTATCAGGAAAAAAATCTTTGAAAAAATCAACATTCAAAGAAAAGAAAAACATTTTTCTTTTTTGTGTTAAGGGAAGAAAACTGATTGTTGCCATATTTTTTTTAATTTTTTTAATTTTTTATTTTTTATTTTTTGATAAACACAAAAGAAAAATGGTGAAAACCAGCCCAACAATGAGAGTCTCAAAAAATGGCATAAATGTGTGAATATGGCTGTGTGTGCGTGGCGTGTGGGCGTGTATATGGATTGGTATTTAAGCCAGCTTATGCAGTGGAATGTGAAATTGTTTCAAGAGTTTTATCATGTGTGAGTAAGTAAAATGTAAATAACCTTTGACGACCCTATTAAGGACTCTTCCAAGCCTTATGCTTGACTTATTTTCCAATTTTTCTCTTAAATAATTAATAGGCGCAGGCGAAAGCAGTTTCACCCAACGTGCCACGGTGCCACATTGGCACTTTGCCGTACCTTCTGCAGAATTAACGGAATACTACGTGAAGCCAATATGTATTAGGTACCTACGTGTGGAAGTGAATGCTTAGGTTTTTTCTTTCGTTTTCGTTTTCGTTATCGTTTTTCCCATTTTCTTTCATTCTTATCGGTGCGCGGGTATTCTTACAGCAAATTCATTCTCATTCTATGAAACGAGCTCATACATTTTTAAAAAGCATCGGGGCTAATCACATTGCACTATGGAGGAATTGCTTATACAGTAGAATATCGAAAAATTTAACGCTCGGTTATCCGGTTATAGTTAATAGCTCGGATAGGTTAACCCAATTTCAGCGTCCACGTACCGCTCGAAAAAGTTAACTTGTTTTTTTTTTTTTTTTTGCAACAAATGAATCAATTATTCAGGGGTGCCACAGAATCCGATAGCTGTCGGAATCGGAATTTTAGTCGACTGAATTTTCATATATGTATATCTCATATACATCCGGATAAAATACGGTTCTGTGCAATCAAGAACCGATAATAGTTCCGATTTAAAACCAAAAACAACAAAATTTGTAAATTTTGTATGAAATTTCGATCGGTTTTAATTCCGATTCCGTCAGCTATCGGATTCTGTGACAACCCTGATTATTGACCTCAATTCTTATTTTTATTCGTCTTAAGAGTTGCATTCGTGTTTTCACGTACAAAAGAGGGCATAAAACGAGCAAGGTATTCAAGCAAGGTATTCAAGAACCGAAAGTAAGCACTTGAAAGTATCAATACCTTGATTAAAATGGTATGAAAAAATAACGATGCAAATCAGGCGGCCAAACTTTTCAATCTGCGCACTAAAATAGTCAAGGTCTATTACACAGAGAAAAAAATCAACTAGAAAACTGGTTAAATCAAAAGGAAAAACATACAAAACGGCTTCAACAAGGAATATTTTTAATTTAAAATATTTTCTTGTTGAAAAAGATAAAGATTTTCCGTTTGAATCAACCATATTTCAGGTTGAATTAAAATGATAATTTTCAAAAATGGATTTAAATTTAAATTGTTGAACCAACCACGGACATAGTTGAAATTACAAGATATTTTTTAAAAAAATTCCAAAAAAATACCTATACAAGAAGAAATGTCAAAAAAAATTTAATTAACGTTCAAAGCAAATGGCCATAGAGCACTCTGCTGAACATGACCCAAAAAATAGCCATCGGATGGACTTCATCCGATTTCGTCACTCCGTTTTGGTGACTGCTTTCGCAATGCTTAAAAAGTTCTAAGATGAATACATATCTTATATGTCTTATTTTATAAAACAAATGAGAATTATACCGAACGAAAAGAAATGTAATTAAAAATATTTCCTTTCAATCCAACCAAAAATGTTGTTGACTCAACAATTTTCCTTTTGAAATTTTTGTTCTGCTCGAAAATCAAAAGGACTGTGAATAACAATGCGCCCTTTTAAAAAAATCATGGTTACATTCGCTCAGTGTACACATAAGAAGAGAATCAAACAATTATCACCAGCTTTTTTGAACCACTAAATCATTGAATTAATTTTTATTGTTATTTCCGAAAAATCGGTGTTTATTTTTGTATTTTCTTAAATTTTGGAAATCGCTTAGAAAAGTTAATTAATAATTAATAATTACCCCTGGAACACATCGGTTAAATTTTTCGAGATTCGACTGTACTTGTTTGCTATCTAAGCCCGGCCGAAGTCGCAATGCTGCTTTCTTGTAACCATCAGCTAGTCCTCATATCTTGGGCTATGAAAGATAACAGCTGTGAGCTTAATGTAACTATGTTCGTGTGCTCAGCTACGGTAGGTTTTTAATAGTAGAGTAACAGAGTTCGTACCGCAGGCATGTTAACAGCAATATGCTTGTTGCCTAGGCAACATTGTCTTGGAGGCATAAGTACGGGATCGTTCCGGCTTATGAGTTTGCATTTATTAAACTTTGATTTCGTTGCAAGTTTTATACCAATGGCTTCTCAAAAAAGTCTATTTGTTTGTTTGAGCTCCAACGATATTTAAGAGACTTTCAAAGAGAAAATGTTTGGGGATTTACATTTAAGGATAAAAATCAGAAATTGTTTATATGTATGTATGTATGTACCTAAATATGTATTTGCTTTGGTAAATAGATGTCTTGAATAAATAACTAAATGAAATATTTATTTAGAAAATACTTATGTACTTGTATGTTTGAAAAGCAACTGAAGTCTTTAAAGAAAATTTTCTTGAATGCAGTACAAAGTAGGCGTATTCTTCAGCTTTTCATGCTCACTCTCATTCTTATTTAATTTTTGCATAAAATCGCATTAGGCTAACACGCAACACAAATCCTTTCCCGTGGGCGTTTTTTTTTTTTTTTTTTTTTTTTGTGTTCCGTATTTCGATTTTTTCTTTATTTTCTCACTTTCTCCATTTCCTCATTTGCACTGTCTACTGCTAATGCTACTGCCTGCTAATGAACCCATTTATTAATGGCTGCTCGTCGTACTGAACTTGATTATCCTTATAATTTGCAGAGCTTGTTCCGTATATTATATTTCGTTTCCTTTTTCCGCCTTCATCAAAAGTAGCATAGATATGCTTAAGAACTCTCTTGATTTGATAGGGGAGACAAGGCAACGAATTAGAAAGGAATTCACTAGCTTCGAAGACGGATTTTTCTTCTTTTCACATTTCTTCGTTTTGCTTTCATTTTTTCTTGTCCAATTTTTGGTTTTTTTCTCTTTTTGCATGATTTACCTTTCACAGCCTACGTACATAAGTAAGTAGTATAAAAATACGGTAAATTGTTGAAGCTTTTAGGTGTGAAAGCACTTTTCCGTTTGCAGAGAGTGCGATTCGTTTGAAAACATTTTCCTTTTATATTTATTTTTTACCACTAAAGAAGGTAACGCCTCATTTAAGCGAATATGGGACGAAATGGATCAGAATGAAACGGATCGGAACGGAATGGAATGCAAGCATATTTGAGAGGGCAAAATGTTTGACGAACATGTTTCAAATGTTGGCTGGATAAGCTTTTCGCACTTCATTTATTTTCTTCTTCATTAAAAGAGCGAGGATGGAAACAGAGAGAGACAGAGAGAGAAAGAAAGAGAGGAAGAGAAAGACAGAGAGAGAAAGAAAGAGAGGAAGAGAAAGACAGAGAAAGACAGAGAGAGACAGAGAGAGACAGAGAGAGACAGAGAGAGATAGAGAGAGACAGAGAGAGACAGAGAGAGACAGAGAGAGACAGAGAGAGATAGAGAGAGATAGAGAGAGACAGAGTGAGACAAAGAGTGACAGAGAGAGACAAAGAGAGATAGAGAGATACAGAGAGAGACAGAGAGAGACAGAGAGAGACAGAGAGAGACAGAGAGAGACATAGAGAGACAGAGAGAGACAGAGAGAGACAGAGAGAGACAGAGAGAGACAGAGAGAGACAGAGAGAGACAGAGAGAGACAGAGAGAGACAGAGAGAGACAGAGAGAGACAGAGAGAGACAGAGAGAGACAGAGAGAGACATAGAGAAACAGAGTGAGACAAAGAGTGACAGAGAGAGACAAAGAGAGATAGAGAGATACAGAGAGAGACAGAGAGAGACAGAGAGAGACAGAGAGAGACAGAGAGAGACATAGAGAGACAGAGAGAGACAGAGAGAGACAGAGAGGACAGAGAGAGACAGAGAGAGACAGAGAGAGACAGAGAGAGACAGAGAGAGACAGAGAGAGACAGAGAGAGACAGAGAGAGACAGAGAGAGACAGAGAGAGACAGAGAGAGACAGAGAGAGACAGAGAGAGACAGAGAGAGACAGAGAGAGACAGAGAGAGACAGAGAGAGACAGAGAGAGACAGAGAGAGACAGAGAGAGAGAGAGAGACAGAGATAGAGATGCAGAGAGAAAGATAACGAAATAGAGAGAAAGAGGACGAAAACGAAAGACAGAGAAAGAGGACGAAAACGAAAACGAAAGAGAGAGAAAGAGGACGAAAACTAAAGATAGGGAAAGAGGACGAAAACGAAAGAGAGAGAAAGTGGACGAAAACGAAAGAGAGAGAAAAAGAGGACGAGAACGAGAGACAGAGAAAGAGAAAGAGGGCGAGAGCGAGAGACAGAGAAAGAGGAAGAGAACGAGAACGAAAGACAGAGAAAGAAAACGAGAGACAGAGAAAGAGAACGAGCGATAGAGACAGAGAACGAGAGACAGAGAAAGAGAACGAGACACAAAAAAAGAGAACGAGAGACAGAGACAGAGACAGAGAACGAGAGATAGAGAAAGAGAACGAGAGACAGAGAAAGAAATTGAGATAGAGAGAAGTACACCTTCTCGAAATATATCACTTCATTGCTAATGACTTTGATATCCATAATAAAAAACCCATTTTTTTGGACTGAAAAATGTGCTTAATGCAAATTACTCGAAACGAATAGCATTTTTATTACTCAAATTTGTTGAAGACGAATAGGATTGACGGCTTTGAGGAGTTATTTTTCTTTCTTTCAGTGCAAATGATAAATAGCTTTAAACGAATTTCATTGAACGTGTAAAGGGATTTCCTTCAATTTATTTTCTTTTTGTTACTTTACGGTCTTTGCACACAATCATGTAATGTGTGCAAATAGGAATATTTTTATAGACCTTACTTCTTACCATCCCAACCTTATAAGCATATATTCAATTCATAAATGACTCGTAAGGTCGAATCTCAAAGTCATTCCATTTAACTGACTTGCATTTTTCGATGGGATACAAACGAACTCGAATGCTTTGTAGCAAAAAGAAGCGAACATCATTCTAGAATAGTTTGCTAGAGCCAACAAAATATTTTTTCAATTAAGCCTGCCAACATCTGTCCTGGAACCAGAAAAACTCTTCTCATTCTTGCTTGGACTTCGGAGGTGGGAAAAACGCTACCTTCAATTATATTAACACGCTTAGCTTTGAAACCATTCATAACTTTTTTCATCCAAGGCAACAGCATTCTGAAAACTTTGATGGGCCTACCGAAAGCCAAGGAGTTTCGAGAGAATTTTATAAACGAAAAAGAAAAAAAAGAAGAAAAAAAAACAAACAAAAAATTTTAGATATTCATGTGAGATGGCTAGGGCTCGTATTTTGTTGACTTTTATATATTAAAAGCATATTTTATGGAGTACAAATTTTTTTCAACTCACATAAAGTTAAGATTCAAATCGATTTTTAACTTCAATATGAATTTTTTTTTGAAGTTAGAAAAGCGGTTTGAAGTTCAACTTCGTTAAACTAATTCGCAAAATGTTTGTAATAAAAATTGTTGCCCCATAAAGTATGCTTTAAATGTATATAAGTCAACAAAATTCGAGGTCTAGCGATGGCAATCCACTGGCCTGGCCTAGACAATTAAGTTAAATTGAATTCAGCCCATGAGGGTATGCATTTAAATCTGTTATAAAGATTCGGCTCATAAAAAATCCACAAAACTACAAGTAGTCTCGATTAACATATCCCACTGAATATTTTTTAAAGGAATCAAAATTTATATTTATTCATAATCAAATTTTAACTTTAAACCATTGTTTAAATTCAGTTTTTTTATGAAAATTTGACATTTAAACAATTTTTTAGTTTTAGTTTTAAAATTTGATTATGCATAAATATAAATTTTGATTCCTATAAAAAATATTCAGTGGGATATGTTAATCGAGACTACTTGTAGTTTTGTGGATTTTTTATGAGCCGAATCTTTATAACAGATTTAAATGCATACCCTCATGTATGGGTATATGTATATTTAAATATGTACTTTTATGAAATCTCAAAAATATAAGTCTAGAAGTAATAACATATAAGTACATAAATTAACTTTTGCATATGGCCATTTCCGCCAGCCAGAATTTTTTTTCCTTGCGTTCGCGACCACATTTTCCAAAATTTTCCTTCTAGTTTTTGTAATTAGATAGCTTTTTTGCAGCTATAACTGTGGTGCAGAATATGGGTTTTCTTTGAGTTTAAAAAAAAACAACAAAAAAAAAACGCTCGCTGGAGCAGGGATCGAACTCGCCGACCTGGTTTTTTACAAGAATTGATATCAAAATTAAAAAGTTATCTTCTTAAATTTTCGGCGTAGTGTTAAACCATACCAAATATATCCAATTGGTTCCCCCAACACCAGAACAGCTATAGTTCAAAAGTGAGCTGGTGATTTCCCGCCCTCACGCAATGTTAATTTTCTATAGTGCAATGCATTGGCAGGGGTATAAAAAAGAACTTTAGTACTGGTGAAATTTGCACTAGCAAAACGTTAGAGATGAGCTACTCGTATGTCCTGAAGGGAATTTACACTGTTCGGCTCACATTTTTGATCATACAAATACGCATAAAGAGTCAGAACCCAGCAAACATTGAGGTTTCAAATGTCAATCGTTTGATTTCAATTTGAGATTCATTTGAGAATGATAGCATTCTCAACAAAAAGGGCACTTTGTTGTCAAATTGAGAATTTATACTCAAATTGATATTTAGGCCCATTTGCTACTGTTCCGATTAAATTTTTTCGTTCCGAAAAACAAAAAATTTGTATGAAAATGTTGACACTTTGAGAGGATATCGTAACGAAAAACTTTAACCGGAACAGTAGCAAATGGGCCTAAGTGTTTTTTTTTATCGGTTTTGAATGTGATTTTCCAACTGTATTTGTAATTTCAGAAAAGCATTTTATCTCAAATCAAACTAAAATCGAACAAAAATCTTAATATCAAACATTAAATCTCGATTTAAAAATGATTTGAGAATCACATTTGAATTCAAATTTGAGAAGAAAAAAATCTCATGCCTTTGACTTGTGTTTGCTGGGAATGTTTTCTGCACTGAGCTAAAAATCGTAGTAAAAATAACAAAAACGTAGTTAATTTAACTACGAACAGCAATGATTCGGCTCTATTAACAGACGTAGTTAAAATAATCACAAGCGAAATAAAAAAGTTTAAATACGAAGTAGTAGGAAATCCCAAGGCGGCGGGTTCGATCCCCGGTCAGGCAGGCGTAACTTTTTTTTTACAAATAATAACATAAAATTTAGGTATATAATATTTAAAAACCTTACAGGAATAAAAAGTTTTAAAACTAACATTTTATGCAAAAACAAAAAAAAATATATTTTGGAAAGCCGGGATGGGGATGGGGCCCTCTCTTCTCTCCAATTTATACGGTTGGGTAAGCTCGATTTTTCATTCTAGATGTCTTTTTTTTCTTCAATATTTTTCCACTTACTTGAAAAATTCCCATTTTTAACACATTTCATTCGCCTGCTGTAGGATTTGAACCCGAGCTCTTCGGATTGCTGAGCGAATACGCTACCCGTACGCCATGGAGAAATCTAATTCGCGTGGACTAAATATGTTACTTAAAGTCAAATGAAAACTATTTTACGTGTTTTTGATAGACGTTTTTTAAATACGTGTGTAAAGAAATTTGCTCCTAAAGAATACGCATGGCTGTTAAAGTCATGTTTGAATACGTCCGTACTACAGTTTTGCTCTAAAATAACTACGGTCGTAGTATACTACGAATTGTTGTAAATTACACAACCGTAGTTTTCGCTCAGTGTGGTATGCGTCTAAATGCAGCTTGAATGTACATATGTAATCACAATGTCGAAAACACTTTTAGTATTTATATACATACTCCTAGGTGATAAATTTTATGTTTTGAAATTTCCATTAAAATAATCATAAAAATTACAGAAAACTATCTATTATTTTTTTCAAAATACATACTTTTAGCTCGGCTACTTACCTACTCTTAAAATTCGAAATTCAACGAATTAAATTTCGCGGCTTTCAGTTTAAACCAAAGTGAATAGATTTGCTGCACAATTTTGGAAATTGTAGATGTGTCAACCGCAATGAAACGAGCAAAACCTGTAAAAAACCAAAAAAAACAGTTACTCAACTGACTACGTCACACGTCATTGTTTTTTATTGCGATATTGTTAGTCAATTAATAATACTTATGTACATATATAAAAAATAGAAACTGAATTTAAACTCTTGTTAAAATAAATTTGGAGCATTCTTCATGCGGCGGTAATTAAACTCGTATGTCCTCACCGTCAACATCTGTCAAGCGCACTTCAGTACTCGCGGACAGAAAGAGCTCCAAAAAAAAAAAAGAACAACTCTCATTTAAATACTTAAATAAATACTCGTTTGTGTGCTGCAACTACATATGTTAAATTGACTCAACTCCACTCGAGCCGGCTCAACTGACGACTTGACTTGACTTGACTCAATTTAATTCACCTACTTGCATAAATCATGCTGTCAGGCTGTGCAAATGTAAGTGCAAGTGCTAGTGAGTCAATCAGTTACTTGCTTAAACAGTCCGTCAGTGAGTGAGCCAGTGAGTGAGTGAAGCAGTCATTCAGTGCTTGAAATAAGCACATGTTTCAAATATGAAAAGTGAAAAAGTTACGCTAAAGCACCATTTCGAACCATCAACCAACGAACCAAACAACCCACACGCTGAACAGAGAACATTTCCGGGCTCAAACCAATCTGAATACGAATACGAATGCGAATGCGAACACGAATACCAACACCAATACCAATACCAATGCCAATACCAAAACCAATGCCAATGCGTGCATGAGCTTATGCGCTTATGTATGGAAATAGGTACGGATGAACTCGCAAGGCAACCACAGGAATGAACTCTCTGCTCTGATAGAGTACACAATCGCAATATGTTTTAATATGGGAACGTCACACTACAATGGGTTAATGGCTGAATCCAATGCGCTGCTTGACAAACTTTAAATTAGTGTTCAAAAGCAATTCAAACTCGCATGGAAAGCGCAGCGAACAAGCGAAATGAGCAAGTAAGAGTGCAAATATATGAAACGCTTCGTGTGTGTGTGTGTGCATTGGCATGGGCACGGGCATGGTTGTGCCTAAATGTATGCATATTGATTTGCACCGTTTCACCATAGTTCGGTATTTTCGTTTACATGGAGAACTATGTATGTCTTGTATTGGGGCACACCTGTGGTAAATTAAACTTAGTATGTTTAATGTTTCGAATGTGCATGAGCCGGAATGGCGCAGCAGGAAATGGCATTACGATGACATTATATTAAAGCATTCGACATCATTTGATCGAAAGCGAACAAATATAAGAGCGCATAATTGCATTTTATTCATATCCTCTGATGATCTCGATGATTATGACCAAGCCAGCCATGATGAAATTTCCATTTGGGCTTTTTCTTTTGTGCAGCCGAATTGACATTTATACTGAATTTTAAACTTATTACCTAGTACATACAATAAGGAACTTACTTCTGTTATTGTCGCTAGTTGAATAATAATTTCGATTAACCCTGTGCCGCATGCTGATTTTTATTATTAAGTACTATTATTTTTTTTGTTTTTTTTTTTTTTTTTTTTGTTTTTTGTGGCAAAATAGTTAGTTTCACACAAAAAAAAAAAAAATAAATTGAATTTATTTTTAGAATATTTCTGTTTGCTTTTTTCTACGACAGTGGCGTGATCCATGTGTTCGACGGAACACAGGGCCAGAGACTAAGATAGCCCCCATGAAAGTAGCTTTCTAAGCAGGATAATCATTTTGAGTAAAATAAATTATTGTTTCTGTCGAAATTAGACATTTTTGCTGAAGGAAGGGGCTCCGTCATTATGCATTGAAACAAGAACTTTTTGAACTTTGCTACGCCACTGCTCTACATTCATAGGTGTTAAGTCCCAAACAAATTATTTAAATTCGTCCTGAACATCTGTCGACATCACTGATGGCTTAGCTTATAATATTTAGTTAGTACTAAGCTTTGTCAGTTTCTCAGCAATAACCTCTTAGTCGGGTTGGTTCGAAGGCGATTCACCCAATGCGGCAAGGGGTTCATTGAGCTGGAGCAATAAAATGCAATTGAAAAAATTAAGTGCAAATAAGAAATTACGAAAATACACGCTCTTCCTGCGCTCTCTCTCTCTCTTTCTCTCTGTTTGTCTCTCTCTCTCTCTCTGTTTGTCTCCTCTCTCTCTGTTTGTCTCTTTCTCTCTGTCTCTATCGCTTTCTGTCTCTCTCTCGCTCTCTCTCTGTCTCTCTCTCGCTCTCTCTGTCTCTCTCTCGCTCTCTCTGTGCCTCTCTCTCTCTCTCTCTCTCTCTCTCTCTCTCTCTCTCTCTCTCTCTCTCTCTCTCTCTCTACCCTTCTGATGATGATGATTCAGTTGAAAATTTCAAGCAATAAAAAATGGACGGCTTTCCAATATTGCAACCCCCGTCCTTTTATTTAATTAATTTATTTTTCTCTGTCGAATAATTTCATTTCTGTAACTGAGGAGTTTGCTCAATCCACACCGCATGTTCTCTACTATTTGCTTCTCTGTTTTTATGACCAAGCTAACGAGTTCCCTTTTTTGTTTTTTCTCGCTTTATTTACAGTTAGCTTTTATTTTATTTTGATTGTATTTCACAAAACTGAGTAACAACAAAAACTAGAACAAAAAAAAAATACCACCAACATTTGCGCAGCAGCAGCTTTTATTGCTATGCGGTTATAATTGGATGACTCTGTGATTTTTGCAGCTGGCCTTTATTGTCTTTAAAATCTACTGCCGATTTACGTACAAGCGTCTGCTAGTCTGTGTCTCTGTGCGTGCGCGTGTGTGAGTGAGCTTTAACATTTTATTAAATTTCACTGGCACATCATTGGCTTTACTTCACTTCGTAGTGTGTTGGCTATTTGCTTGAAACTTCCGGTTTATGAACTCCGCCACAAACATCAATGGAAAGCGGAAATTGAAATCGGACAAATTAAATCTCCGCTTATTCATTTCATTTGTTTTCTTTTTTAAAGCTTAACCTTTTGTGCACCCATCGAACCGACACTTAACTTCGGAACTTTAAAACTTCAAGGAATGCCAGTTAAAGAGCTTCTTTACCGCATAGCTGAAATGTCTTTCAAAAGAAATCTGTCACTTTCAACGTCCATATATCAAAAGAAACAGGAACAAGAGGCGAAACAAGAGTAACCGAAATAAATGAAAGATTTTTTCCGTTTCCTTTGCGATGTAATGAAGAATGCCTACTCTTCTTCCGCATCTTTTTCTTCTTTACTTCGGCCTCTTCGTCCTCTTTTTTTCTCTTGATCCTCTTCGCCTTCTTCGTTTTGTCTCCGTGCCGCCATGGTTCGTGGAGGAAAGAAAATTCGTTTTCATTTCTTTTCGTTTGTTATGCACAAAATTTTGTACCTTTTCAGCCATAACTCAATTTTTTGGCTCAAGAAAGTGATCTCTGCGCATATCTTCGTGCATGAGAAGCGATTCTTTTTATAAACATATACCTTGTAAGCACAATTTCTCCAAAGCCAATTCATATTTCTACATTCTAAAATTCGAAAGAGCTTTTCAATAAACTCCGGCAACAGAAGCAACAGGAGAATTAAGAACTCTGATGCTTCTTTCGCACAGATTCAATTTCTTCAATTGAAACTAAAAACTTAAAATCTTTCTTTAAACTAATCAGCATGATGTAAGCAGTTTCTGCGGAGTTGAAGGAACTCTTTCAGGCACTCCATGGGGGGGAAAATAAATAAATGCATAAATAAATATATGAAACAAATAACCCTACTTCAAATTAAAGTTATGTGGCACACATTAATGATTATCCAAATTTGTTTGCATATTTTTTTGTAATCCACTCACAAAGGATTTTCGATGTTTTAATGAAAGAAATATGTAAGCATACTTTTTCGAAAGCCGCTCTTTTGACACGCCCACTTTTCTGCATTTTGGAAATTTATTTGGCGACCTACATATCGATAGCTTCGGATAGAAAGGGCGTAACTCATTTTTTTTTAAAAACGAGATTTTTGCATTTTCTGATGGTCGACTCTCAAATACACCCCCTCCAAAAAAATTGACGACCTTTGAATGAAAATACCGAAGTTATAGTTACTTTTAAAAAAGCCCTAACTCATAGCGAACGTTCCTTTCTTAAGTCTTTGCATGTCTCTCTTGGTCTGTATGCATGCAAAGACTCAAGACACGAACGTGAAAACAGTGAATAATGCGTTTCAAAAAATATTTGTTTTGAATTAATTTTATCAATAGAAACCACTAACCGATATTATTGGTTATAGTATAGTGCTGGATCGCATCTTATAATTTTATTTATATTTTAAAATTTGCGTACAAAGACCTAACTCACGTGTTTTGAACGAAAATTGATATAATATCAAAAAGCCCTAACTCAGAAAACTGCTCGAAACACAGAAAAAATAAAAATTCAAGCCTAAAACAAATTTCGTGCGTAGTATTTAATTGACTTTGCGTTTAAACTTTTTTTAAATATCTAACCTTTGCGATTTTATGAAGTTTTTTCCTTCTCCTGTAAAGTAGCAAAATAATGAGTTACGCCCTTTCTATCCGAAGCTATCGATATGTATATGGAAATTCAAACTCCAAGTTTCATTGATATATAATATAAGTGTCTAAAAATATTAACATATTAAATAATAGCGAATAGAGCGAATTGCTGTGACTTTTTTTGACAAGACCTAGTACCGAAAATACACCCCTACAGCCGGCCATTTTCGAACATGTTCTTACTCTTATCTCCGTCAATGCCCATACTGAATTAGGTCAAGATAGTTAAGTTCGTTCGAAACGAAGGTTATACCTATAAGGAATAACGGACAAGCAGAAGGACATTGCTAAATCGAATCTCCTGGCACCGCTAACCACACACTTTCTAATGTCTATCTTGAATGGGTGTTACATCACGAAATCCACGAAAAAGTCAACCGCATAGGTCAAAAATGAAATTGCAACGAGAGAGGAGAAATTGTACAGAATATATTCAATGGAACTCCAAAGTTTTGCAGTTTCATATCGCTCTTTTCGGTAAATGCGTGCGCTGATGGCTCATTCAAATTAAAGAAAGAAAAAAAAAACACTTGATTCAAACTTATTGATATAGTGCTAATAAATATATATATATGCAAATATAAATAATGATCATCGACATACCGAGTTAAGTCTATTTAAATAAATTTAAAAAAAGTGTAACGCGTGCGTAACGAAATTGATATTTTTTCCAATAGAGACTGTAATATAAGAAATTTTGTACGGAAAATGATGTTATCTGTAGAACTTCACGCGTTACGTTACACTTTTTCTTCAGTACGTGTTTTTTTGACACAAAGGGTATTTCCGACTGCAGCCCCCTGAAAGGGATTTTGAAGTTTTGAAGTTTTTCGATAGGTTTAACCTTTAAAAACTCTAGGAACCAATTTTTAAGTTCCTTTTGCGGAGTGTCCTTCAGATATCCTTGAAAAATTCTTTTTGATAACAATTTTTTCAAAATTTTATATCTCAAAAAGTAATTATGGTAGAAAGATGAAAAAAATGCCTCATGATAGTTAATTTAACTGAGAATGCAAAAACTTTTTTTTAATTTTACACTGAGAAATAATTTCCCACAAAAAATAAAAAAAGAATTAATTAACCTTTTTCAGTGCTTTACCGTTTTTGCGCCACTTTCCAGCTATTAAAAAAAAATACCTCTAGGTATTAGCTTTTATTTAAAATAAAAATAATTAAAATCGAATCGTTACTTTTGGAGATAATTAGAAAAACGCAAGTGCACATAAATAGATACTCCCAGTAGTAATATTCAATACAAACGTGCTAAAATTGTAGAAATTGGATAGAAAGAAAGTGTGAAACTTTTTTTTTTTTTTTTTTCATTTCCAATAAAAGAGATTATAAAAAAAATAGAGAATGTAAAGAATTTAAGGTTTTAATACATGGGTATTTCCATAGTAACGGGTGTGACAGATTTAGGCGAATTCTTTAAATTTCTCTAAAACCATCAACCCTTCGATAACAGTGTTGCATATTTTTGAAGCGTCCATTTTTAAAGCATTTCTACCATTTCAAAGAATCCGGTAAAAATTACTTTTAGTGCCTTAAAAACCTTCAAAAGGAGGTAACGGGTGTGACGTTAGAAAATGGGGTTTGCATGTTATTTGTGTTCATTAATCGATGTAAAATTTTCCAGGAAACATACAAAAAGAATGTTTAACCAACAGTTCTAAGGAGTATTCTGACTATGAATAGGTATTTACTTATAATGTATTGGTATTCGTATGTGTTTTATACCAATTTACAAAAGTAACGGGTGTGACAGAAAAAAGTAACGGGTGTGACAATATAAATTGAAACAAGAGTTATATGAGGAAGACGAGTTTTTTTAAATATATTTCATTGTAACTATTATAAAAAATATCAACGTAGTATTTTCGTAAAAACAGCTTCATTCGTTTTCCGTTAAATAACTTGCTTTTAAAAGTTTTTATCACACGATTTTGGTTTCCTGTTACTGAATAGACTTTTTTTGATAATAAGGTTTTGAGAATAAGGTTTTGTGTGTGGTGATCAGTGTGAGTCGTCAGCATACAGTATTAATTAAGACATTTATAATATACTATTAATTAATACATAAATAATAAACTTCTATTTTAATATTTTTTATATAATTTAATTTTATTATTTATTTTTTTATTTATTTTTTATTTATTTATTTATTTATTTATTATTATTATTTATTATTTATTATTTATTATTTATTATTTATTTATTTATTATTTTATTATTTATTATTTATTATTTTATTATTTATTATTTATTATTTATTATTTATTATTTATTATTTATTATTTATTATTTATTATTTATTATTTATTATTTATTATTTATTATTTATTATTTATTATTTATTATTTATTATTTATTATTTATTATTTATTATTTATTATTTATTATTTATTATTTATTATTTATTATTTATTATTTATTATTTATTATTTATTATTTATTATTTATTATTTATTATTTATTATTTATTATTTATTATTTATTATTTATTATTTATTATTTATTATTTATTATTTATTATTTATTATTTATTATTTATTATTTATTATTTATTATTTATTATTTATTATTTATTATATTATTATTTATTATTTATTATTTATTATTTATTATTTATTATTTATTATTTATTATTTATTATTTATTATTTATTATTTATTTATTTATTATTTATTATTTATTATTTATTATTTATTATTTATTATTTATTATTTATTATTTATTATTTATTATTTATATTTATTATTTATTATTTATTATTTATTATTTATTATTTATTATTTATTATTTATTATTATATTATTTATTATTTATTATTTTATTATTTATTATTTATTATTTATTATTTATTATTTATTATTTATTATTTATTATTTATTATTTATTATTTATTATTTATTATTTATTATTTATTATTTATTTAATTTATTATTTATTATTTATTATTTATTATTTATTATTTATTATTTATTTATTTATTATTTATTTATTTATTATTTATTATTTATTATTTATTATTTATTATTTATTATTTATTATTTATTATTTATTATTTATTATTTATTATTTATTATTTATTATTTATTATTTATTATTTATTATTTATTATTTATTATTTATTATTTATTATTTTATTATTTATTATTTATTATTTATTATTTATTATTTATTATTTATTATTTATTATTTATTATTTATTATTTATTATTTATTATTTATTATTTATTATTTATTATTTATTATTTATTATTTATTATTTATTATTTATTATTTATTATTTATTATTTATTATTTATTATTTATTATTTATTATTTATTATTTATTATTTATTATTTATTTTATTTATTATTATTTATAATTTATTAACTATTAATTATTTATTCATTATATGTTTTTTATTATTTAAAATTTATTATTTATAATTTACTATAAATGAACTGTAAGGTAAATTGGCCCAAATATATAACACAAGAAAATAAATAAGTAACGGGTGTGACATCGTTTTAAATGTTAAAAATGCCATCTCTGTCACACATACTCCAACTAGGTTTCGCTTTATTATTAAACGGAATTACCTTCTTACTATCTGCAGGTTAACACTTTGTTAAATTCTTTTCCTAAAAGATAATTTAACTTTTTGTAGTTTATCGGTAACGGGTGCGACAGTCTAAGGTTAACTTTCCAAACGTCTGTAAAAATTTCAACATATAACCTAAAGCATTCTACTTTTTCTGCAAACCAGATAAAATTACATATTATACTTTTAGCTGATATCTATTTGTGCTGCCACATATTCAAAAACAGCTTGTAGCGAAAGCTCAAAAAAGGGATAATTTTTTTGTTTGCGATATGTTTAAATAGCACTATTTCAAAATTAATTTGTATACAAACCATATATATTTTTTAATATTACTCTACATGAAAAAAATGATGCATGTATATATGTTTTAATAAGAAGAACAAAAATGTGTTAAAGTGTGATTTTTTTTGCGGTTGCACAGGGTACGTTTTCGTGGAAATGCCCACATATAAACACATGGTGTAACAGTGCGTAACGGAGTTGTGAAGTTAAAAAAAGGTTTTTTCATAATTTTTTTTCTCAAATAACATAACTAGTATAATCTAGGATAACCTTTTATAGCTAAAATATGTAATAAAAAAATATGAAAATTCTATCTGAAGTCAATTCGAAGAAATTTCAGATAGAAGCTGACATAAAATTTTGTAACGCGTGCGTAACGTACATTTTGCTTATTATCATCGAAATTTACAAATGGATTTCAAAACCCTTTACACGATTTGAAAAGATGGTAAAATTAATTGATAATAATTGCAAATGAGTTTTCGGAAAAAAAATTTTCTTAGCTAAACCAATTAAAATAATTCGCACGCTGTAACAGTGCGTAACATGGATTTCGTGACATACAACTGCACAAATGCAATATAAGTACCATCGACGCTGAGTGTGACGTATATAAAAATACAAAATGAAAATGAAAAGTTGAGGAAATTTCCTCGCGACTCGATCTGCCGTGGCGAATTTGATATACTCGAGGCAATAAATGCATGAAATCGCGTTTTGCAAGCAATTTAATTTCTGTCGAAACTGTGGGCAATTTGGTAATGAAAACCAATCGAATTAAATTATAAATTGCAGCATAATAAACGGTAATTTCGTACTGCCTTATGAGTGGGTACTTAACATGTAATAAATATATATATAAGTCTCGTCAAAGTATGGCCATATACCATAAAATTCGACTCATCTCATTTACCTCGATTCTACTCAAAACTCATGATGGACTCCAGCTTTTAATGTATTTAATTTGCATAAATAAAATAAAATACAAGTGGAAAAGGAAATGGAATGGGAAAGGGAAAGAGAAAGAGAAAGAGAAAAAGAAAAGGAAAAACTTTTCCGTTTGCTGTCAAGTGTTTCCGTGTATTTTCTGCGGACACCTTTTGCACCGTCGTATGCTGCCACGTAATGTTATTATTATTAAGATTGGCCAAAGGGAATATTTTATGCCGGCAGCTGTTTTTAGCATAAACTCATCGCTCGCTCATTTCGACGGGCAAGTGTCGGTCTCTCTAACGTTTTATTTTCACTCAATCTTTTACGAATTTGATGGTGATGCGCCCCTCGACTCCACTGCTAGAAAAAGGTCCCCTTTGGTATTGTTGTTTTGTGTGGCTTTTATTGCAACACTGCCTTGCCGCATATTCGCCACAAAATGTTATTTTATTTCCTCCTCTTTTTTTAACTTACAAGAAATTTCTTTTGCTTTTATTTTTATTTATTTATTTTTATTTTTTTTCTTTTTTGGTTTTATTTTTTTTATTTTATTTTATTTTATTTCATTTTATGTATGGGTCTGGGTTGAAGTTTTCGATAATTTAGACAAAATCATGCAGTGCTGAGTTTCCCTGTTTTACGATAAGATTCATGCTTATGAAGTTACTTGTATTCAAATACGATGCGGAGTGAATAAGGAAAGACATTTAAGGGCCCGAAATCGGTTCAAGGACATGAAAAACAACACGTGAATCGCCTATTTAAAAGCACTAAAGTAAATTCCGATTTTTTTTTAGAGTTCCATAAAAAATAATCGTCTCGTCTCTTGTTTGAAACGAAATTCAACTGATATTGCGCGATGAGCTGCAATGATTTTCTTAATCGTAGATATTTCTCATTATCTTCAAATTATGGAAACAATTGAGGTGAAAGATACCTTCTGTGTAATGTAAGGCAATAAATGAGAAACACACAACTGATTAAAAGGAGCATCTTTTTTATAAGCTCATTAAGTATGCAAATTCCATTACCATACCATCATCTAAAGCTCTCAAACTACGAATTTCTTGTTCCATTCTTAATATTCTGTATACTTATGTAGGGGTGCAACATACACATAGACATCCCTTTCTAAAATTCTCTCAACCATTTTGTCATCCAAAAAAGCCTAAAAAGCTTGTGGTACATTTATGTTACTTATTAGTTGAAGGACTCTTTCCTTTTCCTTCATAGCTCCCAATCAACTTAAATAACATACATATTTGTCGTTTTTGCTTGTTTTGTCTTTTTATACCCGACACACTCTGTGTCGAGGGTATATTGCGTTTGTGTGGTTGTGTGTAACACCCAGAACCAGTTGAGATAGACCATACAAAATATATATAGAAATGATCAGTGTCACCAGGAGATTCGATTTAGACATGTCCGTTCGTCTGTCCGTCTGTCCGTCTGTTTGTATACAGTTACCTTATCAAAGGAGTTGAGCTATCTTGACAAAATTTGGTATGCGTGCTCACGGGGACATGAGTAAGAACAAGTTCGAGAATGGACCCGATCGGACCATTTTTAGGGGTACCTCCACTACTAAGTTCTGTTACGAAAATCACAAAAACTGCTCTAATATCGAAGTTTTTCAAGATATCTTAATGAAATTTGATATTTGAACATGTTTAAAGTCATTTAATACGATTTCCAAAAATTGAAAAAGTGGGCGTGGCAGAAGGGCGTTTTCCGAAAATTGTGTCCTACACCCGAAATTCAAATGGGACTTGAACGAAACTTGGCACTTTGGGTTCCTTTCTAGCCGTAAATGCCCTCGTAAAAACTTTCCTTGATCGGTCCATTTTTAAGGGTACCTACAGTACTAGGGTCTGTCACAAAAATCCCAAAACTACCTCAAAATCGGACTTTTTCGAGATATTTCAATGAAACTTAGAATTTGAGCGTATATTTGAGCCTCCGATTAGAATTCAAAAAAATTGGAAAATTAGGTGTGACAAAGGGGCGGTTTTCATAAAGAAATTTGACAAAAGTCGGTATATGGGGTCTCTTATGGCCTTAAACACCTCTTGATATAAAAACTTATTTGAACATGTGTGTCTGTGTCGGGTATTTAATTGTCAGGCTCGCCTGACTATAACACCCTTACTTGTTTTTTTTTTTTTTTTTTTGTTTCGAAGCACTAACCCAAATTTAGCTCATCTTAAATTGGGAAATTTTCGCAGAGACAAAGCGAACAACAAAGTCATTTACTGTCGTGGTTATGAAAATCACAAATTTTGTCATTTTCAAAGAGGACTGTTCCTTCGACTACAACTATTAAAGCCAATTAGTTTGTGTTAAGGGTTATGCCAGAAGACTTGCTTTTACTGTCAATCTGCCTGACGTTGCCTAGAAATGGGCTTATTACAAAATATTTGACCTACTATCGTCTTGTGCTGTCATTTACTCTTACTTTGCATTTGACACTTTGCAACTTTGACGTTTGACTTTTTCGGCCATCACAATAACACACGTACGCCCACTCACCCGCTCACCAGCTCGCCCGACGGAAGTAACATGGCATGTTGTCAATCTTACGTTCATTTTGCTTTCACATCGTTGGCATGGTTTCTTAAAGCTTGCGTCTCTGAGAAATGCGAAACAATTTCGGTTTTTGTCTTTGGTTTTTTTGTTTTTTTTTTTTTGTTTATATATACATTTTTTTTCGTTATAAAAGTTATTTTTGTTTTTACCACAAAAGTAAAATGATAATAAAAATGCAAGCGGAAAGAGAGATTTCACAGATATATGGAAATTTTATATGAATAAATAAAAAATCCCAAAAGAGCTTAAATAGATTGCTTCAAGTTCACTTTGAAAAAATAAAAAAAATATACAAAATTCAACAAAATAAAACTCATTTCTGAAAAGAAGCTAACAGCAAAGCAGCGGGACCACGAAGGGAAGAAGAGGGCAACGAGAGGCACTACTTATTCCCTAGACTGTTTCCTCGAAATTCACAATGCATGACGGTTTCGGGTTAGACGTTTTATGTTAGTGTCTAATTAGATGGAAGTATTAAAAGCATAAATCGTTGCTTGCTTGCACACTTTGTTTTGATCGTAGGCTCCCATCCATTCGGATAAATGTTATTTCCATTCAAGGATTATTCGCCGTGGCATTAGGTACATCCAGCGCTTACCTTTGTGTGTCCCGCCATTTTACACATGTGCAGCCATTTTAGTTGTTTGCGCTATGACGATCAAAACAACACGTCGACTGCTTAATTGCTTAAGTGCTTTTGTTTTCACTAATTTCACAGAATTTTGCTGTCATTGTTATGGCTTTTGGTGCAGCTGTAGTTGCTGTTGTTGCTGTAATTGCTGTTGTTGCTCTTGTTGCTGTTCCATCATAGGTTATTTGTAAAGGAAAACACTTATCCTGTCTAGTTCCGTTTAGGTTCGAAAATTTTGTTTTTTGCCACAATTTACATGCTCGGTTAAGCCGGTTGATGAGCGTGCTCTATATGAATTCGGACGTATATGCATGTATACATATATCTATATATAAGATATATAGATATATATGTATACTCGTGCAAGGAGACGGACCTCAAACAACGCGTTCATGCGTGTTGACACGTCACAAACTACTTTCACTGCTACCATGGGAATCTATTATACTACAATATTAGAGCATGATTTCATAAAACGGAAATCTTTCGACGAGTTTTGCCAGCAACTTTGCTTTGCGTCAACAACTTTTGGCGCATGAACATGAAAAGTTTCACCACCTTCAAACAGAAATTTATCCAAGCGCAAAAGCACAGCACCTAACATATATTTGAAGTCGTACCGGGTATTTCGAGGAATAGTAAACCAGGATGAAAATACACACACACACACACACACACACACATCAATGTATGATGGTTAAATTTTGAACTACTTTTTAGCTTGCACGTGAGCGCTTATAAGGTATTCGTAACCAAAACCCCATGTTATGTACTTTAATATGAATGCTTTTCTATTCGGAATTGGAAGAGTCCTCCGCTAACTGGATGAATATTTTTTAAGTTCTGAAGCTTCTTAGTTAGATGGAAAAGTACTGTGTTGATCAAAGCCTTGCTATTGTGGTTATTCATTTATTTAATAATTGATATCTTATGTTTAAGAGTCTATAGAGAAATTTGCAATAAAGCCCTTGAACGTTAGGTCTGTGAGAGAGACAATTAAATTCAAGCTTCTTTAATTCTTCAAAATGTGATAAAAAAATTTACACTGTCCAAGCCCGTGTACGTGATTACTCTTCTCAAAAAAGACTGCAACCAGTTGTTCTGGCATAAATGGACGTGTCCATTTCTCTGGCGAATTAAAGCATGTGTTTCCTAAGAGGACGTTACTTACTGCTTATCTCATTATATGCCAGTGTCGGCCAAATTTCGATTTCCTAGCACACATGTGCTTGAGCGACCGAATTCTGCCGACGCAGCAGTCGCACACGTATAGCGTATACCGATTCGTGCGAACGAATCCCAGCAGCGAATGTAATGCATGCTTCATCGATGCTTCATCGATGACAAGTAATGCCATTTGATGACACACTCGATTCCTTTCCTGTTGAAATATGCATTACATTTAACATTGTGTGACATTGGCGGTAAGCGGTAAAGGCTTCTGCTGCATTACCTTTCATCAATGCAGTCATTGAACCAATGACGTTTTATTGTTGGATTACCTTTATCTCTTGCGCTACATTACTTTCGTATATAAATTCATTGATTACCCAAAGATTATTTTCACCGATGCATTCCAAATAAAAACACGCATTACTAATAGGCGATTGGTAATGAAAAGCCGCTCCTATTGCATTACCTATATAATACAATATAATACAATGCAAATAAAATTGATGAAGTATTTGAAATAGTGGAGTTGATTACTTTTGAGAAGCAATTCATGCATATTGTAATGCTATTGCATTATTTTGGAGTTGATTCTAGAGTTGATGGCACTGGCATGCAATCGCAGTTTCGCTGCTGGGTAGCTGCGGCAATGCAAATCAGAGTAACTCACAGCGAAGTCGACAGCGCATTCACACACACGCAATTATGAATGTTTAAGTATATGTAGGTCTGTCTGGCCATCACTGTTATATGCTCTTAGACATGAGAGAGTTGTCGTAATCCGGATCGTATTCCCATATTTCAGAACAATTTCTATTAAGCACCTTGCAAGCTACATAGCTACTTACATTCAACTAAAGTGCATATTCATGTAAGCGCCTAATTGGGATCGAAGCTAAAATCGGGAAAGAGAAACAGCTCAAAAACAATATTGAGCGGAAATCCGGTCCAATAGAGTCAAATGTGACAATTTCTCATGAAAATGGTAGTACTTAACTTTTTAAAGGCGTATGTAGAAACAAGAAGGATTTTTCGATTCCACTATCACATGAACAAAAAGAGGCTACACTCGGAAATCATATCCAAGTGAAATAAATTGTTATCTGTTCGAAGAAATCTTTTCTCAAAAGCCGGAATTTGGATTATGTCGTTTACTTCGTTAAAGCATAAAACTTTATAATATTCTACCAAATTACTTAAAAGCGCCCTGAAGCTACACGATGAAAATATTTCAAGCTTTTTGATTAAATCAATGTAAAAAGTTTCCCTCGACAGTACAGCCGATTTATCGCGGCTATACAAAGTGTCTCGTTAATGTGAAAAGTTGTCTTCTCTCAAAATGACAGCTCAGGGAATAACATCAGAGATTAAATTTCGAAACCTTATTTATTTAAATTCAGAAAAATTGAAATTCTTTTCATTATTTCATAGAGTAACATAATTATTATATCTGAAGGAAATTAATAAGCTACACAGTATTTTATTTACACAATAACAAATGACTCCTTGCAAGGAACGCCTAAAATATCTACATGCATGCAACTTTAAGGCATACGGTTGTATGAGCAACTTATTACATACCACCCAGTTGTAAAAACAAGCACGCATGCCCGTAGTACTCATGATTCATGCCTTACCCTGTTATAAAACAAGAATGCATGCCAGAAGAATTCATGACCCATGCGTTCATGATCACGCATGATTCACGGATCCTTGAAAACATAGAAAGCAAGTTGGCAGTTATAAACTGAAGTTTCCTATCCAGTCATCAGACACGTCATGCATACAACAAGTGCTTACAAATTTTTTATTATTTTTCCATTAATGTTTGGATGAAAGCAAGTTATTCCTCTATGTTTTGAAATATTTGGAAATGTTATATTATTATCTACCTATGTAAGTATTCACAAAAAAAAGAAAATAATAGTAAAAAAAATAAAATAAAAATTACGCTCGCCGCAGCGGGGATTGAACCTGCCTACATCGGATTTTTACTGCTTGTTTAGGCGAACGAATTCCAGCAATTGGATTATTGTGTTCTCAGGATCATTGATTCATGCATGGTAGGGAAGAAATGTTTCATGGGTTTTCAAGCATTAATCAAACATTTTTTGTCTTTGCATGATTTCCTATCACAAGCCTGTATAAAAAAGAAATGAAGAGGCATGGAAGGTTGGCATGCAAGCAAAGCACCCTTAAGAGGCATGATTCATGCATCTTTCATGAATATTTTTACAACTGGGGCACTGCTGAAAGCATTACTCATACGCCTTGTCGTCGAAAAGTTCTGAGCAAACAAAACGTTATACTACTTATTATAATATATTTTTCCACGATAGAATAAGAAAATCACTCTTTACTCTGAGACGAACGGATTGAAAGAACAATGTGTACTTATACTCATCATAACTCAAAGATATCAGTTCCATTGATTCGCTAAATGTGTAGGTACTTATAAGAGTTTTTGTAAAAGCGTTATACATATATACTACATAGGTAAATAACACTGTTCAGATCTTGTTAACCCTTTAGAGTCGAATATATTTCTCGTTATTTTTTTCTACGTCTGGGGCGATCAATCACACACACTGTGAACTGTTGTCATATTTGCAGTCTATGACTGAAATGTGTGTATATGTTACAAGGTAAATACGGGATCTAGTGTCACCATCAGACGCGAGAAAAATATGGGTGGGACACATACATACATTGTATGTCCCGAGAGACACCAAAGGTTTAAGCTCTTCAAGCCCGACACTCTCTGCATCGAGCGTATATTGCGTTTGTGTGGTTGTGTGTAACACTAGGGCGTTTCACACGTGAATTTCGAAGGTGGCCCCCTCTCAAACGAAAGATAATGTAAATCGAATAATTTGAGCACCACTTTCAATTTTTGAAATTGATGTTTAGAGTTTTATTATCGAAGGAGTTCAGTTATCTTCACCGAATATGGTGTGCGTGTTCACGGGGCCATAAGTAAGACTAAGTTCGAGAATGGTCCCGATCAGACCATATTTAAGGGTATCTCCAGTACTAAGGTCTGTTATGAAAATCATAAAATCTGCTCTAAAACCTGAATATTTCAGGATTTTGTGATGAATTTCAATTTTTAAACATTTAAACATACTTCATTAATTGCATAATACATTAATTAAAATTGAAAAAGTGGGCGTGGCCGAAGGTAACTTTTCGAAAATTGTCTGTAACACCTGAAATTCAAATGGGACTTGAACGGAAATTGACATGTATGCTCATTATACATATATGTATGTATGTACATATATATAGGTATGAGGCATCTCTCCAAAAATATTCTTGATCGTGCCATTATTGAGTGTATCTCTAGAACTAGGGCATGCCAGAAAGATCGTAAGAATTGCTCTAAAATCATATCAATAAAATTTCGAATTTGAGCTTTTATTTAAGCCTTCAATCAAAGAATTTATAGCTTACTGTTTCTCTGTGTCGGGTATTGAATAGTCAGGCTCGTCTAACTATAACACCCTTGTTATAGTTGTTTGTTTTTATTTGAATGCTATTTTAAAACTAATTTAAAGACATAAGTACTTTGCAACATAAGATCCAAGAAATGGGTACAAAAGCAAAGCCACGAAACAAAGCGGCGCCATTGTTACATGCTTTATATGAAAAAAAAAAAAAATAAAAAAAAACCAAAGTTCACCAATAATTTTCTCTTTTATTTTACATTTTTATTTTCATTTTTATTTTATTTTTATTCTTTCCTGAACTCGAAACCGACGTGACTTGAAAGCAGCAAGCTGAGTTGGGTCAATTTAAGTCGAGTTGTTTTGACGTTCACTGTTCTTAACATTGATTTTATGCATGATTTTAAGTAT
The DNA here is from genome assembly GCA_020466095.1 of Chlorops oryzae. Lineage (NCBI taxonomy): Eukaryota > Metazoa > Arthropoda > Insecta > Diptera > Chloropidae > Chlorops > Chlorops oryzae. The sequence goes on from CM035806.1 coordinate 48,823,643, forward strand.
GCATGAAAAGCTGTTGTAAAGCTCAAAGTGAATTACGTCAGATGATATTAAAATTAAGAAAACAAGTTTATCTGAGGAGTAAACTGTGGAGAAGAACAATCCAAGTGGATGGAAAAATGAAAGCAAAAGAAACAAACAGCGAAAAATTGGAAAAAAAGGAAAAATCACATTAAAAACTTTCTTTTTATAGGTACCATGTAAAACAGTGGGTGCTGTCTAATCTATAAATAAAAATATTTTATTATAAGTCTATGAAAATGTAAAGCAAGCAATAAATGACCCTGCTCAAAGTATGTATGTTCAAATGACCGTAAATTCGAGCGGTATAAAAATTATAATATCCATAATAAAAATTTATGCGATATGCTGCCGCTTGTGTTATAATTGATGTGCCTCTGCAGGAATATAAGTACATACATGCATACATGCAAGCACACATATGGAGCTCGCCTATGCACAGTAGTATTCCCCATGTATGTATGTATGTATGTATGTATGTATGTATGTATGTATGTATGTATGTATCTACAAAATCAATCTAAATGCAAACAAGGAAATAGGAAAATTATACTGAATTATGAATTTAATGGAAACAATAAGCAATTGTGTTTATTTGCTTTATTGTACGAGTACAATATGCGCTGCCTTCGTTTGAAATAGAAAAAAATTAAGAAAGCTTAAGTCGGTCAAGCCCGACTTTTAAATACCATTTGTGGGCGTGGCAGTGGACGGGCCACATAAATTTTTTTTCCTACACCTTTCATTCGCCTTGGTCAACCTATGTTGCGAATTTGAAGCTTCTACGCCTTTTACTTCACAAGTTACGATAAACCCTTATTTTTGCGCTTATTTGTGGCCGTGGCTCGAGGAGGGCGGCGTCCATTTTTTTCCAGGATATGTCCGTTTTCGTAGTTTACCAGTACACCAAATATCAATGGAATGTGTTGAGTGGTTCGCAAGTTACAAGCATTTTACTGAAAACATATTAAATTGATTTGTGGGCGTGGTAGTGGGCGAATGTCTCCCAGTTTTACTTAGGATCATACTCGGATTCCGATATACCTGTGTGCCAAACTTCGACTTGGTTGGTCAAGCCGTTTCGGAGGAGATCCGACCACAGACGGACGTACAAGTTTAAATCGATTCAGTTTTTGATCCTGATCAAGAATATATTAGGTGTAGTAAAAAGAAATCCATTATTTTAGCATTAAATTGAGGGCTTTATTTAAGATAGTTAGAATGACCCGATTTAGGTCAAATATGCGCCGTTTTGTTCGATAACTTGTTGCCATTTTAAAGGTAATTTCATTATGCCTCTCTCATAGAAGCCCTCGTTCCTATTAGCAAAAAATTTAGACAGTCGAATTTCAGAAGCCTCTCTTGAAGCGAATGTTTCACCAGCAAAATTGTTCGCCATGGACAGGAACAGATGGTAATCACTTGGTGCCAGGTCCGGACTATAAGGTGGATGCAGAAGAACCTCCCAACCAAACTCCCGGAGCTTCTGGCGAGTCACTATCGATGTGTGTGGCCTGGCGTTGTCCTGATGGAACACAATTCCTCTCCTATTGGCCAAAGCTGGCCGCTTATGGGCGATTGCTTCCTTCAGACGGTCAAATTGTTGACAGTAGAGTTCCGAGTTAAGAGTTTTGCCGTATGGGAGCAGCTCATAGTAGATAATTCCCTGCCAATCCCACCAAACACACAGCAAAACCTTCCTGGCCGTCAATCCTGGCTTGGCCACCGTTTCCGCCGGTTCACCGTGTTTCGACCACGACCGTTTTCGCTTGACGTTGTCGTAAGTGACCCACTTTTCATCACCAGTCACCAACCGCTTCAGAAATGGGTCGATTTTGTTGCGGTTCAGCAGCGATTCGCAGATGGAAATTCGGTCTATGAGGTTTTTTTGCGTTAACTCGTGTGGCACCCATACATCGAGCTTCTTTGTGTATCCAGCCTTATTCAAATGGTTCCAAACGGTTTTTTGTGCAATCTTTAGCTCTTTTGCAATCGAAACAGTGCTAACATGACGGTCGGACTCGATAATTTCCATGATTTTATCGACATTTTCGACAATTGGCCTTCCAGTGCGTGGTGCATCCTTGACATCGAAGATACCGGAACGGAATCGACGAAACCAAAATTGCGCATGATTGGCTGTTACAGTATCAGGTCCATAAACGCTATTCACATTTTCAGCCGCCTGGCTTGCGTTTTCTCCCTTATCGAAGAAAAACTGTAAAATGTAGCGAATTTTCTCTTTGCTGATGTCCATCTTTGACAAGCTCTCAAACAAAACTGAATCAATCAATCAAAAAAGTGTCAAAAAAGCTTTTTTAGTAGGAACTGTCATATTTCTAATGCCCCCTAGCGGAACACGATCGGACTTATACAACGCGAGATGCAGATAAATAACGTCATCTATTGGAAAAATAATGGATTTCTTTTTTACTACACCTAATATATACATATATGTCTATATCTACGGAGCTTAGTTCTGGCTGTTACAAGATTCGCACAAAACAAATATACCCGGCTTACGCTGGGTATAAAAAGGCTCAGTCTAAGTTCATGTCCAAAACAGAGGACTCTTTCGCATGTGGATGATATTGCGGGAAAACTCAAAATTAAAACATTACTGAGCAGTCTGTTAATTGGCTGTTAATTGGTAAGGGCGCGTGATGATTAGCATTGCTCTTACATTTCAACAAAGCATCGTAAATAAGGCCTTATCAATAGACAGAATTAAGTTCGTGTACAAGGAGCATGTCATGTGGGGCCCAGGAGCATAAAATCTATTTAAATATAAAAGAGCATTTGAGCATTTCTCGCTACCAATTGACTCATAAAACTTTATTCGCATTCTTTGGAAATGGAGCCCATGTTATTTGGAATCAAAATAATTTTATGTCAAAACGAAAGACGTGCCTCCTCCGAATTGCTGGCTCTTTCGTTTTTCAAATTAATGATTTAGAAATCACAATGCGCTGAATAAACGCAGATGGGATGCCAGTGACGATAAGACTGAGATCATTTTATTTATTGTCTTACTTAATATTAACAGAATATTTTTTTATTGTACTTAGTTATGAATTAATTTTTGAAGAAATCGAATGATAACAAAAATATTTAATAAGTCTCTAGCATAATGGAACAATCGCAAATTTTCCTTTGACTTCTAATCTTTATAATGGAAACAAATTTATAACAAATGAAATCGGTACATTCAATCTAAATCTATTACAGTATTCCCCAGATAGTAGTATCGCGAAGGGTGTGTACTGCGATTTTCCACTTTCGATTGATTCTATACTATACAAAATTTTTTTTCGATTAGAATGGAAAACGCTTAAATCCCTATTTTCTTGCATCGCTGAAGACGAAATTATTCTGACATGACTGTGTATGGTGTAGTTTCTTTTGAAAGTTTTAAAATTTTTGTATGTATATATGTTAAGTGTGATAGTTTTATTTTTCATAGACTTATGAAATAAGCATCCAGGAACTTTTAAGAGAAAACTAAATTTGAAGAATCTTTGAATATTCTCGAAGCTTCAAAAGAAAATCTAAGTGATTTCGAAAGAATATTTTTGCTGAGCTTTTTCAATGGCACAAAATGAAGTGAGAAGAAAGATTGGTTGATAAAATCCAAAGAAGGGGAATTTTCATTAAAATTTATTGACTGCATTATACGTACATTCGTTTAATTTATTTAACTAAAACCCGAGTCCGAATAAGCTTCTTTCAATGAGAATTCAAAAAAGGGCCTCACCATTTTCGTCCCATGGGCATTTCTCCTTAAACGAACGATATCAATTTCTTGTCAAGATATCAGCTTAGGCTCTTCTGTGTTTCCCATATTTTCCTTCAAGTAAGGCATTTAGAGTAACAAGTTTTCAGCAATGAAAAAATAAATACTTTCTAAAAAGCTTTCAGCAAAGTATTAAATACGCTTATAAAAACCGCTAAAATATTGGCAATTTTATGGACAAAGAAAATGAAAGAGAACATAGAAGAAATAAAAAGCCAAAAAAAGGAAAGAGGAAAGCGAAAAAAAAGAACGATAAGCACACACCAACGCAGCCATAGACACCGACCGCGACCGCGACCGCGACAGACGGATTTTTTCTTATTCTTTAAATGTAACGATTTCATACGAAAATATTGAAAAAGAAAGGAAATTCAGTAAACAACAAAACGAGAAAATCACTTGGAATAACAAAATCTGTAAAATCAAGTCGCAAATGTAGACATCCAGCGAGTCAATGTTCAGTCAAAATAAAACACAGGAAGGAACGGAGTAGAATATGGGAAAAGAGCAACGAAAGTATTACCGAAGTCCACAGCCCAAACTGGGTCCGCATACCAACGGAATGACAAAGAGCTATAGCATTCTAGACGGAAAACCTATAAAAAGGGCACAAAAAAGCTTTAAGCGGAACTTTATCGCCATACGCGGCGCCTTTAAGTCTGTTTCAAGTTTCTCATTTGAAGTTTTTTTTTTTTTTTTTTTTTTTTTTTTGTGTAGCTCCATATCGAATTTTCCTATTAGCGACGAATGTAATTTTGTATTTCGTGGGTTGAAAGCCAATGCTGCGTAACCTAAAATCAAATATAAACAAAGAAACAAAAATATCTCCATGACGGAGAAAGCAGAAACAACATAGAAATTTTGGCTACAAAAACGCAAGGCGACGAACTGGACTATCAAAGAGGAAGGTGGCCGCAGAGAAAAGAGCCTTGAAATGCTGAAAAATTTATAGGCATTTGCCCTTCTACTTTCGTTTTCGATCGAATTGTGCGAATGTTCCGAGCGACCGAGCGAGAAAACGAACGGAAGGACGAAAGGAAAAAGTTCAATGTTCAACTGATTGAAGCAAAGTTTCGACGATAGTTCAATGGAAAGCAGATTGCGTAAGTAGCAAAGTCGGTCAGTAAGATTTGCGTCTTATGGTAAGGATTGAAGCCAATGATTTGATGTGAAAAAACTTAAAAAAAAAAAAAAATAATTCTAAGAAAGAAAACTATTTTACTTATCTAACGTGAATTTTCTATTCTTCTCTTCCAGTATTTCCATAGCCGTGTATATAGTCTAAACTTTTATTGTGTTGATTCAGAATATCGATGCATTTCTAATGAGTTCATTTATATTTCTGTAGCTTTTAAAGCCATGCCTAAACGTTTCGTTTAAGGCTTTTAATGTCAGCAAAAATGCCCATCAACTCGAAAGAGGCATAATCGCTTAAATAGACAAAAAATATTGTACGACTGTTGAAAACACAAGCCGCCAGTCAATCTCTTGCAATGGAGAGAAGTTTGACCACACATTTATGTGCTCTCTTTATTGTTTATTGGGTACGTGAACAGTTTTCTCGATTCGCTTCGATTTAGTTCGAGTTTCCTCAAAGCAGAGTGACCAGAGTGACAGAATGAAGAAATCGAGGCTGCGGAATGAATCCTTATATTGTACCAGGGCAAACATTATTTTCGAGACATAACTTAAATATTAAAAAAAAAAAACCTTAAATATATAGCATTGATTTGGATACAAGTATCTAGTCATTGTCGAGAAGTTTGTCAACCGTTCGGTTACTGTTTCAATATTTATATTCCATATTCTACACAGATGCTATGCTGTACACGTTTTCAATATGAAATGCTGTTGATTTTATTACGAAAGCCATCTATTATTTAGCATACTTGATGCATTCGATATGTATTTAGTTAGATCTGTAGTGCCTAAAATGCTTTATTGATTTTCACTTTCCATTGAAGCTTTTGCCGTTGCCTAATTAGCGAGCTGTGAATTCAAAGTTCCAGTCGACTTAAGACTAATTTATTTGAATTCTCAATACGAAGCTGAAATAAATAAATTGATTTTGCGTATCTTGTGAAAATGTTTCGACATTCGGTAAAGGATTATTTCGAGAAATTTGAATAGAGAAACCGAAGAATTTTACAGTAAAATAAATAAATAATTGAAATTGCTTCAAAATTGGAAGGATATTTGCTTTATTATATTTCTATAACAAACGCTTCATCAAATTATTTACAATTCGTTTGCATAAGCACTTAAAGAACTTACACTTTGATTTCAATGGCATAGAAAGCACAAACGAAAAAAAGAGATTCCGTTTGGAGAAAAATTTTCACATCCCCATCTTCGTATGTACCTACATACATATATGGAAGTTGAAAATTTTGAGAAATATTGCAAAATTGTGCTTTAGCTTTTTGCCTTCTCAATTCTGTTGAAACTGTTTAGGAAATATATCATGAAATGATGAGACAAATTGAATTTCGTTCATGTCCGTTTTTGCGGTCTATGGCCATAAAATCACTTTTGTGCTTAAACTCTTTTGCATGTTTTTCCTGTTTTCTGTTTTTATTTTTTTATCCACAGTGAACATACATTCTACATATGGTGCTGACAGCAAATGAAAATGCGCTACTTGAATTAACACTCAGTGCAGCGCACCAATTGAAAATACATTTTCACATGACTTTTGCTCGGGGAAAAGGATAAAGTAATTTCATTTTATCATGCTCGGAAGGCTTGTGGAATAATTTGTCGGACATTGAGAGAGAGAGAAGAGAGAGAGAGAGAGAGAGAGAGAGAGAGAGAGAGAGAGAGAGGGAGAGTATCATCAGGAGACGACTGCAATTTAAGGACTTAACTTTGAATCTACTTTTGAAAAAGTTTTCCACAAAAAAGGATTCAATTTACAAAAATGTTGTACTAAAATTTGTTCAAAACCGACCGAACTTTCAAAACAAATAATTCATATTTACTGAGACTCAGATGGAAATTCTCATATATGTATGTACTTACTTCATTATGTCAGATGAATAGCAATTCTCAGCTCACATTATTTCTTCGTATCGAAAATCAGATGAAATGAAATTTTGGAAGCTTTAAGTTAAACAAAAATACGGGTGTTATAGTCCGGCGATCATGCCAATACAATACCCGAACACAGAAAGCTTTATTAGTTTCAATATATTTGTAAACAGGCCCTTAGACTACGACACTTTAGACGACGCACAGTGTAACGAAGAGGGACAAAAAGGAAAAAATCGAAGTACGAGATTTGAAATTTTTTTGATGCAGATTTGTTACATATACTACAATTAACAAAGAACTCAAAATATTTTGGAAAATAATAATTATTGTGGTTACAAGGCATAGTCAAAGTCAAAACATTTTTGATATGCGTCTTTTATTGCTATATTTAGCTTTTGTGACCTGCAAATTTAAAACGCTATAACTTTTTTTCCCCTTATCCGATTTTAATACTTTTTGCACCATTTTAAAGGGGTTTTTATATTTTATTTTTCCACATCTTAAAAGAAGAACTTTTTTTGTTTGAAAATAGGGGATTTCCTTCGAAACGCGATGTTACCCAATGAACCAAGAAAAAACCCAAATAATGTGGGTTTGCGAACACCGGAAACACTAAGCACGGTTGATTCTAGTCCTAATTTATAATTTATGTTATTCCTTGATAAAATACCTTTCAGAAGAGGTATATCTCAATATGCGGTTCGGTGCGCATCAATCCGTTTTTGCCATTATTCCACCATGCCTAAACAACATTTGGTGAGAAAAAAAAAATTGGGTTGTATCGAGAGTGGGCGGTAGGCGTGGCCGATTTTGATAATATTACCCAGTGGTCTGTATTTCATCGTAATGAAGCACTGTACTAAATTTCAACCATTTTCGTTGCATACATTCCATTTGGTCAGAAAAAAACGTTTTGGGTTGTATGGGGAGTGGGCGATGGGCGTGGCCGATTTTGATAAAACTTTGTTTTTTTCTAAATTGGGTCAAAACAAATCGGTGCAAAGTTTCATTACTGTGCGATCACTCCTTCTATTTTTGTCCCTAAAATGTATGGGCTCATTACACTGTGCGACGTGTTTAAGACCACACAAGCCGATTTGTTCAATTTCTTTATAAATAAATTCCACCCTTTTACCACGTTCACTCTTCCAGTTTTCGGATATTTCATCAAATTTCGCATTTCATTGAAATATCGCAACAAATTTAGAATTTAAAGCAGTATTCTCATTTGTGTGACACACACCCCTTTAGAGGACGTGTATGACTACAAAAGAAGATCATTCTTTTCTTTCTTTCAATTTCAACTCCCATTTGAATTTCAAGTGAAAGAGACAATGTCCGAAAAACGTCTGCTTGCCATGCGAAATTTTCCAAATTTGTAGTTATTATTGTATGTATCCATTGCGATCAAATATGTTCACTCATGAAATTTCATCAAAATATCTTTAACAAAATCAGGATTTAGAGCTTTTAGGATTTTCATAGCAGACCCTAGTACTGAAGGATTTTCTTCAAATAGTCCGTTCTGTTCGTTTCTCGAGCCTGTTTCGTAGTCAAGTCCCTGAATTATGTATGTGAACACGCATACAAAATTTTTTCAATATAAGTACATATATAGCTCAATTCATTCGGCAAGAAAACTGTTGTATACGGACAAATACTTAGGCGGACGAACATAGCTAAATCGCATCTACTGGTGCCACTGTTCATTTCTATACATAATTTATAACCTCAACACAGTGCGGAAGATCCGCATTCATTCTAACGCAATTAAATATTTTTTGCTGAATTTTTGGCACCTACTATTCGGTTAGAGACGTAACAATATCTTTCCTATGAGAATAGAAATTGTTTGCGAAAAGTTTCTGTAATATTTTCTATTTAATTAGATATTCATAGAACCCATCATGTTCAGCTGTCAGTTGAAATATGCGAAATATGACACTTGAGTTCTATACGAATTAATAGAAATTTTGTTTGCTATAATACAATTCCATTTCCATATTCATAAATTTTCTCTCCCTGTTTAAGTTCGAGCTTAAATGCATTCAAATTAAATAAAAGTCCTTGAAGTTTTTCTTCGAAAACACCAAACAAAAACAGCGATATCGGTAGTTGAAAAGTTTGTTGGGGTTTGGTCGTGCAGATTGGTTTCAATTATAACTTGCTTGACGGTCGACGCGTTCGTGAGCTGTTATGCAGAAATTCTTAGTTTAAAACCCGACGTATGAGCACCATTATTTAAACAAATAAAGTCCCAGTTGTAAAAATATTCATGAAAGATGCATGAATCATGCCTCTTAAGGTTGCTTTGCTGGCATGCCAACCTTCCATGCCTCTTCATTTCTTTTTTATACAGGCTTGTGATAGGAAATCATGCAAAGACAAAAAATGTTTGATTAATGCTTGAAAACCCATGAAATATTTCTTCCCTACCATGCATGAATCAATGATCCTGAGAACACAATAATCCAATTGCTGGAATTCGTTCGCCTAAACAAGCAGTAAAAATCCGATGTAGGCAGGTTCAATCCCCGCTGCGGCGAGCGTAATTTTTATTTTATTTTTTTTACTATTATTTTCTTTTTTTTGTGAATACTTACATAGGTAGATAATAATATAACATTTCCAAATATTTCAAAACATAGAGGAATAACTTGCTTTCAATCAAACATTAATGAAAAAAAAAAAAAAAAATTGTAAGCACTTGTTGTATGCATGACGTGTCTGATGACTGGATAGGAAACTTCAGTTTATAACTGCCAACTTGCTTTCTACTCCCCGCTGCCACCCCCCCCCCCCCCTTTGGGTTAAACTTTACCACAAATTTGAAAATTTACTTTGCATCTTTCTAAGTCCCAATTTTTCCGCCTGCGACAGGAATCGAATTCGACCCTGCAGGTTAAAAATCGCAACACGCCCCCATTACTCTACCGAGAGATCTTATTCGCGAGTGCTACATCTGTGTTTTATAGATGCAAGAGAAAGTTATTTGAAAAAAGTTTTATTTTTTCTATAAATGATTCATGCATAGTAGGGAAGAAATGTGTTATGTGTTTTCAAGGATTCATGAATCAAACAGGATCATGAACGCATTAATCATGTATACTACGAGCATGCGTTCTTGCTTTACAACTGGAGAAGAAATGTTTCATGTGTTTTCAAGGAGTCTTGAAACATGCATGATCATGAACGCAGGAATCATGAATTCTACTGGCATGCATTCTTGTTTTACAACAGGGGAAGGCATGAATCTTAAATACTACGGGCATGCGTGCTTGTTTTTACAACTGGGGTGGGCTGTAACATTACGTATACGCCACCATTGCATTTCCGATACAGATAAATGTTTCTTTTTCCTTTACGTTACTATTTGTGTTTTCAAAATAAATAAAAAAAACCGACCTATTCTTTTTCTATAAATTGATATGCACTTACTTCATATTTTTAAGATTAAAGGCGATTTTACAAGGGTGTCCACAACCGGATACAAACGATGTTTTGGCCACAAACTACAATACCACTTCGCAAAATTTATTATATAATTTTTCTGATCGCCTTTATCTATGTAAGTAGTTAGTTGAGAACAAAGTTAGCTTAGTCCTTAAGCGTTACACTGGTTTATATACCACTGCATGAGACTCTAGCTTCGGCGCTTATTTTGTAGGATATGATAATGTTATAATCATGTGTGATAAAAAGGAGAGAAAAGCGCTTTAATGATTACAAAAATCGCCTTCTAGCTGCTTACAACCGCCTTTGGTCCAACTGGGTGTATTCTTTTAATATTGTAATTATACCCGACACACTCGTGTCGAGGTGTTTTCATAAAGAAATTTAACAAAAGTCGGTATATGGGGCCCCTTATGACCTTAAACACTTCTTGATATTAAAAATTATTTGAAGATGTGTGTCAGTGTCGGGTATTCTATTGTCAGGCTCGCCTGACTATAACACCCTTACTTGTTTTTTTTTTTTTTTTTTTTTTTTTTGTAGAAGTGCAAAAGAAATAATGAAAATGGCCAACATAGTTAAACTTTAAGTACTCCGATTTAAATCCAATTTTAAATGGTAAATAGGTATGTGTATATCATACATATATGTATGTATGTATATGTGGAAGGCATTTCCATGGAAATTTGGTAAGTTTAATATGAAATCCTAATTAATGCTTTGAAAATGAGGTTTTCAATTCCACGACTAACTATTTTCGGCTAACGAATCAATCACACTTACTTATAAAAAGACCACACTTCTCAACGAACCGTCGAATGCACTTTTTCCTATGAAAATTACATTTTGAAATACGGAAATTCGCTGAAAGCTCTCGGAATGCTGCGATTGAATTGTTGAAAAAATCCAAATCTGATGTCTGTGTTGAATGTTAGGAAAATAATGCAAAATGCCAAAAGGAAAGAATAAGAGAAAAAGAACAGTCATGTCTATTTTCCGTTTAATACTGGACTCGAGAGCTCTCATCTTTCACAACTTTTTTTTTTAGAGTTTTTTTTTTTTGCTATAGAATTGGAATTGAACGAATATTTTAGAATCAAATAAAATTGGACGTAAATGTTTTCCGACAGTTTTCAGTGTTTTTCGGTTCTAGTTTTTTTTTTTTTTCTTCTTTGCCTCCCTTTTCTATTGTTATAACGCTGGCATAATTTTATGTTTTCTATGCTGCTTCAATTCGTGTTTTATGCTTCAACTCGAAGTAGTGACAACTAATGCCATAAAAATATCGCGTGTCACGAATGAATAGAGCAGTTTTGCATGAAATAGTATCCACTTGAACATGCTAAGCGATAATGCCTGTCATAACAGGGCATCAGACTAGTCATCCTCATCGTCATTGTCAGCGTTGTTGTCATAGCCATCGTCGTCATTGTTAACGTTGTCGTTGTTTTCATGCTCATCAGGAACAAATTCATTGAATTTAAATTAATTTCTCTTAGAGTATCATGAAAACTAGCGCCAAGGAGAGCGCAACGGAAATGAAAACAAGACAAACAAGTACGGGTGTTATAGTCAGGCGAGCCTGACAATAAAATACCCGACACAGACAACCATGTTCAAATAATTTTTAATATCAAGACGTGTTTAAGGCCATAAGGGCCCCATATACCGACTTTTGTCAAAATTTCTTTATGAAATCCGACACTTTTCCACGCCCACTTTTTCAATTTCTTTTGAATTCTAATCGGAGGCTTAAATATACGCTCAAATTCTAAGTTTCATTGAAATATTTGGAAAAATCAGATTTTGGGGCAGTTTTAAGATTTTTGTGACAGACCCTCGTACTGGAGGTACCGTTAATAATGGACCGATCGAGTCCATTCTCGAACTTGGTCTTATTCATGTCGCCGTGAGCACTCATACCATAATATCGTCAAGATAGCTCGACTCATTCGATAAGAAAACTGTATACGGACAGACAGGACTAAAGGATGGACATGTTTAAAACGAATCTCCTGGTGAAGCTGATCATTTCTATGTATACATAAGTAGTTTGTAGTGTCTATTTCGACTGGTTCTGGGTGTTATACACAACCACACAGACGCAATATACCCTCGGCACAGAGTGTGTCGGGTATAATTACTAACGTTAGAGCATAGGGGCCGTCAATATATTACCTCAGTATAACCTGTTTTTGACCATTTTAGACACCAGACCCTCCCGCTTATCATACTCCGTCATCATTCGCGAGAACCGCCTTCCCTCCTGTATGATGAAGTAATACGTAAGTAAGCAATTATTTACAAACACCTGGAAAATCCAAACACCACGTACAAAAAGATCGCTAAGGAAGTTGGCGTGTGCGAAAAAACTGTCGGTAGGACCATAAAACGATACAGACAGCTTACCCCTTTATCAAAAACACCAGGATCAGGGAGAAAAAGTGGTCCAGCGAACCAAGCGGTGGCCCAGAACGTTAAGCGGCTGTTTACTCAGAATCCAGGCACTTCGGTTCGTGATATGGCAGCAAAAGAGGGAACATCGAAGTCAAGTGTTCAACGGATTAAAAAATTGTACAACCTAAGGAGCTATAAAGTAAAAAAAATACCTGATAGGCCAGAAGAAAAGGACGCCGAAGCCAAGAGGAGGGCTCGAAAACTGTATCGCGATTACCTGCCCAAATTTGATTGCGTGATCATGGACGATGAAACGTATTGCAAAGCGGATTTCAAGCAGTTACCTGGACACGGATATTATACTGCGGTTAGAAGGGGTGGAGCATCCTCTAAATTTACCACCGAAAAACATACCAAATTTCCAAAGAAATACATGGTGTGGCAGGCCATTTGTAAATGTGGCCTTCGAAGTAAGGAATTTGTGACGGATCGCACAATCAACACCGAAATTTACATCAGAGAGTGTCTGGACCGGCGTTTGCTGCTTTTATACGTCAACACCAAGGTTCAGTACTATTTTGGCCTGACCTAGCAACATCTCACTACGCCCAGAGAACGATGGATTGGTACCAAGCCAATAATGTCACTGTGGTACCAAGAGAAGCAAATCCTCCGAATTGTCCCGAACTTCGTCCAATCGAAAAATATTGGGCTTTAATGAAAAGGAACCTTAAAAAGACCGAACAAACTGCGAAGAACATCGAAATATTTCGACATAAATGGCGTCGGGAATACACTAAGGTGAACGAAAGGTCGGTAAAAAACCTAATGGAGGACCTTAATAAAAAAGTGTATAATTTTTTTTAAGTGTATTTTTTTCAGTGTAATTAAAATTTTTAATTATTTTGTAATGTTCACTTAATAATAAACTGAAAGAATTTTTAAAAAAACATCATTGGTTTTTTTGCAATAAAAAAAAACAAAAGGACAGTTATTTCTGGGACAGTCTTTATGTATGAAGTAAATGGACGACCCCATAGATAATTTGAAAGAAAAACTTTTCCAGTTGAGTGCTTCACAATGAGATATAGGTAGGTAGGTTGAAGTGGCTGTCACTTAGGCCGTTAATCGGCCCATTGTGATACCGATGAGGTTTTCTTGTGTTTGTATGAGTGTATTGTCTTATTATGTAGTGTGCCCCTAACATGCGATTTTTTTTGAAAAACCAGTGCTAGGCTTGGAACATTACACTCCGTTTCGCCTGTGCCGGGAATCGAACCTCGGACCCTGGGATCAAGAGCATAGCACGCATCCCCTACGCTATCCCAGAGCCACACAATGAGATATAAGATTAAGAAAAAAATTTTAAGAAGAAGGTCCACGTGCTCAATGGAAAATACATTGCGAAAATAAGTTTAGGTATAATGTCCCGGCTGGAAATTGAAATCAATAGAAATCTAGTTAACAACTAGGGCCTAACTAGCGCCTAGCTGGATTTGCCCGACTGGCGCTAGCTAGAACTGCCCCAATAGGGGCGATGACTAGAATAATCTAGACAGGACCTAGCTTGTTTTCTCTTGGTAAAGCCCGGATAGAAAAATCTAGCCTGGCGCTAGCTAGCGCTCTTATACATCGTCGGCGCATATGTTGGCGTGGCTGTAGGCTAAGTTTTTTCAAGGATACGTCTCATTTAGGATGAAATACACAAGTTTACAAATAAAGGCCAATTTTTGGACCAGTAAAATCTGGATAGCGACCCTATAGGATTTTCGTGCTGATTCCGAATCTGGTACCCGTTTTTCTCTATCACGTCAAGTTTTTGAAATCGTTAAATAACGGTTTTTGACATTTTTACCTATAGTCTATGTCAATAATGAGGCGTCTTAACCTATATGCCTTAACCGATTTCAAAGTTTTGGTACTCATATGAAAGAGGAATGACAACGCAACATATCCTTATACACAAATTTGGAATTGATCAGTAACTTGGAGCTTTAGGGAAAAAAACGCGATGCTGTATTTCCAATTTTTAGCGATTTTGTTTAAAAACTTGAAATTCAAATGTATAATTTCCGAATCCAAGGCTGGTATTCCAGGTTTAATCTTTGAATGAAGAAAGATCAATTGAAAATATTTGACGCAAATAAAATTTAAAATTTTTCCGGATTGGAAGGATTGAAAAAAATTTAATGGGCTTTTGGGATGAAGGAAGTTGAGTGACATTTTACTGGTCCATTATACGCGAAAACAGATAGTAAACAATACAAAAAGGCTCGTTAAATTCTGTTCATTTTTAAAGTTTAAATTGGTTTTGGTTTAATGTAGGTTTAAAATGAAATTTAAGTTTTCGTTTTTTAAGCCTTAGTTTTTACCAACATACACAATTCGAACTGAAAATTATTGAACGAGCGAAGAATTATACCAAATAAAAATTCGTTTTTGTCATTTTAAGCGAAAATCCTCATAAAATTAGAACGAGATGATTTTTTTTGTTTTAGGCTTTTAAAACTTTTTCATTGATAGTTCTTTCATTTCAAAGTATTTAGACCTGGAATACCAGCCTTGGTTCGGAAATTATAACCTTTGAATTTCAAGTTTTTAAAACAAAATCGCTAAAAATTGGAAATCAGCATCGCGTTTTATTGCCCTATAGCTTCCAAGTTATGAACAATTCCAAAATTTGTGTATAAAGGATATGTTGCGTTGTCATTTCCTCTTTCATATGAGTTACCAAAACTTTGAAATCGGTTAAGGCATATAGGGTCTACGACCTCATTATTGACATAGACTATAGGTAAAAATGTCAAAAAACCGTTATTTAACGATTTCTCAAAAACTTGACGTGATAGAGAAAAACGGGTACCAGATTCGGAATCAGCACGAAAAATTCCTATAGGGTCGCTATCCAGTTTCTCTGGTCCAAAACCTTGTATACTGTGATATTATAAGAAGTGAACGAGTCATACGCATTTTACTCAATTCAAAGTAAATTCATTCGGTGGCATGGCAGTGTAAGGATATCTTCTATTTTCACTGAGAATTATCCTCGAGACCCGACATACCTGTGTGTCAAATTTTGTGATTGGTTCAGCCGTTTGGAAACAGATACGACCACAGACGGACGGACGGACATGTCTTAATCGATTCAGTTTTCGATCCTGATCAGGAATATATCTATATGCATTTGTCTATACCTGCGATGCTTAGTTCTAGCCGTTACAAGATCCGCATAAAACTAATACTACCCCTACTTACTTTAGGTTTAATGAATGCTCGCCATACGCGGCGTATGAGTGATTTTCAGTGCCTGGATTCCGCTGCTCGCTTCACGTTACGTTGCACGTTCATTTGTTAAGTTCCACTGAAAAATGGGGATTTGATGCAAGAGGATTCTGAAGATTCTGAACTTTATCGCGAAATAACTTTTCCAATTTTTTTTCCCGGTCACATCAAATGACAACCAATTCGTCTTATGTGATCTTTGACGCGAAGTTGGAGCATTTTTCACTAAAATATGTCACGTCGAAAAGCACACAAAGTGAGAAGAGGGCAATAAACAAAGTGCGAAATATTTGATTTCATGAAAGCTCACTGAGTTGAGCACATATCTGGTGACTTTAAGCCTTGAAAAATTATATTTCCCCTTATCTAATGCTTATTTGTTGATATCTCTTTGTGCGCCATAAATGTTTTGGAAAACACGAAAAATGTTGAATTTTGTAAAAGGAAAAATTTTTAAATTTAAAAATTTTTATTAAAAAGGACATTTACTTTTCAAACACAAGGAGCCAGTGAAACTCGAAATTTCAATAAAAATGAAATCAAATATAAATATTTGTTAGAGAAAAAATGCTTTCTCATAGCCCATAAAAGAACATTTTTTTATGAATTCGTTCGTTCGAAATTGATATAGAATTTTTATATTTCAACCATTTAATTAAAAATATCGATTGACGTTGCGATTGGTTCAAAGCTGTTTACTTGCTGTTGATAATTGCAATTTCGAAACCGTTTGCAAAAGGGATGTTTTTGTCGAAACTTTAAGAAAAAGGAAAAACTTTTCGCAAACAAAAACAAAAAAAAAAAAAAAATATTTATTTCATATAAAAGTTATGAACTCAATGAATTTATTATTCGGAAAATCATTTCTCCCAATGAATCTACATTTTTCGCCGTTTTTCTAAGTTTTTTTTTGGATTTCAATAATTTCAAACTGAAATGTCAAGAGTCGGAAAGGAAAAAACAGGATTCTATTGAATTTCAATGCTTAAGGACAAATACATGGAATATTTATTCGGTGAAAAAATTCAATTCATAATGTTTGAACTTTTTTTTTGAGTAAATTTCTCTTCGAGAATTTAAATTGAATCGGCAATTTCAAAAACATCGTAAATCAAATTTTTTCCAACGTGCTTTTTTTCTGAAAATGGTTCCTTAAAGGTAGATGCGTCTTTTGGGAAAAGTCCAAACTGTCAAAACGTTCCTTACTCTTTAAATAACACAATGTGGGAGACTTTAAATGCATTAAGGGGGTTGTCTCATTGGCGAGGCTGTTTTTGGACCTTTTTAAAAAAAAATTCCTGACACGAAACGAAAAGAGCTTTTTTAACTTAGTTGCTTCATGATTGAACAGAGTTTTTAGCAGTAAATGATTATGTGTTAGGAGCAGAGCTACTTTTTTTTTTATCTATTCTACTTAATGTTTTTATATCTTACGATCTCAATATTTAAATTATAACAAAAAGTTGAGAAAAATTTTAAAACCCTTTGAGCGCTTAAATCTAGAATAAAAAAAAATCAAGTAGGGGTGTTATAGTCAGGCGAGCCTGACAATAGAACATCCGACACAGACACACATCTTCAAATAATTTTTAATATCAAGAGGTGTTTAAGGCCATTAGGTTCCCCATATGCCGACTTTTGTTAAATTTCTTTATGAAAACCACCCCTTTGCCACGCCCAATTGTCCAAATTCTTTTGAATTCTAATCGGAGGCTTAAATATACGCTCAAATTCTAAGTTTCATTGAAATATTTGGAAAAAGTCAGATTTTGGGGCAGTTTTGAGATTTTTGTGACAGTCCCTAGTACTGGAGGTCATTTCAAGTCCCATTTGAATATCGGGTGTAGGAGACAATTAAAAAAAAAATACGCACCAATATAATATAATTATTACTATTTTTCTGGTTCAATTATATAACACTTAACCTTATTCTTACTAATCCAACATAAATAAGTCAAGAACATTTTTCCGGTTTTTTTCAATATTCTTATTAACGAAATACCGGTCTCCGTGCCATAGTTGGTTGAGATGCCAACTTACGAAGCGAGAGTCTCTGGGTTCATTTCCCAGCTGAGATCGTCGATGACGTTCGTTGCCTTTATATTGTTTCTGTTTTTCTTTGTTCTCCCATTATTCGTGGTATCATAACGGGCTCATGCGAGGCCTAAGTGTATCGCCCTTGGTGGCAGCCGCATCGCATTAACCTAAACTAACCTAACCCAACCTACATACTTATAAATAAAATTTAAACGTTTTTCGCTTTTTAAATTCGACACCAATCATATGCTCAATTAAGCATTAAAAATTCCTTTAAAAATCATTTTTTTTTTTAGTATGAAACAGTTTCTATTGGTTCCTAATTTAATGACTTATAAGGATTTTGAAATAACCGCTTCAATTCCATATCCTTTGATGATCTAAACATTTTTCATTGACGACTATGTACAAAAGTATTTAATTCGTTTCATAACAGAAACAGTTTTCAATAGAAAATAATTTCTTCATGCAATTTTCCTACTTTATGCGGCGGTAATTTTTCATAATAAATTTTGTGTCAAATAAATATTGCCATAATTGAAATTGGATCGACGAAAGAAGAGCTTTTCAATACGATTGAAAGAAGCTCATCCACCATAATAATTTGAACATTTTTTACATGATGTTAAATTTGATGGCAGATGCGATGGTAAAAATTGAAGACCGTTGAGTTTGTATAATACATGCATAAAAAAAAATATATTAAGATAATAATGGTAAATTAATTCAGTTTTCCCGGAAAGCTTTTGCCCAAAAAAAAAAGAAATCTTTTTATGCTTATGAATACCGCACGTGGCGCTCCTCTGAAACAAATAACGGATCCTTACAGCAGATTTAAGCTTGAACCATTGGCACTGCGCACACATAAAATGGAACTTAAGTTGAAAAAGTTTTTAAAACTTGCAAAAAATTAAATGCTGGCGGGGCTGGGGTGGAGGACTAATGTATGGAAGTGGTAGAAATAAGAGAAACAAAATGCTCAAAACTTGACTACCGAAAACAATTAATATTAACAACGTTCGGGTCATTAATATAGAGAACTTAACTTAAAATATTCAACGATTTCCATATTGCCAGAACGAAAGTTTACCGCCACTTTCGACGGAATTGTCGGTCTCTTGATACGAATTTCAAAACCGGCATTAACTTTTTGCCAAAAGCTGCCTTGGAGCGCTTCAGCAATCCCAGTTGACGCGCATTCATGCAAAAACCGGCAAATTCCTAGATAAACCTATGACAAAAACGATAGACGAGAAACAAAAAAAACAAAACAAAAAATAAAAAAAATATTTAAAAAAACAAACAAAAAATAATGCAACTAAAATCAACTTAAATCAACTCAACTTAGAGCCACAAAAATCTCAATGTTCAACCAAATGAAATGAAGAACAAAAAACGAGAAGCTTTGAGGTCGAAAGGTCTGGGAAGAACAAAAACCTTACTCTGCATACGAGCACCATATCCTCATAAAATTGCTTGATTTGTTTAAATTTCATACATAAAGCAGTGACAGTAGTTTTAGATACTTTTTGTGTGGGATATCTACCTGTGCGACATGAGATATTTAGTTACTTCCATTCTACTTTTTGTTGTTCGGTGCAGACTATAGTCGAAAGTTCAAACTTTTGCTTTGTGGCGCTTCAATTTTGTTGCTTTTCAAAACTCAAATGAATATTCACGGCGCTTTTTATGCAAAAATTAAGGTAGAAAGAGCATGTATGTCAATTGTTTATATTTTCGTGTTGCCTAACTGTCTAGTTCATTTTTCCTTTAAGCATTTATTTCATTTGAAGGGCGGTGAAATCCTATCTGAAAATTTTATTTTTTTTTACTAAGTCATTTTTATGGATTCTTTTAATTTATCTACCAAATTTAAATAAAGAAAAATTTATGGCAGCACGGTCTACTACCAGCGTTGTGGGTACATTTTACGGCTGATTAAATTGTTACTTTCAAAAATGGAGTCTGTGAATTAAAAAAGATTTTTTGAAATTTGAATGGATTTTTATGAAATTTTTAAAAATTTTTAACCCAGTTTCTATACTTAATAAATAACTTTAATTGTCTCATAGGGCCAAAAGTCATTTATTAGAACGAAGCTCTTTATGAAACGATAGCGACAAGCGAACCTAGTCGAGAAAAAGTTAAATTCCGTTATTATTGTGCGTTACCAAAAAGTGAAGTTCGCAAAAAAGGGCATAAATACCTTTGCAGAGAGAAAGAAATATACATATATTTATGTAAAATGACTTTCTGATGCGGCCGAGATATTATACTTTTTTAGGCGACACTTATTTCCGACGATATCACAAAAAAAAAAAAACAATTAATTTTTAAATTCAGAAACTACACAGACACATACATTCATACATGCATTCAAACAAAACAAAATGTGGTGCTGCTAGACTGAAAGTTTTCAGAATAGCTCCGATTAGTAGATTTTTGCAAATATATAAGTGCATTTTAGGTAACTTATAAATTTGTTGCGCTATCAAATTATCCGTCAATTCGTACATAATTAAAACTTATTTAAAAGTCATCGTCTGTACTCCGGTACTTTAAAACATCTTTATGTATGAAAATTCGAATTTTCGAGACCATCTCATTTGCGATGGAAAACCCTTTACACGTATGCTTTTTCACTTATCGCATTTTCGCTTATGAAAAACAGTTAAACACAACAAACAGCTGACAGTTTAAAATTTATCACCATTCAGAATAAAAATACGCACTTATTTGTATAATTAGATGCACAACAGCAGAACAATAACCTTTGACTCTGCATTTTTTATGTTCAAAAACATAAAAGGAATGAAAAAAAATTTTGTCTTAGGACCGTTTTGTATTATTTTTTCTATTAAAAAAAACAGTTTTGATACTTTGAAACGCAAGTAACAATTGTCTTTTGCGAAAAACCTTGCTGCAAACTATATTTACTAACATTTATAAAAAATACCATAATGAACTTCGTTCTTATCTGGTGTCCTATGACACAACTCAACTTGTTTATTTTTAATTTTTTAATCAAGTAGAAAAGGAATCCTTAGATCTCGACAAGAATAATTTTATTCTACCTAAATTTAGTCTCTATGTAAAATGCAAATGGCATCTTTTCCAATCCAATAGTTTAAGAAAGGAATATTGAATGAAATTTTAAAAACTAGGTCCATTTTTGATACTATAAGGAAGTATACTTAGAACAAAAAAAAAAAAAAGTGAAACCAACTCAACAACGTTATATTCTCATAAGAGTGCCCTTGTTGTTGCGTCCTACTTCCCTGCAGGGAATCGAACCGATTTTAAAGTATTTTAAAGTTAGCTTTTTAATAAGCCCAACTGGTTGATTAATCGACTTCTTTCCTTGGCTTCAACTCACTATTTTAACGTGGCGATGTCCTAGTAGGCAGTAGTCAATTGTCCGTTCCTGCATGACCTTGTAACTAAATAATATCTGGCTACTTTTAAGTTGACTTAAAGTCAGAAAACGAAAACATTGATTTAAATTGGTTAAAAAATTTTCAATAAAAAATTACTTTCATTAGAATTCCCTTGTTCGGTTTTACATTTTCTGTTTTCAGCAGAAGAAGAATAATTTTATTTATGAATGTGAAAATGTTTTTCAAGCGATGCATCAGAAAGAAATCCATAGGCGACTATTTTGGCTGACTTACGTCTCGAACTGCCGTTTGGGGTCTCATTAGAGCAATTTTTATGGATTGGTTGACTATTGATTTGAATCTCGGTTAGCGTTTTAAATTAAGTTTGAGTGCAATTCATACCCTTGAATTATAGTATCAGAAATATATTATTTTCGTATCCAGTTTGGTTGATGTCTGCATGACTTTTCAATCGATTTCTAGTCAGTTATGATGTAGTTGGCATAAAGTTAAATTTTAGAAATTTCCTATATTGCGCTTGTTTGATGTCTAGATGAATTTTTAACCGATTTCTAGGCAGTTGCGAAAAAGTTCGCTTTTCATTAAATTATTTACTAATCGGTTGATAAAAGTCCTGCAGGGTTTTTATAGTAGTAGTGGTGGTAGTATTTATTTATCTTCAGAATTGAATCCTTTGGTTAATGCTATTGTTTACAAGAAATTAATTCAAACATAAAAAAATAAATACAGATAAAAAATAATAGAATTAGCTTGGCATAAGCCGTCAGCTACCAACATTTAAAGCTTCAAATTACCCAGTCAGAACTCGCTGCCTACTTTTTTTTTTTGACTTTTTATTTACACATATCGGTCATAGACTGCAGATCAGACAAAAGTGCAATTACATGTGCACCCATAACCTCTGTTTCCCGCGTTGAAGTTGGTGTGCTCTACCATGTGTTTCTTTTAAGCGAATTTTTATATAGCATACATCAGCTCCCCGTTACGCAAACCTCTTTCATTCAACTCTCGAAGGTGAATACTAAGAGTTTTACTTGCTTCTAATTACCGCGTTATCATAAATCGTGCTTATTTGCAGTGGGACATCAGTATCCCTGATTCAGGGAAATTAAATTACATATATGGAAGAAGTGGTCAACGTTTTCAAATATACGTTCAAAAAATACCGTTCTGATTCTTCTTTTCAAAGTGTTGATGAACCTATGGAGTCCAAAAGTCTATTGGATTAAAAAAAACACATAAGCTAAACATTTCTTCCTCCTTAATAATGAATTAAGGATAAAGGAAAGAACTTTCAAACTCATTCACTTAGGCATGAAGCAGTTTTTAATTGACTCCTGACAAATTCTATTCTAGTGGCTTATGAGGTTTTTGAATTTAACGATTCAAATATGTAGTCTCAAAGATAAGTTGATTTTCTATCACATAACATTAAGTTTCAAAAGCCTCCATCCCAAAGCTATAACAACGTTAATTCCTTATTTATTTTATATTATGATCTTTCCTTTTCTGATCTAATAATAAAACCTGAAATTTCAAAACATTCGGTTTTTTTTTTCCCAATACATTTCGTTGCATTTGCTTAAAAAACTGATAATAAAAATTGCTGGCCAAATCGAAATAAAAGGGCTTCAATCCCAATTCTATTGCTCTTGGATAAATCCTAAGCGTGCACACTCTTATCCGGCCTGTATGTCTATGTATATACAACATATTGAAAAAATGTTTTTTTAAAAACCGAAAATATTTTCCAATGAATATTTCGAACCCGTATTGATGACATGACTCAAAAGAGCCACAGGATCATCAATAACCAGACGGCGTTATTGATGTGATTAATGGCCGTAAGGTTAGACAGTTCAAGCGGTTTTCCTTGTCTCTCTCTCCCCCCGGTTTTCTCACATTATTCATATATAAATATATATACAAACATACATACGCATATGCGTTTGAAGAGATTTCCTTTATTTATTTTAATTTTACATTTCCATATAAATGTTTAAGCTGTTCGGTATGGTAAGGTGGGTGCTTTTTTTTTATTTTGTCCAAACCAGGCTTTTATCATATAAAGGGAAACTGAGGTTTTATGGCTACTTTGGACTGATAAAATAATACAAAGTGTAACATACATACATATATTTTGAAGGTAGATTTTGCTAAAGCTTTAAAAAGGTATTTCCTTCTCTAATAAGCTAAACAAATGATTTTCGTGTAACAATATTTCCTTCTACACGCAAGGATTGCTACCTTTCGAATTGCCTTACGTTGGCAACATATCGCATAATGTTACAATTTTCTCTTTCCGCATTTTTGCTTATCGTTATCTTGATTTTCGTAAAACTTCAAGGATACCTTCATGAAAACACACTCACACACACAAATTCACAGACGGGAAAAGGAATGGCAAAATAACCTTTGCCTAAATACTTTCAAGTAAAGTGCCTTCACAAAGTAATGGAGTTGGAAAATCGGTTTAATATTTTCACCTTCATAATTTGAAACATTTTAGAATATAAGAATCCAATTTATCATCGTATCCAATTCACCTTTGGACTCAGTGAGAATCGGTTTTAAAACGATTTGAAAAAATAAATAAATGAAAAAAAATATATAAGAATTCGTATTTGATTTTGATTTAGTTAAAATCATTCTAAAAATAATCGCCAACAACAAAGAAAGAAAAATCGATTTTGATGTTCAAAATTTGGACGTTTACACTTGATGACTTTTGTTTTGAAAGACCTTTTCACAAAGCTGCAAAAAGTGTAAATAGCCAGACCCCGGAGAATTGACATGTGCGCAACCAACGAATTGCTAAAAGCTGAAAATCGTTTTCGATTCGAACAGGCATAACAATACGGGTCTATTTCCTACTTAAGTACAATTTAGAGTAAATTTTAGGACTGTGGAAGAAGGATAATATTTAAGACATCATTCACATGACTTGAGGACGAATTTTGCAGTAGTTTGCTTTCAAGGTATTTTCAAAAAAAAAAATATTGTTATGAACAAATATTCTAGCTTGTAAAACAAATTGAAAGATCAATAGGAAGAGAGAGAGAGTGAAAGAGAGAGGGAGAGAGAGGAGAGAGAGAGAGAAGAGAGAGAGAGAGAGAGGAGGAGAGAGGAGGGAGAGAGAGAGGGAGAGGAGAGGAGAGAGAGAAGGAGAGAGAGAGAGGGAGAGGAGAGAGAGAGAGAGAGAGAGGAGAGAGAGAGACAGGGAGAGAGAGGACAGGGAGAGAGAGACAGGGAGAGAGAGACAGGGAGAGAGAGACAGGGAGAGAGAGACAGGGAGAGAGAGACAGGGAGAGAGAGACAGGGAGAGAGAGACAGGGAGAGAAAGGGAGACAGGGAGAGAGAGACAGGGAGAGAGAGACAGGGAGAGAGGAGAGAGACAGGGAGAGAGAGGAGAAGAGGAGAGAGAGACAGGGAGAGAGAGAAGGAGGAGAGAGAGAAGGGAGAGAGAGAAGGAGAGAGAGAGGAGAGAAGGGAGGAGAGAGAGAGAGAGAGAGAGAGAGAGAAAGGAGAGAAGAGAGAGAGAGAGAGGGAGAGAGAGAGGAGAGAGAGAGGAGAGAGAGAGGAGAGAGAGGAGAGAGAGAGAGGGAGAGAGAAGGGAGAGAGAGAGAGGGAGAGAGAGAGAGAGAGAGAAGAGAGAGAAGAGAAGAGGAGAAGAAGAGGAAGAGAAAGGGAGAGAGAGAGGAGAGAGAGAAAAGAGAGAGAGAAGAGGGAGAGAAAGAGAGAGAGAGAGAGGGAGAGAGAGAGGAGAGAGAGAGAGAGAGAGAGGGAGAGAGAGAGAGAAGAGAGAGAGAAAGAGAGAGAGAGAGAGAAGAGAAGAGAGAGGAGAGAGAAGAGAGAGAAGAGAGAGGAGAGAGAAGAGGGAGAAGAAGAGAGAGAGAGAAGAGAGAGAGAGAAGAGAGAAAGATAGAAAGAAGAGAGAGAGAGAGAGAAGAGAAAGAGATAGAGCAGAGAGATAGAGAGAGAGAGAGAGAAAGTAGAAGCAAGAGAGAAGAGAAAGAAGAAGATAAAAAAAGAGATAAAAAGCAAGAGAATAAAAAAAGAAGCAAAAAAGGGAATGATATAAGAGAACTCAGATTGTGAAGAGAAATTTGAAGATGCAGCCAGAAATAATTGATCTAAAAAGTTCGAAAAGTAGGAAAAATTTTTGAAAAAAGCATAAAAAGAAAACATATAAAAGGGAATAAAAGGAGAAACTCAGCATTTGCTGAAAATATTTTTGAAGTTATTTCCCCAGAAATACATTTGATCTTAAAAGAGTTTCGAAGCTTAAAACAATTTTTTGAATGCCAAACATCTTTCCAAAATTTTCATTTTTCATGGATACTCTCATCCCTTTGTTGCATACCAGAAATGTTTCTTTAAATTCCTTGCATCCATACATACATACACTCATGCGTAGAAGCTTTCTAAGAAATTCAAATTTAATTCAAAATTTTCTCATAAAAGCGCCTTGTTTTCTTAATTTTTCATTTGCTCTTCAAATTTTGATTGCAAAAACCAAAATATTCTCAGAACATCACCTGAACTACGAGCGCCTTTGAACTAAATGAATTTGTATTTCTTAAATGGGTACCTGAAATTCCTTTGCGAATGGGAAAGTTTGGCAAGGAATGATTTCGATTTTAAAAGCAAGCATCTCAAAAAGTAAAACATATAAAAAAAAAAAATCGACTGGAACTTCAGAGATCCCAGTTTTAGTGATACACGTACTATCCTTTTTTAAAAAAAAAAGATTCCTGTCAACACTGCATAGCTGCTGCATTATTTTTTCGCCCGAGGAGCGAGTGTCAAAATGGAGGTTCACAGAGTCGTGAATGCGATCAAAATGAGTGACAGAAGCTTTCATTCATTTCTAGAGCAAACCCATTTTTTGCATAATCTCAGCTCACATCGCTATACAAAGTGCTCAAGAGGATTACCAAGACATTTTTTATGGATAAGAAGATTTAATAATGTAGTGTAACGTATAAAATTCGATAATAATGTGTAAGTTAAGTTAAGTTTTATTTATTATTCTAATTATAAATTCAATTCAATTCATTTTAATTCAATCAGGCGTGTGCTAGAAACCGAAAACTGACGGAATCGAAATTTAAGTTAACTGAAATTTCATATACACACTTATATCTCATAGACAAGCGGATAAAATACGGATCTGTGCAATGAATAACCAATAGCAGTTTCGACCCAAAACCAAAACCAACAAAATCTGTTAATTCTTAATGAAATTTTGGTCGGTTTTAATTCTGATTCCGTCAGTTTTCGGATTCTAGCACATGCCTGATATCTACCATTTAGAAGTGTTGAAGAATTCTACTTTAAGATATTTCAAAACGTTTGTTCAACCAATTTCATATTTTTCAAAACCATTTCCCCCAAACTTTTGAAAGCTCAATGGCCCCCTCAAAAAACCAATCTCAGCAATTTTAAATCAATTTTTTTCGGAGCCAATCTCCCAATCCCAATACACTCGTAATATTGTTGCAATCAAAGATACGGAAAAAATGGATTGCAAAGACAGGCTGACGAATATGGAAATACTTTTCTTGTTCTCCCGCGCGTCCTTATGCTATGTACAATTTCATTTTCTGTGCCATCGTTTTCCACTTCATTACAACATACAATCTCATTTTCGTCATTTTCAATCTTTTGTTGGGTTACGGTTTTTCTTTTTCACTTCATATGCTGTTTATTCTTTGCTTTATGCTTTCACTCCTCGTTTTTCGAGATCTTCTTTATTTATGCCAGCCTGTCGCCAACTTATTGTGTGCGAAACTCCAGCTTCACCTCCAGCTCCAGGCTCCAGCTGCAACCCCTTCTGGGGCATCAAGGTTTGCTCAAACCGCTTACGAGTGTCGCCAGTTGAGCTCGCACACGGATTCCTTTGTTTCTTCTTTCGTTTGTCTGTCGTTCTTTGCACTTAAGATTGGTTGGCGAAGAATGTGTGCTGATGCAGAAATCTCTTGATCCTCTGTGCGGTACAAAACACAACAACATCGTGAAGTCAAAAAAAAAAAATAAATAAATAACTAAAAAAAATAAACAAATAAAAAGACGCAAACCGCGATTCCAATACGACTCGATGGCAGAAAGAATTTCATTTATGAAAGTCTAAAGCATATCCGTAGGCGTAAGAGTATTTCCCGAATAAATTCCCTTTTTCTTATTTGAAAAAATATTTCGTTTTTTTTTTTTTTTTTTTTTTGAATTCAAGTTCGTGTTGTTGCTTCACAATTTTTCAAGTGGCACTGTCCAACGTGTGTAGTGCAGCGAAGCAAGTTAACAAATTTGTTATGACAAGCGCGTTTCGTTGGGAAACTTTAGTTTCCAACTGATTTTATAAAACAAATACAAAACTGCAAGCGAAAAGGAGATGATGGAAATTGAAATTTATTTTCCCCAAATGGAGCTAAAATTTTGATTTAACCGTTTTTCTTATTTTTGTCTCTTTCCAGAGTCCCTGAGCACATACTCGACGACCACAACGACAACTACGGTGTCCCCTTCGAATTTGTTGCCGTATTTTGATTTTGATGTTCCGCGCAATTTAACGGTGACCGTGGGTCAGACTGGATTCCTGCACTGTCGAGTTGAGCGTTTGGGCGACAAAGATGTAAGTACATATTGCCACAGGAAAAATGTTACCATCAGTATGTAGTAGAAAACGAATTTTCCACTTTAACCAACACAATGAAAATATGATGAGAATATTCATCTGACGCCTGCTGAAATTTGTGACACGCTCAATCTTTCGTCCTGTTCAATAAATCAGAAATATAACGAAGCTCTTCAGAGCACATCTCTTGAAGCATAGCACTTACGGCAAGAGAAGGCCGTACAGGAAAACATCAATCCGCCGAAAGTCAAGCAGACGAAAGAGGAAGACAAGAAGAGCAAAACAAGTCAGCATAAACGGTAACGCTCTTAACAGCATGCAACGTCGTGATTGATGATTTCTTAATTAGACATTCGAAACGGACAGCCAGTGAAACTGACTCTCAGAAACATGTATGTATGTATGAATGTATGAATGTATGTATGAATGAATGCATGTATGTATGTATGTATGTATGTATGTATGTATGTATGTATGTTTGTTTGTATGTATGTATGTATGTATGAATGTATGAATGATGCATGTATGTATGTATGTTTGTATGTATGTATGTATGTAGGTATGTTTGTATATATGTCGAGAATGCTTGCGAACGAACGGTATAAACTTGACATGAGGCCGAACAGTTAGCTACGCTAATTTGTCTTCTCGTATTTAAAATCATTTGGCGGCACATGTTCTTGTGGTTACGAAGTTAAGCAGCATTAATTGAGAAAATCAAAATTAAATAATACCTTCTAAAGTATGTAGTATATCTATTACCAAATAAGATTTTGTATGTATTTATCGTGGCAAGAAGGCATTTCGATTCAATTTCTACTACCTATCCATTCGCAATTATGCCTCTTTGTAGGTATTGATTTGCTATGATTGGCATGCGGTAATGAGCGCGCAAATAACTGATTAAAACCAATCAAATTTAATGCCAACGACTGTCATGTTCCTTGCGGCACAGGCCATATGTAAACAATCACAAGATTGCTTCGCAAATATGTATAGGACTTATAAATCGTTTCTTCGAAATTCTATGATTGATGGATTTGCCCCCTCAATTCAATGGCGTAAATGAAAATTTTTTTCCATTCATTTCGCTAAGCCCTTGCGAATGATAAGCAAGGAACTGTGAAAATAAATTGGCTTTTATTAGATCACTAGATCTTCAAAAATAAATGTATTTGGGCAGCACACCTGAAATGGATTGTGACTTTTCGAATTTTTCCTATTTTTCTTGGGGTTTTGTATAGCATACCACAGAAGTTATAGAATGAGAAATAAATAAAAACCCTAAATATTATTTGTAAGCCTTCTTAGTAAGAAGTTCTTACCTTTGCACATTAGGTCAAATGACCACTTTTTCTGTGCGAAATTAATAACACCCAAAGTATCGTGTTGTTTCCAGCCAAAATAATAGTAAATGTAAAATAAAGTGCAATTTTAATAAATTGAAGAAAAAATTAACCCTTCTAAGACCGTTAACCCTTCTAAGGCAATCAAATGACTACTTTTTCTGTGCGAAATTAATAACACCTTACATGTCGCGTTATTTGAAGCCAAAATTATAGTAGAGGTAAAAGAAAGTATACTTTTAATAAATTTATCAAAGAATTAACCTTTTTATGACCTTTAATCCTTGTAAAGAAAAAAAAATTTTTTTTTTTAGAAAAATGTTTTTTATTCTTCCTTTGAATTACCATTTATGTGTAATTCATTTTCTAAACATAAATTGTGTAATAAGTCCATAGAAGAAAGTGGCTTTGCTTTTTGCGAACATTCATTCAGCCAAACTTCAAACAACTCGCCTTTTGTTATAGCGACGCAATCTATAAAAAACGGGTTTTCTTGAAAACGGCTAAAAACGGCACTCTAAAGTAAAAAGAAATGAACTAATTAAATCTCAGTTTATTCATTTCTTTTTACTTTTCATTGGCCGAATGTACACAAAATTTTAAAAGCTTAAATGAAATCACAATTTCAATTAAATCAAAAAATTTTTGAGGTTATACAAAAAAGCCAGCTATTTCAGCAAAAAAACTATAAAAAGTCACTCCTTTTGTAACTGGGACATAAGTACTCACTTTTATTTTTGTCCTCCATTTCGAATTTCCCTAAAATTGTTTTCACTGGGTCCAAAAAAAGCAATTAAAAATGATGAAAAAATTAGCTGCCAACAGAGTCTTTCAATAACGTTTTGAAAGTTCAACTTTCATTGTTTGCTGTCAAATGGCGTTTGTTTTTTTACAAAAACAAAGTGACGTTTCTGTTAATTTGGAGTATTCTCTACATAATGGCATCAATAAAATATGTAAAATTGCGTGTACGAAATTTGACTTTCGCACAGCTAAACTGGTCATTTGACCTAATGTGCTTTGTAACGAAATGACCAGAACGCGTCAACAAAAACGCGCGTCCTCAACTACAGAACCGGTTCTGAGAAACGAATCGAAACGAACGGAAAAGAGTGAAATTGTAAACACATTAAGTCAAGCAATTGTTAATTTCATACTGAATAGCTTCACACACTTCACAACATATCATTAATAATGTTTACCCATACACAGGCAATATCGCCGTTATTCACACAAACACTTCGCTTTTTGAAATTTCCTAAGAACTTACACCACGAAACACGACCGAGCAATTGAAGCGCCATCGGCGAACTGACATTGAAATGCAAAGCTATGCATTTTTCTATATGTTGCGATCACTGGCCAAATGTTGCGAAAACAAAGAGTTCTCTGTCAGCAACATTTTTGCATTCGCTTCAATGTTTAGTAACGTGAATCTATTCTATTTAAGCTTACATTTGGTTAATATTTTATGCTTCTGTTGCTATTGTTGCAATTTTAACAGCGGTTATCGCTATGATCAGAGTCAAAATATAAAAGATTTAGATTTTTTTTTTTTTTTTTTTTTTTTTTTTTTTGTAACTAAAATTGTATTTAAAAAGTACGAAACCAAAAAAAAAAAAAAGAAAAAATTAAAAATGAACAAACAACAGAGATTTACTTTAGGCGAATGACCATAAACCCAAACTCGTTCCTGAAACTCTTCTCAGCCCATTCGCAGCTAACGTTCGTCGGTCCGGAGCATAATGTGCAATTGCAATTGTTGAATTGCTCGAGCACTATTTTAAATTATTTCTGCGGCTGTTCTGGTCGATGGTGCTGGTAGTAGGTGCAGCTTTCCTACCCACGGCACTGCTGGGGATCGCGATGACACTGCACCCGTTAGCTGTCCTTGCCAGGCCTGTGGCGGTATTTGCTGGAATGCTGGCGTAATTGGCACTGTCTGACGTTGCATCCGCTGTATGCGTCGGCCGGGCAAGATTCTGAACGGTTTACGGTTTTCCAAAATTAATTTAATATCTCGTGCGGATTGCCACCAACTGAAAATTGGAAAAAATTTCAATTAAAAATCGCCCCACATTTCCTAAGCGAAACGAGAGAGAGAGAGAGAATATTCAAATTGAATTTGACTTTTCTTTTTTTTTTTTTTTTGCTTTTTTTCAATTACCGGTACCAGGGCGCCAATTGAGAACGCAATATCATGTAAATATTGATGAAATAAACGAGCAACTGCAATGAAAAGAGGAAAGGGCAAAGAAAGAAACGATTAATTATTAAGTGCTGCAAGGTGAGAAGCATCGCACAATCAGTGAGCACGCAACAATCACCGTCGTAAAAAGAAAGAAAAGAAGCCAGCCCTTTGTCCAAACCGAACTTAGTCCCCAGTGACGTCCCTGCACGAAATAGTATTGGATGCCAACAAGCAAGGTGCCAATTATGCCAAATGCCACCAACGTTAGTAATGAGAACATTTGACAATCTTCCTGAAATGTAAAACTCGATCAGGCTTCAAAAAAATTATAATTTTTTTTTTTTGCGATTTCCATTCATC
This sequence comes from Chlorops oryzae, assembly GCA_020466095.1. Taxonomy (NCBI): domain Eukaryota; kingdom Metazoa; phylum Arthropoda; class Insecta; order Diptera; family Chloropidae; genus Chlorops; species Chlorops oryzae. Next base: position 48,855,585 of record CM035806.1, read on the forward strand.
GCTGTTTCCTTTCGAAGAGCTGTCAAAAGTAAGCAACGGAACTCACCTGTAAGGCACGCCTACTCATGGAACGTGAATACCACAAACGAAGCGATTGCAGGCATGAGTATCTGAAATTTGAAGAGAGAAAACACCTAATGAGCAAATGAGCCATACTTTGTTTTTTGTCTCCTTTGAGTTGTTCTTTAATTTAGGAGCTGAACAGAATAAGAGAATTCTTGGAGAATGCACCTCCGACGACTAAGAGAGTGAGTGAACCAAAAATCAGTTTGATGTTCGATTTGATGGAAGTGATTTCAAGCAGAGCAGAGAGATAGCAGAGCAGAGTATTTAAATTATTTTAAGCGTCTTGAGTGGGAAAAGGCTTATGTTAGCCAATTCAATAATCCTTTATTTGTTGAAAAAAAAAAAAAAATAAATAAATAAATGGACTTTCGCTTTTCGTAAAATTAATGCCGACCATCCACATGCCTTGTTATGGCCCCGGCGTACAGTGGGCCTTCAGCAATTTTATGGGGCCAAAAATCTGAAATTTTATGCACGGGAATCCATTTTTTTAAATCATTTTGATGCTAATCCTAAAAGGGGGTAAAATTCGAAAAATCACCAAAAAAAAAAAAATCATGTGGGGTATCAAAATCGAATCTCCAAAACTCATTTCTGCTATCCATTTAACCTAAACCCGCACCTCGCAAGGTGGGAAGTGAAATTTCAAAATAATAAATTGAATTTTTTTTTTAGCAATGGTCGATTTAAAATTTTTACGATTTTATTTCTTAACATATTTGAAGTGTTTTCTTCTAAATGTGCAGAAAGTAGCAACAGATAACAAGTGGCTGGCAAAACACAAACCCCAGAGAATAAATGTGTGGTGTTAATTTTTGTTTCTAAGCAAACCTTCATTTTTTTTTTTTTTTTTTTTTTAACAGCCAATTAAGTAAAAATGAAAATGTATAAAAAGTACTTACCTCAAAAGCTTAATATTCGGGTTTCAACGTATAAAAACAAAAAAAAAATTAATAAATATAGATGTAAAATCAGTGAAAATCCCCCTGTTCAGTTAAATAATAAGCACACGGTTCACTAGCGAATAAGTAACTCGTTGCGCGAAGTTTTAAAACCACAAACGTTATCACAGAACCGGCTCACTGTGGCAATCTCCTCTTTACTTCGTTGATATGGCTACGAATTCCAGCATTCATAGAGATGTCACATGTGATACCAGATGCCTTGAATGTCAGACGACACATTGAGAACATTGCTTAGGGTGGGCATTTCATTGTTCATTTTTTGGAATTATGGCCGCATAGAATTTCTGAAGGACCACTGTGCGGCGCTTCCAACCAATTATACTTTCATTCCAACTTGCATATTTTCTTTTCCAAACAAGTATTGCAACAACTGACTGAGGACAGTGCGCCGAAATCCCTCAACCACGTTGGCTTTGCCATCGGCAAGATCTTTAAAGCCGGCATTTGTAAGATTTGAATGCCTAAAGTTCCCTTTTCGCTGCCTTTTATCTGAGCCCATTAAAGCGTAGACATGTGTAGATTATTTTTTATGAAAACTCTTCATTCCACTGAAAATTCGCTTAAGCCTTTTCCTTCACAAAAAACTCAAAGCAAGAAAAAAAAAAAAAAAAAAACCTGGAAAAAAATTCATTTAAGGTTAATAGGTTCAACAATAAATTACGCTTAAAGTACATTGCCGTTAGGCCTCTTTAGTGCTTGTATTTAATTAACGCATTTTTTGCGTTGACAAATTTATTAATTCATTTTTCATGGAAATTTAATTAAAATTAAATACGCATCATCGCGACGCCAAACGACGCGGCCGCAAACAAGAACTTTCTGACGCTGAGGCTCTCGATTAACATTGCCCGGTCACGGTCAGGCCGAACTATAAATCTACTGCTGCGGACATTTGTAGTCGATGGAAGTTACACTGAACGGAAAAATGAGAGAAAGGACCGAATCAAGCAAAGCCAATTTGCCGGAATCATCAATTTTTTTTGATTTTTTTTTTTTCTTGCTACTTTAGGTCTTCAATCAAAAAATGCTTACACGCTCAATCGTGTTGCTTGCTGCCTTATTTATTTTTTATTTTCGTCATTGCATATACCATATTTGAGATATGGAGAAAGCTGATGGAGGAGATCGTCGGTTACGATGTCTGCATTATAAACACATAAACAAAAAAAAAAAAACAAAAAAAAAAAAATATTGCACACAAATTATTAACTAATTTATCGATAAAACGCAAGCGTCAGAAGGAATTATTCCAGCGTTTCTCGTTCGCCGCGTTTTTATGGAACACTCCAGATAAGCGCCGAGGCCGAGAATGAACGGAGCACGCACAAAACTTTATTTCGCACCGGCATGCATGCGTAGACTTTTATACGCCAGCAAGGAATTTTATAGGATTTAAGTAGAGTTTCGAGCTCAACTCGTCCTCCCATCCCATCCCATCCCATCGTTTTGTTATTGTTATGGTTGTTGTTTTGAAACAAATAAAAATAAAAAAAACGCGTTTAATGTGTTCGACGCCAAGAAGGCTCTTTAAGAAATCTTTTAAGCTGCATAAAAGTTTCGGAACGAAACCAAAAGCTTTCAGTTATCGCAAAAGGATCCTATTGCAAGTTGAAGCACTCATGGAACGCATTTACTTCAAACATCATAAACTTTGATATTAAGGGTATTCACAAGGCAGATGGAATTCTGTTGGAAAATGTCGAAGCCGGAATATTTTCTCGGTTATAGTTCTACAATAGTCACGTCACGCACTGGGGAAAAAGTCCCGGTTTTCACATATTCACTCAAATATAGCTAATCCGTGCTAGAGCTGTAAATATGCAAAAATTTACACTACTCGGGTGTATTCGTTATTTTTGGTTAAGTAATCGTTACTAATTACTCGTTCTATTTTTCTAAATATTGTTCATTCATTCATTGAATAACTCAAGCATATATAGAACTATATGAACTCAAGGACATAAAGAAATCAAAACTCCCTCAAGCTCTTTAACTCTTTCCAGCCAACCGTATGCGGAGCGTTCCGAAACAGGAGTTTTAAAGGACTCCCACTTGGACTCCTTGAAGGAGCGATTTCGGAGTGCTCCGGCAATGGACTCCTCAAGAGCACCGTCAATTAGCGTTCAGAGAGACATGTTTTAAATTTGAATTATCTAGTGGGCATGGTTTTTTTCATTCTTTATGGTTTGCAACTTTATGCAACATCTGGTGATGGTACGGGAATTTCCCTTAATTAAATGGAATAGAGATTTAGGGGAAAAAACGTTTTTGGGTAACTTTTAGAAACTAACATTTTACAATGTCCTAAGTAAAAGTAGTTGATAAAAATAATAAGAAATAGTTTTTTGGAATGCCTTAGAAATTTTTAAAAAGGAAACTGGTTGTTTTTTTTTATTATTTCTCAATGTACAGGAAATTAAGCAATCCTAAAACACTCCTCCTGGGTTATCTATGGATTAATTTAGGAGTCCTTTTTTTTGAAAAATGTAGGCTAATAGAGGAGTCCTCACGGAATCCTTGCGGTTTATCTGAGGGAGCATTTTAGGACGCCGAAAACGCTCCTTTTAGGAGTCCGCAGGGCACACTTTTTTCATATGTTTTGAAAAGGCCCCTTTCTCCCGCAAACACGCTCATTTAGGATCCTTTTAGGAGGCTCCTTAAGAGTGTAAACGCACCGCATTGGGAGTCCTAAAGGTGCACCGTGCGGACTCCAATGGTTGGCTGGGTTCATTCAGTAGTTAGTAATGAAATATCAACTCAACTCACTCTACTACCATACTGTTTGGTGGACCCATTATTTTAGTACTTAATTACTCCGGAAACCATCAGCTGGCGTGTGTGCAAAAAAAGTAGGTACTAGCAACGAGACGTTATTGATTACTGACTACAGCAGTCGTTACTTTTTACCGAATAGTAACTATATTTTACAACTCTAATCCGTGCAAACCGGGTGCTTTTCCCCAGTGCGTAACGAACTAAATTCGAAAATATTCCGACGTCGGCATTTTCCAACAGAATTCTACCTTCTTTGTGAATACTCCTATTGTTTAAAAATTTTTTAAAGCAATCGGATAAAAAACAAAAAAAAACAAAAAAAAAAAAAGAACATAACTTTGCTCGTTCGGATCAGGGAGCGGCGACTTCTTTCCTATCAAGTTCTTTTCTATCAGTTCTAAGGGAGCTGAACACAAGGATCTGGAAATATAGAATCTTTAATTCCGTATTTTATCGGAAGAGAGCCCACAGATATTCGCCGCACATTTCCCGCAGGTTCTTACGCTGAGTAACATACATACATATATATTTAGCCCGAAGGCATTTAAAGCAAAAATCGCATCTCACTCATCTCTCGTGGGTCCTTTCAACGTTAAGCGTTTTTGTCTTGTTTTGTTTTGTTCTGTTCTGTTTTGTTCTTTCTTCGAATAAGCGAGAGCACGTCGCCCTCGTACAAATTTAATGTTTTCGCTCCGATTTTTGTTTTCCTTTCTCCCACAATGGAACGACTCTCAATCATATACCCCAACAACAAGAAAATACTACATACATACGAACGTACATATGGCATAAAGCGTCTGCTGTGAAGGCGAGAGTTCAAGTGTGGTTAGGGTTAAAAAACAAAAAAAAAAAAAAAAAAATAAGCGTTAAATGAGCTGAAAAATTGTTTTCGCAAGTGAACGGAACGGAACGGAATGGAACGGAACTGAACCGAACCAGGCACAGTTGTCCTCCTCTTGACGGACCTTAACCGTCCATGGTTGTGCATGTGTGCGTGCTACGGCCTGTTATGCCATGTTATGCGAGGAATGCACCGCAAGACGACTTAACTAAGGCCACCACTACTGCCCCGTTGCCGATGATGGGGGCACAGTCAGATGAAAAATGAAAGCGGATGTGTACTTTCTATACTGAGTCTGCCTGAAAAAATCGTTATATGCTCGCCATTTGTCATTGATGAATGCATTTCCAATTGGGTGCTTTTCAAATCCACTGCCAGTTGACTGAGTGCTCGACTTCGCTTGTTTGCATTGGCTGATTAGAGCGAACAAGTCTGTACGAGCAGATCTTGTTGTTAAAGCAATTTGCTTTTGTACTTGCACGATTTCCGCTTTCGAGTGTGCGTGCGATGAGTGTGAACCAGACAAGCACCCCCGCGTTCCTCTCTCTCTCTCTCCCACTCTCTTCCACACTCACTCACACCACTTTATAAGCATACACTTGCAAGTACACCTCTACATACATATGCATTTGCGATTTTAGACAATATTTTTGTCTTCACGGTTGTGGCAATCGGAATTTTCGAAACACTTACCTCAATGTCTGTTCGGTGTTGTATTGAAATTGGCACAATTCGCAAATCGTGCTGCGAGACGTGCTAATCCAACGTTCCAAACAGTGTATGTGCACAAAGGATAACGATCCTTTGCATAGACACGGTGAAACCAATCTGAAAAGAGACAGAAGTCAGCAAAGCACAAAGGAACAAAAAGAAAAAAAAAACATCAGTTCATATCGAAAAAATAATAGCAATAATAATAAAAACAGAGTGGCCAGATCTCCGGAAAAACGTATAAGCGTGACCACAAAAAATTGGTCAATTACTGCGGCCATTATTAATTTAATGAACACGTGGTTGCGGCAGGCACACAGGCAATTACTTGCTTGGCGAATAATATTTTGCAATTGGATATGAAATTGAATATTGCAGATAGCATTTAAGGAGCAACGGATGACGTTTTTTTTTTATTTTTATTTATTTATTTATTTTTTTTTTTTAAATTACCTTTCTGGATTCTCAGCGTTATGACAAATTCGACAGACGAGGCCCCCAATCGAACGGACCGACGATGCTGGCGTCGGATCGGCATTGTTCGATTCCACAGCGTTTTCTGTTTCGATTTGTCTAGCCACCTCAGGATCAGGTTTACCTTCGGGCTCCTTTCTTAAAATTGGCTTTGGCGCGCTAGACGTTTTATCCGAAGTCGAAGATGAGGATTCAATGAGCTTCGGCTGAGCACTCCCGGGCGTTTCATCCATTTCTTCGGTGAATATTGATTGTTCACATTGTTTGAAATTCACAGAAGTCACAAATTTACTGCAACTTGGTCCTTGGTCTAGGTATTCCGAATCCCCTTGGGATTCTTCAGCATTTTCAGGCTGATTTTGATTCTGATTTTGATTTGGGTTTGGGTTTATTTGTGGCGGATTTTTGATGGTCGGCGGATTTGTGCTCCTGATGGAATTTTTCAATTGCGATTCCAATTCTTTAGCTTTTTCTATGCTTATATCCTTATTGCCTAGGAATTTAATTTTTTCCGAAGAAGTATCATCGTTCGAGGCGTTTTCTAAAAAGGAAAACAAACATTATGATGTTGATGATGATGACGATGATTATGATTATGATGATCATGATGATCATGATGATGAGAGTCGGATTTAATTTTGCTCTCTTACCGTTCTTGTCATCATCCATTTTGGCGATGGCAGTAAAAAGAACAAATTTTCGCAATGACCTTAACGGAAACAACAATTTGAAATAAAACGAGAAATTCCTCAAATAGATCTCTTGATTGTTGCTAAACAAAAATTTTTATTTCAGCTTATTTCTTTTTGCTCGGAATAATTTTTTTATTTTTTATTTATTTTTTTTTTTTTGTAATTCTTTCGAAAAGAGCAAATTTTGACACGAACGGAAACATGCCTTGGATCGAAAAATTTTCGTTCCATTTCTCAGATTTTATGAAGTCTCAAATAAAAATTCGAGCCTTTTACTTTCGTTCATTTTTTTGGAGAATTGCTACGTTTACTGCTTCCCGATAGGTTGGCTAGCAAAACGCTAAAGGTTGGTGGCGGACGTCCGCCTTCATAATCGATTGACGTAAAGTTAATCGGAAAATTCGAAAAGCTAGCAACAATGCTTTATAGCGATTTAGTTGTTGTTGTTGTTTATTTGTTCTTTTATTTTTTGTTTTCTTTGCTCTCAGCGAATCGAAAAGTTAAGGCAACCATGCATGATGTATCGTCAGTCAACGTGCCTCTTTGCCTCTTTGCCGCTTTGCCGAGCGCTCCCCTCGGACGACGCACCCTGATGCATATCGGCTAGAAAGCCACTCAGCGGATGTAGTTGTTAGCTAAAACTTTGACCGCACTTCCTCCTCGATACATTGATTTATGGCTTTTTAGTTGGTTCGTTGGTTGGAGCTTTTTTCTTCTGCTTCGTCTTCTTCTCCCCTTTATTATAATTTTTTTTTTTTTTTTTTTTTTTTGTTTCGATGTTTTGTTTGTTTTTGGAGGAAGCAAAAAGCCAAGGAGATTTCGTTGTTTCCTTTTTATTTTTTCTCTCGTTTTTTGTTTTTTTTTTTTCTTGTTTGATGAGGTGGTCACAGGAACATTTGATTCATTGGCGCTCTAATATGCATGTCCCTTGACAAATCACGTTGGATTTTCAGGAGGAGTTCGAGCGATGCTGAGGAAAGCTAAGAATAAGGGAGCAATTCAGTGGTTTCAATTCAGTTGACATCCTTCCAGTTCGTTTCGTTTCCGAGGATCGGCGTGAGGCCGTTGCGGATTTAGGGATTTTCGCTTGGCAGCTTAAATGTATTTAAGATTGATTTAATAATAAGACACCGATTGCTTCGAAAATTTTCCTCTTCGAAATCCGGATCGCTCAAGCCCTCTCTCGAATTTTCGGGGATATCAAATGGAAATGTGTAAGTCACATGGTAATCCCATGTTTTTCATTCAAAAATAAGAATGGCGCACGTGTAACAGATTATTTGAAATAAACTCAAAGGATAGAGACCCCCCCGACGACTTTTTTTTACCATTTTCTCGGCTTTATCTAGATTTCTTAAATCAATCGTTGGCATACTTTGCGGTTCATCAATGGAATTACAGTCTAAACTCTTTATAACCAATTTCAAGGGACGAGATAAAAATTCACTGATGTCTGATTTCCAATAGATGGGAAAGCGGGGGTCTTTGTGAGAAAGCTAAACTAACTTACCCATGTAACAGGTTGGCTGATAAGTCCCCGGTCTGACACATAGATGGCGTCGCTAGTATTAAATGCATATTATTTTTATATAGTGGCAACCTTCAAATGATTCGTGTCAAAATTTGACGTCTGTAAGTCAATTAGTTTGTGAGATAGAGCGTCTTTTGTGAAGCAACTTTTGTTATTGTGAAAAAAATGGAAAAAACGGAATTTCGTGTTTTGATAAAATACTGTTTTCTGAAGGGAAAAAATACAGTGGAAGCAAAAACTTGGCTTGATAATGAGTTTCCGGACTCTGCCCCAGGAAAATCAACAATAATTGATTGGTATGCAAAATTCAAGCGTGGTGAAATGAGCACGGAGGACGGTGAACGCAGTGGACGCCCGAAAGAGGTGGTTACCGACGAAAACATCAAAAAAATTCACAAAATGATTTTGAATGACCGTAAAATGAAGTTGATCGAGATAGCAGAGGCCTTAAAGATATCAAAGGAATGTGTTGGTCATATCATTCATCAATATTTGGATATGAAAAAGCTCTGTGCAAAATGGGTGCCGCGCGAGCTCACATTTGACCAAAAACAACAACGTGTTGATGATTCTGAGCTTTGTTTGCAGCTGTTAACTCGCAATACACCCGAGTTTTTGCGTCGATATGTGACAATGGATGAAACATGGCTCTATCACTACACTCCTGAGTCCAATCGACAGTCGGCTGAGTGGACAGCGATCGGTGAACCGTCTCCGAAGCGTGGAAAGACTCAAAAGTCCGCTGGCAAAGTAATGGCCTCTGTTTTTTGGGATGGGCATGGAATAATTTTTATCGATTATCTTGAGAAGGGAAAAACCATCAACAGTGACTATTATATGTCGTTATTGGAGCGTTTGAAGGTCGAAATCGCGGCAAAACGGCCCCATATGAAGAAGAAAAAAGTGTTGTTCCACCAAGACAACGCACCGTGCCACAAGTCATTGAGAACGATGGCAAAAATTCATGAATTAGGCTTCGAATTGCTTTCCCACCCACCGTATTCTCCAGATCTGGCCCCCAGCGACTTTTTCTTGTTCTCAGACCTCAAAAGGATGCTCGCAGGGAAAAAATTTGGCTGCAATGAAAAGGTGATCGCCGAAACTGAGGCCTATTTTGAGGCAAAACCGAAGGAGTACTACCAAAATGGTATCAAAAAATTGGAAGGTCGTTATAATCGTTGTATCGCTCTTGAAGGGAACTATGTTGAATAATAAAAACGAATTTTGACAAAAAAATGTGTTTTTCTTTGTTAGACCGGGGTTTTATCAGCCAACCTTTTATAGGGCATAAACGGACCGGGGAATTACTCAGAATGTCATGAACTCGTCTTTCGTTAGCAGTGGGACTGATGACTGGCCACTGCCTCATAGGTCTTCATGCTAGAAGGCTACGGGCACCTGCTTTCGATTTCTGTAGGAGTTATCAGGATGAGGATGAGGAGGAGGAGGAGGAAACTCATCAACATCTTCTCCTGCAGTGCCCAGCCTTTGCTAAGCTAAGGCTTAAAACCTTAGGATATTACATCATTCCCTCCCTCCTATCGGAACTCGGGGAACTTAACCCTTTGAGGATAGCAAGCTTTATTGAGCGAACGAAATCATTTTTCAAATAGGTGTCCGAGCCCGTTTGGTAACACAATGGACCTTCTTTGGTCTAAGTGCGCCACCTTTCTTGTGGGCGGCCCCTACAACCTAATCTAACCTTCCAATAGATCAGTAATTTCTGCGCAGAGATTCATGTTGTTTTTTCTTTTTTGGTTTTTTTTTTACAAGAATAATGCAATATTCGGTCGAAATTTAACCAGGAGTGGAGAAAAAATTTCTTTAAACAAAACCGGTCAATGTCGTAAGAAAGACTGCCCTTTGACCGGTCTACATCCTACCGGTTATATTATGCCAGTTCGCTCCATCAAACTCTGCTAGCCGGCGGTCGATAACACAGCCACACAAAAAAAAAAAAAAAGAAAACGGTTAGCCCTTTATGCTTCAGTAGCATTGTTGAAACTCATAAGAAATTCACTTTGTATGTGGGCCAAAATTCTTTTTAATGCCTTAACTTCTGTCCCTGTCAATGAAATTCAGTTTTTCTGAAGGAGCAAACCGAATTAATAAAAAATTAGTTGTAACAAAAAATTTATGAATAACGAAATAAAATACTCTAGTCCAATTGAAAAAAATCAATTATTACCAAAACTCAATTTTTTTCCTTCCCAAATTACGGTAACATTGTTGTCTTTTCTTGTCTTGTCTTGCCAAACAAGACAACAATGTTACTGTAATTTGCGAGTAAACAAGATGGAAGTTTGGTAATATTCGATTTTTTTCAATTGGACTAGAGTATTTTATTTCGTTATTCATAAATTTTTTGGTAAAATTTATTTGTTATTAATTTGATTTGCTCTTTTACGAACACTGAATTTCGTTCACAGCGACAGAAATTTAGGCATTAAAAAGAATTTTGGCCCATGTATTTCAACAATTTTCCCTTTCGTGAATGGGGGAGGAGGGGTGTAGAGGTAAAAATACGGGTCGTGGGTAAAATCCGACTTCAGATTCGTGTTCAGCACCCAAAAAAACTTACCGGAGGGTACCTCTCTTCCCGAGTTCAAAATCTTTTTTTTTTGTGTTCCTGAGTTAGAATTTTTTTTTTTTTCTATGATTTTTGAAGACCCGCATCTCTGTCGCTGATATAATTAGGAGCATGAAGTTTGGGTCATAGGGTTCTTGTATTCATGGGCTATTAGAATGCTGCAGTTATAACTCTCTGAGGATATCTGGGTTAAAATGGTAAGATATTATATATACCAGATATGTAGAAACCTGGACCCGATGGCGCCATATAGACCTTAAATTCGGATTCAGCGACCCCGAAAACATATAGTAGGTATAGTCGCACCTCTGGGTCTGACCACTTTTTTTTTTGTGTGGCTGTGTAATCAACGGGTTGGCTTAAGGACTAAGGACCTTATATGACTATCCGAAAACCAGACAAAACTACTACAATTGACCCAAAAAAAATGCGGTTTTGCGGACCGGTCCTTTATCAATGACAGACCCATGTTAAAAAGGTCATTTGAATGCAGGTCAGTGCATATTACTGCCGGGTAACAAACAAAAAATCAAAGTATATCTTCTGGCGCAAGCATTATTGGAATCTAGTGTCCGACCGAAGGTGGATTTTTAGCCGAAGCCGAACAATCGGCAGAGTTGAAGACTTCGGCCGAAGACCGAAGGCCGAAGCCGAATGCAAAACATTTTACAGTAAGGAAACAAAATCAGTCTTTATTCATTTGACAAGCACAAAAAAAACCGCTCAAATTTTCTCTAAATTCTTTCGCTTTAGTCGCCCACAAAGTGAGAATTTACGGCAATAATTCACTAGTGTAAAAGGTCTCAATGAAGCAATTGAAAATCTATCGTGACTTTTTTACTTCCATTAAAATGCAAAAATATTCGGCTTTTTCCAGCCGAAGCCGAAGATTAAGAATTGGCCGATTATGCCGATTACCGAAGCCGAACCTTCGGTCGGACACTATTGGAATCACTTTCTTCACGCAACTCCTGCAGCTCAATTGGAAATCAGGCATAGCTCAAAAAATTTTTTTTACTAAACCGTTCGTATTAAAAATCGATTTTTATTTAATTACACGAGAGTTTCGATTTTACAACGAGCTCAACGTTGCCAGCATGTCTCGTCAATTTGAATTTCTCAATTAAATTGCATTCAATGTGTTACCATCTCTGGTGCCATCCAAAATAAGCCATTGGAAATGGTTCAAATTTTGATTGGATATATTTCTTTCGAAAGCATAAATCTAACTGAGTATCAGTATCAGAATATATAATTTTAAGCAAGTTTATTGTAATTTAAATTTCATATTATCGTCCCGGAAATGATTTAACGGGAGAACACTGATCATCCGAAAATTTAACGACCGACGACTCGTTTTAAATTGCAATAACTTTTAATGGTATTTCATGCTGTTCTGTATGACCCAAATGAAAATCGGCAGACGGAAGCATAACCGAATCACATATCTTTCCCCATATATATGTAAACTCTATTCCTAAATGTATGCAGCAAATTAAGTTATTTAAAATCCGAAATCCAAACGATGAAAATATAATTTAATGCAAGCAGTAAACTTGACAGAGCGTAACCTCACAGATCATAAAGCTATATTGTGATACAAAAGGAGTAAAGATATGAAAGAGTAGAGAGTAGAAAAACTTTATTTATGGTTGCAAATAAGCCTAAATGTATACTGCAGTTTTCACGTAAATACTTTACACAGCCACATGAGCCACTAAAGCTCATTCATTCACAAACATACACACAAACACACTCAGAGAGAAAGGGAGATAGACTGAGAAGGAGAATGATCGAGTAAGAGAAGATAGAGATAGAGAGAGAGAGAGAGAGAGAGATAGAGATAGAGAGACAGGTCAACATAAAATTTGTGCTTACAGTTTTACGGTTTTTAAATTTTTAATAGTATTTTCACTCGAGCAACCGAGCGGACGATACGAAAAACTAAAGGTGTTGAGTAAACCGAACGATAACAATTTATGTAAAAGGACTAATGTTCCGAAGAAGCGACGGCAAAGTACGAGTACGTTCGGTTAAGTCCGAGGAGCTGCTATGACAGCTATAGAACGAACATGACAAAAGTTTTTAATCTATTTTGGCCAAGTTTTTAGTTGTTACCTTTTTTGTGCAGCATGACCCGGAACAAGTAGTAAAATGAAAGGGTTGGACGGTTGGACGCTTGGAGCGAGTAGTGGTACTGCTTGGCGCCCAACGGTGAGACGTTACAAAAGCAATTTATTTGAGGCAGCCAAAAGAATGCTCCTCCGCTACATGAATACGTACACACATATATACATACAATGTATAAACATGTGTTTGTGTGTGTGTAGTATACGAGCCAGTATGTTGGTCGTAACAGGGTTAACAATGTCTATTCCTTGGCGTAATACGGTTTAGTTCGGCTCATTGTGTCGTGCGGCAAGATGCGGCGCTGCACTCGGGTATGGTGTCTTGTGTCTGGGGATGAAAACTTTTCACTTTTGCTTTACGTAATGAAATATTAAAATATCTTTGCATCATATTATTTCTACAAGTGGACAGAGTATAGAGTTTGATTCAAAACTTTGTCGTGTTTTCGTTTTCGTTTTCGTTTTTATTTTCATTTCGGCTCTGCTGGGAGCCAATAAAGTAGCATAGTGTTAGGGGCAGTGTTAGGCGGCTAGAATTTCGATGAGCAGATGATATCTTGTCGATAAGTAAATTGCTTAAAGTTTTTCTTTCAGATTTTTTCCTACAGATTTTCTTCCACAGAGTTTTCTAGCAATTCTCTAATCGGGCATTTACAGTTTATGGCTTCCAATGGGTTTTAATGAATGAACGAATGAATGAATGAAGAATGGATGGATGCCATATCTTTTCGGTGTGCTTGTATGTTTGTGCTCTTTTATATTTCGATTTGTTCGCTCTGGACATGCATTTTCGGGTTATTGAAAAGTTTTTGTTTTGCCAAGTTCCGTACGCTTAACGGCGAACTGGTGCTCCGCTCCGCTGTGCTCCGCTCTGCTCTGCTGCGTGCTCTGTCCTGTCCTGCCCTGCCCTGCCCTGCTCATATTTTTTATGTTTGCTGCTCAATCCATTACGGCGTTATGGAAGATATTTTCATGCCATTCTTGCAAAACTTCAGTTCAATGGTTCTTCTGTTTTGATGCTTTCAAATGTCGTTAAGTGGAAGAATTGATAAACATTTTTCTACTTTTCGGAATCGGGTAAAATTGTATCTATTTTTGTGAGCTGTTTTTTTCATCTAGTTTTTTATATTTATTTATTTATTTATTTATTTTTTATTCGACCGGACGGACCTTTGAACCCAATGAATTCATTTATCTAAAAAGTTAAATTTTCGTAAACGGCAAAATGCTTTTCAATGCTTTGCAATATTTTACAATGGATGTTCCTCTAAGAGCTTCTTTGCTTTATATGTATATTGTCCCATAAAAGCTACTGCCTAAGCAAAATTTTTTTAAACACGGAATTCAATTGACCTCGAGAGCAAATTAAAATAGTCGAATGTTGATTGAGAAATAAATAAAAAAGAAAAAAGAAAACGCGAGAAGAGGAAGACGAAATCATAAGACAAAGCAGACACTAGGGGTTAGTGATGGGCGATACCGATACGATAGTATCGGGTATCGATACTTTTGGGGCGATACTATCGAAATTTGGCATCGATTCTTTCGCAGCGCGATACTTACTAGTATCGATACTTGGAGACTTAATTTAGAGTATTCTGTCTGAATTGGGTACTCGTTGGAACATCTGTTCCTTGCGAAAGACTTTTTTCCATGGCGGCTTTAATGATGGATGAGTGCGGGAATTGACTTTCGCCAGAGCATTTGAAAAGAAGAATTTTCCTTGCTGCTCTGAAACCAACAATATTGGTTTTCCCAATAATAGGCCAATTCACAGTTCATGCTAATTTAAGGTTTAATATGCTAATTTCCTTTTTTATTTTTGGATTTTCATTAAAACTGCTCAAAATAGTTTACATAATTTGCATATATAATATAATACATAAATTTCAAATACATACCCTGAAAATATTTTTTAGGTTTTTCATATTTTATAATTTCTTTAGAAATCGTATTACGATCATCGTAATGATAATGCGGGTAAGGAAGAGTTTAGCCTATTATTGCGCTTCAAAGCACTTATTAACACAGGGGAGCGGATATAAAAATGGGTATCGTTTTATTCGATACTATATCTTGGTATCGATTCCTTTAGCCGCGATAGTATCGTTGTATCGATACTGATTGGACTTGAGTATCGCGATACCCAAGTATCGATACTGGTTTCGGATTTGCCCATCACTACTAGGGGTGTCCAGAACTAAAAAAAATATCGATATTTGATATTTCGATATTTCAAAACTATATCGAATATCGACAAAATATTTAAAAAAATATCGATATATTGATATATCGGCAGTACATACCCTGTAGGAAACGCGTATAGCTAAACTCGAGTGTTTTATTAGTTCCAACTCTACCAGAACTTAAAAAACCATACTTTTTTTTTTTAATAAGGGACGCATGGATATGTGATATGGACGCATTTTTCTTTCTTCCCCGTGCGTCTCTTGACGAAAAAAAATGTTTTCCTATCCGAAAGTCTTACTGTGTAAATCTCGTCTTAGTGATAATAAGCATTGATTGGGCAGCACTGGTTTTCTTATTGACAAAAAATTATCGTATTTCGATACTGCCAAATCAGTATCGATACATCGATATATTAAAAAATTAAAGTATCGAGTACATATTTTGTGGCCAAGCCTAGCAGACACTCAAAGTAGCACAGCCCCAAAGATCTTTTCGGAAGAAATGCCAACCCAAAATAAAGGCTTAAATCAGTCAATGAATTTATATTTCGTCGAAGGGGAATTTTTTATTCCATTCTATTATATTTATTGATTTATTTATTTTCTCTTTTCTGTTGTTGTTCTTCTTTGCTGGACTGTGTTTGCCTTTCAAGGAAATTGCTATCAAAGAGACAGAATTCGTACCCATACCGGAGGAAGGAGTTCAGAATTTCGTCGTGTGGTAAGAGCCTTTCGCTGTGCGACTGGCGCCGAAATTAATAACTTCGATATAATGAAAAACCGAAGCGCGGCACACAGTGGCGTAGCGAGACAATTCGGCACCCGATTTCGAGGCCCGATGGGGGCGCAATGCAGGAAATGCAGCCCCTCCAATCGGTCTCAATAAAAATACACCTTCATACAAATTGAAACATGATTTGGAGCCCAGGGCGGATGCCCCCTTCGATCACATCACCCCTCACTACGCTACTGGCGGCACACAGCATGCGTGCTTCAGATCAAGAGGGGAAAAGGGAAAAAAATATAAAAAAAAAACAAAAATTAAACATGAACGAATCTCGGCGTTGCTTGATGTTTCACAGTCGAACTATTTTCATTTTTACGCATTACGTGACTGCCTTGGCCTTGGGTTCATTCGCTTCAATTAGCATTTGGGGCCCATGGTTATAATTTTTGTTTGTTTGTTTGTTTTCTGTTTGTTCTTGTTTTCGCTGCTAATCATGATAAGCTCTTTGCCACGTTCCACAAGTATTGTGTGTTGGCGCGCTAAAAATAGCATCTACGATTTGACATCTCCCGCCAAATGCTGATGGCGATGGAGGCGCGCAAAATCATAGAATCATGGTTGCCGGGTTGACTTTTCGCGTGCATAGGGTTGCAGGAGTTTTTCCTTATATTGGATGGGGTCGGGGTCAATCGGTTATGAATTATTAATTGTATCATTGTTGTGTGTAGGGTAAT
This sequence comes from Chlorops oryzae, assembly GCA_020466095.1. Lineage (NCBI taxonomy): Eukaryota > Metazoa > Arthropoda > Insecta > Diptera > Chloropidae > Chlorops > Chlorops oryzae. The sequence goes on from CM035806.1 coordinate 48,872,009, forward strand.
TGAATTTGAATGCTGAGACAGGTGAACGATTAGCTAAACGTGACGTGAAGATATTTTGCGGCATTATTGGTTTCGTACACAGAGAAAAAAATCAACCAGAAAACTGGTTAAATCAAACGTTAAAACATAAAAAACGGCTTCAACAAGGAATATTGTAATTTTTAAAATTTTTCTTGTAGGCAAAAATAAAGATTTTCCTTTTGAATCAACCATGTTTCCGGTTGAATTGACATGATAATTTTCGAAAATGGATTTAAATTAAAATTGTTGAAGTAACCACGGACATAATTGAAATGACAAGATAATTTAAAAAATATTTTTTTCTAAAATATCTATAAACGAAGAAATGTCAAAATAAAATTATTAAACGTTCAAAGCAAATGGCCACAGAGCCCTCTGCTGAAAATAACCCGAAAAAAGACTTCATCCGATTTTGTCAATCCGTTGTCGTGTGACTGCTTTCGCAATGCTTAAAAAGTTCTAAGATTAATGGATATCTTATATGTCCTATTTTATAAAACAAATAAGAATTATACCGAACGAAAAAGAAATGTATTTAAACATATTTCCTTTCAAATCAACCAAAAATCTTGTTGACTCAATAATTTTTCTTTTGAAATTTTCGTTCTGCTCGAAAATCGAAAGGACTGTGAATAACAATGCGCCATTTTGAAAAAAAAAAAAAATCATGGTTAAGTTAGCTCAGTGTATGCTGGATTTAGGTAATTGCGCCAATTCAAGACAAAATTTTTATACACATAGTATATGCATATATTCTGGCGCATTATCGAAATATCGTGTAAGTGTAAATTGAAACAGTTAAATGTTTTCTAATTTCCCGTAAGTGTTCAAGTGCAACAAGTACGGTCAAGCCCGACTTTGATATACCCACAGCCACGTCCTGACAATATTGACGTACTTAGTACTTTTGTGCCTTTTCGTACAGAGGTTACAAAATATGATTTTTTGACAATGGCCGGAACACATCAACTTTTCTCCTATACCATTCGTTTGTCTTGGTCACCCTATTTTTGGAATTCGATGCTTGACAGTGGGCCGATATCGCCTATTCTCGTTCTTGGGCCCCAACATACTTGTGCCGTTCGGAAGGAGATCCGATCACCTGATCAATAATATATATGTATATGTGACCTTCTACGAGAAAAAGGAAATGAGAAAAACGCATTTAAAGTCACGTTCATAACGAATTATCAGTGTGAACACACCTTCAGTTGGGAGATTCGATACGATTCGATTCGATGGAAATGTATCAGAAATCTAACTAATTTCATTTCTTACTTTACACCCTTTTAAGGTACCAGAATCCACTCTTTAGTTCAAACCTATTTGTTGACACACTAGAAGTCCTTTTACTCGCAGAAGTTCACATATACTTGTCTATACGTGCGGAGCTTAGGTCTAGCTGTTACGAGATCCGTACAAAACTAATATACCCTGCTTATGTTTTGTATAAAAACGCTTCTTTGAATAGAGTTATTAGACAGACTACGCGGACTTTTGTTAGCTAGCCCCAACAAGTAATTGAACAAACTTTAATGCCTATACCGCATTTCAGTTGGAAGCCTTAAAAGTTAAGTCCTCCCGTAGAATATACAACAATCTTTAAGATAAAAGCAGGTACGCATTCATTTACGCACCCTTCTTGGCAAGTTTCCCGTCCTTCGAGTCCAAGGTTTATGGTTTCAGAACTTTTTGGACATTTTCATTTATTGTTGGAAAAGAACAAGGCGCAAGACAGACGACGACAGAGAGAGAGAGAGAGAGAGGAGAGAGAGAGAGAGAGAGAGAGAGAGAGAGAGAGAGAGAGAGAGAGAGAGAGAGAGAGAGAGAGAGAAGAGAGAGAGAGAGAGAGAGAGAGAGAGAGAGAGAGAGAGAGGAGAGAGAGAGAGAGAGAGAGAGAGAGAGAGAGAGAGAGAGAGAGAGAGAGAGAGAGAGAGAGAGAGAGAGAGAGAAGAGAGAGAGAGAGAGAGAGGAAGAGAGAGAGAAGAGAGAGAGAGAGAGAGAGAGAGAGAGAGAGAGAGAGAGAGAGGAGAGAGAAGAGAGAGGAGAGAGAGAGATAGAGAGAGAGAGAGAGAGAGAGAGAGAGAGAGAGAGAGGAGAGAGAGAGAGAGAGAGCGAGAGGAAAGAGCAAAGCAAGTGGAAAAGTTAAGATAGAAATTGCGGAATATATCTTAAAGCTTTGCTTGTTTTTCGCCCCATTAATGTGCGAGTATTTTCGAAGCTCGACAAGTTCCAGAAAGTTTTTCCTGGACGTAATTAAAATTGAGTATCACAATAACGAAAATTACAGTAAAAAGCCAACGAGCAATGGAGAACAACTTTATGAACAGAGCGGAGCAACGTTAAAGGAAAGGCGAAACCATTTTCCTACGTATTACAAAACTAAAGTCATTAAATAAATCTTTGAAATGTGCGAACAGAGACAAAATATTCATAAACTCGAAATGGTGAAATGGCGCCCCGTCTATGAGCTTTGAACGGAAACGAAGGGGACTAGGAAACTTAAGGGCAGTCGTCATAGCAAGAATCCAGTTCAAATTGAACAAGTTAAATGCTCTTACCTGGTTTGCGAAGCGTGCTGTTGTTGTTCTTCTTCTTGTTGTCCTGGTCGATGGTCGATTGTTGTCCTTAAATAGCAGCTTTAAGTTGACTAAACGAAGGGAAATTCGAAAAAAGACAAAAGAGCGTCGAAAACAATCTTGCCGAAAGTTTTATAAAGAAAGGTACACGATTGCGTAGAGAAAGATTTGATCTGGGTCGAGTGCTCGAAACTTCTCGGAATGCTTCTCAACTGAAGAGGGGGGTGGGCGGTACGGGTGCGGATGCGGCGCGTTTTGGTTGGAGCGAAAAAAATTCAGGCACGTTTGAAAAGGCCAAAAGTGGAAAAGAGAACAAAAGCCTAAGCAATTAAAATTTAAAGTTTCCAAATGACATTTTCATGCTTTTCTAGTCGCTAAGCCCACTCGAAAAGGTGTGAAAATGACAGACGGAAGGTACATCTTTCAAGGATAAACTTTTTTTTTTTGGGTTATGGATTACCTCAATCAAGAGATTTTGGTTTTCGTTTTTCATGTGGTTCCATTGGCATTTCATCGGATAATTCGAAAAGGTCATAAATATTCGTTTCAATCGATAAATAACTCTTTACACTCAATTGATAGAAATAGGCTTACGCGTTATTTTGTTTTCGTTACAGGTATCCTGGATACGTCAACGAGACCTGCATATTCTTACAGCTGGCTCTACCACTTATACATCTGATCAACGGTTTCAGGTAGGTCCATAACTCATTTCGAGAAATGACAATTATGACATAAGACATCCGTCCTGTTGACCATGTGTAATTATATTTTTACATTTTCTCTATAATTACAAAAGTTTTGGTGAATTTTTTTTTTTTTGGATATTTTCGTTGAGGAAAAATGAATTTTCTCTTTAAAGGTTATACGTCCTGAGAATTCTGGCAACTGGACTTTGCAAATCAAATATCCGCAACCGCGAGATTCCGGCGTCTATGAGTGCCAAATAAATACGGAACCCAAAATGTCACTATCCTATACATTTAATGTGATTGGTAAGTAACAAGAAGAGCGGCCAATGCGCCCAAGTAGGTACAAGGAAGAGGGCAAAAAAGTAAGCAAACAAAACAAAAGATTCCCATGTATGATTGTTTGCACGTTTGTTTGTTTGTCTGTATCGCACCCCGAACTGTCAACTTTCAACGCACAAATGTCGAGATGTGCAAATGAAATAAAACTTTGCGAAAACTCGACGATAAAAAAAAAAAAAAAAAAAAAAAAGCCATGAAAAATATCTACATTTCTTTTGGCAATGAAAAGAGCTACTGTTTACTTTGGGCTTTTCTTTTAACAGCTTCTCCGTAGGTAGGCGATTAAGTTATCCCTTGAGGGACTCTTGACGGCATCTGTCTACGCACATGTGGCGGGACTTTTTCAGAAGCTTATAATTATCTCCTGCTCCTTTCCGCTTTCGAAGGACTTTTTCAAGAAATTGTCGCTGACAAATGTGCGAAATTAAGTACGTCGGAATTGAAACTTATGTATGTAGGCAGTGCGTGCATGCATGTTCGAATATGCTGTAGGTACTTGAAAAAGAGTAAACAACACACACAACAAGGCAAAGTGCCCGAAATTTACGAGCCCAAAACAAAATACGAATTTTTCATTATGAAAAATTTCAATGTTCAAGGCGATAAAACTCTGCAGAAGTTTTTAAGCTTGTAGCTCGTAAATTAACATCCACAGATAGAATTAGAATGTAGAGGAAGAGAAATTGAAATTTGAAAAGTCAGAAACTTGACTCAAAGAGATAAAAATGTCCTCAAAGGGGTTTTTGGCATTTCGAATCTTATCATCTCCTTTTCAAAAGAATTCAGTATAAAATGTGTTAAAGTGATGGGTTTTTTTTTCTCTTCTCTCTCTCGTTTCGTTTCAATCTTAGTTAATCTTAGTTCATTTGGAAAAATATTTTGCCTATGAGAAGACAAACTTTAGAGCCAGGCTATTGGAGCCAACAGAAAAATATTTCAGGAGGGCTTTAGCTCGCTTTTCTTCGGGATTCTTTGCGATTCGCAATGAGATTGGAGTCCCAAATTTTGGCCCTGTGTACCGCTCTCAGCGCCACAGCGAAAACAAAAGAAGAAAACAGAAGAAGGTTTGAAAAGCCTTGAATACACAGAGAAAAGAATTAACCAGAAAACAGGTTAAATCAAAAGCAAAAACATTCAAAATGGCTTCAACAAGGAATATTTTTAATTTTAAAAACTTTTCTTGTTGGGAAAAATAAAGATTTTCCTTTTGAATCAACTACGTTTCCTCTTGAAATGACATGATAATTTTCAAAAATGGATTAAAATTAAAATTTTTGAACTAACCACGGACGTAATTGAAATGACAAGATAATTTTTAAAATAAAAACAAATTTTCTTAAATAAACCCATGAAAGAAGAACTGTCAAAATAAATTTATTAAACGTTCAAAGCAAATGGCCACAGAGCCCTCTGCTGAAAATAACCCGAAAAATGGACTTCATCCGATTTTGTCAATCCGTTGTCGTGTTCGCTTTCGCAATGCTTGAAAAGTTCTAAGTAGGGATGGGCAAAAAACATCGATATTTTTAAATCGCTTCACGCTTATTTCTCTTGGATATAAAGCGGCATTTGAATCGTTCATGTCTTATTTTATCGTATCATATCTTATCATTCCATCTGAGAACTCGAAAACGTCCTTTTGTACACTCCAATTTTGTCTAAAATATGTACAGTGTACTCTGTCTTAAGCAAATACCTACGGGACCGAAAGATCTATCCGCTTAACAGAGGTGTTCGCTTAAAAGGAAAAATTTGAGAAGCAGGAGCACTAGAAATCCGGAAATCTGTCAGTTTAGAGTAGTGTCCGCTAAGGAGGGTTCTCCTTAAGCAGAAGGTACACTGTACTGTATTTTAGTACAATAGTCATTTTTAATTGGTATTTATAATGTCGATAAATCGAAAACTCGATATTTCTCCCCCGATAGTATCGTTTCAATTTCGATGTTTTTTAAATAAATCGATACGATATATATCGATGTATTTTCCCCTTTTGCCCATCCCTAGTTCTAAGATGAATGAATATCTTATATGTCCTATTTTATAAAACAAATGAGAATTATACCGAACGAAAAATATATGTATTTAAACATATTTCCTTTCAAATCAACCAAAAATATTGTTGACTCAATAATTTTTCTTTTGAAATTTTCGTTCTGCTCGAAAATTGAAAGGACTATGAATAACAATGCGCCATTTTAAATTAAAACATGGTTAAGTGCGCTCAGTGTATATCATCCGTGATGAATATTTTTTGATGATTCATCACTTCTCCACATCTTCTATTAGAGGGCTTAAAATCATCTTGGCAAAATGACTATGAAAAAGAGGCAAGTTCTTGGAATTTTTCTGAGCAATATAGATTTGATTGAACATGTATGCTGTAGTCCTTCGAATAAGGGGGGAAGACTCAGTGTTTGTGTGTCCCTACACTGAGCGAAAACTACGATCGTGTAAATAACAACGATGCGTAGTATACTCTAACCGTTGTTATTTTACAGCAAAACTGTAGTACGGACGTATTCAAACATGACTTTAACTGCCATGCGTATTCTTTAGGAGCAAATTTCTTTACACACGTATTTAAAAAACTTTTATAAAAAAACATATTTAGTCCACACGAATTAAATTTCTCCGTGGCGAATGGGTAGCGTATTCGCTCAGCAATCCGAAGGGCTCGGGTTCAAATCCTACAGCAGGCGAATGAAATGTGTGAAAAAGTGGAATTTTTTCAAGTAAGTGGAAAAAAATTTAAGGAAAAAAAAAAGGGACAGCTAGAATGAAAAATCTTGCTTCCCAGCCATATAACTAAGAGAGAAGAGAGGGAGGGCCCCCATCCCGGCTTTCCAAAATGTATTTTTTTTTTGCATAAAATGTTAGTTTTAAGGCTTCTCATTCCTGTATGGTTTTTAAATATTATATACCTAAATTTTATGTTATTATTTGTAAAAAAAAATAAAAATTACGCCTGCCTGACCGGGGATCGAACCCGCCGCCTTGGGATTTCCTACTACTTTCGTATTTAAACTTTTTTACTACGCTTGTGATTATTTTAACTACGTCCGTTAATAGAGCCAAATCATTGCTGTTCGTAGTTAAATTTACTACGTTTTTGTTATTTTTACTACAAGTTTCAGCTCAGTGTAATAAAATGAAATAAATTAAATAAACACCTTCGGTCTTAACCTATGCTGGCGCTCTTTAATATTTTATATGAGTAATTCAATTCAATTCAATTAGAGATCTGAATTTTCTCTGCTATTAAATTAATTTCTAAAAGCTTTTCTACATGTAATGAAATACTCCATCGGTTAAGACTCTGAATGTCTGATAACATTTGGAGCGAGAGAGGCGTAAGACTCCATGGCTCTGTCGTCTGGATGTCACAATAACTGAAAATGATGAAGAAAATTTTACGAAAATTTATCTATCAAATGCTTGCAATGTTGGGGGATAATTAAAGCAAACTGCTAAGCAGCAAACTCATTTCCTAGGGGATCTATCCTCCTCCCTCCTCCCTCCACACAGAATATATGTAGCTGCGTGCCCAATTTCTCTCAAGTTATAAGATTCAATAGCTTTTCGCACGAGCAATTTAAAACGCATTTATGAAGCTAAACGAGCACTCGAATCTCACACAGACAGACGTAAGCACATACTTGCACACGCTTGCACACGCTTGCTCTCTCTCTCTCTCTCTCTCTCTCTCTCTCTCGCCCTCACATTCTTTCTTACGTAAAACAACCAATTTGCAAAAAGCGTTGAAAAGGCCAAGCAAACGTTTCACCAGACAGACCGACTCAGAGATGCGATGTTGTGGGACTTCGCCATCGCCCGCCATCGAGGCCGCACCGCATCGCACAGTGTAACGTCCATGGCCAAAACGCAAAAAATATCAATGTTTAAATTATTCCAAAATATTAACGACACCATATTTGAGGTGATTAACGTCGTATTTTTTTCTATATAAGTATGTATATATATATATAATATATATATATTTATTTTTAGAGTAATCACATTTGTAATCATGCGTTAACAACTCAATGCCGATCGGTTTTAGAGTTAATTCACTATGTGGAAACATGCTGTAAAAGTCTGCTCTGCTCTAAGTGCAAAATTCCTGAGGTTATAAGCAAAAATAGTTTTGGTTTGCATGGGAGTTGGGCGTGGCAGTGGCCAATGGAGTGCATTTGCAAAATTTCAGAGTTCTACGCGAACTCCTTTCCAAGTATCTTTTGGGCACGAAATGTTTGCAGATGTTACACTGTGCATCGCCCAGAAATGGAACGAAACGCACAATGCACGATAATTCAATAAATTAAAAGAACAGAAGTGCAAAATGCATTCTTCCGCGTCGTGGCAATGGCACGCATTGGAAAATTTATGCTGCAAAATGCTCCCATGTATGCGCGCATGTATGAGCGTCTGCATATGGTGCTCTTCATGTCACAATTTATTTGTATACATGCTCGCAGCGCGCCAGAACGGGAGTGGAAAGTGGCAGTGCCAGTGCCTCTGCCAGTGGCATGGGGAAATGGAGTGGGGGGAGGGGGCGATTTTATAGCCATAAAATGATATTTTAATGCATCCACACACACACGCACACACACACAGATATAAAACTTCAAAATTCGATGCTGAGTTGAGTGGAGCCGTGACGAGAAGGAATAAGAGGGGTTCAGGTGAATGTGCGTCGTAATCGATTCCTTTCGTAAGGATAAGTTCGTCACGAAAGATTATTGAACTTCTCGATTTACATTTTCATTTACGGTTTTTTTTTTTTTTTTTTTTTTTTTTTTTTTTTTGTTATTTCCCCTCTTTTTGCCTTTCGAAGCATATTGAAGCTTAATGATCTTTTAATCTTGTTTTAATTAAAGTTTCGCACAAACGAAAGAGATTCTGGGAACGTTTGAAGGGAACAAAGAAATTCCAGGAAAAATTCTTCGTGCAGCAAATGAAAATACGGATTCAATCTTAGCTGCACACTTCAATCGAATGCTCGATAAATGATGAGCAAGTTCAAATTTCAAGAATAGGAACCCATAATCGGATTAATTCAGCACATCGATCTGAGGTGTAAATAACCTCTGAGGTTTTCGATGCATTTCGATGAGCAGATCCAGACGAACCATCCATCAATTGTCAATTTAGGATGAAAGTACTTAGAAGGTGACAAGGTCAAGAGAGAAGGCAAAGTAACAGACCTGTCTAATGGTCTGTCCGGTGACTAGAGTTGATGTGGGTCCAGTCTAATGAAGAAAAAATACATTAACACAAAATGAAGAATAAAAACCAATCATACATACACATAACAGGTTGGCTGATAAGTCCCCGGTCTGACACATAGATGGCGTCGCTAGTATTAAATGCATATTATTTTTATATAGTGGCAACCTTCAAATGATTCGTGTCAAAATTTGACGTCTGTAAGTCAATTAGTTTGTGAGATAGAGCGTCTTTTGTGAAGCAACTTTTGTTATTGTGAAAAAAATGGAAAAAAAGGAATTTCGTGTTTTGATAAAATACTGTTTTCTGAAGGGAAAAAATACAGTGGAAGCAAAAACTTGGCTTGATAATGAGTTTCCGGACTCTGCCCCAGGAAAATCAACAATAATTGATTGGTATGCAAAATTCAAGCGTGGTGAAATGAGCACGGAGGACAGTGAACGCAGTGGACGCCCGAAAGAGGTGGTTACCGACGAAAACATCAAAAAAATTCACAAAATGATTTTGAATGACCGTAAAATGAAGTTGATCGAGATAGCAGAGGCCTTAAAGATATCAAAGGAACGTGTTGGTCATATCATTCATCAATATTTGGATATGAAAAAGCTCTGTGCAAAATGGGTGCCGCGCGAGCTCACATTTGACCAAAAACAACAACGTGTTGATGATTCTGAGCGGTGTTTGCAGCTGTTAACTCGCAATACACCCGAATTTTTGCGTCGATATGTGACAATGGATGAAACATGGCTCTATCACTACACTCCTGAGTCCAATCGACAGTCGGCTGAGTGGACAGCGATCGGTGAACCGCCTCCGAAGCGTGGAAAGACTCAAAAGTCCGCTGGCAAAGTAATGGCCTCTGTTTTTTGGGATGGGCATGGAATAATTTTTATCGATTATCTTGAGAAGGGAAAAACCATCAACAGTGACTATTATATTAGGTGTAGTAAAAAGAAATCCATTATTTTTGCATTAAATTGAGGGCTTTATTTAAGATAGTTAGAATGACCCGATTTAGGTCAAATATGCGCCGTTTTGTTCGATAACGTGTTGCCATTTAAAGGTAATTTCATTATGCCTCTCTCATAGAAGCCTCGTTCTATTAGCAAAAAATTGAGACAGTCGAATTTCAGAAGCCTCTCTTGAAGCGAATGTTTCACCAGCAAAATTGTTCGCCATTGACAGGAACAGATGGTAATCACTTGGTGCCAGGTCCGGACTATAACGTGGATGCAGAAGAACCTCCCAACCAAACTCCCGGAACTTCTGGCGAGTCACTATCGATGTGTGTGGCCTGGCGTTGTCCTGATGGAACACAATTCCTCTCCTATTGGCCAAAGCTGGCGCTTATGGCGATTGCTTCCTTCAGACGGTCAATTGTTGACAGTAGAGTTCCGAGTTAAGAGTTTTGCCGTATGGGAGCAGCTCATAGTAGATAATTCCTGCCAATCCCACCAAACACACAGCAAAACCTTCCTGGCCGTCAATCCTGGCTTGGCCACACGTTTCCGCCGGTTCACCGTGTTTCGACCTCGACCGTTTTCGCTTGACGTTGTCGTAAGTGACCCACTTTTCATCACCAGTCACCAACGCTTCAGAAATGGGTCGATTTTGTTGCGGTTCAGCAGCGATTCGCAGATGGAAATTCGGTCTATGAGGGTTTTTGCGTTAACTCGTGTGGCACCCATACATCGAGCTTCTTTGCGTATCCAGCCTTATTCAAATGGTTCCAAACGGTTTTTTGTGCAATCTTTAGCTCTTTTGCAATCGAAACAGTGCTAACATGACGGTCGGACTCGATAATTTCCATGATTTTATGGACATTTTCGACAATTGACCTTCCAGTGCGTGGTGCATCCTTGACATCGAAGTTACCGGAACGGAATCGACGAAACCAAAATTGCGCATGATTGGCTGTTACAGTATCAGGTCCATAAAACGCTATTCACATTTTCAGCCGCCTGGCTTGCGTTTTCTCCCTTATCGAAGAAAAACTGTAAAATGTAGCGAATTTCTCTTTGCTGATGTCCATCTTTGACAAGCTCTCAAACAAAACTGAATCAATCAATCAAAAAAAGTCAAAAAAGGTTTTTTAGTAGGAACTGTCATCTTTCTAATGCCCCCTAGCGGAACACGATCGGACTTATACAACGCGAGATGCAGATAAATAACGCCATCTATTGGAAAAATAATGGATTTCTTTTTACTACACCTAATATGTCGTTATTGAAGCGTTTGAAGGTCGAAATCGCGGCAAAACGGCCCCATATGAAGAAGAAAAAAGTGTTGTTCCACCAAGACAACGCACCGTGCCACAAGTCATTGAGAACGATGGCAAAAATTCATGAATTAGGCTTCGAATTGCTTCCCCACCCACCGTATTCTCCAGATCTGGCCCCCAGCGACTTTTTCTTGTTCTCAGACCTCAAAAGGATGCTCGCAGGGAAAAAATTTGGCTGCAATGAAGAGGTGATCGCCGAAACTGAGGCCTATTTTGAGGCAAAACCGAAGGAGTACTACCAAAATGGTATCAAAAAATTGGAAGGTCGTTATAATCGTTGTATCGCTCTTGAAGGGAACTATGTTGAATAATAAAAACGAATTTTGACAAAAAAATTTGTTTTTCTTTGTTAGACCGGGGACTTATCAGCCAACCTGTTATGTAAGAAATTAAAAATATGAAAAAATAAAGCTCAAAATCGAATGTTGCGAGAGCCCAACGCCAGGCAACGAGCGACACGCGACACGTACAGTCGAAACTCTCTTCTCTGTAAAGCGAATCTCCTCAGGGCTTTTTCGCTACATTTTTAGTGCCAATTTTCCCTCCTTATAGCGAATTCTCTCTGTAACGATGTTTTTTTTCCCGCCAGTCCTTTGGAATTCGTTATAGGGGGTTCCGACTGTATAGGTATTTAAAATAAGTAAGGGTTTTATTGTCAGGCGAGCCTGACAATAGAATACCCGACACAGACACACATGTTCAAATAATTTTTAATATAAAGAGTTGTTTAAGGCCATAAGGGGCCCCATATACCGACTTTTGTCAAATATCATTATGAAAACCACCCCTTTGCCACGCCCAATTTCCAATTTTTTTTTTTTTTTTATTCTAATCAAAGGCTTAAATATACGCTCAAGTGCTAAGTTTCATTGAAAAATTTCGAAAAAGTCCGATTTTGTGACAGTTTTGAGATTTTCGTGACAGACCCTTGCACTGGAGGTATCCCTAAAAATGTGGTCCGATCGGGTACATTTTCGAATTTGCTCTTACTCATGTCTGTGAGTACGCACACCAAATTTCAAGATAGCTCAACTCCTTCGATAAGATAACTGTATACAAACAGACGGACAGACAGATGGAATCGAATCTCCTGGTGCAACTGATCATTTCCATATACATATATTTTGTATGGTCTATCTCGACTGGTTCTGAGTGTTATACACAACCACACAAACGCAATACAACCTCGGCACAGAGTTTTTCGGGTATAAAAACAAGTATACAAAAACCTTTTAAAAAATAATTTTGAAAAAAAGGAAAACGACACCGATACACGCTGATATAAGATATCAGTCCCATCAGCAATACTTTCCGGAAGATGGAAAGTCAACATCTTAGGTTCTTCCTTCCCAATTTTCTTCTCCCGCCTTGTGTTAACTACACAGAAAAACTTTTGTACGTTAATACAACCAATATAATAAATCCGTTGTAAAAACTCAGCCGATCACACTTTTCGTTGTCCCAAGCAATTTATTTTGTCAACAAACTTTTTCAACCAACGATTTGTAATATTAACAATCAAAAGAAGGTTATATTTATTATATATTTATATATATTTTAAATAAATAAAACGCGAAGAACTGCCTTATCTACATATTCCATAATAAGAATTGGAGTCTATTAAGTCAGTTTACGGAAGATAATTATACTTAATAACATCATAAACATATGTGAGCTTATTTTGGATTATTTTGTCTCTTCTTGTATGTTAGTCCGCATAAAGCTAATGAGAATTTTAGAAAAATATTTATATGCACTAAGACTTTCAATTTTTGATATGACGAAACAATCGAACTACACACAGTGGGGCCGCTCCATATATTTTTTGGGAAAAAATTGAAGGAGTGGGCGTAGAGCATTGAAACACTTCTGCGGGCTAAATTAAGATGTTTTGAAAAAATCTTGGAAATCCGCTCACTGCCACGCCCACCTCCCATATAAATACACAAGTCAAAATTTTTATTTTTAGACCTAGGGACTTGAAATTCGGGACACTTCTTAATTGAGTTCTCCTCAAAAAAAAAAAAAAAAAAAGCTAAAAATATTTGGCCTGCCACGCCTAATTTGAGTTTAACGCCCATTGAAAGTTGGATTTTTTTTACATGTTTTTACTTCCTATCTAGCATTATATGGATTTTTCACAGAAATTAAAGAATTTTAATTTTTACCAAAAGCTTAAACATTGGTTGTCTCCATTCAAAAGAAGATAATACCCTCAACAGCCTTCGGCGAACGATATTAGCCTTCGAAATCAACAAAAATATCTCACAATTGAATTCTCTACCGCCCGAATTTAAGGCTATAGAAAACGTTCATAATTTCAAAAAAACAGGTAGCGACCTTTCTTAATAGGTCTGAAAATTTATTTGTTAATGAAATTTAAATTTTAATTTTAATTTTACTTAGTTTATAGTTTATTTCAAATCATTAAAGTAGTTTGAATCTGCATACGTTAAATAATGCTTGATATTCCACACAACACTCTTGTCACTTTCTTGAGTAGAGCTTTGAATAAGAGATATCCTCTTGTGCTCTACGATGTCATAACAATAAATAAATAAATAAATAAATAAATGCATTCCGCTTTTCTTGTAAAGCATGCCAAGTTAAAGTGTGTCATAGAAAGATATTGATGCTAAATATGTTTTTGTTTACATTGAAATGTCATTAAGTTTCGTTACGCCTACATATTCGTTAATAAAAATAATGTTTCATTTATAAATCGTTCCATGTTTTATAAACGTAAGACCTAAAAGTATGCCACATTTTTTGTCTTATTGAGCATTTGTATCGAATATTGCTGTGACTTTTGAAATTCAAATCGATGTTACTTACAGAAAGGGTTTTAGAAGGCGAATTTTTTTGTTAAGATTGAAAGTATAGACTCGTACCTTTCATTTTTATATACGGGCATGTGATTGGATTCCCTTTCCCCAAATTTTGGGGAAAGGGAATTTCGTTCCTCCAATATTTTGAAGAATGTATGGAAATTTTGAAAGAAATGACATTGTCAAAAACAAAAGAGCGGCTATACGATAAAATTTTCGAATTAAAAAATTTCGAACATATTTAAATTCCCGAGTATTTATTTCAATTTCCCGGGGAAATTAATTCCCGGGAATCCAATCACACACCTGATAGTAAGATGGCTAAGCAAGGCAAAGCACATAAAGTTTTTTCTCCAACAAAAAATGAGAAGTTGATATTTTTTACTCTAATTTCTGGCAAATTATAATAATTATTCTACTTTTCCAAATTTAATAATTTTTTTTTTACATGAAAGAGTAATTGCTATAGTTCCACCAAAAAATAAAACAAAGGCAATAGCTTTGGATTTTCACATAAAAAATGTTCTCTATTTGGACTACAATTTTAATCTGAAATTTATATGAAAAAAATTCCCTTGACTTTTTGTTAATTTTTTTAATAAATAAATTCAATCTTTCATAAAAAAGAATGTCGAATTCCTCATATCCAAACATTTGTTTACAAAAATAAATCATAAAAAATTTTGAAATTCAAAAGTTGAAAAGGTTTTTCCACCGATGCCCCACTGTGCGCGCCGCGGCGTACTGGAAGCGTGCTAAAGCTCTGGGTTGTGCGCAGAGCGGCAACAGCAGGCATAAAGCGCTTTAATCATCGAATCGACATACAGACAGCAATTGGGGATTCGCGAACTTGTTTCCACTGTTCAACTAGAAAATATCTCAAATGCCACGCTTCAAAAATTAAACGCAGCTCAGGCAAAAGACGTTCATGTGAACATGAAAGCAGGAAATTTGATTCGAACATTTTCCAAATTCAAAGTTGGCTAAGCAAGGCAAAGCACATAAAGTTTTTTTCTCCAACAAAAAATGAGAAGTTGATATTTTTTACTTTAATTTCTGGCAAATTATAATAGTTATTCTACTTTTGCAATTTTAATAATTTTTTTTTTACATGAAAGAGTAATTGCTATAGTTCCACCAAAAAATAAAACAAAGGCAATAGCTTTGGATTTTCACATAAAAAATGTTCTCTATTTGGACTACAATTTTAATCTGAAATTTAATGAAAAAAATTCCCTTGACTTTTGTTAGTTTTTTTTTTAATAAAAAAGTTCAAATTTCATAAAAAAGAATGCTGAATTCCTCATATCCAAATATTTCTTTACAAAAGCGAATCATTCAAATTTTGAAATTCAAAAGTTGAAAAATCCTATTTCTTCCACAGATGCCCCACTGTGCAACGTGTTGTTAAGCATTTAAAATTTAATATTTACGAGCTTTTAACAAATTTCGTAATTTGTTTGAAATTTTTAATTCTGGCAATTAAAATGACAATGAATCGAGTTTAACAATCGCCATTAATTGGAATTTTTCGTATTCAGTTTTGCTGTGTATTCTTAAATATAATCTTTTACGCATTTACATAAATTTCCGTTGAATTCGCCTACTTCGTCCTACGCAAGCTTCCACCCAAAGGACTTTGATTTGTTGAAGTGTTCGCTGTAAGAAAACTGGTCACCTTATTGATGTCAGTGTCAAGGAAAACTTGAGCAAAAATGAATATAAACATAAACATACTTTAATTTGTTCGAAAGCTTATGGCTTAAATATTTAAGCCAAAGCGAAAACGTACGTCCTGCATACGTGAAGCTCTTCCTATTGCCAAGCCATTGATTGACATACATATTTGCAGGTATAGATGTGAATGTATGTACCTGTGACTGTGTGTTTTCGTGTGAACTTATTGACACTAAGCAATCTTGTTTCTTTAATCTTTTCCGTAAAGGAATTTGCTCTCAAACTCATTGATATGCAGGTCGCTTTTAAGCACTGCTTGAATATTAAATTTTTACTTTTCTTTTTTTTTTTCGATTATAATCTTTCGGTTTTTTTGCTGTTGAGTTCAGTTGTTTGTTGAATCGTAGTTATCAATGCAGCTAGCATAGCATGCAAACTTCATCAACAACTTAAGAGAGGGAGCATCCTACCTTGGCTATCGAATAGCGAAAGATGAATAGAATCCGCACGTTTATATTCAGGCGCATCACAATGGCTCGCTTTACTATTTTTTATTATTATTATTCTTTTTTTTTTTTTTCGATGCTTTCAGCACACTGCCTTACGCCCGCTCTAAATGCATACACATACATCTTTATTGAATGGCTGCTATCGTTATAAGGACGAAAGTGATAATGTTTGAGAATGGAGCTTACACTTTGCATGCAGATGAGCATGTTTAGTTTCGGTAACTGAACTTATGTTCACAAATTTTATTCATAATCGTTACGTGACGTACGTAGAGCGTATTGTGTCGTGCCACTTGAACACCTTACACTACCGCTTAACAATCCCGATTCCTGGGAGTACCGGATTTTTATGCTCTCTTCTTGAATTGAGTTTTTTTATATTTTTTTGTAACGTCTGTTTTCGTATGCAGTCATAAAACACGTACATTTGAAATCGATCAAATCGCGCCCGAAGTGTTTCCAGCCCTTTTCCTTTCAAAGAGGAAACTTAAGGTTCCTGGCACGCAACTGCAGCAAATTGAAAAATTGAAAAGTCGAAAAATTGCAAAATTGAAAAATTGAAAAATTGAAAAACTCAATATTGAAAACAAAAGATAGAAAAAAACAGTGAAATGCTTTTCGAATGACTGAAAATTATTCATTTATGTTCGAAATATGCGATGCATATCAAACAGTCGCAATCAGTTAGCGGAGGTATAGGGTGAATTGTTGCCTCAATACACCGAAAAGTCAGACGAAAAATTTGATTTGTTATTGAAAGTTGATTTCACATCAACTTTGCTCCAACTACGCAATTTAGTATTGAAAATGAAGAGTAAATTTTCATCATTAAATTGTTGAAAAAAATTTGACGTTTGTCATTAAATTTCTTCAAAAATTCAAATGTTAGTTAACAGTGTAAATGAAAATTTTTCCCCAATTATGAGTTAGACTCAAAAAAAAAACACTTTGCTCGAATTTGGCACTTTTTTTTTACCGACAACATGAAGTGAGATTGCATCGGCAAAAATAGGATTTTTTGACCATCCTAATTTTATGATTTGTCGATTTAATCTAACTGAGAAAACTCTGGATAAGAATAATTCAAAACTGTTTTTTCAAAAAACATAATTTTTTTATATAAAAAATTAAGCTAAAGATAGAAAATGTTTTTTCTTCGAAAAGTTTAAAAAAAAAAATTCTAATTGGTTCGCATTTTTTTCGGATTAAATCTACCACTGTTGCTATAAAGGTGATTTTTTATTAAAATTTAGTTTGATTTTTAAAAGGAATTAAAAATTGTGGCATTTTATTGAATATCGAAGAGGAGGTGGGCTATCAAAAATTCTACCTCGAAAATGGCGCCTTTCCTTTTTTCAATGGACAAAAAGTTTATATGCTTCGTCGTGCTTTGTCTTCTAGTTGATAAAAAATAAAAGTCTGAAGTCTGTTCTAACGATCTATGAAAAAAAATTTACCGCCCACTTACGATTGTTTCGATAAAGTCCATTTTTATGTTAAAAATCACCGCGCAAATGTCTGGATATTAAGAAAAAATTCATTGCATATGTTAAGGATGATCAGTATTCATTAACGCTTTATTATAATTTCTGATGGCAATATTTATAAGAAATTAAGAACTATGTGAGAACATACGAAACTATGATACTGAAAAGGCAGTACCCCTAGGGACTGTCAGATTTAAACCATTTTTTGTATATATTAGTTTTTGAGTATAAACAACATTCTGACAAAGTTTCATTAAAATCGGTTGAGTTTTAGATGTAGCTGCCATACAAAACTGCATGTAGGTGTCTATGGGGGTACCCGAAGGGGTGAACCGATTTCGATAAATTTTAGTTTATATTTTAATGACCTCAATTTACAATTTACTATCCAGATGTTCACACCATTAGGATACAACTTTTTCTGTTAAATTTGCTCGTCATGACAAACAAAACAAAAGAATTGACATCAGATGAACTGTTAATTTTCTTGTTTTTGCTTTCATTGTGTTTATTGTGTTGTCCGTTTTTTTGTTTTTCGTTATTAAAATATTGTTCACACTACACAGATTTTTGCCTGTTCACACAACAGAGTTCTCAATGAAAAAATTTGTATGTTCACTCGACCGAGGTGTTCACTCTAACGGGATTCACACCACCCAGATTCTACTGTATATGTATATGGACATATTATATATTTATTTCATGTTGCTATATATTTATGACTGAATAATGACGATAACGTTAATTACTTATGTTTAGTAGAATTCCTGTGCAAAGTTCGCTGCAATTGTAACGGTAATTGGTATTTTCTAAGTAAGCAGGGTATATTAGTTTTGTGCAAATATTGTAACAGCCAGAACTAAGCTCCGTAGATATAGACACATATGTATATACAGGGTGTTCCATACTCAATAGATAAAAAAAGGAGGTGATAGGGGGGGGTCTAGACGGACCAAAAATCGTATGGCAGGGGGGGTCCCAAATGCACCCCTGAGGAGTTACATGCAAAAAACAATATTTTGGTTTTTTCACTGGTGCTCCTCACTTACAGGCCGTAAATTCAAAATCACATATGATATGAAAAGCTTGGCGGATTTCCGTTCACGTTCAAATAAATATCATTTAAATTTTTTATATAAGTATTATAATTGTTTTAAGGTCTTGCCAATGGAGCTCCATTACTTTGGGCTTTAAATCCTCTAAACATTTTTCATTTGAAATCTTACAGAAATTATGTGTTCCGATGACGCGGTGTTGAAAGGTTCAACCTCTATTGTCTGCTTCTGCCTAGATCTGAGATAATCGAAGCTATTATATTGTAAAGCCTTACATCAAAGGCATTAAAATTTTTTTTCAACCTTTTTTTGGCATGCAAAAAATATTTTACAATCCACCAATCTTTCTTTCGGCCAAACGAACAAACAATATCGCCTGACTTCCTGAGTGAGAAGAAACGTCTTATTATTCTTTGACAACAGCAGCATTCCGAATCGATAGAATCAAAAGAATTTTTTTTTTTTTTTTTTTTTTTTTGCTACAATATAAGGGGCTATCTTCATATCAAGAAAGAAAACAAAACGTTTCAGAAAATTTCTGATTCATTTCTGAAGCGTTTTTTTATAGGAAGTTTTTGATTTCTGACCGAGCTGGAGGGCGCCCCTTTAGGGGACCTTCTGGTCTAGAGCACGAAAATTAAGGGTATATTCATGATTTTTTTTTTTGGTACTAAGCCAAATAAAAAACGGGTTTCTAAGTTTGCAGGATTATTATTTTATTTATTGACACTGAGAAAAAATTGTTGTATTTTTTTTTTTTTTGTATTTTAAAAATGGCACCGGAATGGACGCTGTTTAAAAAATTAACTCCGTGGCGTACACGATTTTTTAAGTTCGGGTTATTTGAAAAAAAAAAAAACATATTTTTAATCAGAATTAATGCGGCTATCGCGTAAGCTAGAACAAAAAAAAATATTTTGAATATTGACAAAATGGCGCAATTTTTAATTTAACACATCCAAAAACGCGCTTTTTTTACCATTTTTTTTTATGAAAATATGAAGTTCTTGAAATAACAATTTGATTCTAGCTCACGCGATAGCCATTGATGTTGTGAATAACATATAAAAATTTCAGACGAATCGGTTCGATGGTATTTTTGTTTTCATGTACGCCAGGTGAAAAAAAGTAGTTTTGAGATAAACGCGTTCAAAGTTGCTTTGATCAAGCGCGCTGCCTGCTGTCTCCACCTACTAAAACGCCTTTAGCAAAGAAAATATGGTCAATATCTTCACGAAACTTTGCGAGCATATTCTTAAAAGTCTATTGTTCCGAAATATATATAAAAAAAAAACGATTTTCCAAAAATTCTACACCAGAAGGTCCCCCCTTAAAAATGAAATATAAAGTGAAAAGTCCCATAAACGGACACCAACGGTCGCGGCCTTTTTGTCCGTTTATGGGAGCTGTCCGCTTATGGGAGCTGACCGCAAGTAGAGCTTTCACTGTATTACATAAAATAACCTGAACACCCACTATGGCACTTATTGAAAACCCGTCATTCAGAACTTCAATCGAAATTTTTCAATCGAAGTTGATCCAACCACGACGAGTAGTAAACGAGACTCGTATTTTGATGCTTCCTACCACTATTGCCTGTTTTGTTTGGGGAATATTCCCCTGAATGTCTCAAAACCGAGCTAAAAATCCCTAAAATTTAATTACACACAGAAAAATATGACCCCATAACATCGATTAGATCCCCTTATTCAGCGATTTTATAGAGAAATCTACTTAAACTATGTGAATAATATGATTTTTCCATAGAGAAAACTTTTTGAATGCAGAATGAGAAAATCTTATTGAAACATTCTAATAGATATTTAATGTGAATATCTTATTGTTTCTGTTGAAGAATATGGAAAACTTCTTGATATAGTCAAATAATAAGGTGACCATATCAATCAAACTATGTGACATTCTTATAAAAAATGACGTTTTGATAAGATATCCTTATTGGAAGAAAATCGCTTTAAGAAGAAGCCTTTTTAATACAAAAAGCAAGACTTATTGATTTAAAAAAGTATATGAATTCCGTATTCGTTCCATAGTTAAAAAAGATAAACCAGTTTTTTTGCACTTACATTGATACATATAATCAATCTAGCAAGCTTAAACCATATCTCGCGATGGCGTAGTTGAAGTGTGCTAGGTTTGTAATCTGGAAGGTCCGAGTTCTCGAATCCTGTCGCAGGAAAAAGAATTTGTGGAAAAATGGAGAATTAAACAGGTAATTAATTTTCAAGGACAAAATACGGGGAGCAGAACGTAAGTTGCCGGCCAACCAAATAATAAATAAATAAGTTGCTTTCATCGCGCCTTCCAAAACGTCACGCACAAGCTCTTTCAAGAAATTCTTATAGAGAATCTTTTTTTTTTTTAATTTTTTAATTATAAAAAGTTTGGTAAAATCTGTTTTCTCAGTTTATTAAATAATGTAAATGTTAAATAATCTACTCAAAAAAAAAAAAAAATCAACGCTCGCTGGATCAGGGATCTAACCCGCCGACCTTGTTTTTTACAAGATTTCATATCAAAATTAAGAAGTTATCTTCTTAACTTTTCGTTCAATTTTTCGTTAAAATAAACAATAAGTTTTTCTCTATGGTTTCAATAAGACAATCTTCTTGGATAAAAACCATTGAGAAATCTTATTGTCTTTCTTCAATTTTATGTGGTATCGTTTTCTCTGTGTACGAACTCTTCTTAAAACAAAATCTTGCTCACATTAGGTCCCATCAAAATTTCACTGACCACTTTTCTGACCTAAGACTCCACTAAAGATCATAATTAATTTTTAATTTGAGGGATATTCCCCTTAACTGGCAACAAGGCTGCCTACTGAAAATATCAACACAAAAACTATAAAAAAAAACGTCTCTTATTCATAGATCATGCTAACAGTTTTGTTTACATGGATTAACGATAGAGCAAATTTTCATTTAAACATGAGCAACAAATCGGATTTTTGCTAGCTATTTTTGTAAGCTTTTTATTTGAATGTTGAATAAACGTTCAAAAGGGAAATTTATCTAGCCTAAGTGCTCTCTTATACGAAACTCTTATACATTTAAAAGAGAAGTCGTTTAGACTGAAAAAAAAAAAAAAAATCCAAACTAAAGCGCCAAAAAGTCGAATAGACCTTTTTGTTGTCAATATAACCCGCTTAGAGCTTCAAGAAAAAAATTGATTTTCCTTGAAAAGGTTGTAAACAAAAAAAAAACTGCTCCTGGGAGCTCAAAAATTATAATTCTACTAGATTCCTCGACGGTCCTCGACTCTTTAAAGAGTCCAATAAAAAGAGGGAAATCGGAAGTCGTGCGCGAGGTAGGGGGAGGGGGAGAGGGAATGAAATTCTCTTACGTCTTATTGCATTCCATTTGCATTTCGTTACCGTTCTCATTAAGTGTCTTTATCGCCAATCAAGCGAACTATTCATGCTGCACACTGTCACGGCGCCAGGGCTACGCTCGTCCCCCCATTCTCGTTTGCGTTTGCGTTTTCATTTTCACTTTCGTCTTCGTATTCATCTCTGGCGAATTATGAACAAAATCCAGTACAAATTTAAATGGCAATCACAATCACACCACCCTCCGTCCATCTGTCCGTCCGTCAATCTACTTATGGAAGCAAAGACATGACAACGTCACAAATGAATGAACGAAGGTAGATTTGAAAAAAAGAAAAACACCGGGAAGGAGAACAAATCCATTGACCTTGCACTTTTGTGCGTCTGTTGCTCATTTGTGGGAGGGAAGGGGGGGTTGAACATTTCGTCGAGAGGTGCGTTGATTCGGTGGAAAGTTAGCGAATGGAATAATAACGCCCGAAGGTGAAAACAAATTTCAGTTGACAAAAATAATTTCATTTTCATTTTAACGTGTCATCTCGTTCCATTGTTGAATTCGGCGAATTCTAAATTAAATTTTTACAAACACTCTATTTTATTTTCTGTTTTTTTTTAAATTTTTTTTTTCGCTTTGGCTTACACCGAAACTAAGGAGGAGAAGAGCGTACGATTTAGGCAATTTGGAGGGGATTTTTGTTGTTGTTGCATTTGTTGTTTTTTTCCGTTCCCTTTTCATTGGGTATGGGCTATTCCCCATTTGCCTTTTCGCACGGGAGTCACACGGCAACGCTGCGTAATCAGGCATTCCTGTCCAGGTGTTTTATTTTTAGTATTTTTTTTTTTTTAAAGGTTTTCCATTGCTCATGACATTCTTGCTCGAGCGGAAGTAAGGTGAATTTCATTTAAAGCATTACGGCAATTTATTTGAATTATTTAAAGCTGTTAAAACTGAATTTCATTTCAAGGCAGCGAATATTTGATGAAAACCGTTCGGTGGGCGTGAGAAAGAGGGAGAGAGACAGAGAGAGAGGGAGTTTTTTCTCTTTTCTCCAATACCGTTTGAGGAATTCAATGAAATTCGGCTGTAAAAAATCATTGCATACTTTTAAGAGCTATAGACTTCTAAGGCTTTGAGAATAGAGTTCTCAGAGTGCGACACAAGACACCTTTGACCGACTTAGGAGCATTTCATAGAAAATGATACACTTTTGTCCCGTAAAAAAACAGACAAAAACTAATGTAATTATACAAAAAATTTCCAAAGGTCACCTTATATCCTCTTCCGTGTCCTAATATGAGTACGTGGAACGCTCCCTTAGTGGAAGTATTTTTGCTTCCTATTTTTCGCATGCAGTCATGTGTTTAAGAGTTTCCTCAAGAAAAGCTAGCGCGGTCCGATTTTATTCGGAACGAGACAGTTAGAAAAAGCTTCACTTCAAAACGTTGCTTAGTAGTCATTCATCAACATGTATATTTATATATATGTATGTATATGTACAGTCAAAACTCCCTATAACGAATTCCAAGGGACTGGGAAAAAATTCGTCACAGAGAGAATTCGCTATAAGGAGGGAAAAAAATGCACTAAAAGTGTAGCGAAAAAGTCCTGAGGAGATTCGCCTTAGAGGAGTTTGCTATAGAGAGTTTCGACTGGATATATTTATCAAGGCGTCTCTTCAAAAGATTCTTAATTCTTTTATATTTTATTAATTGGCCTACAGCTTCTGGAGGAATCTGGATAGTGTGATCTCCGGATAGAGTGAACATCTTGGAGGTGTGAGCACATGGAATAGGCTTATATAAGACATTTCGCTGCTATCCTTACTTTCCGCGCGAATGTTGTTCCAAATATATTTAGGAAATCGTAAGGAACAAACGTCCCTGTTGAATTTTACCCCCAAAAAACTGGGCTTTTTCACAGAAAATTTTTGTTTTCAACCTGATGTGAATTTGTGTCCATATGTGAGCCAAATAAAGCAAATTAAACATACACAAAAAAAAAAAAAAAAAAAAAAAAAAGGTGTGAAAAGTATGCTACAATTTTTTGCAGAAAGTTTTACTTATCTAATATACACTGTCTCTCCGCAGAAGTGAAACACCTAATGTATCATTTAATCCTTAATAGCCACTGTTTTTCCCCCTCTTTTCTCAATTATTGCACAAAATTTAACCATGAACATCGGACAAAGCAATTTAGCCTACAAAATTTCTAATATTTGTTTCGTGCGGCAATACCAGAGTGGATTTTACAGTTAAAAAAAAAATAAAATTTAGGCACTAAAACACAATTCCCGATCATGTTTGTTTGAATTCGTGACAAAACCAAAAATTCATGATTGGTTTGAACCCAAAACTCATAACCGCCCAGTTCTTGGAAAAGAGGTTACTACATGAATCCCTTCACACGTGACAAGTTAATATAGGCCTACATTTTATTCGTTTTGTTAATTTTAAAAATAATAACAAATAAGAAAAGAAAAGAAAAAAAAAGAAAAACAAAAACAATAAATAAATAAATAAATACATGAATAAACGAAAACACAAATAAAAAAGGAAAATAGAAATGGCAATGGAGAAATCGAGTGGAAGAGTATAACAAAAGAAAATAGAATTTGAAAAGTAACGAAATAGTCCTTGGAGTATGCAAAGTTGAATTGCTTTTGCCGCCACAATATGGCGTACGCTTTTCATTCCAGGCCAGAGCCCACATTCACACACACACGTACACAGAAGTACACACATATTTAAAGGGTTCCTATCTACCTCTGTTTTATCCTGTAAGTGTCCGAATTCTTTTGTTTTTTTGGATTTTTGTTCCTTTTTTTTTTAGAAATTTCGGTTGCGCTTTCATAGCTAAACTGGCAGTTAAAAAATTTATTACACTTGGCTTGCAGCCAAACCTGAGAGAATGGCACGACGGCTACGTATGACATACACATGACATTGGCAGCGGGAAAAATTTCCGAGCATTTTTTTCACTTTCTGAGTCTCCTCTTATTATTTTTGGCTTTATTTTTTTTTTTTTTTTTTTTTTTTTTTACAAATTTTTCGCTTTGTAAGCATCAGTTGGATTTTTTCCGTTTGCCTTTTTTATTTCATTTTTCCGTTTTGTTTTGGTCCTTTTTTTTAACGATTTTTTATAAAACAATATAAAGATGCATTCGCTTCAATTCGCCTGTTTTGGTATGTATGTGTGTGTGCGATATAAAAGTAGAGCAATAAACTTTTGAAAGTAGGCTTTTAGGCTGTTCCGCCGAAGCAGCGCGCTGAGCTAAATGTGTATGGCGTGTAAGTCGCCATATAGTATAATGTTTTTGGTACCAATATGAAAATTTACAACGCCATTTAAAAAATTTATAACGGAACATATGCCTTGATGTGTTTGCCGATTTTCGGTGTTTATTTATAGGCGCAATTTGAGCTTAAATGGGAATATAATTTGACAAGAGCGTATTATGGTTTTATGCAGTTCAAAAACGAAAATACAAATAAATTACAATAACTTTTTAATCCGTTGGATCGATGTTCGAAGTGGCGTTTTTTCTCTCTTTCTGTTTCTGTTTCTTCTTTTCTCGTTGTTGCATTATAATTTGTTGAAAAATAAACGATTTTTGCCCCCCGGGTGCTGCTGGCTTTTTGAGCGCTTTATGAACTAGCCAAAATTCCCTAAATGCCTTCGTTTATGGATGAAAGAACATTTACCAATGATAATATCTGGGGCAACGGAAAATATTTAAATTTTGGCACCTCAAGGTATGCATTTGTATTATCAAAGAACCAACTAATATGTATGTATGTAATTTTAAGCCTTTAAACATGGATGTTAATTGCAGGCTTTAGAAATGCATACGCACATCTCGCAAAATCCAAAATCAAGATGTGATTAAATTTGCAAGCCCACAAGTATGTATAGATTTGTCACTATCGCAAATATTCGGAATATTTAAGTGCATACTTTTAGGTGCTGAATTTAAATGTTTCCTGTTGTCCTAATAATAGGTATCTAATAATGCTCAAGTCTTTAGCCCCCCAAGCCTATAAATTCAATCATATCCTCCAACGATTTGTACTTATTATCCGAACAGTTCGATATCCATCAATCGTCGCTCTCATATTTCTCCAAAACACCACTCCATCTCCCTTCCCCACTAATCGATTTCCTTTCATCCGGGTTTTTTTCTCGCTTTTTTACTGCCAATTGCGTACAACTAATTGATGAATCAATTGTTTCGCCTGAAAGCACAAAAGAACAGCAGCATCAAGAGCAGCAACAACAAAAATATTAAAACCAGTAGAGAGAATAGAAGAAACGATAAAAAAAGAGAAAAAAAAAACAATAAATAAAAGCGAAAGCAAAAACAAAATAATGAAACAATTTATGTGCTCAAGTCGCTTGCAAAATGTCATTTATATTGTTAGTTGCTTGCGAGCTGCCTGCCTGCTCTTCGAAACGAACTCCCCCCTTTCAGCGTCTTATCGTTAGCCTAGCGTTTTCCGTTGTTTGAGTTGATTGAAATTAATGAAAATTGTCGGGAAACGGTGCCAAAAAAAGCGATTCCAAAGCCAACCCACAGAGCATTTACAAACATTACAATTATGATTTCGATTATTTCAATTGCATTGTCGCCATAATTTATAACGCCGTTACGAGTTGGGGAGGGGCAGCGGAGAAGATATGGTGGGAGCTGGTCGGGAGCGCGGTAACGGTAAGTGTTTATGGGGAATAAATTCATTCTTTGAATTAAAACAACTGACTAACGGTTTGTAAATGAAAACTACCGTGCTTCTTCCTCAAACATTGTAGCATACTTAAAGGCCTTTATATATTAATATAATATGAAGTATTTGTTGATCGCTTAAACTACAGGACAATAGTATTCAATGGAAACAACACCAAAAATCTTTTGACAAAATTGAACATACCTTTCGGAATGGGTCCGAGTATCCTGCATATTATCTCAGGTTTTTTAATTTTATTTTTTCCCCCCCTCTTGAATAGCTTTTAGATATAAACATATCGCACACTAATTACTAAATCGGCACAACGCAATATTTTGCATTTCTCGGGCAAACAGCCTATAACTCTCGACGCTTGTAAAATCAAATTTTTTTAAAATTTTATATTATTCTTAATTAACTGCAGAATCAATAAATATAAATCTGAATTTTCCAAGTGCTCCTTTTCCTGCAGTAAAGTAATGGCGAACATGAAAAAAATGATTGAAAAATTTTTGGATTGTGCCGGTTTAGTGATAAGTGTGCGATATACTTAACATTTACAAACCTTTGGGCTGATGAATATAAATATTTTCAATGGTCGTGTTTATTTCTCGAAAGTTTGAGAGTTTGAAGCCCTCTTTAAGGCGTTTTTTAAACGCAAATTCAAGTCCTTTGCGCGACGTGTAAGCCTCAATTTAAAGAATTTTAAATTATGCCCAAATTTTTCGGTTTACATTATCTTTTGTTTGAGACGGCGCGGCGCACAGTGGTCCCGCCTCATACATTTTTTGGAAAAAACTAGAACGAGTGGTCGTAGAACATTGAAATTTGGCACACACAATAGTTTTGACAAAGTTAAGAATATTACAAAATTTCGTGGGAATCGGACCATTGCCACGCCTACCGCCCATACACCTGAAATTTCCAAAATTTGCAATTTTGGTCCGATCTTAATGAAATTTGGTAGGGTAGTAGGATTCGAGACTCTTAACCAAAAAAATGTTACTTTAAGAAAATCGGACTAATGCCACGCCCACTTTATATAAAACGAAATTTTCAAAATTCAGTATTTTCAACTAAATTGTGATTCAGGTTGCCAAAGAAACAGGAAATACTATTTAAACAAAAAATATTAAAATTCTTGAGCTGCCACGCACATTTTCTATGAGTTTTTTAATACTTACTTGCTCAAACTTAATGAAAAAAATGTAAAGTTTTTAGAATTATGTTAAAAAATTTAAGATGGTTAAGTATAAAATTTTATTTCATCTTATTTAAATTTTATACTGCCGTTTATTTTATTTTATATATGCCAGGCCCACCTTTTAGACTATGAAAAACAATTCCTTTGAAAAGTTCATATTACTGAAAAACAAATAATTGAAAAATATTTTTTTATTTCATTATCATTTCTTGCACCACGGGATCTAATTCTAATTCATTTTTATTTGGCTGTCGCCGAATTGAAGTTATATATGGATCAGAACGCTAATTAATTTACATAACCCTAAAGGTGTGCCACACTTTTTTTTAAGCTTTTTTGTGCAAGTTTTATAACAAGTTTTCGACATTCAAAGCAAAACGGAAAATTTCGGCTAAATTTTTTCGCATTAATCAACATAACAGACTCCATTCTTTAATTTGCATACAGTTTGAAGACCGATCAAGCCGGAGGAACCATTTTTTTTTTTCCATCAAAACTATAAAAGTCGTCAACTTTAAAGCACAATTTTCTTTTGCTTATATTTATGAAAATTCTGCATCAATTTCATTAATTGTTTCTTTAGTTTGTCAAAAAAGTACTATATTTGGATAACAAGCCCCCAAAATAGTAATTCGAATAAAGTTTAATTAGGAAAAAACATCGCAAAGTTGACTAATTTTTTTCCAATTGTAACTAAAAACATATGTTCTGACTTCCGCTTCCGGTATACTGTATAGAAACAGCCATTTTGAAAAAAATTTTGATGAATTTTTCTTAATGAAATATTTCTTAATCTAGCTAAGCTATGTAAATTTAAAAATTATATGTTTGAAAAAATCCATTTTTCCCGCTCAGAAACCACTGTGCGGCGGGGTGTCTTCGAAATTCACGACACCTTTTTTTTTCACGTCTGAAACGCCCTAGTGCAAGGCGCAGTATTCAAATTTCTCTAAGAATGAATATACAATAATCGTTCCCCCGTCCTATATTTTACACTAACTTAAGCTAACGGCTTATCCTGCGTCTTATAGCGACCAAAACTAAAGTACACAACTGCCACTCACTCAATTTTGTTCGTTTTCTTCTTCATGCGTATCGGATATTTTTGGAGGTTCATTTCCGCTACAACTTATAAAACAAGAATGGCATACTTCTAGGGAGCCTATTTACGCTCGTTCAAACAGATAACTTTGAAATGGAAATGCATTTTCCAGGTGTCACATTGACTTGCCTACGACACGAAGACACGCAAAATAATGATCATTCGAATCGCTGGAATAGAAACGAGGAGCTCGTTTTTTAAGAATGTTTGTCGCTCCTTCGACCGCAATGGAAGGAAGAACGTCGCGCCGACGCGTCGGTTCGTTGAGTGGCGTCAGTTGAACGTGCGGTGCGGCGGGATGGTAAATGTACAACGTGTAATACCCAAATTGTTTGACGTGTTTATGCAGCTGTATTGCTTTCTTTACGTTCTCCTAAGCTCACACATGCATGAGGGGCATACAAGTTTCAAGTCCGCTTAATACCATTGCAACGACATGTGAACGTTCCACTTTCACCTGACGCCAAACTTATTACCCGACACGTTTTCGGCTCCAACACTGAAACTCCCGCGACGTCGACTCAAATTGCGTGCCGTGTGCAAATGTGTGTGCGTGTGGCCATGTGTGAACTTCTTACTTCATTCACACGAACTGAGTGTGTATGTGGGTGTTTGTTTAAAAAGTATAAAGGAATGATTTGTTTTTTGTTCATCGCTCTTTCGTTCTATTTTTTTTCTCGTCGTTTTTTTCTTCGTTTTTTCGTCTTTGCCATTGTTATTGCCGGTTTTCGGTCGTTTTCACTACCATTTCAGCTTGTAATTTACGCGTGAATTACGTGTTTTTGTCGAATAAGAGATTTTTCGTAAACATATCCCCAAAAGAAAATGGGTTTTAAGGCTTATTGCTGCATGTGTGCTTGTTTTTCATTCTCCATTCATTCTTCACGGAATAAATAGGTGAAATAGAAGACAGACACAAGGAGGCGAGGAGTGCAGTTTATCTTGACTGGATAGCTGGCGTGAAATCTTCGTTCTCTATATTTTTGTTGTGTGTGAAAAATAGCCATCGTTATATGATTTGAATGATATCTGAAACATTAACAGTTACTCTCGAAGTTAATTCATTCACACGAAATTTGGTAGAATAAAAAAGCAAACAACAAAGCAATCGAAATCGGGAGATTTAATGATCTCCAAAGAAAGATAATGGGCCATAAATAGGGGAGCATTTAAAAAAAAAAAAAAACTAAATCAAAGTAGCACCTTAAAGTATGCACACAAAAATTTGCGAAATTTTTATTTTTTCTTTATCGAAAATCTAATCTTATTGGGTATATGGAGAAATTTTATGCAAGAGATTCTGAAGTTTTATCGACCTTTTTGAAAGTTCTGAAGACTAGATATGTACCATCAGGGTGTCCTGTGCAAAACTCCTTTTCTTTATAAGTTTTAAAGTGCACTTGCAACATTTTGAATATCACCCTGTTCCGCCATCAAAGAATCAAAAAATTTTTTTATATGAAGGCAAATACTAAGGGGTATTTACAAATAGGAGTATATACAGTCGAACTTCCGTATAGTGAACGTCTATACAATGAAGTTCTCCCTACTATGAAATAATTTCAAACGCACAGCTTTTTCGTTTCACTTTCAGTGCACTTGATAATAATTTCTGTAAAATGAAATTTCTATATAATGAAGTGATTTTCTGGTCCCGTGCGACTTCATTATAAGGAAGTTTGACTGTATATAGAGCGGTGCGAAGCTGGGAATACACTGAAAAAATAGTTCAAAAATTATTTTAGTTTTGTGAAAAAAAATTTCTCAGTGTAAAAAAAAATAATTATTTGGATTCCATTTTTTATTGGAAAACAGCCAACGTTTGTTTCGTCTTTCGTCTTCATAGCTTATATAGTTTTTGAGACATAAAATTTTGAAAAAAGCTTACTAAAAAGGATTTTTAAGGATATCTAAAGGACTATTCAAAAAAGAAAACTAAAAAGCGGTCCCAACAGTGTTTTTAGATGGCACCTATCGAAAAATCAACGGGTCCGCCAGACCCTTTAGAAAAAAAAAAAAAAAAAAAAAAATGGTTGTACAGATAAACAACATTGCCAGACAATTTTAAACGAATAAAGTTTTCTATTATTTATTAGTACCCATATTAAAAATTCTTTGACTTGTAACTCTCCTCCGATGTCGGCCTCAGTAGCGGTGTGAGAGGCTCTAGGTTCAACTCTCAGCTCCGGCGTGGATGTTAGTTCTGTCGTTTTTTCTGTTTCTGTTCTTCTTTGTGCTCCCATTTTTCACAAAGGGCCCATGTGAGTCCTAAGTGTGTCATCTTTGGTGGCAGCCACACTAACAAAACAATCAATCAACTCCTCCTGTAAAA
The DNA here is from genome assembly GCA_020466095.1 of Chlorops oryzae. NCBI lineage: Eukaryota > Metazoa > Arthropoda > Insecta > Diptera > Chloropidae > Chlorops > Chlorops oryzae. The sequence goes on from CM035806.1 coordinate 48,903,409, forward strand.
AAAATCACTTCACTCCGGGACACCCTGTATGTAAAAACGTTTATGCAATTTCAATTGCACACTTTTAGGGTATTCAAGAATTCTTGTCTATCAATTTTTAATCAACTTTGAATAGAGGAATTTCAAAGAACAGTAGCTTTGCCTTGTAACAATGAAAAGAAGAGAAGAGAAGAGAAGAGAAGAGAAGAGAAGAGAAGAGAAGAGAAAAGAGAAGAGAGAAGAGAAGAGAGAGAGAGAAGAGAAGAGAGAAGAGAAGAGAAGAGAAGAGAAGAAAGAAGAGAAGAGAAGAGAAGAGAAGAAGAGAAGAGAAGAGAAGAGAAGAGAAGAGAAGAGAAGAGAAGAGAAGAGAAGAGAAGAGAAGAGAAGAGAAGAGAAGAGAAGAGAAGAGAAGAGAAGAGAAGAGAAGAGACAACACATTGCTTCATGATTCCCAAATTTAGTTGGGAAATTTTCAACCAATGCGAATGAAAGCTTTCCGTTTCAAGTTTGTACATGTCCATTTCAGCATGTTTCTTACGCTTGAAATGTCAAAAGAACTTCAAGTGAATCTCTAAAGCCACAAACTTCATTTGCAATATTATTTAAGCGAGTCCTGGCCCCTTTGATTGAACATAACCCATTCATCAAAAAAAAAAAAAAAAGAGAAAAGATTAAAATCTTGAATGGGGAAGCCCGCTGATAAACAGAAGGATAATGATAGAAATGCTTGAGCTTGAAGCAGTTCAAAGATTGCCAGATCTCGTGCATGAACAATTTTTAAAAACCTTGCGATCATGTGGGAAGTTCTAAGGCGTAGCTTTAAAAACATTTACCCGATTTTGTGTGTCCGGAAAACTTCTCTCCGAAAAGTTTGACAGCCAAGCAATTTCAATGAATGCTCGACTAAAACTAAAGTACATACATATATGCATTTTTTTAAGAGTGTGCGATACCAAAACACGCATGAGCTACTCGAATACTTTCACTTTTCAATCACTGACTTTGCAAGTCGTACATTCCTGTTAAAAGTCTCATAACTTCAATTTTTTGAAACGAAAGACGTGAGTCGGGAAACTTTCTTCAAAAAAAAAATTAATATATAAATAAAAAGAAATAAAATTAAGACGGAAGAAAGAAAAATGTGGTCCAAATATGAATCAACGCACAGTGGTTATTTTGCGGCAAAAATTCCATTTTTTTAATAACTGATTTCAAAAAACGAATGATGCAGTTTTAATAGAGAATTGTCTAAACAAGAGAAATCCATAAAATCGATTCAAAGGTTAAGGTTTGTAATTTGAAAACCCATACAAAGTCACACAAATATTATAGGGCAATAATAATTGGCTAGGATTTTCATTAATTTCTGCAGCGCATTCATGCAAAAGAAAATCGGTCCTAACACCCAAATGGCTTTTTTAAGTGAAATATAACATCTGTCATGGATTCACCGAAAGAATCAGTTAGATACGATAAATGGTTTAAAAATTAGGCGGAAATGCAAATGACTATATGAAATACAGCATTTGTTACTTTTTTTTGGGGGGGTGTTGCGATGTGTTGTTTTGTTATTGGGCGAAAACGGAAGTTTAGAGTTTATTCTAACATATTATGGAAAATATTCTCGGAATAAATTGGCTCTTTTTAGAAATCATCAATTTTTGAAGAAAAAAAAGTCGAGGATAAATGGAATATAATAAACACAAAATATCTGTAGTATACTTTTAGGGAAGGAAAATTACTTATAATAGAAACAATGAACCAATTGAAGAATTGAAAACTAGAAAGAATGAATTATTTATATGAAAAAATATATTTGGGTTGTACGGGCAGTGGGTGGTGGGCGTGGCCGATTTTGATGGCATCCTTAAGGTGAGTTTATTTCGTTATTTCTATGGTTTGTGTAAAATTGGAAGACGTTACTACCAAAAATACAAGATTTATATGAAAAAATATACTTGGCTTGTATGGGCGAGTGGGTTGGTGTGATCGATTTTGATAAAATGTTATACTTATTTTTCTTAATTTGGTCAAAAAAAAATAAATAAAACAGACTCGTTGCCAAGTTTCATTATTTTAGGACCACTCCATTTTTTTTTTTTGCCAAGGTACGTAGGTGGTGTGCCCCTAACATGCGATTTTTGAAAAACCAGTGCTAGGCTTGGAACATTACACTCCGTTTCGCCTGTGCCGGGAATCGAGCCTCGGACCCTGGGATCAAGAGCATAGCACGCGTCCCCTACGCTATCCCAGAGCCACTTTTTTTGCCAAGCACTGTATGAATCTTAGCCACTGTGCGCCGCACCGCGTCACGTTCCCCAGCGCTTGTCAGGCTGTGCTTCGCAACCGCATTTCCTGTCACTTTTCATAAATAATGATTGTATTGATATTGGTGTGTGCATCGAACTCCGCGGCGTTGCATGCGCCAGTGTGAATGTGCACAATGTTGTTCGTTATGTTTTTCCCACAATTATTTCCAGTTTTCTTTTTTTCGTCCATCTTTCTTTTTCTTGAGTTGCTCCTGCCAGTTTGGCTTTGATATACGAGTGTATGAGTTTCGCAAAAATTTTGCGGCATGTTTAACATTTCTGCAGCGGTATGTGTGTGTGCATGTGTGCGATTGTCTGCCCTAGTCCTTATGTGCGTATTGTGTGGCCGTCTGTACGTTACGGTAAGGTGGGAGGACAGCGTATATTTTTGCACTCATACATTTCCGTGTACTTATTTCACCATAGTTTCTCGCGGTGGAGGGCGGCGGAAAAACGAAAGTTGGTTGGTTGGAAAACTGCAGAGTAGAGAGTGCAAAATGGAAAGTGCATATGAAAGATTTTTGTACGCCTTCAGCAGTGAAACTTACGGTTCACTTACGGCACTTTTTGTAACCCTTTTTAGCTTCCACTAGTCGCCTCCATTTCATGCTTCTCTCCAGTTATGGAATAAGTTTTTCTCGCTCAATCGCTCAATCGCTCTCCTCTCTCTCTCTCTCTCTCTCTCTCTCTCTCTCTCTCTCTCTCTCTCTCTCTCTCTTCTCCTTTCTTTGCTTCTCTTTTATGAAGAATGTTCGAAATGTAAACCAAGATTATCGTGCTCGACTACGAGTTGTAATTTATAAATCGCCTGTGCCGTTAGGTCTCCATGGCTCCTGGCGTTATGTGTGCATTTCAAGAACGTGCAGGAATAAAGTGCCGCTTCCACATGATTTGATGTTGTTACTGAGAAATGAACGTCGATTACTAAATCGGGGCTTATGCTTTGAGTTACTTATGTGCAATGTATGCTGTAAATGTCAAACGTGAAAATTACGACTTAGAGTAGCTTCCTTTTTTTTTTTTTTTTTTTTTTTTGTTTGTTTTTTGCTTCTCTGTTTTTGAAAATTGTATGGAGCCTCAAGAGCTCATAAGTTATGGCAACTTTCAGCTTCATCGGCAGCTAAGACATCGAAATAGTGAATCGTGGGCTGGGTGGCGGAGAGGGACGATGGTTGATGCACTCTTTTTTGTTGTTCTGATGGAGAGGGGCTTTTAAACTGAATGTACTGCAAAAAGACATCCATATTCCCTTTATAATTGTTTTTGTCTTATGGAAATTTATCGGATCCATCGGGGCCCTTACTGCTCCTGTTCTTTGGATTTGTTTAATTTTTTTTCCTTCGACTATTTCATTTATGTGTAGTGTTTAACAGATATCTCTTTAAAACAGTCTTTGGGCTAGAAATTTCAAGTAACCCACTACACAAATTCGTACTTTTCAGATGTACAGTAGCGAGCAGGTATGGACACATCTTAGTGGTTTTATGGGCAGTGAAACTAAGTTTTGACTATCATGTATCGAGACCTGCTCGCTACAGTAAATATGAATACGACACAAGTTCGAAATTGGAAAAAAAAAAACTTGATTCCAAGAGGCTGCTGTCGAATCAAGAGGCTCTGGGTTCAACTCCCATCTGAGGTCGTGGATGTTTGTGTCGTTTTTTCTGTTTCTGTTATTCTTTGTTTTCCCATTATTCGTGGTATCACAACGGACCCATGTTAGGCCTAAGTGTATCACCCTCAATGATGGCAGCGACACTAGCCTAACCTATTTCAAAAAGGCCTTCTGCACAACCAGAAAAACTCATGAAGTCCGAAGTTCAAATCCCACACAAAATTAATTCAAATTCCAGTTTTAAGTGTTTTTTCTCCTTCGTACATTTAGAGGTTTTCTTTCAGACATTTTCTGATCATTTCCTAACAAAAAAAAAAAAAAAAAAAAAAAAAAAAAAACCTTGAAGGCGCACGAATGTTTTGTTTAACTTCATTCTTTTTCGCACTCAATCAAAGCGTGAAAAGTCTTGATAACAAAAACTAAATATATTAAGAAATAAATAAATAAAAGAAGGAAGAATTATAATAAAGCGAGAATTCTTTCTGCCTTAAGCAAACAATGATACGTTCTTTTCTACAACGCTCGTATTCTATTTCCACACACCCACACACACACACACGCACACACCGATTCCGCATTCGCTGACGAGCACGAGGGCGCGCGAACACATCCGCTTCCGTTTTCCTTTCAATCTGCCTTCGGGCAACGTCTTCAGCCTGTGCAAACAAAACGATTCCAGAGGCTTCTTCCCATTTTTATCGGCTCAACTGACGCCGCTGATGATTATAACGCGAAGTGTTAATATCGCTTTCATTCGTTTTAATCGCCAAATCATCAAGTGAGAACATGCACAATTCAAATTAACAATTCTGCGGCGAAAGTTAATAAAAGCGAAAGTAAATAGGACACAGACACACATCTGCCAGCCAAATATTGCACGTGTCTACTGTGCATGCATTGGTGTGTTTGTACTTTTCATGTAAATTAATTCACCTTACACGTAGCCAAATATTGCTCAAATGGAAATTGAAACGGCAATGTGAACCGTTCAGTGGATGATACGAAAAGCATCCCAGCAGCGTAAATGGGAGTAATTACCCTCAAAGCGATTGCTCTTACAATACTCCCTCCTACCCGAGTACTCCCAATAAAACAGATTCGACATATCGTCGTCCCGGAGTTATCTCCTCGTATATCACAAAATCAAAAAATTTGAGATAAGCACGTTTTCCCGTGTACTTTTTCAAGATCTATCCATCTGTCGAGTCTCCAGGTTGCTATACCTTATAGTTTACGAGATATTTGTGAGCTAAATAATTGTATATCCTTTAATATGATCATTTCTACGCGTTATAGCATCGTATATCCATATTTTGTGGATATACTATGATTTATATATGAAATTTGCGAAGTAAAAAGTTGTTGCGTTATCTCATCGTATGTGCAAACAATTTTTTTTTTTTTTAAGAAACATTTTTTTATGTTAATTTTAAATAAAAAAAGATTTATTCGTGTGAAAAAACAAACAAAAGAAGCAAAAAAAAAACAATTCTCATTGCAACACTCCTACAAAAATTTTCATTCTGAAAATAATGTAGAATGCTTATTATACTTAGAATATAACAAATTCCATTTCATTAAATTTATAATATAAAAAGTTATATTAAATTAATAAATTTTGAAAATATTTAACATCTTCTTCTGGAAGATAGCTGAATAGACTCTCAATGTCTTTTTGTTTCTGTGGCGCAATTTGTTTTGGGGTTGAAATACTTATTTAAAATGGTTTTGCATTTTCGCTGAAAGATTTTTTGTACATTATATTTAATAAATCGTTCTTATTGTATTTAATTAATTTAATCTTATTGAAAGGCACTAACTAAAGCTAATGCAGGTAGTTCAGCTCCTTAAAACAAATGTGGAACGTTCTACCAACAACAATACCCATATCAATTCCTTATTTGCAGCTTAGTTAATTACATTACATATAATAATTTAATTTCCCCAACAAAAAAACGAATTCTAATTTTTGTTTTTTTAAATCTATGGCTGAGAAGAAGAACGACTTAACTCCACTTTTCTGTTTTTTGAGAAAAATCTATTTGAAAGGTGTAAATGTTTAGGTCACGGGAAAAGAATAAGAAGAGAAATGTGTATCATTTAAATAGGCACATTTTTGTATGACTTTTAAATGCTACCTTTAATGTATAAAAAAAATTTCGCTATTTGATACAGTGGCAAGTCGTTTTTCTCAGGAAATGTGGAGTTAAGTCATTTTTCAACAATAAGATTATGATTTGGACTCCTTTTTTTTTTTTTTTTTTAATGTAAAAAGGATACTCAAATAACAAATTTCCTATATAACTCATTAAAAAAAATTTAGTTATGTCGTTTTTTGTGTCAAAAAAAAATAAAACAAAAAAATTTTTTCAAATCTTTATTAAATCATTTGCTCGTATATCCACTTTCCAACACAGGTTGCAAAAAAAGTGGCGTATACGATGAATTTTCAAAAATTCTTGGAATGAAAAAAACCCTATAACTTAAATAATTTTCCAAGTAATTTTAAATTAATGATCAGAAATAATAAAAAGTAAAGCATTTTATATAAGGAAAACAGAATCAACGATTTTCAACGAGCCATTTTTTTTATATTCCATGTTAAACTTTAAACTTCAATTTCCCAACAAAAGGTTGATTGTGATATACGAGGAGATAACTCCGGGACGACGATATGTATGAAAGGCGAGTACACGAAAGTTTACTCCCTTTGAGATCGATGGTGGATGAGTTCGTTCGATAATGTACGCTTGCTGCTTAAGACTCTCGGTCATTTATTTTTCAATTAAAAATTTTTTGTTGTGATAAATCCTAAACGCGCGTTTCATAAAAACTTGAGCAACCAACACCTGAAGTTGCCATTTTGACGAATACATTAAATTTGCATGTTTAGCGAAATGGTTAAGACACTGACTTACCAACACAGACATCAGCGGTTCGAGGTTCAGCCGAGGCGAGAAAATTAAAAAAGAAGACTAAGAAAAGTAAAAGCTTTTAAAATAAAGAAAAAAGCAAAGCAAAAAGAAAAAATAAACAAAAGAATTTAAAAAAGTACTCTTGAAGTACTCCTTTTTGTACCTAAATAGTTGTTTCCAATGACAGCTCAATGTTAAAAAAAGACAGTTCAAAGCATTGGTTGGCAAATTAAGAGGGACCCTGCAGTAATTGTCACTAGTGACTGATTCAATCTGTCACTAGTTCCTCCGTCACCATTACTAGTGACCAACTGTACCCGTGCTATTGTATTCTCCTATTGACACTTTGTATGAGCATATGTTCGAGCGGACACCAGTAGACGATTGAACTAGTGATGCTGTAGAGGCAGCTCATTAGCTATGTTGCCTAAATAGAAAGCGCCGCGGACAGGGCTCAGATGGCTCAGTGTGAAGAGTCTGGCCTTTCGACCTGCAAACCCGAGTTCGAATCTCGCTCGGGCGGGTGACAAAATTTTATTTTTTTTTGAAGTGGATAATATTATAGGTACTTAACAGGCTTAAACAAATAATTTTGTGAGAAAAAATTAAAAAAATTAAGTTATTGAAAATACAATTCATGGGAATTTTCGGACGAACCTTCGGATTGATGATCGGACATGCTAACCATTACGCTACGGAGCCTTCTGATATTCGCGCAGCAAATTCATGACATGAATGCTCGAGAAGATGGAACTTCAGAACTCCTCGTTGACCATGTCTATAGAATGACAGTGGTGACGAAGGGGTCAATTTGCCCCGCATTTACTGCAGTGTGTGTGTGTGTGTGTGTGTGTGTGTGTGTTTGTGTTTTGTTTGTTTTTGTGTGTGTGTGATTGAATGGCAATCGACTTTGTAGACAATGAGCTACTTAATTTTAAAGAGTGCCCTTTCGAGCAACAAATAAAATCTCGCTTAGTTGCCAAATATTGGGTTTTGAGACCAGACGTGCAAACTTCAAATAAAGATTAAAAATCATTGAAAATTTCTTATTTCTTAACCCTTTTAATTTGCAAAATTTCGATCATTAATCATATCGATTGCCAAAAGGTATCTAACTTGAATTTTGAATTTATATAAAAAATTCAAGTAACTTTGATCGGAATAATTTCTTATGAATTATTTTTGAAATAATTTCTAATTTTTTTTTCTTAAAAAATTTCAATATTTTGGCCAATCTGAATCATTTATTATACAAGAAAAATATTAAATAAGATTAAAATTCAGGTCTGTCCTAAAAAATCTCCCACGAAATCGTCTACAATTTCTTAAATTATTTTTAAACTATGTTCCATTTTGTCTTTTTGTTTTTTTTTTCTTTTTTTGCATTGCATTTTTTAGAGCTCAAAGCCAACATCCTTGGACCGTCGGATCTTTATGTAAAGAGCGGAAGTGACATAAATCTGACATGCCGAATCCTACAGGGACCACATGAGTTGGGCAATATTTTCTGGTACAAAGGTTGGTATATTGTGCAAATTGTTCGATTGCTTGCGGGAGCGTCAATAGTGCCGGCTTGTTAATCTGTGCAATTAAAATTAAATATCTTAATAATTTAAACAAATTAATTTATTGAACGCGATGATTGCTCGAAATTATGAAAGATAATGAAACAGGAAAAAACATGCCAATTGAATGTTGTATACATATGTATGTATGTATATAATGTATATGTTTTTATATCTTTTGTGATACGTTAATTATGATGTGACTTCACGTTCAATTATAAATATTAATAAAAACCTATAATATTTCGTATTTCAAAAAAAAAAAAAACATAAAATAAAATAAAAAGGATAATGCATATGTATTTTGCTTTTTCGCACAGGCACCGAAATTATTGATATGGCAACAAATCAGAATGAACTGGACAGCGCATCGCGAATACGCGTTGAAAACGACTGGACCGATGGACTTACATCAAGGTGAGCCAAAAAGGACATAATATAGCATGTAAGAAATCATGGCATTCATAAGGAAATAAGAAAGAGGAAAATATCGATTGGAACGCACAGAAACATGAATATGAAAGATTCGAGGATTGCGGTCGAATTTTTAAAATCATTTTTACCGCAAAAAGATGCAAGATGAACTTAGGTAGGAAAAAGTTTTTTGCTCTTATTTTTTTTTTTTTTTTAATCAAACAAAGAAGCTGAAAGAGCATTTCGAAAAAGGAATGAAAAATGAATTGCCCACTTCATGTTTACCTTACGTCAAATCAACGGAAAGACAAAACACAAAAAAAAAAAAAAAAAAAATCGTAAATAAGCTTTTCCAGGAAATGATTCAACCCATTTGAACTATGAAAGAAAGCGAAGCCCTTCCCGTCCCGTCGAGTCCTGTCCCGACAGGTCCAACCAGCAGACATCGTAAGGATGTGTTTATTTTATTGCTGTTTTATATCATCTATGGAAAAACATTTAAACCTCTTAAATTAAAAACCTTTTCAACAACATTATACGAAACGCAAAACATTCTGCCGGCCAGAGAATAAGTCGCCAGCGCCTGTCTTCCGCAGGTCCGTGTAGTCGTCTACAGAATAGCACAAATGTTCGGGGCGCTTCACCATTTCACATAAAGCTGTCACATGAATTAATAATAAGTTCTTTATAAGTTTATATGAGTGCACCTTTTTGTTGACTCCTCATGCATTTCATTCACAAACTACTCGCAACTAACCCTTTCAAACTAATGTAACATTCAAACGCACACACATTGCCACAGCCATAGCCATATATACCCAGCAGAAAATTGTGTCGGCGCGGAACAAGTCCTCGCGCCTTTCAGAGCGGACAGCCAAGTTAAATGATCAGGAGGACAGCGTCATCGAGACGGAGTGAAATGATTAATCGTATCGGCTCCGTCTCGATGAACATGTCATGCAGCGCGTCCTGTGGACTTTCCCGCTGCCATGCAAATGAACTCGTCCGAGGTGAAGCGTAATGACATTCGTGTAGAATTATCACCGCGCGCATCCTCCACGAAGGCAGGTGGTGCGGCACCCATTTTCACGAGGACATCCTCGCGGATGTCCGCGGGACATTTTCTACTGGGTATCCACATCTATAGATACATTTACGTATATGTACATTTTACATACATAAACACATTTGTATGGATATGCATATGGATATATGGACATGTTTTTCAACAACAATTTTCCTTGCGTTTCTTTATCTTTTCATGCTCAACATGTGCTCGACTCTTACGGCAGATTAAAAATTCGACGTGCTATGCCGAGCGATACCGGAAACTACACTTGTGTGCCAACAATAGCCCGAACAGCCAGTGTTTATGTGCACGTTATCATTGGTGAGTAGACACGGATTTCTGCTTATAACTATCTTACAACAACTCAATGTTTGACTGTGTATTTTCTGTGTCTAAAGTAAAATGATTTCTTTTTTTATTTTATTTTTTATTTATTTATTAATTGTTTTTCTTTTGCGTAGGCACAATGCTGACAGGTAGCGAGCGGCTTTCAATTAAGGGACTATGACTTTTTTCCTTGTCCCTTTGCCGTTTGGCTTTGCTTTTGACAAGGACTAACTATAAGGGGTAAAAAGGGACCTTTGTTACAATAATGTCGCAAAACAAAAGAAACTATTCCTGTTAAAAAAAAAAACAATGGACTTTGCTACGTCAAGGAGAAAGATCCTTTCGAAATGAAATCAGCATATTATTACCAGTTAAAATACTTTTTTTTTCTTTTCTGTTCATTTGTTTTGATTTTTATATTGAGTTCGATTGGTTTTGACGTTAAGTGCCTTTTGCATTGAAGTCTTTTTTTTTTAAGGTCCCCAAGGTGCCCCATCCCAATTCATAATTGAGAATATTCCGACAGGGATATTTCTAATTATTTTGATACGTTAGAGAAGGTTCCTTAACAATCGGCTATGCAACAATGGCTTTCAAAATGTTCAAATGACACCCGAAAATATGCTACAATTATGAAATGCACTTCAAAGCAACTCTGCGGAGTACAACACTGTAATTTTTCAACAACTGCAGCTGCAATAAAAACGGCAGGAACGACGAAAACAACAACAACAACAACAACAACTTACATGGATGTATTTACCAATGTGTACATATATCGAATTGGTTTGTTGTTACATTTGCGACGCTTTTATTGCAGCAAATTCATTTCATACAAATTCGCAACTCGAGCACGAGCAGCAATATTTACAAATGACAAGTGCACTGCACTGCACTCACTGCCCTGTTACTTTATCGGTGATTTTTATATTTTTTTGAAATTGTCGTCGCTCGCTTTTGTTGTTATGGTCGTTTTTTTTTTTTTTTTTTCTTATTCGCATCAATGCCGGATGTTGCTTGTTAGCACGAACAATAAACGGAACTGCATTGTGCAATTGTGCGCTGCAGTCGTCATAGTCACATAGCCATTTTGAATTTTTAGTGCATTACGTGCGGCATGCGATCCGAAAAGGAGAACGATAACGAGAAGAAGAATCATTATGAGACCGAGACCGAGAACGAGTACGAGCACGAGGTGGCTGGCCATCTTAGACGGTAAATGTAGCTAAAAGCTACTCACTTTAGAGCTTGGCTGCTCTTGGCTTTAGAACTCGAGTGCAATTATGCGAATGTGAAGAGCTTTTTACGTTGTGTGTTTAAGGTAAAGCAGGTTCCAAAACATTTTCCGGTTTTTTTTTTTGTTTTCTTTGGTTTTTTTGCGTTATAAGGAGGCAATATTGTTTTCACTTGTAGGAATACAATTTCATTGCAAACCCAAAACAAAGTTCTAAGCTTTGGAGTTTATTTTAATAAATATATCGAAGGACTTGCTGCGAGTTCAAGTTCTTGACTCGTTGACCTCAATAACTTAATACTTGATTCCTCTGAGTGACAAGGAAATATTACCAAGTGCCAACGAACTTTTCAGAATTTGTCTTTCTGTTGGACGTGCTTTTTGTGTTTTTTATATATTTATTTATTTCATATTTTTCATTGACATGTGCTTCATCTTTTTTTTCTGTTTGCATGCAGTCCTTGTCCTCGTCCGAGTCCTAATTGCTAAGTATTTCACCTGTCAAGTCAGATAACATTTATACTCGAGAGTTTGCTTGCCTCGCAGCTGCTGACATGGGAACAACAAACAAAAATATATGAATAAATTTGCTCCTAGCACATTTTATTGAGTTGCGGATGTCGACCTACGCCTCGCTATGCCAAGCTGCATTATGTTTTCCATTTGACCACTCGAAGCCGCAGGCTACAACCGGATACATGAATGAAATGTTGTGAATTAATGCGGAAAAAGATTTAAATTTCTAAAGCAGAGCAATCGAAAAATGCTACAGTGTTGCTCTCTTGAATGAAAAATACCAAACTCGACCATGGCGATTATAGTTTTGGGAATGTTATGGAATGAAATGAAGGGTATTTGAAGACCTAATACCACTCGTTTTGCACTAATGACCAATATTTTTCATCTAAGCAAAAATAATGCTGAATTCCCAAGCGTAATGTTTCTAGAGGTATAAGCTGGACAACCCCAAAGGCATGCATTTGAATATTTCAAAATCCATTAATATCATTTTATGCCTTTACCAATGGAGCTTAAAATGGGCCAACATGCAAGAATGAAAAGATTTCGAACTATCTAATCTAATGTTATTAAGGGTATCTGCAGTACTAGGGTATGTCAAAACAAGTAATGGTGTTATAGTCAGGCGAGCCTGACAATATAATACCCGACACAGACACACATCTTCAAATAATTTTTAATATCAAGAGGTGTTTAAGGCCATTACGAGCCCCATATACCGACTTTTGCTAAATTTCTTTATGAAAACCGCCCCTTTGCCACGCCCACTTTTCCAATTTTTGTTAAACTATAAGCGGAGGCTTAAACATACGCTCAAATTTTAAGTTTCATTAAAATATTTCGAAAAAGTCCGATTTTAAGGCAGTTTTGGGATTTTTGTGACAGACCCTAGTACTGGAGCTACCCCTAAAAATGGACCGATCAAGAAAATTTTTTGGAAGGATGTTTAAGGCTACAAAGGAAGCATAAGTGCCAAACTTCGTTCAAGTCCCATTTGATTTTCGGGTGTAGGAGACAATTTTCGAAAATCGCCCTTTTGCCACTCCCACTTTTCCAATTTTTTGAAATCATATTACTGGCCTTTAAATATGATCAAATATCAAATTTCATTAAGATATCTTGAAAAACTTAGATTTTAGAGCAGTTTTTGTGATTTTCGTAAGAGACCCTAGTACTGGAGGTACCCCTAAAAATGGTCCGATCGGGTCCATTCTCGAACTCGTTCTTACTCATGTCCCCGTAAGCACGCACACCAAATTTTGTCGAGATAGCTCAACTCCTTCGATAAGATAACTGTGTACAAACAGACGGACAGACAGACGGACAGACAGACGGACCAACAGACGGACGGACATGTCTAAATCGAATCTCCTGGTGAGGCTGATCATTTCTATATATATTTTGTATAGTCTATCTCGACTGGTTCTGGGTGTTACACACAACCACACAAACGCAATATACCCTCGACACAGAGTGTGTCGGGTATAATGAGAAATATAATTGCATTTAAATTTATCATATATGTAATTGCGTTTTGAACACATCGCACACTAATCACTAAATCGGCACAACTCAAAATATTGCATTTCTCGGGCAAACAGCCTTTAACTCTCGACGCCTATAAAACTAATTTCTTTTATCATTCTTAATTAACTGCAGAATCAATAAATATCAATTTTCCACGTGTTCTATTTTCTAAACCATATACATATATTTTTATATAATACTACTCTACATGAAAAAAAGGATACATATATATGTATATGTTTTAATAAAAAGAACAAAAATGTGTTAAAGTGTAATTTTTTTTGCGATTGCACAGGGTACGTTTTCGTGGAAATGCCCATATATCATTGCAGGCGATTAGATATTTAATTGGACGGAATTATATAAGTATGTAATTGAAATTAGTTTTTTTTATCATTTGATACAATTATATATGTGTATAATTGGAGGTAATGAAAAATAAAATTTTGTATGTGATATTTTTTCTCTGCGTGTAGCAATTTTCCGTTACTTCTGAGACTCCATTTGGGATCCTTTGAGAAAAAACTCAATAAAATAAAATAAAGCAAACAAAAAAATCTCACTTAAGAGTCTTTATTGAGACAACATAACATGAAACTTCTAAATAAGAGAAAAAAACTAGAGCACTTAATGACTTAAACAAAACTACATATCATTTTAAACATCTCCCTTTGTCGCACAGTGGTATCTGGCGGAAAAATGAATTTTTCAAAGTACCCCATTGTTAGGTTTGACGGATTTAGCTGAGTTGAGCATTGCTTGTATATATGAATGAGTGAAAATTTCTTACAGTTCTTTCCAGAATACTCATTTTTATACGAAATACAAGTATCGGACTCACAGGGTTGCATTTAAATCATATATTCTTTATATTTCTGTCGACCTGTCATCGAAATTTCAACTCTAATTTCCTTTCTTCAAAAGAATGAATTCGTTACATCCTTTCAATTTACTTTAACAGTGTTGAGCACTTTAACTAGAGCAAAGTTTTTTCTAATAATTTCGTGCTGATTGCTTCTTTAAAAAAAAAACAAAAAAAAAAACTATCGACAAAATGAAAAAAATATCGGGTCAATCTGTCAAGTATTGTTGAAACTATAAGCGAAAAAAAGGGAAACTACCTAAATTTCAACCGTTCCCCTTTCATGGACAACAACTTGATTACCTCCGTCTACCTTCGTGTTCTAACTACATATCGATAGCTGCGGATAGAAAGGGCGTAACTCATTATTTTGCTACTTTACAGGAGAAGGAAAAAACTTCATAAAATCGCAAAGGTTAGATATTTAAAAAAAGTTTAAACGCAAAGTCAATTAAATACTACGCACGAATTTTGTTTTAGGCTTGAATTTTTATTTTTTCTGTGTTTCGAGCAGTTTTCTGAGTTAGGGCTTTTTGATATCAATTTTCGTTCAAAACACGTGAGTTAGGTCTTTGTACGCAAAGTTTAAAATATAAATAAAATTATAAGATGCGATCCAGCACTATACTATAACCAATAATATCGGTTAGTGGTTTCTATTGATAAAATTAATTCAAAACAAATATTTTTTGAACACATTATTCACTGTTTTCACGTTCGTGTCTTGAGTCTTTGCATCAATGCCGGATGTTGCTTGTTAGCACGAACAATAAACGGAACTGCATTGTGCAATTGTGCGCTGCAGTCGTCATAGTCACATAGCCATTTTGAATTTTTAGTGCATTACGTGCGGCATGCGATCCGAAAAGGAGAACGATAACGAGAAGAAGAATCATTATGAGACCGAGACCGAGAACGAGTACGAGCACGAGGTGGCTGGCCATCTTAGACGGTAAATGTAGCTAAAAGCTACTCACTTTAGAGCTTGGCTGCTCTTGGCTTTAGAACTCGAGTGCAATTATGCGAATGTGAAGAGCTTTTTACGTTGTGTGTTTAAGGTAAAGCAGGTTCCAAAACATTTTCCGGTTTTTTTTTTTGTTTTCTTTGGTTTTTTTGCGTTATAAGGAGGCAATATTGTTTTCACTTGTAGGAATACAATTTCATTGCAAACCCAAAACAAAGTTCTAAGCTTTGGAGTTTTTTTAATAAATATATCGAAGGACTTGCTGCGAGTTCAAGTTCTTGACTCGTTGACCTCAATAACTTAATACTTGATTCCTCTGAGTGACAAGGAAATATTACCAAGTGCCAACGAACTTTTCAGAATTTGTCTTTCTGTTGGCTCTTTTTGTGTTTTTTATATATTTATTTATTTCATATTTTTCATTGACATGTGCTTCATCTTTTTTTTTCTGTTTGCATGCAGTCCTTGTCCTCGTCCGAGTCCTAATTGCTAAGTATTTCACCTGTCAAGTCAGATAACATTTATACTCGAGAGTTTGCTTGCCTCGCAGCTGCTGACATGGGAACAACAAACAAAAATATATGAATAAATTTGCTCCTAGCACATTTTATTGAGTTGCGGATGTCGACCTACGCCTCGCTATGCCAAGCTGCATTATGTTTTCCATTTGACCACTCGAAGCCGCAGGCTACAACCGGATACATGAATGAAATGTTGTGAATTAATGCGGAAAAAGATTTAAATTTCTAAAGCAGAGCAATCGAAAAATGCTACAGTGTTGCTCTCTTGAATGAAAAATACCAAACTCGACCATGGGATTATAGTTTTGGGAATGTTATGGAATGAAATGAAGGGTATTTGAAGACCTAATACCACTCGTTTTGCACTAATGACCAATATTTTTCATCTAAGCAAAAATAATGCTGAATTCCCAAGCGTAATGTTTCTAGAGGTATAAGCTGGACAACCCTAAAGGCATGCATTTGAATATTTCAAAATCCATTAATATCATTTTATGCCTTTACCAATGGAGCTTAAAATGGGCCAACATGCAAGAATGAAAAGATTTCGAACTATCTAATCTAATGTTATTAAGGGTATCTGCAGTACTAGGGTATGTCAAAACAAGTAAGGGTGTTATAGTCAGGCGAGCCTGACAATATAATACCCGACACAGACACACATCTTCAAATAATTTTTATATCAAGAGGTGTTTAAGGCCATTAGGGGCCCCATATACCGACTTTTGCTAAATTTCTTTATGAAAACCGCCCCTTTGCCACGCCCACTTTTCCAATTTTTATTAAACTATAAGCGGAGGCTTAAACATACGCTCAAATTTTAAGTTTCATTAAAATATTTCGAAAAAGTCCGATTTTAAGGCAGTTTTGGGATTTTTGTGACAGACCCTATACTGGAGGTCCCCTAAAAATGGGATCGGGATTTGAAGGTTTTAAGTTTCCCCGGAGCCCAAACCAAATTTTGTCAAGTCCCAATTTTCGTAAGAAATTTCAAAAACGGCGACCACTTTTCTAAACAATTCTGGTGACAAATATCATTTTTTCTTATAATTTTTTTTGGTTTCTGACTGTTCTGGGGTTCCCAAAAAAAGCAATTCCCTCGAACGATTGTCGGGAAAAATTTGGAAAAATTTTTATAAAAAAACGTTTTAAAACAAACAACAAAACGGAAGGGGCCGGGAAGTTTAAACTCTCTTGATATAAAATTATTTTTAAATTTTGTTGGTCTATTCATTTGTCGGTTCCCAAACACCTTACTTTTTAAAATTTCTAATGAAAAAAAGGATAATTATATATATGTATTGTTTTAAAAAAAACAAAAATGGAAATTAAATTTTTTTGCATTCCGGGACGTTTTCGTGGAAATGCCCATATATCATTGCAGGCGATTAGATATTTAATTGGACGGAATTATATAAGTATGTAATTGAAATTAGTTTTTTTTATCATTTGATACAATTATATATGTGTATAATTGGAGGTAATGAAAAATAAAATTTTGTATGTGATATTTTTTCTCTGCGTGTAGCAATTTTCCGTTACTTCTGAGACTCCATTTGGGATCCTTTGAGAAAAAACTCAATAAAATAAAATAAAGCAAACAAAAAAATCTCACTTAAGAGTCTTTATTGAGACAACATAACATGAAACTTCTAAATAAGAGAAAAAAAACTAGAGCACTTAATGACTTAAACAAAACTACATATCATTTTAAACATCTCCCTTTGTCGCACAGTGGTATCTGGCGGAAAAATGAATTTTTCAAAGTACCCCATTGTTAGGTTTGACGGATTTAGCTGAGTTGAGCATTGCTTGTATATATGAATGAGTGAAAATTTCTTACAGTTCTTTCCAGAATACTCATTTTTATACTAAATACAAGTATCGGACTCACAGGGTTGCATTTAAATCATATATTCTTTATATTTCTGTCGACCTGTCATCGAAATTTCAACTCTAATTTCCTTTCTTCAAAAGAATGAATTCGTTACATCCTTTCAATTTACTTTAACAGTGTTGAGCACTTTAACTAGAGCAAAGTTTTTTCTAATAATTTCGTGCTGATTGCTTCTTTAAAAAAAAAACAAAAAAAAACTATCGACAAAATGAAAAAAATATCGGGTCAATCTGTCAAGTATTGTTGAAACTATAAGCGAAAAAAAGGGAAACTACCTAAATTTCAACCGTTCCCCTTTCATGGACAACAACTTGATTACCTCCGTCTACTACATATCGTATATACTAACTGACATAGGTCGAGATGTCTTCATGCGATATAAAAAGAGAAATGCGTAGACTTTTTCAAGTTAATTTTGCGACTTTAAAGGACAAATGGGTGGAAACTTTAGGCTTTTGCATAAATTCGTAGAAATGTTTTTAGATAACAAAAAAAAAAAAAAAAGTTTGGAAATATCGCAAAGTCAATTCTCCAATACGTGTACGAGCCTTAAAAAATTTCATAATTTTATTGACGCCAAAGTGTGTGCAAATTCTTCATTGTCCTGCGATAACTCCTGCTATATTCGTCAGTTTTCTAAAGAATCTATGGGGCTGTACCACTGTGCGTCGATATCAATTAGGATAAGAAGACAGACAGCGAGAGAGAGAGACAGTGAAGTGAGTGAAATCTGTTGAAAAAACGTTGCGGAAAGTTTAACAAATGAGTAAATCACAAACTTACGTAACGTTTATCCTCGATCCAATCATGTTCATTTGTGTTTAATTAAACTATAACGCAGAATATGTAGTGGTTTCTTTGATAAAATTAATTTCAAAACAAATATTTTTTGAACACATTATTCACTGTTTTCACGTTCGTGTCTTGAGTCTTTGCATGCATACAGACCAGGAGAGACATGCAAAGACTTAAGAAAGGAACGTGAAAACAGTGAATAATGGTTCCAAAAATATTTGTTTTGAATTAATTTTATGAATAGAAACCACTAACCGATTTTAATGGTTATAGTCTCAAAAAACTCGTCATAGATTGAGGCTTGCGGCATTTGAGTAGAAAATTTATTTTTTTTCTACTAGGGTCATTATTTGGCCAGTTAGGGGATGGAACCCAAAATTCAGTTTTAAAAAAAAGTAATAATTATAACATATTATTAAAACATACCAAAAACGAATCCAATATTCTTCATATTAGGCTCGTTTAAAAGGTACTTGTGTAAATTTTTTTCGAATATACATACTGAACATGCTCGTCTTGTTCCTACGGCATCTATATTATAGATTGAAGTTCGTGAGGCATTTTTCTTTAATTTAAGCCTATTTTTGTATGGGAACCCCCCTATGGAGGGCAGATAGAGGGTAGGTATGTTTAAAGAAAAACTTGGAGTAAAAAAATAAGGAGGTCGGTCATATATATCAGCCCCCTAGGAGGGGTTTGACTGTGTGACAGCCATTTTGTATGAAATTGTGATAAAATTAAGGTAATTTTGTATGGGTGACCCCCTAAGGAGGGGAGATAAGGGGTCAGTATGTTGGAAAAAAATTTAATGAGACAAAGTTAATGGGGGTCGGTCAAACATTTGGTCCTCTGGGGCACTCTGGGCTAGTTAGGAGAGTGGGGGAAAAAAAATCATAAAAAAATTACTTTTGTATTGGAGCCCCCTTAAGGATGGGAGATAGGGGGAAGGTATGTTTGGATAAATTGTTGGGAATAAAAAAAATAATGGTAGTTGGTCCACATTTGACCCCTCTAGGAGCTACTCTGCTTACAGTAACATCAAAAATTTGGAAAAAAATCAAAAAATTAAATTTTTCAAATGACTTGATGCGTGACATTTTTTTACAAAATAACCTTAAAATTAGTATTTTTGAAGTCTTTAATAAAAGTTCATCGTACTATGATACAGGAAAAAGTTTAAAAAAAAGTCATCACCCTAATGCACACGCACAGTTATGAATGTTAATTTATAGCTCTCGCCATCACTGGCGTAGTTGAACGTCTTTTTGTGAGTTAGGGCTTTTTTTTTCGCAAAATTGATCGCTATGAGTTAGGGCTTTTTTAAAAGTAACTATAACTTCGGTATTTTCAATCAAAGGTCGTCAATTTTTTTGGAGGGGGTGTATTTGAGAGTCGACCATCAGAAAAGCAAAAATTTCGTTTTAAAAAAAAATGAGTTACGCCCTTTCTATCCGAAGCTAAGATATGTATATACAAATGAAAGGTCGAGATGTCTTCATTCGATATAAAAAAGAAATGGAGACTTTTTCAAGTAATTTCGATTTAAATGACAAATGGGTGGAAACTTTAGGCTTTTGCTAATTTGTAGAAATGTTTTTAATAAAAAAAAAAAAAAAAAAATTTGGAAATATCCCAAAAAATTCTCCAATCGTGTACGAGCCTTAAAAATTTCATAATTTTATTGACGCCAAAGTGTGTGCAAATTCTCATTGTCCTGCGATAACTCCTGCTATATTTTCTTTTCTAAAGAATCTATGGGGCTGTACCACTGTGCGTCGTTCTATTAGGATAAGAAGACAGACAGCGGGAGAGAGAGAGAGAGTGACAGTGAGTGAAATTGTTGAAAAAACCTGTTGCGGAAAGTCAACAAATGAGTAGCTCACAAACTACGTAACGTTTATCCTCGGTCCAATCATGTTCATTTGTGTTTAATTAAACTATCCGCAGAGATTTTGTAAAGTGATTGCGACAAGCGTCATGTTAGCATTAATGACAGCTTTGTGACATGTCCGGCGTGTACAATAATGCCCAACAGTATGCGGAGCTTCTACCATTGGACATTCCTTTCCTTTCTCACTCTTCTGCTACTCTTCTCCTGTACTCCTTTTACGTACGTTCGATCGTTCGTCCGTTTTTTCTTTCGTGCTTCTCTGCTTCCTGCTCTCGGCTTATAGCTTTCAGCTTTCAGCTTTCAATATATGAGTCGGCGCCCGATGTAATCTGGGAGTGTGTAGGGAGCATTAACCATTGAGTTACGGCTGTCGGTGTGCATTGCGTATATCGGTCAGTTACATTAAAGCCACAGACGTAATTACTGATTGCGCTTACCGCAAATGTAAACGTTTACCGAGTTGAACATCAACGTCAGCGTGACCGTCACTGTCACCGTCACCTACAACATCATCACGTCACTGGGCCGTTTAATGCTCTTTCCGTCTTTATTTGTGATAAAAGTGAAGCAATAAATAATAAACCAAAGTCCAGGCTTATTTTGATAACTTTATCGATTGATGGAAAGCGAGGGGAACATGTGTGGGAACAGAAATATTTTATGTGGTGAAAAAGAGAGATGAGACGTGCTTTGCGTCCACTTTTATGACTTTTATGCGCAATTTATGCATTCATTTTAACCTCAATTTCATTTCATTCTATTTTATTTAAATTGATTTAAATTTTCGTTTCGTTGGAAATTTTATACCGTTGGCAATAATTAGTCATTAATAGTGTTCATAAGACCGTTAAAACTAAATTTTTTCTCAAGTTTTCATTGAAAGCCTTAAAGGTAACTAAGTAGCTTATGTAAAGATCTATTGAATAATACATATATGTAAGTAATAACAGTTTTATTTAAAAAGAAAACGAACAGAAAATTTTATAGCATTCTCAAAGGTCAATCTTATATTTCGACATTATACGTAATCTTTTAAAATCGGAGAAAGCTTTAGGCACAGCTCAATCGATTTTGTCATATTGCCGCTAGGGGAATTTTTGGTGATTTATCTATTTATTTATTAAATATTATTTAAATTAAGAAATTTTGTTGTAATGCTTGCGATACTAAGGACGAAAAGTATTCAATTGGAGATTTATTACGTGTTTCGTCACAAAACTTACTGCATCTAAGCTTGTTACAACGAGGACGCATATCCAGAGCCAGATTAAGGTTGCCGGGGGCCCGGGGGCCAGAGAATGGTGGTGGCCCCTCTGTTAATTGAAAGATATAGGAGGAAATTTCACACAATAGCAGAAAATGTGTTTGTAGAAAGGTTATCAATTATAAGAATGAAAATATTTTTCAACGTTCACATTTTGTTTATTTAACAGTTTTTATAAAATATTTTTTTTTATTCAGCGTCTTTTCAACCCATATAAACTTTTCTCGATTTTATCCTAGCGAATTCTTCAATGAGTTTCAAACGATAATTTTTTTAATATGTCGCTTTCGATACTCAAAATCATCAAACTAGTCAGACGTTCCTGTCCCATGCTCGTCCGTAATCTGTTTTTGATAATTTTCATTTTCGAAAACGATCTTTCTCCACTGCAATTTGTCACCATCATGGACAAGTACGTTTTGTGATTGATAAAAGGGTTTTTCAATTCTTAAGTCCACTGAATAACCGTATAAAAAAGTGAAAATTTTAAGAGAGTAGTTACTGAATATCTTGAAAACTATAATAAATAAAAAAAATTAATTTGATCACTGCTGGTGGGGGCCCCCACGTGGTGGAGGCCCGGTGCCACTGCCCCCCCCCATAATCCGGCCCTGCGCATATCAGAAACTTTACAAACTACTAAGCGCCGTCCTTATGTTTATCCGAAGCCCTAATCATGATCAGTGCCGGCCACCACTACATTTACTAATTGCGTTTGTGTGCGTGCACATTACACAGCGAGAAACAGTTGTGGATGTTTTCATACAAAATTTCATAAAATTTTCTTAGAGCCGAAAAATTTTGTTCTTTAGAACTGGGTATGTCCCTGGATCGATATGTCGCAAAAACTCGACGCCTCGTCCAAGAGGCGGGGATGGTTCATTTTGGAGCTTTTTCAGCTCATCTTGAGCTCTTTTATCTTGAAAATTTACAGTGCAGAGCAGAGAATTATTGTACAAATCAATGATGTGCTGAATTTATATATATTATATAATAAAATAACTGAATGTTAAGAACACGATGAAAAAATTCCTGAAGTATAAAAAATTCATTTTCTTCGAAGTGTATCAAGGCTGAAAAAATTTACGTTCTCATCTAGCTTTATCCGACGCAGCTCCGTCGCGCTTGACGTTTTCCACTCAACTGAACGAAATTTTGTCTCTCAGCTTTACTTCTCATTTGAGAGCAATTTTATGCACATACGAGTGCTTACGCTCTTTTTGCTTCTAGCTTGCTTCCTTGGCCGGCACTGATCATGATTCATGAATATTGAGATGCTAGATATTTGTAATTAAATTCCAGATTTATTCATTTTTATGTTTTCCTTCAGGAGATCAACAAGCAAACAATTTATAAGGACCCAAGTTTATGACTCCATAATGAGTACGAAATTTAAAAAAAAAAACAAGTAAGAAAGCTAAGGTCGGTCAAGCCCGACTTTGAAATACCCAGCGTCCCGACATTATTGGCGCACTATATTTTGCCTCTCCATTTGTGGGCGTGGCAGTGAGTAAATGTCTCCCATTTTTACTTACGATCATACTCGGATTCCGATATACCTGTGTGCCAAATTTCGACTTGGTTGGTCAAGCCGTTTCGGAGACGGACGGACAGACGGACGGACAAGTCTAAATCGATTCAGTTTTTGATCCTGATCAAGAATATATATACATATATGTCTATATCTACGGAGCTTAGTTCTGGCTGTTACAAGATTTGAACAAAACTAATATACCCTGCTTACGCTGGGTATAAAAAATTAACGTTCAAACCTATTAACCTGAAATGAGTCTGAAATATGAAAAAATGAGAGTTCAAAAAAATGAATCCGAAAAATTTTAAAAATAGGTCTGTTCCCGTACTGCACGAAGCTGCCCAAAACTGCCCAATTTTCATACACAGCCCGATTCTGAATATTCCCGGGGAAAGAGTTCCCGGGGAATTTACTTTTCTCGAGAGTAAACTTCTTCTTCTTTTTATATTTAGGAGAAGAAATTTGATGGGGGCAAAATGTTATTTAATCCATACCCATAATTTGCCTTAAGCTGTCTATTTGAAAAAGGAGAACTTTAGTCTCGAGAAAAGTAAATACCCCGGGAATTCGTTCTCCGATTTCTCATACTGTGAGTCGGAGATCTAAAAAAAATTAATTATAAAATTTTTCCAAACCCAATTGAGTTTATTATTAAAGTACCCATGCCCGTATCAATCTGCAGGGGTATAAATAACTTTATCTTTTCGCTTTCAAGTCAAAATTTATGACTCAGCAAAAGTGTCAATCGTTTCTAAAGCTTCAAGCAAAGACAGCCACCTGTGGGATATTGAGGCTCATATTCACAACATATGGCACAGTGTGAGCACAGTATGACTGTAATTAAGATGCTCTGCACTGCTCAACTGTGGGGTTCGATCATAATGTTTTATATGTCAAATTAAAAAAGTTCCGATGTATGTATATGGAAAGTGCCGTTGCGTTGTGAGTAAACAATCGAAGTAAAGAAGAATTTATTTGAAAAGTTGAGTACGGGCGAAAGTGATACAATATTTTCGTCGAATTTTCATGGATTTCCAGTGCATTGCAATTTTAGCTAGTCGTGGGTTATAGCTTATTTTTTTTTTTTTTTTTTGGAACTGTGATAAATATATACTTACTTTCTTTTAGTTTTGAAATCCATAAACGATTAGATAAATTCTAAGTTAGGTAAAAAAATTTCTACATGAAGATATACACCATAAACCTGTGAATTTTGAGAGGGGGTAGTTTTTAAAGGGGGCGTGGAACCTCAAAATTAGTTTTCAACTTACTTGTTTTTTATCCTAAATAAGTTGTATGCTAAGTTTCAGCTGTCTAGCATCAAAATTGTGGAAATCAGAAAATGGCTTTATATGGGAGGTGGGCGTGGCACTTTGCGGAATTCTATGATTTTCTCAAAATGCCTTCATTTGGGGTATAGTAACACTCCCACCATATTTAATTGCGACCACTCCTTGTAATTTTGGCCACAGAATGTATGAAGAGGAAACACTGTGTGTCGTGACTTGTCGAAGTCAAAAATAATGAAATCAAAAAAAAAAAAAAAAAAATAATAAAACTAAAAATAAAATTCAAAGTGACTTGAGAGTTTCGCTTAGAGAGTGAGAGTGAGAGAGAGAGAGAGAGAGAGAGAGAGAGAGAGAGAGAGAGAGAGAGATAAGTCGCTTACGAGAAGAACGCGCGCTTCTTTTTTCTTTTCTATCCCATAAAAAATTCATTGGGAAAGTTTATAGGTACTTTAAACTATCTCGGATCCCTTGAATGGCTGCTGATGCTTCATGAAACATGTTAGGTACTTGTCTCTGAATTGAAATCCGTTACTAAATCACTACTGATACATCCCGCTTAAGGCTTTTGTAGTTCGTATTGCAACATTACACATGCTCCTTAACAACTTATTGGTACATATACATACATATATTATGTATATAAGTGTCTATTTATATTTATATACATGTGTTATTTGTCTTCTTATCCTTCTTTTTCACGTGTTTCTCGTTTTCAGGTGAGCATCCCGCTGCTATGCAAGGCAACTCCAGTAGTATAAATGGCAGTAATTTCTATGCGAGCGTTTACTGTTTGCTCTTCAGCATTTTAACGTGTTGTTTACAATATTTGCTCGTACCGACACGAGCAGCAAGAATTTTCTCAGCAGCAGCCGCAGCAGTATCACCAGAACCACCACCGCCAGAGCCAGCAGCAAATGTGACAACAACAGTTAATGGTCTACAAAAGGAGACATTAAGAACATCAACAGCAGCAGCAGCAGGAGCAGAGGCTAGGGCAGCCGGGGCAGCCGGGGCCGGGGCAGCAGCAACAAAGAGTGTAACTATCGTGACAACAAAAAAACAACAACCTATATCATTATTACGAACAGCACCAGCAACGTCATCAACATTATCAACGACAAATGTAGCAACGAGGAACGTAGCAGCAGCTGCAATGCAACATCAGCGCAACATACATGCCACTAACGCAGCAAACACAAACATAAGCACAAGCATACGCGCCGGCACAAACAACATGCCAGGGTGTAAGCAAATTGCAATCGCAACGAGATGAAGCAACAATTGCAATCTCTGTTCTTGCTGCTCTTGCCGCTGCAGTTGAAATGTTTATTGCCCTCATCGTAGTTGGTAATGGGCGAAATATGGGTTATTAAGTTAGTAAAGTCGTGTGCATGCGTGCTTACTAATCCACGCAAAAACTTCATACACAAACGCACAAACACTTACACACACACACACACACACACACCGCAGAGGGAGACACACACGAATGTGCACACTTTCACACATGCGATTGTTACACTGTTTCTTTTTCAAACATTTCTGCAGCATACTTTTACGGACTTCTCATGAAAATCGTAATTGAAACACTTAAGCTCCATTGGGTATAAAAAAGATAAAAAAAATTTTTTTAAATAATAAAAAAATATTTCAAAAAATTATTTCAAAAAAAAAAATAATTTAATCCAAACGCAAACCAAAAAAGAAACCCAAAAAAAAATTCAAAAAAAAAAATTTATCAAATTGGAGCTGAGTCTGCAGAGAGAAATTTTTAGAATAGGAACATTGTACTTTTGAGCAAAGCACTCAATAATTTTGAGCTGGCAACGTTTCATTAAACGTTACAGCTGAAATAAAATTAACTCTCTATCTCTCTATCTCTCTATCTCTCTCTCTCTCTCTCTCTCTCTCTCTCTCTCTCTCTCTCAAATCCTCTTTCTCTCACTTTCATCATCTCGTCAAAAGGAACGTCAATGGAGAATAAATCATGAAAATGTCTGGCCGTTTGCTGTCTGACTGTTTTAAGGACAGGCTTTGATATATTGGCCGAAACAATTAATATAACCTTTTCATTCCGATAGATCCGATAGATCCGATTGCAGTCCTTGCTTGGGGCTTTCGACACAAAATTCTATTAAAAATATTCCCCAAGTGTTCGATCATTTCATAGCAAACACCCTTCCCCACCCCCCATTACCACCACAGTTACTTGAAAGATCTCTAAATCAATACTCTACAATCACTTGTAGAAAGTAATATACTTATCATCCATTCCATGGCATTTGTCTTGCCATGTTTATTAAAACCCAACAAAACCAAAACATTTATCTTATGAAATCCATATATTTTTCCGAGAATTTCATAACAAAAAACAAACCACACCATTTCCACAAAACCCAAAAATAAACAAAAATAAAAAAAGAAACCAAATAAATTAATTGATTTATGACTAAATAAATGAAGATAAAAATGAGAAGAAAAAAAACGATTTTAAAATAAAATCATACTCTTAATGGATTAAAATTCAATTGAACGTAAGTCAAAGTATTGTCAAAGCTGAACTCAAAAGCGTTTCCTTTAAATTAAGATCGAATCCCGTTGATGTGGAATTCATGAATTCATGTATTGATTATGATCAAATAGTTTAAAGTAAGTAGCTAAAACGTCGGTGCCATATGCAAAATGGCGCCGCAATTATTCATTAAAATTAAGTGAGAAAAAACATTTAAAATGAAAATGGAAAAAAAAATTTAAAAATATATATGAGAAAAAAAACCACATGAATAAATTATGAAAATTTCAAACAAGCATACATATATTCTGATACGTTGATAAGAGGAAGCACGGATGAAAGGAAAAGGAAATAGATACCGAAACCGAAACCGAAACAGACGGACATAAATGAGTAGAACAGTAGAAGGAGAAAACCGAAACTATTGCCAATAAGTAGTAAATTTAAGCTTCGTTAGTGTAATCTCTGTACAGCATTTTCGCTGCATTTGTTTATAATATAAGTTCTGTATACAATGCGGCGCTTTCAAAGCGTTCGCTTGCATAATAAGTACATCCATGCAAACATGCATACATGCATACATACATACATACATTCATATGTACTTATATAGTATAAACTTACATATATATATATATGTGTATATGTAGAGCAAGAATATTTCAATAAATTAAAACTAACAATTCAAATTCTTTTGATTGTCCGACACACACCGCCCACCGCCAATAATTGCGCATCGTACCTATACCGTCGTCCGTTGACACGACCCCATTCGAGTGAAATGTTGTCCCAAAAGGAAGAAGAAACCGCTAGCAATATCGAATCGAAAGCTTTTAAAAGAAAACAAAAACAGCAACAAAAACCAAAGTAAGCCCAAACAAAGAAAAAACCAGCAACAAGAACTACAAAGGGAAACCTAACGATATCGATGGGCAATAGCGAACAATATGGAGAATAATTTCACATTGATTTTTTTTTTTTTTAAATATATTTTTATTTATTTAAATATCTATGAATAACTAATCGAAATGATAATCGTTCTATCAAAGACAGGCTGAGTAACAATGCTCGAGACTAAAATAGATAGAAATTGCGAAAATATAAATAAAGGTGTCTACGGTCAAAGAGATTTTAGTGGACCGGTGACCATATCAGTAAGAAGATAGAATATCGAATCGATAGCACGAAGGATAGAAGATGGGTCACGAGAGTAGCGCTAGGCTAATTTTATTGCTAGGGGTAATCTTGACGATTTCGACAGGTAAATATTAAATGCAAAATGAAATTCGTTTGAATGGATTAAATTGATTAAGACTTTGCAGCGGCAGCGGCAGCAGCAACGCGTACGCGTAAAGGTAAATTAGTTCACTTCTATCCCATTAGCCAGACGCAGTATGATTCGATATTGCGTACTACGAACGGCCGGCCGGTCATTTCCGAAGAACATTTGATGAAGAGTGGCTTTCGTGCGATGCGAAATTCAATCGCAACCGATTTAAGTGCCGACTGGCGTCGAATGCTGAACGTAACGAATTCCCTGCCCGAATATCCCAAGTCGGATAGCGGCGAACAACCCGAAAAGGGCTACCCATTGTGTGTGATCAAGCCGGGCGACGTGCCAAGCAAGGATAACAACGGTGCGCGTCTCTCCAATGCCGAGATCGATCCATCGTTGAGTCAAGGTCGCCAAGCCAATGAGAATATCGATGATGAGTTGAACAGCTCACGTCGGAGCGTTAGCTGCATTGTGGTGTTTCGACGGAAGAATGCGGAAAAGGAAACAACCGAACAAAATGAGGAAAAAGTGCCGCAGCAACAGCAGCAACAAAAAATGAAAAAATCCAAGAAGAAATTACGACATCGTCATCATTTGCCACGACATTCACTACCCTATTACTATCCGACTTATGCCGCACCTTACGGTGTGTATCCAACGTATCCGTACTTCGGCTATCCCGGCTATGTTGATATGCAACGCGAATTTAATGGGCCAGCGATGCCGCATTTCGCACGACGGCGGTCCAAACGGAAACGAGCCCAAACGAAGTCCGCCGCTCAGGCTCATCAAATCAATCAGGCGAGAGGAACTGCTAAATCCGAACTTCCATCCGATGCACGCTTCCATTCCTGCCCTAATCGCGATCAATATTCACAGTACAATGGTGGCTATGGTGGCTATGGTGGCTATGGAGGCTATGGAGGCTATAACGGCTATGGCAATGGCTACGATAATAATTACGGATACAACGGAGATAGCGAAGAACGTTATGACTCGGGCGAGTATTGGCGCAGCGAAAATCCGGATAAGCAATAATTTTCTTTTCTTTATACTAAGGCCATTGATTCAAAATGTTGGAAAGAAATTCGTTGAAATAAATAAAGGACTCATTCTTTTTCGTTATAGACTCAGTGTGAGTTTTGATATATATTTCTCCTTCTTAAGATTACTGCAGACAACAAATTAAAGAATTTCTTCAATGATTTACATATAGAATTTGGTGCAGGTGTGAACATTGATTGGTATTGACAGTCCTTTTGATTTTAGAGCAGAACAAAAATTTCAAAAGAAAAATGGTTGAGTCAACAAGATTTTTGGTTGATTTGAAAGGAAATATGTTTAAATACATTTCTTTTTCGTTCGGTATAATTCTCATTTGTTTTATAAAATAGGACATATAAGATATTTATACATCTTAGAACTTTTCAAGCATTGTGAAAGCAGTCACAGGACAACGGAGTGACCAAATCTTATGAAGTCTATCCGATGGCTATTTTTCGGGTTATTTTCAGCATTTGCCTTGAAACGTAAATAATTTTGTTTTGACAATTTCTTCTTTGATAGGTTTTTTTTTTATTTTAAAAATTATCTTGTAATTTCAATTATGTCCGTGGTTAGTTCAACAATTTTAATTTAAATCCATTTTTGAAAATTATCATGTCAATTCAACCGGAAATATGGTTGATTCAAAAGGAAAATCCTTATTTTTGGCAACAAGCAAAATTGTAAAAATTAAAATATTCCTTGTTGAAGCCGTTTTGTATGATTTTCCTTTTGATTTAACCAGTTTTCTGGTTGATTTTTTTCTCTGTGTGCCTAACGAAATTGAACTATTGTACCTTTCGATGGCAGCCATGAAATTAATTTTTATACCCAGCGTAAGCCGGGTATATTAGTTTTGTGCAAATCTTGTAACAGGGAGAATTAAGCTCCGGAGATATAGAAAAATGTACATAGAAACGATCAGGATCAAAAACTGAATCGATTTAGACATGTCCGTCCGTCCGTGGTCGGATCTCCGAAACGGCTGAACCAATGAAATTGAAATTCGGTACACATGTATATCGGGGTTCGAGTATGATCCTACGTAAAAATGGGAGACATCCGCCCACTGCCACGCCCACAAATGAATTTATTGTGTTTTAAGTAAAATGCTTGTAACTTGCGAACCACTCAACGCATTCCATTCATATTTGGTGTACTGGTAAACTACGAAAAAGGACATATCCTGGAAAAAAAATGGACGCCGTCCTCCTCGAGCCACGCCCACAAATAAGCCCACAAATAAGGGCTTATCGTAACTTGTGAAGTAAAAGGCGTAGAAGCTTCAAATTCGCAACATAGGTTGACCAAGGCAAATTAAAGGTGTAGGAACAAAAATTTATGTAGCCCGCCCACTGCCACACCCACAGATAAAGATTTTTCGTAACTTCCGAAGTAAAAGGCGTAGAAGCTTCAAACTCGCAACATAACAGGTTGGCTGATAAGTCCCCGGTCTGACACATAGATGGCGTTGCTAGTATTAAATGCATATTATTTTTATATAGTGGCAACCTTCAAATGATTCGTGTCAAAATTTGACGTCTGTAAGTCAATTAGTTTGTGAGATAGAGCGTCTTTTGTGAAGCAACTTTTGTTATTGTGAAAAAAATGGAAAAAAAGGAATTTCGTGTTTTGATAAAATACTGTTTTCTGAAGGGAAAAAATACAGTGGAAGCAAAAACTTGGCTTGATAATGAGTTTCCGGACTCTGCCCCAGGAAAATCAACAATAATTGATTGGTATGCAAAATTCAAGCGTGGTGAAATGAGCACGGAGGACGGTGAACGCAGTGGACGCCCGAAAGAGGTGGTTACCGACGAAAACATCAAAAAAATTCACAAAATGATTTTGAATGACCGTAAAATGAAGTTGATCGAGATAGCAGAGGCCTTAAAGATATCAAAGGAACGTGTTGGTCATATCATTCATCAATATTTGGATATGAAAAAGCTCTGTGCAAAATGGGTGCCGCGCGAGCTCACATTTGACCAAAAACAACAACGTGTTGATGATTCTGAGCGGTGTTTACAGCTGTTAACTCGCAATACACCCGAGTTTTTGCGTCGATATGTGACAATGGATGAAACATGGCTCTATCACTACACTCCTGAGTCCAATCGACAGTCGGCTGAGTGGACAGCGATCGGTGAACCGTCTCCGAAGCGTGGAAAGACTCAAAAGTCCGCTGGCAAAGTAATGGCCTCTGTTTTTTTGGGATGGGCATGGAATAATTTTTATCGATTATCTTGAGAAGGGAAAAACCATCAACAGTGACTATTATATGTCGTTATTGGAGCGTTTGAAGGTCGAAATCGCGGCAAAACGGCCCCATATGAAGAAGAAAAAAGTGTTGTTCCACCAAGACAACGCACCGTGCCACAAATCATTGAGAACGATGGCAAAAATTCATGAATTAGGCTTCGAATTGCTTCCCCACCCACCGTATTCTCCAGATCTGGCCCCCAGCGACTTTTTCTTGTTCTCAGACCTCAAAAGGATGCTCGCAGGGAAAAAATTTGGCTGCAATGAAGAGGTGATCGCCGAAACTGAGGCCTATTTTGAGGCAAAACCGAAGGAGTACTACCAAAAAGGTATCAAAAAATTGGAAGGTCGTTATAATCGTTGTAGCGCTCTTGAAGGGAACTACGTTGAATAATAAAAACGAATTTTGACAAAAAAATGTGTTTTTCTTTGTTAGACCGGGGACTTATCAGCCAACCTGTTAGGTTCACCAAGGCGAATGAAAGGTGTGGGAATAAATTTTTTGTGGCCCGCCCACTGCCACGCCCACAAATGAAGATTTTTCGTAACTACCGAAGTAAAAGGCGTAGAACTTTCAAATTCGCAACATAGGTTCACCAAGGCGAATGAAAGATAAAGGAAAAAATTTTATGTGGCCCGCCCACTGCCACGCCCACAAATGAAGATTCTTCGTAACTTCCGAAGTAAAAGGCGTAGAAGCTTTAATTTCGCAACATAGGTTCACCAAGGCGAATGAAAGGTGTGGGAATAAATTTTTTGTGGCCCGCCCACTGCCACGCCCACAAATGAAGATTTTTCGTAACTTCCGAAGTAATAGGCGTAGAAGCTTCAAACTCGCAACATAGGTTCGCCAAGGCGAATGAAAGGTGTGGGAATAAATTTTATGTGGGCCGCCCACTGCCACGCCCACAAATGAAGATTCTTCGTAACTTCCGAAGTAAAAGGCGTAGAAGCTTCAAATTCGCAACATAGGTTCACCAAGGCGAATGAAAGGTGTGGGAATACATTTTTTGTGGCCCGCCCACTGCTACGCCCACAAATGAAGATTTTTCGTAACTACCGAAGTAAAAGGCGTAGAAGCTTCAAATTCGCAACATAGGTTCACCAAGGCGAATGAAAGATAAAGGAAAAAATTTTATGTGGCCCGCCTACTGCCACGCCCACAAATGAAGATTCTTCGTAACTTCCGAAGTAAAAGGCGTAGAAGCTTCAAACTCGCAACATAGGTTCACCAAGGCGAATAAAAGGTGTAGGGAAATAATTTATGTGGCCCTCCCACTGCCACGCCCACAAATAGAGAAACAAAACATAGTGCGCTCATAATGTCGGGACGCTGGGTATTTCAAAGTCGGGTTAGACCGACTTTAGCTTTCTTACTTGTTTTTTTTTTAACACCGTTGCTTTATCTTTTGACCATCCCTAGAGATAAAGCCAGTCAATAAACTTTATTATATATTAGGTGTAGTAAAAAGAAATCCATTATTTTTCCAATAGATGGCGTTATTTATCTGCATCTCGCGTTGTATAAGTCCGATCGTGTTCCGCTAGGGGGCATTAGAAAGTTGACAGTTCCTACTAAAAAAGCTTTTTTGACACTTTTTTGATTGATTGATTCAGTTTTGTTTGAGAGCTTGTCAAAGATGGACATCAGCAAAGAGAAAATTCGCTACATTTTACAGTTTTTCTTCGATAAGGGAGAAAACGCAAGCCAGGCGGCTGAAAATGTGAATAGCGTTTATGGACCTGATACTGTAACAGCCAATCATGCGCAATTTTGGTTTCGTCGATTCCGTTCCGGTAACTTCGATGTCAAGGATGCACCACGCACTGGAAGGCCAGTTGTCGAAAATGTCGATAAAATCATGGAAATTATCGAGTCCGCCGTCATGTTAGCACTGTTTCGATTGCAAAAGAGCTAAAGATTGCACAAAAAACCGTTTGGAACCATTTGAATAAGGCTGGATACACAAAGAAGCTCGATGTATGGGTGCCACACGAGTTAACGCAAAAAAACCTCATAGACCGAATTTCCATCTGCGAATCGTGCTGAACCGCAACAAAATCGACCCATTTCTGAAGCGGTTGGTGACTGGTGATGAAAAGTGGGTCACTTACGACAACGTCAAGCGAAAACGGTCGTGGTCGAAACACGGTGAACCGGCGGAAACGGTGGCCAAGCCAGGATTGACGGCCAGGAAGGTTTTGCTGTGTGTTTGGTGGGATTGGCAGGGAATTATTACTATGAGCTGCTCCCATACGGCAAAACTCTTAACTCGGAACTCTACTGTCAACAATTGGACCGTCTGAAGGAAGCAATCGCCCATAAGCGGCCAGCTTTGGCCAATAGGAGAGGAATTGTGTTCCATCAGGACAACGCCAGGCCACACACATCGATAGTGACTCGCCAGGAGCTCCGGGAGTTTGGTTGGGAGGTTCTTCTGCATCCACCTTATAGTCCGGACCTGGCACCAAGTGATTACCATCTGTTCCTGTCCATGGCGAACAATTTTGCTGGTGAAACATTCGCTTCAAGAGAGGCTTCTGAAATTCGACTGTCTCAATTTTTTGCTAATAGGAACGAGGGCTTCTATGAGAGAGGCATAATGAAATTACCTTTAAAATGGCAACAAGTTATCGAACAAAACGGCGCATATTTGATCTAAATCGGGTCATTCTAACTATCATAAATAAAGCCCTCAATTTAATGCAAAACTAATGGATTTCTTTTTACTACACCTAATATTACCCATATTTTTGACCGCTGGTACCCAACTAATAAAATAGGTCGAAAAGAGGTCCGTTCGACCTCTTTTTAGGTAAGAAAGACTTTCCGACTTGACCTAATTAGGTCGAAATTACGTCGATTCGACGTAAGTGGGGAATAAAATGGAAGTCGATTGGAAGTAATAATAGGGCATAATAGGGCATTTCGACTTCAAAGTCAGGATCAAAAACTGAATCGATTTAGACATGTCCGTCCGTCCGTGGTCGGATCTCCAGAAACGAGCTGAACCAATGAAATTGAAATTCGGTACACATGTATATCGGGGTCCGAATATGATCCTAAGTAAAAATGGGAGACATCCGCCCACTGCCACGCCCACAAATGAATTTATTGTGTTTTAAGTAAAATGCTTGTAACTTGCGAACCACTCAACGCATTCCATTCATATTTGGTGTACTGGTAAACTACGAAAAAGGACATATCCTGGAAAAAAAATTGACGCCGTCCTCCTCGAGCCACGCCCACAAATAATCCCACAAATAAGGGCTTATCGTAACTTGTGAAGTAAAAGGCGTAGAAGCTTCAAATTCGCAACATAGGTTGACCAAGGCAAATGAAAGGTGTGGGAATAAATTTTTTGTGGCCCGCCCACTGCCACGCCCACAAATGAAGATTTTTCGTAACTTCCGAAGTAATAGGCGTAGAAGCTTCAAACTCGCAACATAGGTTCACCAAGGCGAATGAAAGGTGTGGGAATACATTTTTTGTGGCCCGCCCACTTCCACGCCCACAAATGAAGATTTTTCGTAACTACCAAAGTAAAAGGCGTAGAAGCTTCAAATTCGCAACATAGGTTCACCAAGGCGAATGAAAGGTGTGGGAATAAATTTTTTGTGGCCCGCCCACTGCCACGCCCACAAATGAAGATTTTTCGTAACTTCCGAAGTAATAGGCGTAGAAGCTTCAAACTCGCAACATAGGTTCACCAAGGCGAATAAAGGTGTGGGAATACATATTTTTGTGGCCCGCCCACTGCCACGCCCACAAATGAAGATTTTTCGTAACTACCAAGTAAAAGGCGTAGAAGCTTCAAATTCGCAACATAGGTTCACCAAGGCGAATGAAAGGTGTGGGAATAAATTTTTTGTGGCCCGCCCACTGCCACGCCCACAAATGAAGATTTTTCGTAACTACCGAAGTAAAAGGCGTAGAAGCTTCAAATTCGCAACATAGGTTCACCAAGGCGAATAAAAGGTGTAGGGAAATAATTTATGTGGCCCTCCCACTGCCACGCCCACAAATAGAGAAACAAAACATAGTGCGCTCATAATGTCGGGACGCTGGGTATTTCAAAGTCGGGTTAGACCGACTTTAGCTTTCTTACTTGTTTTTTTTTTAACACCGTTGCTTTATCTTTTGACCATCCCTAGAGATAAAGCCAGTCAATAAACTTTATTATATATTACCCATATTTTTGACCGCTGGTACGCCAACTAACAAAAAGGATTCGAAAAGAGGTCCGTTCGACCTCTTTTTAGGTAAGAAAGACTTTCCGACTTGACCTAATTAGGTCGAAATGACGTCGATTCGACGTAAGTGGGGAATAAAATGGAAGTCGATTGGAAGTTATAATAGGGCATAATAGGGCATTTCGACTTCAAAGTCAGGGCGAAAAGAAGTCCGTTTTACGAAATATTAGTCGAAAAGATGTTCGTACGACGTCGAAATGACCAATTCTCGACCTAATTGGACTTATGAGTAAAACTAAGTTTGCGAGAGACAAAGAGAGCGACATATGCATCGATTATTTCGTACTTATTCACATGAACTTATCGTAAAGATTAATAAAATATTTTCAACGAAATATGTTCTATTAAATAAAATACAAATAAAATAGAGACTTTATGGAAACATATTTTTCGATTGCAAAAAACGAAACACGTATGCCAGGCAAAATTTATGGTAAAAGCGTTCCTTCTACCTCTTATTTTTTCACGGGCCTTTTCAATGAAGAAAGATAAAATAAAATTTTCTTCATTAAAAATATTTTCCCATACAAAAAGCTGGCTGAAACGAAGCTGTAGTGCGAACAAAGATGGCCAAGCATAAAATTCGACCACAAAGTCGAAATTACCTATTTTTCTGACCAAATAGGTAAAATCGACTTTGATGCCTCGACCTATAAGTCGAAATTCCCTAATTAGGTATTTTCGACTTTAAAGTCATAATAATTTCTGATCTAAAATGCCCTATTAGCGCTTTTCGACCTGAAATAGCCCTATTAGGTCATTTATTACCTATTTTAGCGCTAATTGGTAATTTCGACCTATTAGGGCATTTTGAAGTCTTATCGACCTATTAGGGCATTTTGACTTAAAACCGACCTGAAAGTAAATAATCCGACTTGATATTTCACACACACATACTAACATTGGACATATCACGCCATATATGGCATATGCTGTGATAGCGCAATGTGAACCCTTTCTTTGTTTTGCTAGATGTTGACATAAGTGTTTCTTTCATAAATTTATATTTATTGCTCAAAGAAGTAAATTGCGCCAGTCAAATAAAATGGAAATTTAAACTTAAATTTGGATACAGCCTAACTGAAAGCGGACTTCTGACAATATCGAGAGCGTGCGAGTTATAATGATAAACAAGGCATTTTAGGTCGAAATAGGTCATAAAATTTTTAGCTATCTGACCTATGGCTTAGGAGTAAATTACGAAAAACTAAAATGTGACCGACAGACAGACAGACAGACATGGCTAGATCGACTCGTCTCGTCACCCTGATCAAGAATATATATATATATATATGTCTATATCTATCGCGACTCTTTGGTCTGTTACATACTCCGTGCCAAACTTAATATACCCATTCCTTCGGAAAAGGTATAAAAAAATATTTTAATTTAATTTAATTTAATTTACTTTTTATTTTATTTTTTTTTATAAATTTATTCAATTTAACTTTTTATAATTTTATTCAATTTAATTTTTTGATAAAAGCAAACGACAATAACGTAAAGTAAACAAAAGAAAACCTACTTTCTCTTTAAATACGTAGTTCGGTCATATTTTTCGTATTCCTCTTGGTTTACTTTCACTTCAGTTTTAACGTTCTTTATTATCTTGCTCGCCACATTTGCATGAACTTCGCGTAAAGTTTTTTTTTTAGTTCATCCTCAACCAAGCACTTCCATCTCCAACCGATATTTGATGTGTGTTCTTTTTTTACTTTGACAACGAAATATTTTTAGCAATAACTCAAGAAGAACAGAAATCTTCGAGACATTACCTGTCCTCATTCTCTTTCTTTTATTTCTCTTATTCTCCTAGTGTCTTTCATCGACTTTCGAGCAAAATAATACCTACTGGTATCCATTAAGCCAGACCCATACTAACTCAGAGGCGTTTTCTGCGTTCAATGGGAAAAACTTTAATCGTAAGTTTAAATAATTATGGTTATCGAAAATTGAAAAATTACCCCGACCCGCACCCCCCTCTCACGAATTCGGTTTGCTACGGGCCTGCATTAAGCTCTCTTATGAGTCATCTTTTGCGACATAACCACCCAGCGGGAAATGTCCCGCGGACATCCCCGATGATGTCCTAGTGACTTCGGAGCCGGAATACATGCTATTTCCGGTGACACTTTGTATGACATTTACACAGGAGCTGACAGGGACTTCAGCGGTGACATTATCACCGGAAGGTTAGAAAATGTCACTGGTCATGCTAGGGGATGCGATAGCGAAAAAAGCATTTGAGAGCAGCACATTGCTCTTTTTTCTCTAAATGTCAATTTATAGAAACCAGTTTGATAACTCTCTTCTTTGCCCTCTCTTTGAATGTTTCGAAAATTTTTAAAAATCTATTTTTAACAATTTTTGTTCGCCTCTGCCAGGGATCGAACCCGCGATCTTCGGATTCTGAGTCGAGCACTCACTCATCTACGCCACTTCATGCTAACGTTCAACTGACGCTAAAACCTTATTTAAATTTCAGTAGCCAATGAGAGTCAAGCACATGAACAGCATCCCTCCACGATGACATGTCTTTCAAGATGTCACACATGACAATGTCAACTATCCGTCATCGATGACATCACTGATGGCATTATCATGCAGGAGATAATTTTCCGCTGGGCAGGGTCGAATAAAAGTGGCGAATGCGATTGGATAAGTAAGAGAACAGTGACTGCTAATATCCGATGACAATAAATGGAAGAAAGCCGAAAGTAAAAACAGCTCTCAAGACTATGGTCGCAGTGAAAAAGAACCCTAGAGATATTTATGATTATAAAAAAGTTTGATATACCTATCGATTTCTGTCCAATTATCTTATGAGCGATGTCATTCTGCCATGCCCACTTTTCCAAATTTTAAATAAAAAATTACATTCGAGATATTAAAGTATGTTTTCGATTTAAATTTCATCAAGACATCTCGAAAAAAAAATCGATTTTAAAGCGATTTTTGCGATTTTATTGACAGTCCTAGAGGTATGTAACCCTGAAAATCAACCAATTGAAGAAGTTTTTGTGATAGATTATAGCGACTACTAAAGAATCTCATATGACAAATTTAGTTCAAGTCCCCTTTGAAATTCAGGTGTAAGACCAAGTTTTCGAGAAATGCCCTTTGGTCACGCCCTTTTTTCCAATTTTTGAAAATTGTATTTAAGGCCGGAAAATATAATTTAATACATCAGAATTTCTTTAAAAAAGTAAAGGCTTTAGGGTTTTTTTTTTGTTTTGTTTTGTTTGTTTTCATATTAGACAATGGTACTTGAAGTACCCCTATGAATGGTCCGATCTAGTCCATTCTCAATTTTGTTCTTGCTCATGACTCCGCCAATACTCAATTTCGTTTAGATATGTAGGTCTACTCGTTCAATAAATAAACTATATATGGTCAGAGGGACAGACAGCCGGAAAGATCTAAATATAATTTCCTGGTGACGCTGATCACTTTTCATCATTTCATTCCTTTATGGTCTAACCATGAATGACTTTGTACACAATCGCACAAACACATTATAACCTCGACGCACAGTGCTTTGGATATATATAAGCTTAGACGCAAAACAGCTACTGTTCGTCATATACCCGTTCAATTCCTCATTCGGCATTTCAGCGCAACTTGTGAAGTGCCGACTCAAAGCCTGGACCCGACATAAATAGCTAAGTCAACTTTATATGAGCCGATGTTTTTTTTTTTTTTTGCCTATTATTGAAATATCGCACACCCTCTTCTAAGATGACACAACTCAAAAATCGTCAATTTTGAGTTAACATATGGAACTTGATCATAGTTCACCTGTCTAACTGCACGAAAAATTTTATTCCGTTTTGGTTATTATGAAAAGCCGAAATATCCCGTCAATTCCTTTCTTCTTGCTTTGATTGACACTGCGACGCATTTTATTTTTGGCGTTTCCTGAAAAATTAGAAATTTTGAGTTGTGTCACCTTAGAAGAGGGTGTGCGATATGTTCAATGAAAAGAGATTGATTTGAATCTCAAATCTTCACTGAGAGAACGGTCCAAGCAAAGGAATTCCAGGCCGGAATAAAAATCGTTTAATGGTCCCCAATAGGAAAAATAATTATCGAGGTTAAGTATTGAAATACCATATCCCTGCGTTTCCCCTGTCGACCCGGCACCTTTCACCGCTCACACCAGTACATACAAGACTAAAATTTCCCTCGTATGAATCTATCTCATCAACCTTTCACAGAGACTGAGGAATGCGAAGAGAAAAACTTTGATGTTTATATAAAAGAACAAAGCTGAACCCCACGAACTATTGACCCAATTCGACGAAGAAGAATAAAAACCTTTAAATCGGCATTAGCATATGAATAGAAACTTATATTTCTTTGTGGCGGAGCCATTTCAAATTGGCCAGTGATTGAACATAAAAACTTTCGTGCATTGTCTTGCAAATTTTCGGCAAACGAAAAGCAGAAATAATCAAGCGAATTCGTATAGGTATCGACTTTCGTAGTCGCAAATAGACGAAGAATCTATAAATATGGAAGCGAATCGAGCGCAAACTTTTAGTTCAATGAAATTGAAAGAAAGTTCAGTGAGTCCAGGGAGTCAAGTGATACCGAAATTGGGAAAACGATGAAAATTGCTTTGGCCATATTCACTGGCACGGCGCTTTGCTTTGCGCTGGCAAATTCAGGTAATTTTACTGGCGTAGCACATACAGAATATACATAGAATCGAGATAAGCTCTCCTAATTTCTCGCAATGCACAATTCCAGCTGCAGTCGATAAACAAACATTGGCATTCCATCCGATAACGCAAGACCAATACGATGCCATACTGAATTTAACGAGGGGCGAACACGTTATAACGGAGTCACGGCTAATCGAAAGCGGCCTGGCTGCCCTCCGAGGTCTGGCTGCGAATTTAAGATCTGGATTCTCATCAGGATGGCTGCCGGGATTATTTTCCAATTTAATTGCAACGCGTGAGGTCGTTACACTGCCCGACGGCTATCCATTGTGTGTTGTACAGCAGCAGCAGCAGCAGCAGGATGATTTCAGCGATGCCAGTTTCGAGGATCGTGCAATCAGTGAAGAGTATTCCGGTACTAATGCTGGAAATCGTTTGTCATTAGTGAAATGTGTTGTTGGCGTTAGAGAACAAGATACTTCTGATCTGTATGAACGATTTTCGACGACAACGACGACAAGACCACCAGAAATGCTTTATGAAAACTACGACTACGGCTACATCTATTATACTTCATCGAGCACAACAAGGGCACCGGTCGTAAAGTATTCAAACTATCAAGATGCCTATGATGGATATTCTCAGACAACTGCATACAATGCTCCTCAGTACTCATATCCGCAGCAATTGTACCAGCAATATTACAATCAATTCGCCAACTACACTGCACTCACGCCGAACTATCAATTTTATCCGGAACTCTTTAAACCAGCAACAGCACAAAATTATTATGTGCCGAATTCATCAAAAAAGCAATCGGCAATGTCAAATCAACGGAGAAAACTGCGAAAGCCAACGCCAACAATGCGTAAAACAAAATTCAGATCGACATTTAAACCAACACCGAAATCGAAACCCAAACTGAAACCTAAACCACCCACACCGAGGCCGAGGCCGAAGCCGCAAACGAAACCGGAACCGAAACCGAAACTAACGCCAGAGATAGACTCTGAACCAGAACCTGAACGCCTTGTCGAAGAACTTGAAAACTACGATGACTATGAAGTGCCTTCCACTTCGATCACCCGTCGAACGGTTCCTAAGCGAGATAAAGTTTCAAATCCCATAAATCAACGAATCAACGTAAAAATTTCTAGCTATACCAAGGGCAATGGTTACAAACCAAACGGTTATCCTATTCAACAACAAAATTACCATAACCAGTACCCGGAAGCCGCATACGACTCATCGTACGATTACTCTTCATCGGCCTATGGCGGGGAGACACCAAACGCGGTTGGAAACCCAGAGTCGAACGAGTCACTTGAGTCTGGAGATTATCTCATAGTAGAATAGATTAGAAATATTGTAGTGAAAATTCAATGGAGCTGTTATATAGCGGAAAATTTAGCTTAAGTTATTAGAGTCATACGGAGATAATTCTATTTATTCACAATATATGTATGTATATATGTACTTTTATGCAGAATGCTAATACGCAATTTGAAATTTTTCTCGCTTCTGCTTCGTTTTCTCTTTGAAGCAAAAAATATATTTACAAAATTTAAACTTGTCATTGAGGAATGGGAACTACTTCTTAAGCACAAGGTAAATTTCCATAATTCAACCAGCTGGTTTTCTGTTCTTCATTTAGGAAGCCCCTTGAACTCACAGCTTA
Organism: Chlorops oryzae; assembly: GCA_020466095.1. Lineage (NCBI taxonomy): Eukaryota > Metazoa > Arthropoda > Insecta > Diptera > Chloropidae > Chlorops > Chlorops oryzae. The sequence continues at coordinate 48,945,592 of CM035806.1, forward strand.
CCCCGAAATCATCAGCAAACCACCCCCAGCTGCACTTATAAAGGGAAAAAATTGTATTCTTCCGGTGCCTATGGACCTTGCCCAAGCACTCGATATTCGCTTCCTCATGTTATATCACGGCTCATTTTTTGACTTTTTTTTTTTTAAGAGAAAACTCTCTTACATATTGTCACCGTGGTTGAATTTAACACAGCCAAAAATGCTGTCAGGAATCGGGAACTCTGGTCCAACAAGGAATATTGGCGAAAACTGCCGGGCCTCAGGCAGGCAAAACTTAATGTGAGCCCATATAAAATAAGGACCTCAGAATTGCTAAGGCTAGGGAAATCAAATATAGGTAGACTAGTCTCCCTTTTCTCTGGGCACTGCCGACTGAGATACCAGCTCAACAGGATGCAACTAGTAGGAGACTGACTTCGAATGTAGACTTCAACTTGAGACTTGTCTTAGTCGAATGTGTCGCCCTCTGTAGGCTAAGACTCAGAGTTCTTATAAGAGCAAATAATTTCTAACTCACTAAGAGCTAAGGCTCGAGACACATCTGAATGTCCTCTCTTTCAAAAGGAAGGTAGAGGGCATAATAGAACAGATTATAGATCATAGATAGAACAGACTAAATGGGACCAATTGGCACTATAGATCTGACTAGGGGTCGCAGTGCCTCCGTTCCGTTCAGAGGGTGATACCCATAACTAACAAAAAAAAAAAAAAAAAAAAAAAAACACCTTTAACCTGTTATTCAGTTGATTCAATTGTTTGTTTCATCTCGATCGGAGAATAATTCCGAAGCACGTGCTGAAAAAAACAAGGGCAATGGACCTCCAACAATTTCCGTTGCTAAATACTATATCTAATTACTGATTACTGATTTATTTGATAATTGGAGTTTGCACCAATTAGAATTGAAGCCTTTGAACCGTAAAATTCTCCGAAATGTTTATTACATTTATTCGTTTTAGAAGGCTACATTGTTCTCTGCTTATTTTGTAACATCAAGAATTAATTTCACAGTTATAGCGCATATTCGATTTCGTGCATACACTCGGGTCTCCGCCTTAATTTTTAAGCGAATAGGGTTAATATCTGCTAGTCAGTTATTTCGGACCTCAAGCATGCTCCTAATGGGAGAAGTCTTTCCGGTCATTCCGAATCTAGAAAATAAAATAGATGCACATAAGAAATACCTATTACTTTTAACTAGAGAAACATTCAAAATGTTTACTCTGATATTCATTATCGCGGTAAATGGGCAGGCATGGTCATCCCAAAGGCTCATAAAAAGCTCAAAAGCTCCAAATTTTACATTAAGATTGACAAAGACGGATGAACTGTGAAATAGAAAACGTCTACAAGGTTAGGTTAGGTTAGGTTAGGTTAGGTTAGGTTAGGTTAGGTTAGGTTAGGTTAGGTTAGGTTAGGTTAGGTTAGGTTAGGTTAGTGTGACTTTCACCATTAAGGGTGACACAGTAAGGCCTCACATCGGCCCGTTGTGGTACCACGAACAATGAGAAAACGAAGAAAAGCAATAAAACAATAAAAACGACACAAACATCCACGATCTAAGCAGGGTGTTGAACCCATAGCCTTTCGCTTCGTAAGTTGGCATCTCAACCAACTACGGCACAGAGGGCGTCACGCCCACAAATACATAGAAGTTAGTAAATATTTGACTGCAGCAGAATGCATTCTCGTTAGTTGTATAGTCGGATTGGATCGACCTTAGTTCTCTTAATTATGATCTGCGTGTATTCGTGTGGGATTTGCTTTTGTATTAAAGGGGAATTATCGAATAATGTGTTGTTATTGCTCATTTCGTGTTAAACAATGCAACGAAGCACATTGCTTTTGTTAACTCAGATTCTGTTGGCTGTGCTGGTATTGGACAAATAGGTAAAAAAATAATCAAAAAAATAAATTAATGAGGCTCTTTTTACGTAGACTAATGCGAAAATCGAATTCGCTGCCATCGAGTGCATTCCCGTTGACAAAACATTTATGGGCTTTGAGTATTGCTTCATGCGAGATCAGTACTACTCTTTGAAGGTACTTCTACTTAAAAAGCCGGTCACCAATGTTACGGTAGGGGCAACCCAGTTGCATTCCCCTTTATCTGTAAAAATTAAAAATCAAAAATCAAAACATTTTTCTCCCGAAAGGTCGGTGTCTCGCTGAAGAAAAAGGAGGGCGAGTTCAAGACGTACCTCTACGATTTGGAATTTGACGCTTGTGCCTTCTTGAAGGGTCGTAAAAGAAACGCGCTTTTGAAATTTCTTTACGAGTTCATTAATCGCTACTCCAACATGAATCATTCGTGTCCTTTTAACGTAAGCAAGGAGTTTCTTTTTTTTTTTATCTTTCTTTTTGTTTTTTTGTATGTGACTTCGTCGTGTGTTATCTAATTAACAAGTTTTTACTTTCATGACCACCAGCACGACCTTATTGTTGAAAAAATGAATCTGGGCTTCACGAATACACGACTAGGAAGAGTCGTGCCAATGAATCCCGGCTATTATGCAGTATTTTCAACGTGGTCAGCTTACAATATCCTACGGGCTAAAGTGAACGTTTATATACGAGTAAAAAAATGAGAGAATGTTTTCAATTTTACAATCATTCTAACATTTGAACTCGCGTAATGTGCTGATGTGGGATCGATGATTCATTGATTAAATAATTTCTTTAGCCATGTATTTTTTCATCATTAAATATGTATTTTAACACGGTGCATACATACGTTCCAGAAAAAATAACATTTGAAGAAAAGAGAAAAAAAAAAACGTGTTGAAAAGTCAAGAAGAATCTTTGAAAAAAAGTAGTTACACAGAACAAAATAGAACGGGCAACTCCCCCAATCAAATTATCAAGACGTTACGGTAAGTGCAATACAATCCTTTCAAATTTCAAATAATTATCCCGACACACTCTGTGTCGAGGCTACATTACATTTATGTGGTAGTTGTGTGTTACACCCAGAACCACTCGAAATAGACCAGAAATAATCAGCGTCACCAGGTGATTCGATTGAGCCATATCCGTCTGTCCGTCCGTCTGACTGAACAGAAGCAGTTGAGCGATCTTGACGATCAAGTTCGGGAATAGAACCGATCGGATCATTTTTAAAGGTACCTCCAGTGCTAGGGTCTGTTATGAAAATCATAAAAGCTGGTCTAAAACCGGAAATTGATATTTGAACATATTTTAGAGTTTTAAATACAGTTCGTAAATTGGCATCTCAACCAGCACCGGCAACCAGAGGACGTCATTACCATATTAAATATATAACATTTTTAAAACAGACTAAGCTGTTGTATATGAATGTTTTAAATTACATTTACAAAAATTTGGCAATTATTTTTCGAAATTTTCTTCCAACTCGTAATTCCCTTTATATATATGTTCAAATCCGTTATAACGACACCGTTTATAACAATTACCGGTTAAAGCGATGAAAATTTGAGGAAAGGATTCTCGGTTTTAACGATGGATTTTTGCTGGTCCCTTCGACATCGTTATAATAAGTCGATCGTGTGGAAAAATTTGACCCCGCCGATTTTCATACTATGTAATTCAAAAACACGCTATTTTCCAAAAACCGAATTCTAAAGCGTTATTAATCTATTTTCTTCGCACGAACAAACTTCGGATATTGCTGAATACAATTTGAAATGATTTGGGTACAGCATTTCTCTGGTTTTAAAACAAGAGATGGGGGTCATATTTAGAACAGCAATTTTCAAACCATCAAAAGTTAGTGTACTGAATGTTTCTAAAATAATCTATATTTAATAGATTCTTGATGAAAATTTTATATTGCAAAAACAGAGGTAATGATATTCTCTTGCTAATGGTATGTTAAGTTCTTATCTTGAGTATCAGCGTTTTGAGGTTATAGCAAAATTTTTTAAGGGGTCAGAATTCGACCACTTTCCCCTATAGATATACATATGTATATGCATCAATTTATAAATCTGTAAATAGTTCATTTGATGAGCAAAATGCAAGTTTGAAAGCAGAAAATATCCTTTACTGAATTTAAACGACATATCAAATGTCTAATGTCATCATATCTGAGATTCCTCGAGTCAACATCAACAGTATCGATTTTCCGTTCAAACTGACGGAAATTAACATAGTCCGATATGGCATTTTGTGAGCCATCAAATGATGGCTATTGATTTCTCTTTACCTTATCTCATTTTGATTGTCTTTTAATGAACCGAAAAACAAGAAATAAAATTGAAAAAAAATACGAGCCAAACGTAAAATAATTAACTCCACAATGGCTTGCCGCTTAATTTCGTTCGTATGGATAGCGTTCATATTCGATATACCTACACACATACATACATACATATATATTTATCCACTTGTGTCATCGAAATTAATCCGTTAATACCGCTATAAGAGGTGACAATTTACATAATAATCGGTATGTCAGGCAGCTAACAGCGCAAACCACTAAGCGGATTACAGGAAAACAATAGATTTTCAAAACCATCCGAGAGTTGCCCGCTAAGTTGGGCTTCGTCGCCTCGCCACGCGTCGCACCGAGTCGAGTTGCGAGTACGCGCCTAGGCCGATAACAATGAAATGCGGTTTTTAAAAGGAAACGCAGACCGGCATAGAATAGTGCGGAATTGAATGCGAATTAGAATGAGAATGGAATTTGTTAGGGGAAACGGAAATGTACACTTTGCTTAAATGTAATGGTCCAACACCTTCTGCGCCGCCGGCAGCCCCTGCTCCCTTCTCTTCACCACTCTATCACCATCATTTCCTCTCCTCTCCCCTCCACTCGCCAGCACTTCTCATCAATCCTCACCAATCCTCACCACCTTCCATCCGAGGTATTATAATAATTTTTGAAAATTCCAAGACAGTCGCGTGTGATTTGCATAGATAAACCATTCGATACGGGCGCGAGTTAGTCTTCCGAGTCGATTGTTTTAAATGCTACTTAAATAAGGTGGCCAAGGAATCGGCAGCGGCAGCGGCAGCGGCAACAGTGCGATGAAAATCTTTTTTGCGCTTGTAATTTTTTAATGCAAATTCTTGCGATGTAGTGGCACGTAAAATGCTCGCGCGCTGATGGAAAATTTTTGTTGGATAAAAATCCCCGCAGGATATGCACAAGTGGTGCTTGGCACTATTTTTTGTTTGCTTGTTTGTTTCTTCTTGCTGTTGTTGTGGTTGTTTCTGCTGCTGCTGCTGCGCTTGTTTCTCATGCTTTTATTGTATCTTTGTATCTGTTACAAGGTCTCGACGTAATTTTCGTTTTGAACTTTTCCACTTCAAATCTTGTACTTTTATCATCAAATGTCTTTTGCAGCAACTGCTCTAGATTCAAGACCCAAAGTGAGATCTGAGCCCAACACCGGTCAAACCCAGAAGGTACTCTTTCACGTTAAGTTGAAACTAAACCAAATATGAACTTTTCCATCTCTCAAGTCTCTGTAAGCGAATTTGTGTGCCATTGTGTGAGTTTGCGTATTCGCCTGTGTGTGTGCTGTGTGTGTGTGTGTGTGTGTGTGTGTGTTCTCAGATAGATTTCCGTGTGCGTGGCGTGAACCTGTAAGCATGTATGTGTAAAAAAAATAATTACTTTCATGTCCAGCGGCAATTGAATTCATTTACATCGGCAATAGTCTCTTAGGATACACTGAAAAAAAAAAAAATGTTTTCCTAAATACATACTTTCAGGTTTAGTAAAACTTTGTCTCTGTGTGTCATCATCTGAGGAGCTTCAAGTTATTCTAAGAATTAATATTACGAATTCAGACAAAATTGATTAAAAGAGGCGGAAGGGGTATTTCCACAGGGCGTGGACTCCCCGGACATTCTGAAAACATTCTTGTATTTTTCTATATTCTAGTGATTGGAGCCCCATAGAAAGAAAGCGCTGCGGACTCGAAATTTATCTATGTGTATCATAACACATGGAGGAACAATGGAAGACAAAATCCCACCACTGCCCTCCGCCCTAAATAAAAAAAAAAAAAATTGTTTAATAAAAATATAATTTGGCGCCCATTGACCCCTCTCACTTCGCTACTGGTGTGTGTTTTCTAAAAAGCAAATTTATGATATCTTCTTTTGACGATTGACGTTGATTATTCTCATCTGGTTTTTTTTTTTTTTTTCGTAAGGTGTTCTTACGCCATTTTCTTTGTTTTGCAATTTTCTTAATGTTCGAAGCTTCAAAATTATTTCTCGTCGACGGCCTCAATACGCACGAATTTTTCTTTCAGTGCAGCATTTAGTTTCGATGGCACGAGGACTGGGCCTTAAATTCTATTTGTATGAATACTTAAGTACTGATCTAGGTGTGCACTACGCATTTTAAGCAGTCAGCTAGACAATATTGTATGCTAGATTCGGTGCCAGTGAATTGTAACAAGAGAGCTCATCTCATTTGGCCCATTTCCGGGGGCGATGGTTTTATGAATTTCTAAAAACGATGGCGAAAAGGGAAAAGAAGTGAGTTTTGTGTTTTCGGTGTTAAGTTTTGCTGTTTTGTCGTTTTGTTGTTTTGTTTCTTTGTTGTTTTTACTTGAAAACATACGAAATGAAATGAATCAAAGTGTAATACTGAAGGCTTCAACACAGTTATTAGTACGTACGTATGTATGAAAAACGCTCCAAATTGTTGAAAAACCGAATCTATGCAACTCAAATTAATTATTTTCGAATATTGAACCCGATTCGATACGAGAATAAATGGTTTTTCGGCAAAACTCATAGCCATTCTGCATTTTGAATTGAAGCTTTCAAAAAAAAAAAAAAAAAAAACACCCGCCGCCCCTCGCTCGCATAATTCTTGGTTTTAGTTTTAGTACAGTTTTTTTGTTTTTGTTGTTTTGTTGTTTTGTTTTGCTTCTATTGAAAGAAAAAACATTTCATGCATATGAAACACCATTTGTCTTCGTACATCAAAATTCATTTTGAGAGCTTCTTCCAAGTGTTACATATACTTACGCACGTGTGCGAACGTGAAATACAGCAAGAAATAAAGCTAAAATCTCGGTCAAATCCGACTAAAGTAAAGTACCTATTCAACTTATCAGACAAATAGACTCACAATCAATATGATGAAGCAACTTTTTCTTGCATTTTAAAAGTCCCGGCTTATCCCAGAGTCCGCAGAACGCGACCAATTCCTCTATTTTGTCCTATCGGTTGGATCCTCCGCGGTAAGTTCCGCAGCCTCGAGGTCCCATCTAACTGTGTCCATCCAAAGATTTTTCGGACGCCCTCGTTGTCTGCAACCTTGTAATTGTAGTTTTCAGCCCTTTTTCGACAATAGGATTTCAGTAAAAATATTCAAGCAATTCTCAAGATATAGCTATATTCATATATTGTGATTATCTATAAACTATTAATAGACGGGATCATTTAAACATAAAACCGCCATTTCGAACCGAGCCGAAAGAAGGATCAGACGGTCACAGACAGTCGATCAGTCCGGATGAATATATTTCAATCGATTCACTTTTCGATTCTGATCAAGGTCCTCCTACAACATATCAACGTTCATATGTGTTCTTAGCTGTCACAAGATCCCCACGAAATGAATATACCCAGCTTAAGATGACCACAGAAAGGGGAAAAACTTAAGTTGCGCATATACCTACTATATATACAACAACTATGTATATATGCACATATTCACGCATAATTTCCCTGCAGGATGCATGAGCAGTTTCAAAATATTTTCAAACTCGTTTTCATGTCACTACATTACTAGTCACATTCTATCCACGCTGCAATGCCTATTCACCTATTGACAATTAATATTAGTGGAAAGTGGTCGAATTCTGACCCCTTAAGAAATTTTGCTATAAATTCAAAACGCTGATACTCAAGATAAGAACTTAACATACCATTAGCAAGAAAATATCATTACCTCTGTTTTTGCAATATAAAATTTTCATCAAGAATCTATTAAATATAGATTATTTTAGAAACATTCAGTACACTAACTTTTGATGGTTTGAAAATTGCTGTTCTAAATATGACCCCCATCTCTTGTTTTAAAACCAGAGAAATGCTGTACCCAAATCATTTCCAATTGTATTCAGCAATATCCGAAGTTTGTTCGTGCGAAGAAAATAGATTAATAACGCTTTAGAATTCGGTTTTTGGAAAATAGCGTGTTTTTGAATTACATAGTATGAAAATCGGCGGGGTCAAATTTTTCCACACGGTTGACTTTCTATAAAAATCGATTTTCTAAGAAACCTTATATATTTTTTTCAAGTTTTTATTTTTCCTTTAAAACTCCTAACACTATTATCATGCACCTTCAATATTCAAAGTAAAATCCTTATTAGGATAAATTACCGATTTTTTTCTAAAACATAAAAGTTATATTTTTTAGATACAAAATTTTAAATTTTACCTATGAATTAAAAATTTGGAAAAATTGGCTTAAAAATCAGCAGGATAATATGTGCTTTACTGGTTGGAAAAAATCGTTAGAAGCCTTTCCATTCTCATGTTACAGCTGGGGTCATATTTAGACACGAGTCAGATTTACCCCTCTTTTCCCTATTTTGTCGGGCGAAATCTACAAAAGACGCCATGACTATTGACAAATTTGATGGTTGGTAGCCCTGAATGACAATGCTACAAGCAAATTCTGCTTAACATTTCAAACGTAAACATACTGTTGGAAAATATTAATAGAAGTATACCATCCTTAATGTATCTTATTTGTGTTCTACTTCTAATTACCACAATCTTTATCTTCATTTCAACTAGTTCATTGGTGTCTGCTGCAGTGAGTAGTCACGTTAAGCAAATCATCTGCAAAGTTACTACAGGGTCAGTTAAGCCAGATAGACGCATTCAAAGTTGCAAATTGATATACACATACATACATATACATAAATATTTGTGTGTGTGTGAGTGCTGATATATGAAACATATGCAAATGCATCTTACAAGCATTGCATGTAAGTCGTAATCAAAATGCAAATATTGTTGCAGTATGCAGTTGACATATGGTATTCCAGGTCCTGAAGGTGTCTATCTACATCGATCAGCATACAAGACTTGCCCTGACTGGCGGATCGACTGAATGACTGAGTGACTGGCTGGCAAACTGAATAGATTCGGTTAAGACATCGAGGCAACGATGCATCAAACTACGTTTAAAACTTATTTCAATGGATGCCCTGCAGTAAATTCGGGGCAAATTGATCCCTTTGTCACCACTGTCATTCTATAGACATGGTCAACGAGGAGTTCTGCAGTTCAATTTTCTCGAGCATTCATATTATGAATTTGCTGTGCGAAAATCAGAAGGCTAAAGCTCCGTAGCGTAATGGTTAGCATGACCGATCGTCAATTTGAAGGCTCGTGTTCGAATCCCAGGGCAGACGAGAAAAAGTGGAAAAATTGTAAAATTCTGAGGGTGTTATTCTTATAGATTCTTAGAGGTGAGAAGAGAGAAAGAAAAGTGAGATTCAAACTCGGGTACCTCGAGTCGATTGGCGCTAGACTCTTCACTTGACTTGAGACATCCCAGCCCTGTGCGCGTCGCTTTCCATTTACGTACCCATGTAAGCCAATGCGCTGCCTCTACATCAGCATCACTAGTTCAATCGTCAACTGGTGTCCGCTCGAACATATGCCCATACAAAGTGTCAATAGGAGAATGCAATGGCAGGGGTACAGTTGGTCACTAGTAATGGTGACGGAGGAACTTGTGACAGATTGAATCAGTCACTAGTGAGACTGACTGCAGGGTGAACACAAAAAGCACACACAGGCATATTTGAAATAGATGCCCTGTGCAGAGAAAATTGACTTTTATCAAAAACATGTTATAAAATATCAAGAAAATCTCAATGAAATCCAATAATAATATTAGACGAAGATGAAAAACATGGAAATCAAAAATTTAATTCCAGTGAAATTGCATTTGAGAGAACATTGAATGAGCAAATGTCATGCCTACAATCACACTTGCCTCATCCTCTGGATCGTTCATTTTTTGGCCGACACATTTCAGAGTTTGCTGTGTTCGAAAAAATCAAATTGCATCGAATACCAGTCGGATTTAATCGAAGCTTGTGTATATTAGAAATGTATGAATATTATTTTTAAAAAATCAGTTAGTCAACTTACGATAGGATTTCTCACGCAATGTTAAACAAAAATTTTCATTTTAATAACGACGTTTTGAAGATTAGGTACTTTTCACATATATCAAGGAATATTATTCATTGCAGAATCGAGCAGCCTTTCAATATTTGCCAATTGAACGGCACCCTGTACACTATGGATTAAGTATATCGTCGGCTTAAAGTGTAAACCTGCTAACTAACAATTTCAAAACTTTACAGGGTAAACAAAAAACACTTTTTTTTCAAGACTTCAAAGTAGGGAAGGAGACCCAAAATATGGATGGTTTATTTTGTTCCTATATGAAGTCTCTTATAAATTCGATTCTGTGCACCATACAAAGTCTACTTGGAGTCACTTGTTGGTGTTAGCTGTGAACTTTGACCACAGTTGGACTTAGCAGTTTTACTCATCACCAATTTCTCCGTATTTAGAATTTGAAATTAAAAAAGATTTTTTTGCCTGACGATGCAGTGTCCTTTTTTCTTTCGAATGACATCGAATGACATCTTGAATATAACTTTCATATAAATTATAGCATTATTGCTCCACGATCTTCCTCTAAGAAGTGGGGACATCGTTTTGATGTTCAAACAAATGTGCATTTTCAAGATTTTTTTTTTTTCACCCGACATACTCTGTGTCGAGATGGACTATACAAAATATATATAGAAATGATCAGCGTCACTAGGAGATTCGATTTAGCCATGTATGTCCGTTTGTATACAGTTTTCTTATCGAAGGAGTTGAGCTACCTCGACGAAATTTGGTATACTGGTGCTCAAGGCGACATGAGTAAGAACAAGTTCGAGAATGGACCCGGAAATCGGACCATTTTTGGGTGTACCTCCAGTACTAGGGTCTGTTATGAAAATCCCAAAACTGCCTCAAAATCGGACTTTTTCGAAATATTTCAATGAAGCTTAGAATTTGAGCGTGTATTTAAGCCTCCGATTAGAATTTTTAAAGAATTGGAAAAGTTGGCGTGACAAAGGGGCGGTTTTCATAAAGAAATGTAACAAAAATCTGTATATGGGGCCCCTAATAGTCTTAAAAACCTGTTGAATATTCTTCTTTCTTAGTGGTTCTGTTTTTTGGGCGTGGATTAAAAATTATTTTAACATGTGTGACTGTATTGTCAGGCTCGCCTGACTATAACACCCTTACTTGTTTTAACATGGTTCTTCCTGTAACGTAACTATCGTGCACAAACCGAACAAAGTGGTTTCATGAGGTATTGCGAGTTGTCTTAAAAGTGGATTGTAAACTTGAAATATGTATTCTTTAATCATCCCAAACATACCCGATAAGCTACTGAGTCACCTGAAATTCTGAAAAAGCAATCATTTTTGTTCAAAAAAATCCCAGAACAAAGTTTTCCAACAAAATCCAAGGCCCGACAAGCGATCAGTCAGTTTTTCACTGCTATTTTTTATGCTCGAAAATTTATCGTCTTTGAACCCAACAAGCGAAATGCCATTTGAAAGTAGATACATACATTGCGTGCTACAAAGGAGCATTTATTGTTTCCATCGACGAACCAATAAAAGAAAACAGCGCGGGAAAAAGGAGCACCCAAAAAAAAAAAAAAAAAAAAACATTCATAAATGAATACAACGTTTCGAACAGCAACGTCATCACGCGTCATCAGTTTACAGCGCAAATAACTTACAGACGACAAACAGTGTTGTCATTACGACAAAAATAAAATACCCAATCACTTGCCATCACAAACCGTAAAAATTTATACCCTGCGTTGAATAAAAAAGAAAGCCTTTGAAAGTGTCTCACCATCTTCGAATGAATCTCAAGATTTTGCCGCAGCGCCCTTTTGCCTTTTCAGTTTATGCCTAACCCCACGTGTCCAACACTGTCTTACGTGTTGTCATCGCTTAGCTTTTTTGTGGCTTTTTCACGAACAAAAAAAGGTTTTTTTTTTTTTTTTTTTTTTTGTGACTTCATTGCCTGTAAGAGACAAAAACCAGAAAACAAAAGCCGAAATATGAATACTCAAAGCCGTAAATCCTGCGAAAAAAAAAAAAACAAAAATGGGGAAAAAATCTGACGAGATTTGACATTCATTTGTCATCTTTGTCAACAGCCGACGTTGATGGCATTGCGTGAACAGTGAAAGTCTTTTATTTTATTTTGATTCTTTTTTTTTTTTTTGTAGCTCCCATGTCAGCGCCAGCGTCGGAAAGTAAATCCCTTTTTGCATGTTTCAGTACTTCAGTTAAAAGGTTCGACGGTTGGCGGCCATTATGATTAGTCGTTCCATTGTTCACCTTTACGCGAAGATAGCACACACCAGCCATTAGCATATGAAAGCGTGGCAATTAAAGGGCCACGCTGGACACACGCACTCAATGCCCATTGTAAAAGGAATAGATCAGATTATTGAAAGAATTCACCTTGGTATCGACTTGAATGGCACATTCGTCTTGCCTGTAGGATAAATCCCTTCCAATGTTCAGCTTACGACAGCAACTAATGAGCGCAAATCTTTCCGCGAATATTAAGAAAAAAGGAAAATTTTAAAAGGACTTTTCAGCCGTAGGTAGTTTGTTACAGTGAAACTTGGGTAATTCAAAACTCTAACTGAATGATGGCAATGACGGCAACGTTTTGGATGGCAGAAAGGACTCTGCGAGTAACGTTGTATACTACGAATTTCACATTTTTATACCCGACACACTCTGTGTCTTTCCGTGTCGGATATTGTATTGTCAGGCTCGCCTGACTATAACACAATTACTTGTTCTGAACTTGTCATCGCTACTAACAAAGTACATTCACTTCTTTTATGCACAGAGGTGTTGGAGAATTTCCAAGAGTCGATCCAATAAGGACACTTTTGTGGTAGCTTTAAAGGGTTCCAGTATTATTGAAAGTGAAAGCCGAAAAAAGTATGGTTAAAAAAAATGTGTGGCTTACAACGTTCTTCGGGACGGAAATTTTATTCTTGAAATCTTGGTCGAGTCAATTCCGAGGAGCATGGCAATTCGAATTATGGAAGCTTGACTTTCAATCAAACGTTTTTTTTTTTTTTGTCATGCACCCTTAAGACTGTTGACGACGGGTGCGTACTTAATTAAGAATTTCTTTCATCTTTTTAATGCGCACAATGTAATGAGGAAAAATTATATTATAAATTATATAGAAAGATTTAATAAAAGAACTTTAAATAAATCCGCTGAGCATGGAAAATTACTTTAGACTCTTTGCGATCCGACAATAAAATTGTCCTTTTTAATACCTTCAATGGGACCAATTCTCCAAAGCCTGTCAACAGGCCCGTAGAGAGAAGTTTACGGCCAGGGGGATTTTTACCGGGGCCCCTTAACAAAATAGCTCATAAAGCCCGTGTCCATGGGGAGCCCCCTTTATCGCCTATCCCGACCCCCACCCCCACCCCCTCTCTCATGCTCTCTCTCAGTTTCTCTCCCTCTTTCTATATCACTCTTACTTTCTCTCTCTATCTATCTCTCTCTCTATCTCTCTCTATCTCTCTCTATCTCTCTCTATCTCTCTCTATCTCTCTCTATCTCTCTCTATCTCTCTATCTCTCTCTATCTCTCTATCTCTCTCTATCTCTCTCTATCTCTCTCTATCTCTCTCTTCTCTCTATCTCTCTCTATCTCTCTCTATCTCTCTCTATCTCTCTCTATCTCTCTCTATCTCTCTCTATCTCTCTCTATCTCTCTCTATCTCTCTCTATCTCTCTCTATCTCTCTCTATCTCTCTCTATCTCTCTCTATCTCTCTCTATCTCTCTCTATCTCTCTCTATCTCTCTCTATCTCTCTCTATCTCTCTCTATCTCTCTCTATCTCTCTCTATCTCTCTCTATCTCTCTCTCTATCTCTCTCTATCTCTCTCTATCTCTCTCTATCTCTCTCTATCTCTCTCTATCTCTCTCTATCTCTCTCTATCTCTCTCTATCTCTCTCTATCTCTCTCTATCTCCCTCTCTCTCTCAATATTTTTTTTTAAATCGACATTATATTTAATTTAGAATTCCATACACCGTCAGGACTCTATTCAGTTCATGCATACCGCATAATGACTTTTATGGCTTCTTCGATGCACTGCAAAATTATCTGCAGAAACTTTTAACACCCACACACGCAGGCACACACAGACACACACACACACACACACTCACACTCAGCCGCAAACACATAGCCCGAACAACGTACTTAAAATAGCTTCACATTGTATCTTTATTAGTTTCAACTTTGTATCTATCGGAAGCGAGAGCTCCATTTGCATAATTCGATCTAAAAAGCATGTAAGTCAGTCTTTTAGGTAAGCAAATTTATAAAATTTCCCTACCAACACCAGCTGTTGTATCCATGTACCCTGGCAGGTCCTGGCACCGCCTTGGCCAGCCCCATACAGCCCGTTGTACTATAAGTGGCCGATTTTATGTTGTCTAGCCACAATTCCAGTTGAGAAAGTAGCGGAAAACATGCGGTAAACACGGGAAGGCGCATCTGTTCCAACACATGAGCTTACAAGTGCATACATAAAATTGACGTCAACACCAAAAGGATACGGCATGCATGCAGGTAACAGTGCGAACCCCCGAAGATGTTACTGCAATATTTGTGCTGAGTGCACTGTGACGGAGTTTATGCCATTCGCAGATGTTACCGCAAGAGAAATGGAGGTAAGAAAAAAAAAAAGAAAACATCCTTATATAACATATAACATCCTTATATTACAAGAATCCTTGCGTCGCAAGCGAAAGCGTCTTTAATGCCTTCTTGTTGAAAATGGTTTATTGAGAATACTTTTCAAACTTACGTTTTTAATGTGTTTGCTGTGAGAGAAAATTTTGGGTCCTCCAAATATTTACCAAGACAATATAAAATAATCCTTTCAATACACTTTGTTTCATCCATTATATATTGAAACTATTTATATATGGGCATTTCCAGAAAAAGTAAACTTTTTGTCGCGTCCGCATATATTTAGCTGATTACCATTCGGGACTGCATAGAAACTTTGAAAAGCATAAGCTGCACAAAAGTATTAAGAAGCAAAAGTACTATTTACCGCGTACTTGAATTCGGGGCTTAAAAATGCACATTTAAGTGTCGGGTCCGTTTGGAAATTCCCATATGTATTAACTCAAATACGCTATTTATAACAGAACCGTATTTAACAAAAAATAAAGAAATACAGTAAAAATGTAACAATATCAAAGCACTAAAAGTGAGCTCTTGTGAGCGCCCTTAAAGCGTGAATTTCCCTTTATGCGAAGGTCATTCTATATGAGGACGATTCATAGATCGAATGAATGGAAAAGGGTATGCCCTTTGACTTGGGTCCCCTGAAAAGGATTTCAATATTTTGTCCATATTTCGATAGATGCTTACTAAAAAAAACCGCTCATTAGTTAATAGATAATCGTAAATAAAACAAGAAGTTTAAAATATATTCTTTTTTAAATCGACACTGAGAAAAATTTCCCCAGAACAAGGAACATAAAACTAAAATAATATATTTATTGCATTTGGGGTATTCCCTTTGTTGTCCCTTTGTTGACGAGGCAAATCAACGTTTTTAGGGAAAACTCCTCTTCACAGAAAAAAAAAATCAACCAGAAAACTGGTTAAATCAAAAGGAAAAACATACAAAACGGCTTCAACAAGGAATATATTTAATTTTAACAATTTTTCTTGTTGGAAAAAATAAAGATTTTCCTTTTGAATCAACCATATATCCGGTTGAATTGAAATGATAATTTTCGAAAATTGATTTAAATTTAAATTTTTGAACCAACCACGGACATACATAATTGAAATTATAAGATAATTGTTAAAATAAAAAAATTTCCAAAAAAAAAATACCTATACAAGAGAAATGTCAAAACAAATTTAATTAACGTTCAAAGCAAATGGCCACAGAGCCCTCTGCTGAACATAACCCCAAAAAATACCCATCAGATGCAAGATTTATGGAAACCAGATTGCGCCGATCTTAAAATAATAATGAATCGTTCTGCGCATGTCCTCACAAGGCACTTAAAATGTATTGAACACAAAAACGCGGAAAACTAAAAACGAATTTTAGATTTGTTGACAAGCAGAAATTTTCCGCAAATATTTGTTTGTTTTCATGGTTTGCTTTGTTATTGTGCCCTGTGACGTCATATTAACAGCTGATTTTTGTTAACAACATAACGGAGCTGCGCAAAGCGTAATCTTATTTTCAATAAATCTTGCATCAGATGGACTTCATATGATTTTGTCACTCCGTTGTCGTGTGACTGCCATATAGAACTATAGCTGACTTCGGCAACATAGCATATACGTGAGTAAAAGACAAGCATCGCTTATGGCAGTTCACAAGTGAACTTTACATCTGCATAACGTGTGAAATGGCGCATTGCACTTTTAGTTTTAATTGGGAGATTTCGAGTCATCACTTATAAAAGTTCTAGGAAAAACTCATAAAATGCCTATGATAATAGTCCTTGAAAAAATAAAAATAATGAGGAAATCAATATTAAGGAGAAATAGAAATGGTAATTTTAATATTGTCCTACCCTGTCAAATCACAATAATCTTGTTGATCAAGCATTTTGCAGCAAAAATACTAATTCGTATATACAATCAAAATTCAGAAGTATGTGAAAAATGTTCGCCACATTTAATTACAAAATGAAAACATTCGTGCACATTAATGCAAAAGTCATATCGTAATATATTTATTAAAGCTTCAATGTGATGGAAGCGATCGAATCTTAAAGCTGATATAAAACCCTGAGCAAAGTATGCCCGTTTTGGATGCTTGATATTTTATCATTTCTTGACAAGTGGAAACCATCAATTGTGCCACTTTGTGTCCACCGTATTGTTGTTGGTAGCTTTAGGTGAATTTCTCGAAAGCATTTGTTGAAAAATTGTTCCTATTCACAGCCTCAAAGGTTTTTGACTTGGTAGCTTTATTGGTGAATATCCCCATATTTGTTGAATTTCCTATGTCTCGCCTAATGGTGTAGTATCCCCATCGCGGCAGAGGCTTATTCGACGATCGACAGTTAGCAAACCTAGCAGTCCTACATGCATCAGATGGACTTCATATGATTTTGTCTAGACTCTCGTTGAATAAACGATTTGTGTATTTCTTGCCGGATATAGAACTAGTTATAGCTGCAACTTCGGCCAAAAGCTATTACGTGGTACACCACACTTACTATTACGTGGTTCACCACAACACTCGGCTTATGGCGTGGTTCACCTCAGTTGAACTTTTTCACCAAATCATGCCATAACGCGCCAAAATTTGGCCGCAGTTGCAGCTATAGTTCTATATGGTGACTGCTTTCCATGTAGGAGTGTAGGTCTAACTCTTCTTCTTCCTAATCTCTGCAATGTGTTAGAGCTACGCTGCTTCAACATTGGCCTATAGCATGAGGAAAAGAGAAGCATGCTATGGCAGCGAAATCATTAGCTCTGCTGTGGTGAAATGCATTGCCACTTTTATTATTAATTTTGGGAGATTTTCAAGTACATTACATATAAAATATCTACCAAACTCATAAAATGGTATGAAAAGCTTGAAAAACATAAAACTAATCAAGGAAACTGAATATCAAGGAGAAATATAAATTGTTTTTTAGTCCTACCTTGTCCACATAACTTGTTGATCACTCTGTTTCAGCAAAAATACTGAATTCTATGTACAATCAAATTCGTAGGCGTAGGTAAAAATGTACGTCAATTTATTACAAAATGAAAACATTCGTGCACATTAAGCAAAAGCATATCGCAATACATTTATTAAAGTTTCAATTATGAACTTTTCAAGCAATATAAAAAACCGAGCTGACGCCATGTTTCTTTGATAATTTTCTTGCAAGTGGCATCATAGTGCCACTTTGTGTCTACCCGTATTGTTGTTGGTAGCTTTCTGTTGAATTTCTCGAAACTGTTGAATTTCCTATTCCTGCCTAAGGTTTTTGTTGGTAGCTTTTTGGTGAATTTCCCCAATTTGTTGAATTTCCTATACCTGCCTAATGGTGTATTTCCCCATCGCGGCAGAGCCTTTTCGACGTCGAGAGTTAGACCTACACTCCTACATGCTGCTTTCGCAATGCTTAAAAAGTTCTAGGATTTATAAATAACCCGAAAAATAGCCATCGGATAGACTTCATAAGATTTGGTCACTCCGTTGTCCTGTGACTGCTTTCGCAATGCTTAAAAAGTTCTAGGATTTATAAATATCTTATATGTCCTATTTTATAAAACAAATGAGAATTATACCGAACGAAAAAGAAATGTAATTTAACATATTTCCTTTCAAATCAACCAAAAATTTTGTTGACTCAACAATTTTTCTTTTGAAATTTTCGTTCTGCTCGAAAATTAAAAGGACTGTGAATAACAATCCGCCGTTTTAAATTAAAACATGGTTACGTTCGCTCACTGTTTAATTAAAATCAAATGCTAATTTTTTAGAGATACAGTAGACTCCCGGAAAATTTAATCGATCTTTCGGAGGACTTCTCTGAAAAATTATCTTTTCCTTTGCATTTTGAAAAAGTTGCACATCTAAGAAATGGAAAGATATAAAAGATTTACTTTCTAAGCTGTTCCGCCTTTTTGAAGACAAATATATATACCTATGTACATATATATATGAATTATTTACCTATAAACAATTTTTTAACAAAATCAGACACGTGTAGGTAGTTTTTCTTCGAATATTAGTTGCTAAGAACCATATGGAGATATCACAGCTTTAACTACCCTGCAGTGATTCCAACTACTTCCAGAACAGTCACAAAAATACCAGGACTGCTCCCGTTTAATTTTCCAACCAATTTCCTGAATTATTGTTATTTAAAATTGAGCTGTCATTGAAAAATAACCACTCCCACATTCAACAACTCCACGAGTAGACCTACTGTAGTCAAATAGAGTTCAATTGTCCCATATGCACTAGTTGGTCAAATTTTTTAACTACTCATTTTCTAGACCACTTGTTGCTACTCAAGGTCTAGTCAATTATTATACATAAGATAACTTATATTTTGACTAGTCGTATTTCGAGAAACCTCAGAGAACTCCTTTTTGATAAATTGAACTCTTCATTATTGCAGGGCAGTAGCTCAGAGAAGTAGCTAAAGTTAATACATATTAGACCATCACAAATAAGTAACGTGAGGAACGTGGCTATATAAGATTTCATTAAAAACAAAGTTTCTGTTTATTAAAGTCATTCATTAAGCCAAACCCTCGAATCGATTGAAAGTTAAGAAGAATCTCGCATTGAAATTTTCCACCAACCATTTCGATGCCATCGACGACATGACATGGCCAACTTTTAAACGCATGAACGTATTTAACCAATTAAACGCTTAACCCTTTTGTATTTACCCACTTGAAGTTTCCCCCATTTTAACACTTAAGACAACAGAATAGATGCAGATGTTCCACTCGCTTCATTTGCTTCAGTAATTGTTATCCTTTCCACGGTTGGCGTTATTGTTTGTGCTACAAGTTCCGCTGCGAACACCATGCCAGCCCGATATAGCCGCCTGCATCCGTCTTGCATAAATCTGTGCTGGAGTAGCCATCTTTATATCCGCCGTTCATAAATTTCATACCCATGCATGTCAACATAACTGTATGGGCGTGTGCGTATGTTTGTGTGTTTGAGTGGCTATGGGTGCTTCTTTACTTCGCTTCGCTTCGATCCATGAATATCTTACCTTCTGGCGATAAGTGAGCGAGAGGGGTTTCTTGTGGGGCACACGCAATGTGCTCTTTTGTTTGCTATCTACTCCATATATCAGGAAGAGCCACTAGTGGACTAGTTTAATGACGTGGTTGCCAGCACACTAGCAAAACTGTGAACGAGTTTGTTTTCAGGCTCGATATCGTTCAGGACATTCCATTATAAAGTTCCAATGTAAACATGCACCCCGTCATGTTGAATGTTGTAATGCGGGCAATGATGGCATCTTCCAACGAAATTTTGCTGAGCACGATGTGCAAGTTTCAAGGATATTCGAGCTATTATGGCGGAAATAAAGTATTTCATTGTGTGGTTCTATGTCAACCGAATTTCATTTTTTGGTCAGCAATTTGAAGGGAATTCGCAGTTATAAGAATTTGACATAATTGCTGTGGAAAATTGCCAGACGATATGGGGAAAACAGAATTACGATAAAAGGAAATCATACAATCTACTTTATTATGCGTACATACACATATAGTACATATGTATGTATATGTTAAATCTCCTCTAATCTCGACTTTGCGGAATTCCAAACGTTGTCCTCAAGTCAAAAAATTTCACACGATGCTGTAGAGATTTGAGGATGTAATTAAGTCTACGTATGTACGTGTTAGGTTAAAGTTTCAATGGGGATTTAGTTAAGACATAAAAGAAAGGATATCCTTCCATTGCTTGCTAAAAAGCGATAGTCGGAAAATTTATCAGCGACCTAATTTCTTCTAACGATCAATGGATTGATTAACAGTCCCGCTCAGATGCGGGTTGAATCAGCCATTCGTTCTTTCATAATCAGTAGACCATGAAATATTCTCAATGACTGAAACTGTCATTAGATCGGTAAAAACATTCATTGTTATGCATAAATAAAAATATTTTTTATACCCGACACAATCTCTGTCGAGGGTATATTGCGTTTGTGTGGTTGTGTGTAACACCAAGACCCAGTCGAGATAGACTATACAAAATATATATAGAAATGATCAGCGTCAACAGGAGATTCGATTTAGACATGTCCGTCTGTCTGTCCGTCTGTCTGGCTGTATACAGTTATCTTATCGAAGGAGTTGAGCTATCTTGACGAAATTTGGTATGCGTGCTTACGGGGACATGAGTAAGAACAAGTTCGAGAATGGACCCGATCGGACCATTTTTAGGGGTACCTCCAGTACTAGGGTCTGTTACGAAAATCCTAAATCGAAGTTTTTCAAGATATTTTGATGAAATTTGATATTTGAACATGTTTCAAGGCAAGTAATACGATTTCCAAAAATTTTAATAGTGGGCGTTGCAGAAGGGCGTTTTTCGAAAATTGTCCCCTACACCCGAAATTCAAATAGGACTTGAACAAAAGTTGGCACTTATGCTTCCTTTGTAGCCATAAGCATTCTCCCAAAAAATTTCCTAGATCGGTCCATTATTAAGGGTACCTCCAGCACTAGGGTCTGCCACAAAAAGCCCAAAACTGCCTCAAAATCTAACTTTTTCGAAATATTTTAATGAAACTTAGAATTTGAGCGTATATTTAAGCCTCCGATTATAATTAAACAAAAATTGGAAAAGTGGGCGTGGCAAAGGGGCGGTTTTCATAAAGAAATTTAACAAAAGTCGGTATATGGGGCCCCTTATGGCCTTAAAAACTAGAGCTCTTAATATTCGGACATTCGAATGTTCGATTTATTCGAGCACGATTTTATTCGAATAGTTAAGTTCGATTTTCTGTATTCGAATATTCGTTCTCCGTCGAATATTCGAATAGTCGGAAGAAAGCAACTATTCGAATAGTCGCTACTGACTATTCGAATGTTTTAGTACTACAGTACTTCCCGCTTAATTGCAACTCGCTTAATTGCAAAACCCTTATAATTGCAATAAAATTTTTGCAATGAGTTTTCGCCATATAACGTAACATTAATTTCCCCGTTTATTTATCACACGCTTATTTGCCAAACTCTCTTAATTGCCACGGTTTTTAAAAACTACCAATTATAAGAGTACGAAAAAAAAACTCGCTTATCTGGCAACTATGAAAAATTCGATATCTTATTACGATTGAGTGACAATAAGTCCCAGATGTCCGAAAAACTGCATAAAAATTGTTTTCGTAGTCCCTCCTTGGGTAGTGGGAAGTGGTTCGCGAAATTCGCAAAAATTTGATTTTCACTATTTTGAATTGAGTATTTCGCTGCTAAACAAAATATCCTCTAACGGTTAAAATTTGACCATGACCACCATTCGCGAAATTTTTTTGCTTAATAATAATCTCGAGTTTTAGAACCTAAATCGAAGTACAGATAAGGTATAAATAGATATCCATGCTAGAACAACGAAAACGGCAGGAATTTTTGTTAAGGTAATGTTTTAACATATTTCAGGCTGAGGAAAAGGTACGTGTGCAATCGGCTTTTCCGATGTAAGCTTCTATACTTGTTTGGAATTCATTTTAGCAAAGAATAAATTTTAAAAATTCTTACTCAGTGCATATTGTCATGACAAGTTCCGGTTGCTTCGATCATTCGATTTTGAACGAATCCGAATATTCGAATTCTAACAACTATTCGAATAATCGCAGTATGTCAACTATTCGAATAGTGCTATTCGATTGAGAATCGTACATAAAATCGAGATTCGAAAGTTCGAGACTTCGAACATTCGAACTATTCGAATAATTTTCATAGCCCTATTAAAAACCTCTTGACGTTAAAAATTATTTGAAAATGTGTGTCTGTGTCGGGTATTCTATTGAATATAACACCCTTACTTGTTTTTTTTTAAATATTTTCTTGATTTTGATTTATTTTCTGTTAAGCAATATGTTTTGTTGTTTCGATTTAAAATTTGTAACATTGTTGGAATATTATAGAAAAATTATTTTTAGTAATAAAAATATATGAATTATTTTTTTACGGTTTTTGTTTTTTTTTTTTGCTCTTTCGACATGACCATTAATTATTGTTATAATTGGTACAATGCGGTTATCAAGCCCTTTTTTAAAACACGGATTGTTTGGGGTTTTTTGCGTTGTAATCGTCCCACATGTGCGATGAAGTGCGTGTGAATTGCTTTTGTGTACGTTTCGATGTTTTCTACATTGTAATTGGTTTGAAAGAAAAACAAGCAAAATTCGAAATCGTTGTTCGTTTTTACAAAAACAGTTCAATGTCAATATGAAACTTTTCAACAATAAACTTTAAAAACTCATTTTTTGCTTTAAACATTTTTTCACTTTTCTCTCTGTGAATAATAAATTGAAATCCATATTTTAAGGTCCAATAGGCTTTGTGGCTTTATGGTGGTTAAATACATTTTAAAAATTTCTGATCAAAAAATGTGATAATAAAAGTTTATTTTTATAAATTTGGTCACTTTATAAAATCCTTTCATGAAATTTATGAGCATTTGGGTGTTAAAATGAGGAGAGAAAAATAAAAAAAATAAAAAATTGTAAAAAAATAACGAGAAAAAATGTATGGTAAATATGAGAAATATTTGCTCGTGGGAGATCCTTTTTTTTTAAATCAATCGAAATGATTTGAATTTTGATGTCTTTGCATGGGTGTGTGCCTTTATGAAAGCTTCCATTGAAGGGATCTGTCATTGGTCAAGGAATATTGGTGCTGATTTAGGGGCAAAGGAGCTAAGCTCTGAGCAGTGCTCAAGTTTTTAAAGGTGGTAGATTTTTAAAGAACAAGTGGTCGATTTATATAAAAAGTGGTAGATTAAAATTGTTTAAAATAGTAATGCAATACAGTACACTCGGGATAACGTCAACTAATTAAAACCGCGAGTGTTGACATTTATGATTGTCCTCATTTTAGATCAACACATTGTCGCGACTATAGTTTTACACAATTTTTTAGTATAAACTAAAACAAACCAATAATCTGATTCAAACAAATGTTTATGTATTTGCAAAAATTGAAAAAAATTTTTAGAGCTCATTTTATACGCGTAACATCAAAAATTTCGAAACACAACTGAACAAAGAGCGCAAAAACTACATACATACATTGTACGCCCAAAAGGAGGTTCCCGAAATTCTGAGAATTCGTATTTTATACGTAATTCCAGCTAAAAATTTTTACCACGCAAAGTTTACCTTTTAGAGCTTTTAGGTTTTGTTAACGTTTTAGAATAGTCAATGTAAATAAAAAGGTGTTGACGTTTTGGGGTGTTGACGGAATAGGGGGTTGACGTTATCCCGAGTGTACTGTATATCTAACGTTACCATCTCGCTTCTGCAAAAAAAAAACGGACAAATGTCAAAAAAAAATTTATTTTGCTGTACGCTAAATTGGGAAAAAATGAACAAAAAACGGACACATTTTTATACCCAGCGTAAGCAGGGTATATTAGTTTTGTGCAAACCTTGTAACAGCCAGAACTAAGCTCCGTAGATATAGACATATATATATATTCTTGATCAGGATCAAAAAATTAATCGATTAAGACATGTCCGTCTGTCCGTCCGTCCGTCCATGGTCGGATCTCCTCCGAAACGGCTGGACCATCCAAGTCTAAATTGGGCACACAGGTATATCGGAATACGAGTATGATCCTAAGTAAAAATGGAAGACATTTGCCCCTGCCACGCCCACAAATGAATTTAATGTGTTTTCAGTAAAATGCTTGTAACTTGCAAGCCACTCAACACATTTCATTGATATTTGGTGTACTGGTAAACTACGAAAAGGGACATATCCTGGGGAAAAACAGACGCCGTCCTCCTCGAGCCACGCTCACAAATAAGCCCACAAAGAAGGGTTTATCGTAACATAGGTTGACCAAGGCGAATGAAAGGTGTAGAAAAAATGTATGTGGCCCGCCCACTGCCACGCCCAAAACTAAAGATTTTTCGTTACTTCCGAAGTAAAAGGCGTAGAAGCTTCAAATTCGCAACATAGATTGACCACGGCAAATGAAAGGTGTAGGAAAAAAATTTATGTGGCCCGCCTACTGCCACGCCCACAAGTGGAGAGGCAAAATATACAAAATATAGTGCGCCAATAATTTCGGGACGCTGGGTATTTCAAAATCGGGCTTGACCGACTTTAGCTTTCTTACTTGTTAAGTATATATTTACACAAAAATCCATTATTTCTGTTCAAACAAATTGAATTTTTCGGATTTAGAACAAACAATTGTTAGATGTCCAAATACAACTAAGCATTTTAGTTTTGAGAGTGCAACTCACCAGTTTTTAAGTGAATAAAAAAACAATTATTCTTCATCAAAATCTTCAGCGTCACAACAAGCCAATTTAAATCAAACTTGTCAATGTGCCCTTTTAGATTAGGGCAACTATTGCAGGCAATTTTTTGGTTTATAGGCGACACGAAGCGCGTGGATGTAGAGAACCTGAAAATTTTGAATTCAAAAAATTATGGGCTGTGGGCATATTTCTAAAAAAAAAAAAGTACAATCGCATGACAAATCATGAATTCAAATATGTTCGTATGACCGCTGTATCGGCTTAAAAAAAAAAAAACGGAATGTCCAGCGAAAAAACGGACATATGGTGGTATGGTTAAATATATCACATTTGATCATGTAGAAAATTGGGAAACTTTCATGTTTTTAGGTATTTTCTCTTATTATAAAAAAATGTGTCAATATTTATTGGATGCCGTTAAGCACCAATACTGCCATTCTTGACAATAGGAAGCTGCCAATATATTTTTCATACATAACATTGCACCACATTTTTTATGTTCTCAATTATTCTAAATGATCATAAAATAAATAAAACAAATGCACAAATAAGTAAGAAAAAAGTGGTAGGTTTGGACCTAGCGTGGTAGAAGTGGTAGCAAACGAAAATAGTGGTAGAAGTCCGAGCATTGGCTCTGACTCTTCTTCAATTATCAGGACAAGACAAGTATGCGTGTGACTACTCGTCAGCATTGCATATATTTTTTGCCTTATCAAAACACAATTGAAATTTCCTGAACGATATGGTGTGTAGAGATGTTCACGTTTTTATTGTATTCGAAAGAAACAATGCTTAAATTCAAATATCTTCGTGGTGATCTTGCAAGCCAGATATTGCCACAGTCCTCGTTTGACCGTTCTCTATTCGAAATATTCACAATTTGACTGATCCTCGGCAACGGAGTTATCTGCTCCCTGGAACCATAAAGGATTTGCAACAACATACACTATACATTCTACGTACTTATCAGTATATATTTATGTATATATTTATGCACGTTTCTGAAACTTTAATATTGGTTTCAAAACATACACTTTTTTAGATATACGCAGGGCCCAATCGAGCGTTTTCGCCACTCCGGGCAAAACCAACATTTGCCGTCTCCATTAAAGTACTAAAAGTGTACTGTTTTCGCCTATTTATGTTATGTGAAGTTGCCGTCGCTAGGTTCGCCAGCCCCTAATTCGGGGTTCCGATATACGAGCAGATAACTCCGGTATGACGAGAAGGGAATGCTTCAAAAAGTTAAGCAAACAGACGGCCTGGAATGTTAAAAAAGTGCTGCGTTCCCAGCTTAGTAAATGATCTCGCGACAAGAAAATTCGGCTATTGAAAAGTTAAAGCATAGAGGGGAAACGGTCACGTACCTTAGGAATGCCGATGATGATGTAGTCGCTTATGGTGAGGAGGCTGACGGCGTAACTGTTACTACGATTTTTCCCGCTGGCACTGAAGCAGATGGTGATAGCTTTTAAGTGTCGAGTTTTTTAGTGTAGCCTAAAGACAAAAAAACGGCCGCGCGCGTACAAACTAAGGGGCGGTTTACACATAACCGCATTTAGCATTTTTCAGCATTTTCCCAAAATGCTGAAAAATGCGGTATGAATTTGCGTGTGTTTGTTGTTGTATTTGTGAACCGCATTTTTCAGCATTTTGGGAAAATGTGAAAAAAATGCGATTATTTCCCGAAAAACTATCGATATTTTTAGTCTCATCTCTGATAAAATACACATCGCAGTCAAAAACATCTGATTCATATTCATTGCATCATGGCGGAGGAGGAGATCAGCTGATTTCAAAAATGCTAAATGCGAAATACTGTAGTGTAGACATCAATTTTAAAAATGCGCATTTTAGGGATGCAAATGCTAAATGCGATTATGTGTAAACAGCCCCTAACTTCGTTCGCAGAGTAATGTTCCATGTTCATGACACTGCACTGTTCGAAAAATTCCCGAAACTTCACTCCGCCTTACCTTTTCGAGTAAAAAAGGAACGCACGTGGTATCAACGAAAGGAACGGCGAACGGTTGCAAAATCTGATTGATACGGAAGCGATCGCGTTGACGAAACGGACTCGAAAAAAAAAATGTTATTTCGCGCACGGTTGGTGAATCATCAACATATGATCATCAATGACGAGAGATGACGGAAGAGCCACTTGCCAAACAAAAAAGTGTTGCTGATGTGCTTTGAGAAAAGGGCCGGAATAGCTGGTCTCGAATATTGCTGCTCTCCTTTTTCCCGTTTCTTCGTTGCTGATGGGGATGCTGTGCATATTGTCAGGGGCAAAAGTGGACACCGAATAAAAGATTAGATATTAAAACAGTTCTTTTCAAGTACCTTAAACGTCGAAGGAGTATCAATCAAAATCATTACTTTCGGTATTAGATGACGTACCTTTTCTAACAACAAAGCTGTTGATGCTTAAGCTTTTGCCCATGTCGATACTTAAATTGCAATCAATCCCATCCGTAGAGATATCGATAAATTTTCGGCTCTTACGTAACGCGGTGCTACCAGCTAATCTAAAAGCGGCTTTTTTCCACGGAGATGGCTTTTAAAAGTTTCACTTTACCGCGCCTTCTATTACTACGTTTGTGCGTCAGCTTCACGTACGGTGACCATCATATCTGCTTTTTTTTTTAAGTAAGCTTTGAAAATAAGTCGTGAATAACGAAACTATTTGCAAATGAAGCTCAAGGTGCTGCCACTTATTTTTGACGATTTTCCTATTTTTTACGATATGGTATAACTAATGTGACCAACATTTTCTAAGAACGAAGCAGTACATTTGCGAAAAATTAAGACTAAAAAGCAGTACAATGCAGTACACAGGTTATTATTCATTAATAAAAGCTTTAGTATACAATATTATTGCATTTATACGTTTGAGTGCGTATTTTTAAAAGTTATACAAACAGAAAACTTGCTAAGAAAATAGGCTTCAATTAACAATAGTTATTGTCGTGCTGGAACTGAAGCGTCTAGTCTAGTAGAAAAGTCTAAAGACACTTTCAACTCTTGACTTCAAATTAGGGATCTTATATCGGTGTTGTTATGTGGCAGATATCGTTGTTTTCACTTCCATTAATCGATTGTTGCCGTTCAGAGGTATTTGTCCCGGTTTAGACGAGGCAATATTTGTCACCGCAGCATTGTGTTTTGTTTTCGTTACAAATGACGCCGAAAATGTTGCGTCAAATGTTGCCTCGTATAAACCTGGACTTTTGAGAATGGAAGTGTTGTAAACTATTGGACTAATTGGATGTATTTACTTTAACAGTGAAAAACAGTACAAACAGTAAAAAGAAGTACATTCAGCTGTACTGCGAAGTACGTAGTACACGGATTGAGAAAACAGTACTGTACTCCCAAAAACAGTACGGTTGGTCACATTAGGTATAACTAACCCATGCAAAACATATCCCAGCAAAATCTGCTTCGAAATGTTACCAACACAAATGCAAGTATTTTGATGTTCACTCACACATATGCGATTTTCAAGGTGCAAGAGAGGGACAGTTGCTACATGTACACAAAATGTTTTCGAATAAAGTTCCCGATGCCCATTTAGCTTTACCAAGAGACATTCCTGGAAAAATTTCGAGAAAATTTGAAAAATTTACCAGAAACGTTATTTGCTGGGATGCTTCCGAAAAATGCGTATGCTGCCACGCAATTGTATTTTTTAGTCCGGCAGCACTGAAAAGCTTCGATATTTGCGTATCTCACCGGTCACACTTATGAAACATGTTTCGGAAACATCCCATTTGCATGCATGCATTTGTGGACTTCTTGAAAACAGCTGATAATTGAATATTAAAACAACACCAAAAAAATAATAAACAAATTTTGGTAGCATTTAGCCTCGATTTTATCTCAAAAGAATCCATGAAAATATCGTTTGTTTGTTATATAAATCCATACGATGGAATTAATTTCATGCATTTCGCATAAATTACTTGAAATTAGAAAGAAAAGACATCTGGTTTCCGATAAAATAATCGATATTTCATTTAATTTTGTGCAGCGTTGCCATATCAATCTAAGAAGTCCACAATAAATCCTCCCTTTCAATGTAGTGTGAAGTCTATAAAAAGTCTATGGTGGCTAGGGTAGACTTTTAAGAAATACCTATGAGTGTCACCTAGACTTCACACCATCATGGTGTAAAATACCTATGTATATCTGTCAGTGCTTTTATTTTCGCGACTTACTTATTTGCAAATAGGAATTCAACTCAGCGTTTATGTGGCGAAATTTGCTATTTGCAATATTTATATTTGCAAAGAAGGCATACGCATAAACGTATTATATAGTAATATCCTGAAGAGAAACTCCTTTTTTTATTATTTTATTTTTTACCTAGCTTTAAGGATCCCAAAAAGTGAGAAAAATCCCTCAAATCGGAAGCACTGTCTCATATATCACTTGTTATTGCCACATTATCCTATGACAAATAAATCAAAATCATATGTACATGCATCAGGATACAACCTGAACGTGCTACTTCTGAACTCCCAACGGCTTAAATACTAGGAGAAGAAAAAATGTTTATGATAAAAATTATGTCAAGAAAAGCAAGTAAAATTATTCACATTATAATGCACTATTTATCGTGATTTTTTATTTCTTTTTTTAATAGTTTATTTTTCCTTTTCCATATTCCTAGCAAACGACGAACTATGAACAATATATGTACATATGTATGTATGTATGTTTCTTCTATTTCTCTCTATCCGCTTCATTTAAAACAATGCATTAAGTGGTATATATTACATACTATGTAAACGCCGCATTGTTTATCAATCACTCATCAATCGAACTACGAATGCAATAAAATAAATTCCTTTTTCGTGTCAAAACAGTTATTCCATTCCAGCACTCCCCCAATCCATTTCACTCCGTTTCATTCCACTCCATACCGTGCCGTTTCGCTCTGTTCCGTTCCGTTTAATTCGATTCCGTTCGATTCTATTTACAAAAGAGGGAATCTCGTTGCTATCGTTGCCATCGTTGCTACCGACGATGATAACGTGTCTAAGTAAATAGGAAATATAAAGCAACTACAATTTGACGTTCTCACTGTCATTTTATTCTTAAAATCACATTCTACTCTGCATACCTAGCAAGGAAATTTGTTATTCGTCGAAACAAAAACACCATTTGCGGCTTATGGTTGCTCCAAAGTTTTAAGTGTTAATCACAGAAACGTGATTGAAATTGTCATTTCGGTATTAAAGTTGCGTTTAAGCATTTCCTTTGAAAGCTGTTACTTTAAATATCTAGAGACCACGTTCGTTTATGCGGCAGAAGGCACGTGAAATTGTCGGAGCGTTCATGCGGACAATTTTCCCTTTTAATTTTTGTAGTGAAAACTTTTTGAAGCGCGTTTACCTTCGACATATATGTACGTTTACGCCTCCCGCGAAATCCGAAAGAGGAAATCTCTTAAAAACAAGATCTTCAAATAACTTTGCCCTAGTGATAATCATATTTCTTACATTAACAATTTGAAGCATTCACGCACACAAAAAAGAAAGCAAAATTTGGCAGTAATGAGGCCTTCTACACTAGGCAATTTTAGTTGCGCAACTCGCGAGTTTGTCGGAGAGACGAAGTACGGGGAAGGTGAGGGGAAAATTGCTGTCGCGAGTTTCTCGTACAGGCAATTTTGTGCGATACGCTTTGTGCATCTCTTTCTTACTTTCAAACGTGAAAATGCCATCTCTTTTTTACGTTCAAACGTGAAAGTGGCGTCCGGAATGTTTTTGACGATCGAGCAACTCGAGTTGCTGGCCCAATGTAGACACGAAAGCAACTCCAAAAGAGAATTCGATATGAGTTGCGCAACTAAAATTGCCTAGTGTAGAAGGCCTCAATCGAGTTTAGTTGTAATTTCTCTCTCTTTCTCGAGCTGCCGCGACAAAAGTCGCCCAATCTAACTACGGACATTGAGTAAAATCCTAGAAACGGCCGTAACTCGGCGTTCATATTAGGCGAAAAAGCACCTGCAACAAAGTTGGATTGCTTGTAAGGGACGTTCGGTGATGTTGTATGGGAGTTTTCCTGAGAAACGTACGGGCGGTACGAGCGATACGCTTCCATCGCGCTTCCCCGTACGTTTCTTACCAAATAACTATGAGTTGAAGCGACGAACGAAAGTTACCTAATCTAAATACGGACATTGTGAAAACTGACCGACAGCTAATGTTAGAACTGTCACTCTAACAGTCGGTTTCACCAAAAAATTTTATCGGAACTTAAATTAAAATTAATTTTAATTTAATTTTTTATTTAAATTGAAATTTAATTATTTTGAGTTTCACCAAGATTTGAATTTGACACTTGAGAAAAGTGGCAGCACTTGCGAAATCAGCTGATTTTTTTTTTAAATTGAACATGGAGGGAAATGTGCGAACAAAGAATTTTTCGGAAGAGGAAATATAAATTTTACTTAATTTAGTGAAGAGGCAAAAGGGTGTCTTGGAAAATAAAAGAACGGGAAAAGTAAGACCTGGTGAAAAAGAAAAGGCATGGGATATTGTCGCGGAGGAGTTCAACGCGTTATGTCCAAGAATGAGCAGATCAGCAATTCTTTGAATTCTTTGCGTCAGCTGTTTTCAACACGAAAACAGAGTTGCTTTTGTCATATTTAAATCATATTTAAATGGGCACCAAGGCTCATTTAAATGAAAGTTAAATATGAATTAATTTTGAATGGTGAAACAGAAACTAGAAAAATTTAATTAATTTTCAATTAAATTGATGTGTTGAAACCGGCTGTTAGTGATTTGGAAAAATCTACCAACCCGTAGATATAATTACCCAGCGGGAAAAGGTAGACATTGGTAAACGAACGAGGTAATCGATACAACATATAATATGTCTACCACTTACCCGCGTCGATGAAAATTAACACGGCGATGTCATTGAAAATTCGTTCGTTACCTCTTTCGCTTACTTCTTTGTTGAAGAATTCTATGACGAACCCCTCATCAAAAAGTCTACGACGACTATGTGAGCAATAATTTTTCCGCTTCCCTTACCTTTTTCTTCGAAGCATTCTCCTATGACCCTTTCATCGAAGAATTCCTCGACGAATAAGGTAATCGAAGAACAAACTTCCCGCTGGGTAGTATATGTTCCCAATTTGGAAAATTGAGATAAGTAGAGAGAAACTTTTGTGTGCATTGATATTTTATTTTTCTGATGCAAAGCAGTGAGAGCTGGGGACGGAGCCCTCTAATAATAGTAGCGTTTGGCGCCGTCCCTATATTACGTCAACATGTTTTTGACGATTTTAAACCCCCTCCCCACCCCCTTATCTATCGTCAATCGTTATCGTTAAGAAACTTTCCCCCACAGCTGACATTGCC
Source organism: Chlorops oryzae (assembly GCA_020466095.1). NCBI lineage: Eukaryota > Metazoa > Arthropoda > Insecta > Diptera > Chloropidae > Chlorops > Chlorops oryzae. Next base: position 48,978,064 of record CM035806.1, read on the forward strand.
ATTTATAATTTCACAAGTAAAAAGAAATTTGATTTTTTCAATATATCGCACCTTTGCTAATAAATCGGCACAATTCAAAATATTTTAAATAAATTTTCTTTATGTTCGATTGAATTTTGCTGTAAGAAACCCAACACCTTGAGAATGAACGCTTATATTGACTGATGCAGTAGTCAATATTAGTTTAGAAAAAATTGTATTTCTCCTTAGTTTCATGAGAGATTGAATGATTTTCGAGAAATGCGACATTTTGAATCGTGCCGATTTAGTAGCAAGGGTCCGATATAGTTTTAAAGTGTTTTCTTATAAGATAGAAATGATGACGTGTTCATTGCGAATAGGTCCCCTTCCACCACATCGTCAAGCGTCATCATTCATGAGATATACCCTGCCCCCTGTATGATGAAATAATAATTTTCATCGTGCGAAGAAGCATGTAACAAAATTGATTCCCAAACAAAATACGCGTGTTAAAGTACTTTAATACGCGTATTCCATCAGTCAAACATAAATGGGCGAATAGAGATTTATACATGATTTTTTCGTATGCATGTAGCAGCGCTCTCGCTCATACATATATGATGTAGACATATGGTCATCTGTTTTGGGCTCTTGGTGGCTAAGTATTCTTCACATAATAATGGCGGATTGAAGGCGTATGAAATGTGTACAATACGCGAAACGCTGTTAGTTGAAGAATTGAGCATTTTTGTGGCAATTTCATTGAAAACGCAAAAGGAGCAAATGATAGTTGTAGAGCTTTCTGTTCAGAAATCCACGCAAGAATATTTTTCAACATTGACAGTGGGGGGTTTTCCCCCGAATTTCTTCTTTATAAAAAACGAGCTTTTTTTGGAATGCGATGTGAGTAGTGCTTCCCGGTGGCAGAAAATCTCGGAACTTCTTTAGGAATTTATTGATGGTAAACTTGTTAAGAAAAAGCAGCAATTTTATCTGCCAGACAGAAAGAGGAAAACGAACGCATAACGATATTGTATTGAATGTGTACTGCTCATTTCAGATTCCCTTTAAATGAAAACGTATCTTTTCATGTGTGAAAAGGGCCCAAATTCGCTTTCTTCACTTCCTTTGCTTACTCCACTTCCTTCGCTACCACCACTTCCTTCGCTTTTCATTCCCGATGAAATGTCATTCGGGGTTCGTTAAAATTTATTGCCGTACTCACAAACAAAAGCTTTAAATTTCGAAACATTTAAGAGAACAGCGCATTCTTTATTGAATTTGATTCGTTGCGAGGGTCAAAGCTTAAAGTCATTATATTGTTTTTGAAAAGAAAAGATAAGCACGGCAACAGCTCATAAAAACTAATAACCCATCATACGAAAAGGTTACTTTCCCAATCTAGATGCATAAATACCTAGGACGAACCTTTCTCCCAGTCATTTTAATGACCTTTTTTTATATATACATATGTATGTACGCAAACACACACAGGCATAGAGCATGTATGTACGGTTTTCGTGCAGAAATAGCATACAACGTACTAATGTACCTACATATATAGTATAAAAAGAGCAATTTTTATACATAAATATCATTTGATTGTCATTTTGTGGTGATTATCCTTTTAAAGGTTATTAACTCTGCTTAAGAGTTTCGCAGTAATTTATATCCTTTTTGGGCGCTTAAGAGCCCGCATAACTAATAAAAAGACAATAAATAAGAGAATTTCAATATTTCGAACAGTTCAAACGGTATATCAATGCATATACATATATCATAAATTATTTTAAGGAAATTAATGAAAATTGCGCTTTTTTTTTTTAAATCAATAAAAACAAAAAATATATGTGCATACTTTGGCGTTTTCCAGTAGAGAGCAATTCAAGCTTAAGAGGACTTTAACCCAAAGACACTCTTTCAACTTAACTCGCATCAACTCGATTCAACTCGACTGAATTGAACTCTGAATGTGGCTTTTATAGCTTATCGATACAGAAAAACAGAAGATAAATGCAATTTTAATGCAAATTTGATTTGCAGTGACTGCGATACAGACTTTTGGAAAAATATGCTAAATGATGGAAAATAGCATTAAGTTTCGAAATGGCTCTTGAGTACGCCGATGATGACGATGACGATGACGATCACTGCGGCAACGGTAAAGGCGACGAGAACGGAGCACGAGCACGAGGACGCGTACGTGGCGGACCGATGGCATCAGTTGCATTTTTCGCAATCAATGACAGCGAAACAATTTCAACGTCGGAGACAACCAAAGGAGAAATGATTAATTACTTGCAATTTTCGTACGAAGTTGAAATCAATTCGAAATGCATATGGCATAAAAATAATTATTGAATAATAATGATAAATAGAATAAGAATTTTAAAATTGAAATCTGAACTGAGCAAAGCAATTAATGAAAGGAAGAAAATAATAGCCAAAGAAGAGAAAGAAAAAAAAAATCTCACGTACAACGCATATTTTTAAGGACATTAATAATTCATATTCATATTTTTCTACAGATTTCAGCAACAGGATTCGAATCGCGATTATATATCTCGATCTTTCAAATCTTTAATTGATATTTTCAAGAGGTTCTCGCATATATCAGATTCCCATAACAAATACAGTACAGAGTCTACATATATAGCTTCAACCCCGGTGATGTGAACACTTTTATTTTTTCACTGACTACTCTGTGGTGTGAGAAGTCGAAAACGAAATTATGTGTACGCTGAACACAAATTTAAATTGAAAAAAAAAAAAAAAAACAGAACAAGAGAAGTGTGTATATACAGTAAAAATCGGTTATAACGATACCACCTATAACGATTATCGGATATAGCGATGAGCATTTTAGGCAAAGTTTGGCTCGCTATTCGAATACGCTATTTACACGTTAAGACATTTCGATAATGAAACCCACTTTTTGTGGACTAGCGACGCGCGGGGATGTGGTATGGCAGCGTTTTTCCATCTTCCCCCCTGCGCCCCATGCAATTGAAATTTTGTTTTACAATCGAAATGTCTTAAATTTTATATGAAAAAAACGTTATGTATGGGAGGTTGGTGGTGAGTGGTGGGCGTGGCCGATTGTGATGGAACTTATATATTATATTAATATTACCAAGAGAAATACACGTGCGAAAAATTATTGCTCTACAACAACTCCTTCTGGTTTATTCCGTAAAAACTGGATATTAAACCACTGTGCACTGGGAGTAAACCTATGCAAAGCATTAGTTGCGTTTAGACGCCATGTTCAATTTCCAATAAGAAAACTTTGACAGTACACATGGAAAAAACCTATCGTCTAAAAGTACCTTAATTTACGCTACTGTGCTGAGGGTGCTTCGCTTCGCAGTTCCGCCTTCTGTGCGCTGTTTATTTTTTTCGCATTAATTTTGTTTCGAAATAATTTTATTATCCTCAAATTCCATATATTTTAGCATAATTTCATAGAAAGTAGTAAGAAACTGAAAATATAAAATATTTCATGCAACAAATTTTCCTTCATTTAGCCGAATTTTCCTTTTAAAGCTCATGTTGTTTCACATCTCTAACATTTAGAAATTAAATCTACCAATTGGTGGATTTTTCAAAGCATTAACACTGGCAGCGCTATCATTAGCCGTTGATCAGTTTTCACTTGTTTACGTTCAGCCCGATTCTGAATTTACTTTTCTCGAGACTAAAAATCTCCATTTTCAAATAGATAGGGTAAGAAAAATTATGGGTATGGGTCAAATACCAATTTCCCATCAAATTTCTTCCCCCAAATATTTAAAGAATAATAATTTTACTCTCGAGAAAAGTAAATTCCCCGGGAATTTGTTCCCCGGGAATATTCAGAATCGGGCTGGTTGTGATTTTATAAAAACTATAAGTCGATATATAATATATATTCAAAACTAGGCGCGACCGCCACAAACTGATTGTGGATTGGGAATCAGTTCATTTTACATACATATATAGACCGAGTTAACAAAATCCCAGAATCGACCCGAAAGTAAATGTATGCATGTGCATCCCTTTGAACTGCTTTGCCAGAAGAGGTACGTATTTACGTATGTAGTATAGATGTATGTATGTATGTAAAACGGCCGCGTTTTCTTCAAATTCTTTGTTCTATTTTGTGAATAGAGTGACCTCAGAGGTAAATATCTTCAGAATTTTTCAATATATCAAGAAACCGAATGATTCCATGTAACAATCGAGTAATAATTCACGTCAATTGAATCTTATTGGCAAGAAATGCAGTGAAATGATACAACGGCCACATAACACATGAAACGCAATGAAACATATCGTAATACTTCTAATATTGATTTTCCCAGGGACTTTGTGCACCGGAAAAGGAAATATTACTGAGACAAAAAGTCGGTGAATATATTTAAAGGTCGTTGAAAATTGAAAAACAACTCTCAAGTCCCTAAAGAGTCGACACGTCCTCGAGGTGGGCAAACATCTCCATAAAACGGACAATCTTTGAATTACTTCAATGTCTGTAATTTTTGCCAATTTACTTTGATATTTTATACCTTCAAGTTCATGATGAAAGCTCGAACGAAAAAGTCGAGTATTTTTTAAAATTATTGAAGAGAATTTCAAAGAAGCGACAGCTAATGGCTTCTGACAAGAGTTTCCAAGCGCATATTCCCAGAAGCTTATCACGTAAATTCGACGTAGTCGATTCGTATTCAATTACAAAGGTTGTGCAATGTACATACTTCTTCGACGTCAATAGAAACATTTCCATTGTGTCAGTGGGAACTAAGGCTCGCGAATGATGTCTCTCTACCAAGTCACTCTCATTCAGTCAGTCAGTGCATGTCAGTCGACCAGAATACGCTTCAATCGTTCTTCTCCACGAAGTTCGAACTTCATCTTTTTCGTTTTTTATGGCACTGATTGCTTGCGTGTTCCTGAATTTTTTAACCTTATAATCTATTGTTCAAGGTGTAGCTTCAACCGAGCTCTGCGCAATTTGATGTATATGAAGTGACTGCATTAAGCAACGATGCAGCAAACTGAACGCAAGCAACGCCAATGACAAGGAAACGGCAACGGCAATCGCAATGGCAATGGCAGCGATGAGAATGACGTTAGGAGCATTAATGAAGTTGTTGGTTCGCTTGTTATCGATGGGCTAAGTTGCATGATTTGACATAACAATTTTTCAATCAATCAGGAAGTACGAGAATCCACTTTTTTCCTCTCTTTCGAGCTTTTCCTTTAGGTTCTAAGAGTGTGGTTGACGTCGACGTCGATGCAGTGGCTGTTGCTTTTGCTTTTGCTGCTGCTGCTGCTGCTGCTGTAACGGACGGATGTATAAGTTCATATTGACAGTTTGACTTTAAGTGAAAGGATTGTGCCTTAAAGTGAATATAATTGGGATGAGATCATTATTAAGAGTCCTTGAGTTAAAATTGATCGAATCAATGGAATGTGAGAGCTTTCATAATACCACCACAACTAACGATGGCGGGGTAGAGAGTTAGAAACCTCGATCGATCGAGAGAGAGAGAGAGAGAGAGAGAGAGAGAGATAGAGATAGAGAAGAGAGAGAGAGAGAGAGAGAGAGAGAGAGAGAGAGAGAGAGAGAGAGAGAGAGAGAGAGAGAGAGAGAGAGAGAGAGAGAGAGAGAGAGATAAATAGTAAAGGAGCTTGTGAAATAAAGAGATCAACCAATTAAAGGATAGACATAGCCATACCCAGCGGCAAATGTGCCGTTGACATCATCGATGAAGTCAGGGTCACTTCGGATTCGGTATGCATGACACTTCATATGAGACTTGGTATGAGATTTGTACAGGAATTGGATAGTGAATTCACCGGTTACATTGTCATGCTAGGGAGTACTATGGCGAAAAAAATTAGAGCAGCACATTGCTCTTTTCTCTCTAAACGTCAATTTATAGAAACTCCCTCTCGACACAGTCTTGCACCCGTCTTCGTCGTTGGCTGCACGACTTGAACAAATCGTTGACGACACTTGCAAGACTAAAGCATAGGTGGCGTCGATGCAAAATCCATACAAATGTCGCGAGCTTCGTGCACGACACTTTGCAGGACATGTCATTCATGAAGTCATGCATCCCATGCGTGAAGGAAGTCATCCATGACTGGTCTTGCGTAATGCAAACATGAAAAAGTTCGTACAATTTTTTAAAAATTCCAATAAATCGTTTATTTAACATGACCTTGTAATATTTATTATATGTAAATTACATATAAATATAATTGATTATATTAAATCTATTTAACAACTCCCAGCGGGAAATTATCTCCTGCATGATAATGTCATCAGTGATGTCATCGATGACGGATAGTTGACATTGTCATGTGTGACATCTTGGAGGACATGTCATCGTGGAGGGATGCTGTTCATGTGCTTGACTCTCATTGGCTACTGAAATTTAAATAAGGTTTTAGCGTCAGTTGAACGTTAGCATGAAGTGGCGTAGATGAGTGAGTGCTCGACTCAGAATCCGAAGATCGCGGTTTCGATCCCTGGCAGAGGCGAACAAAAATTGTTAAAAATAGATTTTTAAAAATTTTCGAAACATTCAAAGAGAGGGCAAAGAAGAGAGTTAATCAAACTGGTTTCTATAAATTGACATTTAAAGAGAAAAAGAGCGTAATGTGCTGCTCTCAAATCGCACACTCTAGCATGACAATGTCACCGCTGAAGTCCCCTGTCAGCTCCTGTGTAAATATCATACAAAGTGTCACCGGAAATAACATGCATTCCGGCTCCGAAGTCACTAAGACATCATCGGGGATGTCCGCGGGACATTTCCCGCTGGGCTATTAACAAATCAACATAGAACGTGATTGCCAAACGATATGGGAATGTCAAAATCGGCTTAGTTATAATAACGATGTCTTCGAAGGCTTCATGCGCGATTTTCTCTTGAACGACCGATTCCCGAAAGGGCTAGTTTGATAACTTCTCTTCTTTGTCCTCTCTTTGGATATTTCATAATTTTAGAAAAATCTATTTTTAACAATTTCTGTTCGCCTCAGCCAGGAATCGAACCGGCGATCTTCGGGCTATGAGATTCAAGCACGTGAACAGCATCCCTCCACGATGACATGTCCTCCAAGATGTCATGCATGACAATGTCACCTATGTATATGTCATCGATGACATCACTGATGACATTGTCAGCAGGAGATAATTTTCCGCTGGGTAGGCATAGCCATAGACATACAAATAGACATAAGGAGTGAAAAGCGGCGGACAGGACTCCAGACTTCAGCCCACTCGCATCATTAATTTAGAAATTTCCTCATGTGTAGCATAATAAATTAGCGATATCGAAGAGTTTCCTGCCGGAAAATTTCATTTGCATATTTTATTGGAATTAAGTTACATTTTCCTGCGAAAGCTTATTGTATAGCGAGACTTAAAGACCTCCCTCAGAATCTTCTTGGTCAATAGGATTGTTATACATATATGCACAGTGCCGTAGCAATTCTGTTTTGCGTGAGGGGGAAAAATTATTTTTCCAATTTGCGTGGGGGGGCAAAATTATTTTTTCAATTTTATTCATGGGCAAAAACAAAAATGCGTGGGGGGGGAAAAGCCCCCTCTTGCCCTTATGGTTGCTACGGCACTGTATATGCATTTATTTTAATTTTGCATCTGTATTTTGTGTTCTATTTCCTTCGTTTATTCTAATCCATCATTTTCACTTCCATCGGTTGAACCCATCACTGGCTGGAAATCGTTTTATCTTGAAAGCAGCTGTATTTGATTGAGTTTGTTAGCCATTTTCTTGTTCCTCTTTGTCAACTATAATTTCAATTTTCCCCACTTTTCTTGCTTTGGTTTTCCCTCATTTTTTCTTCTTGCTCTTTTTTCATGTCCTTGTAAACTTTTTCTTATCTTCTTTGCATGTTCTTTAGTATTCTTTATTTATTTATTTTTATTTATTTTTTTTTTTTTGTGTGGAAGACGACCGCATCCTGCAATTAAAATAAATTGTTACCGGAAAATGTTTTGTGCTCCGCTGTCTCTTTACTCCAGTTTTAACTTGTTATAATGACATTAAGTGACAGCGACTATGGCGGTCAAAAGAAAAATCTGCAAAAGAGTAACAAGCAAGGAAAAAAACAAAATAATAGCATAACACGGAACATAACAACACGAAAGCATATCATTTTCTCATCATAATTAATTTTTGTTTCGCAGTCTCAGCATTCTAATACAATAAAAATAACAAGGATTGAACTATGTTCGTTCGTCTGTTTGGGATTTATCTATGAAAATTAAATCTTTTTCTCTTACGTTCCCCATTATAATACGCCCAGCGGAATATTTGGTAACCGATGAAATTTGTAACCCAAAAATTCATTAGTAAATTTAGTTCCGCTGAACTATCAATAGAAGTTGTAATCGGATGCAGTTTAAATACCAAATGGATGGACATTCCGCTGACCACATCATCGGTTGCGTAAGCGGATCAATATTCAAAAAAAAAAAAAAAAAAAATTGGAAATCATGAAAAAACAGCTTACTCCTTCATGTATATCATCGGAATTTCAAATTCACTTCTTATAGTAGGGGAGCCCGAGATGTTAAATTTGCAGTTACTAAAGCGTCATGGAAACTTATTGGATTGTGAAGTTTACGTTCTTAAACAAAAAAAAGTCTATGTAAAGTTTTCCATTTTAATGGGGATGAGAGCGTGTAAGAATGGTCAAAAATGTAAAAAAAAATGGACACATTGCAATACTCGAGCGCGTCAGACATTGATACAGTAAACGCGCTTTATGTTCCTGATATCCAATATATATTAATCTAATGTTTAATTGGAGGTGGTTGGCCATAAATAGAGGTGAAAAAAAAAAAACAGTTACTCGAGCGTGTCAGATATTCACAGTGATTGTTAAGTGGACTCCGAAAAGTGTCCTATTTCAATGACTGACGTTTTGGAGGTGGCCAAAGCTCAGGAATGATTTTTGGAAATGTAAAAAAAAAAAAAACGGTAACCTTGAGATACTCGAGCGCGTCAGAATTTTATGTAGAGGGATCAACCAGATGTCTTAGTCGTCCTGAATGATAATCTGAAAATTACATGGAGGCGTATTGTTAATCTGACAATTTAAGAGACCAAATTTTTCTTTCGTCTCCTTTTATAATTAGATGTAACAAAAACTATCTATATATATTTATTTATAAGGAGAGAGAGAAAAAAAAGGAAACGAAAAGGATTCGCGATTCAGAGTTTTTCAGTTTTAAAAGATCTCTATTGACACGGAATACAAATTTTTAATTTCAAAAAATCATTTGAATACACTACAAAGCTTACGATTAAATGCGCCATTTTTTCCTACTTTGCCCCCACGAAAAACGTCAGATCATATGCTTTTCGTGATCCTTAAAATATTTCCTTCAAAATATACACTTTTTAACATCTACTTAACTTACCTTCTCTTTATCTGGCGCGCTCGAGTTTTTCAGAGGATCGATTTTGTTTTACTTATCTGACGGGCTGCCCTCAACGTTCACCCCAATATTGAGCGCTCATATATGGGGGGTGCCATATAACAGGGTGCAAGCTTTCTCCCCATATTATTTTCTGACACGCTCAAGTAAATACAAAAATCCCCTCTTGGGCTCCCCTACTATTGCACATTCGACGAATTGGTCATCGGAAACGCTAAGCAATGGCAACCGATGAATTTCATCAGACATCTACGTGCAAAGACTCGTCGATTCCGTAAGAGTAGAACCGTTGAATGAACCGTTGACTTCATACTTCATAAAAATACCACTGGGCGCTGGCGAAAAAAAAAAAGAAAACTGAGCAAAATGAAAGAAAATGGAGATTTATAACACTGACCTAGGTCGGAATATAAGGCGCAGCGAACAAACAAGAGGAAGAAGATGCCTCGTTTGAAACATTCGAAATTCGAATGATTTTTATTTAGATTTCGAGGAAGTGGCCGAGCAGCGCCGGGTATTTAATTCTGCGCCGATACTCGGACATTATTAATTTAGTTTCTTTCTGTTGCTCACTTCACGGTTATGATAACTTTCATTAGGCAGATGAGCTTCAGAAACAGTCCTGCAACTGGAGTCGAGCGGCAAGCCAAGCAGCCAGTCGTCGAATCTGGTTTGGCAATCAAAGCAGAAATAATGAAGATTTTTCTTCTTCTATTTTTTTTTCTTTTTAGTTGGTAAATCCAACTGCATTCCTATGCTGGGGATTTAAAGTGTTGACGAAGGCGAGAACTTTTGCGTTGCGGCACTTTGATTAATGGAATTTATATGAATTAATACAACAAGTTATCAACATCCAGGCGCATGACGCGCTACACGCTCCTCGTAAAAAGAAAAAAAAAAAAAAAAAAAATAAAAAAATAAATAAATAAATAAAAATAAACAAGTTCAAAAAATTGCTTATAACAAAGTAATTATGATTGATATTGCTGTTAATAGGCTGGGTTGAAAAGAAGATGGTACCATTGAATCCTTACGAACGCTTTTTATTCTTTTAGGAAGAATTTGAAAAATGTGACCGTCCATCGTAATCTAGTCAATGAGACGAATCGTGAATTAATGTTAGAATTCAGAAGGGAAACTTGAGGCAAAGATTTTTCGCAAAAAATTCTTATTTTTTCGACATTTTTCAGCATTTTTTTTTCAAATATTTTATTTTCGCCTCCGGCAGAAATTCATAAATCATACGCTTCATTTAAATACGGAATATGGAAATTTTGTAAGAATTCTATAGACCGGAAACAGGTCATTTTATTTAGTAAGCTACTTTGAGAGGCACCAGCTCAACAATTTAATTTTCATTTTATGCTTGCGAAATTTATTTCCCTCAGCGGACCACCATCGTCATGATCGAATAACCCAGCGGCGCAAATGTACGTTACGGAATCCAATACTTCTCCAATACTTAGTAGTCAGTATGCCAGAAAGAATCGATTACAAGCTTCATTACTTTTACATAAGCATGGCCGCTTTATAATCAGCTCCCTTTACGAACTTATTTACTTGTAACCAAAGAAGTATTCCGCTGCTGAATACTTGTCGAGCGTTTGCTACATTATAGTGCTTTAGTACCTCAATAGAAAAGTTCGCATCTTGACCTGGCGTGGCTTAGTGGACAAGGTGCGTGGCCAAGAATCCGAAGTGCTTGGGTCCGAGTCCCACTCTGGTAGGCGCCAAATTTTTTTTTATTTTTTTTTTTTTTTTTTATTAAAAAATAAGGCTTCCAAATCCAACTCCTAGGAATTTTGCCATGAAAGCCCATTTATTTCTACTATTAATCTCTTATTTTTATCCATTGGCGCACATTTTTGCGAACTTCAACTTTCCACTTTTTCTTGCCTGCCCGGAGGTTCGAACTCGGGCCTTCCGACTGCTAGCTCAGACACTTTCCACTGCACCATCGCCGCCACCTCTGATTAAAAGGCAGAAAATACAATATTTTATAAAATATTGCAGACAATATTAGCAAGGATAATCTATTACAAGTATGCTTTCGGTAATGCATTTTGTCGGCGCAACCCATTAAGCAGTGCGCCGCTGGGAAGTTATAATTGAAGAGAGAATTTGAAACTCGTCAAAATCATGACCGCTCTAAGAGGGCGCAAAATTAATGTGAAAAAAAAAAAAATTGAATTAAAAATAGATAAATGGTATGATTTGAATTTGCGAAACAAAATGACTGGCTACTTTATTTTGCTGCTTAGCGTGGTGGATTGCTTTAATTGAATTAAAAAAAAAAGCACCCTTAAGAATCACACAAACTCTCCCGTGAGCAGAGGAAATGCGAAGGTATTTGAGTTCTTACCTGCTTTGAATTGGAAAATTTTGATCACTGCTGTTGAGATAAATGCTTTAATTGCATTAAAATCTTGTTTCTTTTTCTTTTCCTTGCGCGCTTCTTAGCATTTTGTCTTTTCTGCGTTTCAAAACAAGTGCGGGGCCAGAAAGCATTGAAATGAAATAATCACGGAAGTCGGTGAATTCGGTGGTATTCGGCCTCTTGTGAAGATTATAATTTTTTTATTCCGACAAGAAGTCGTACTTCATAGGTTTATTTACGCTCTTCCGTAGAAGCAAAAAAAACAAAAAAAAATGGCTTCTTATCAATGTCACGTCCCTTTTAATGTCTTTGCGTATGGTTCTTGCACAGAGCAAAGCGCACAGAGTTCCCCGTCCCAAGGCGAGTGTTGTTTGGGGGATTCACACATAAAATTCCAAGATCTTGAGAAAATCAAAAATTAATATGAGTAATGGAAAATAACGGTTGACATTTCTAGACCATTTTCACTTTTTTTCAATTACGCCGTCTTATGTAGTTGCCTACTTAAATATTTCGGGCGCATTCTTTCGAACGCGATGGATTCGGGGCAAAATTATGAAGTCTTTAAGGATTTACTTTAATGCAGGACTTAAACATTTTATGAGAATAATTGAAATGTTTTCTTTTTTTCTTTTAATGTTCTTTGCATACTACATGAAATTGTCCTCATGGAGCCGATCGATCGTTCATTCTGGGCTTGTAGACCCTGTTGTCTAACTATGGCAATGGTACAAAAGTATTGAACAGCATCGCTAGAATGTTTTTTAAAGCTGCCAGCGGACTAGTGAGATTTTCATACAATGTTCTCAAAAGTTAGTCTCTATCGGACTTCAAAAAGCGTAACTCCTTGAAGCGAATAAAAAGGTAGGCAAATTGCGTAACACACTGAAAAAAAAAAAATCAAAACTTTCGTCAAATTTCGAAAGAAACAAAGGCGAAAATCCGAGCGGCGAAAATGCTGCTTACAGAAGCGATGAGCCGCAACACATTTCGTAGGCGGTAGGCGGTAATGCACACGACCTCATATACCATCCTAGTATACTTTTGTTCGAGCGTGGCCGTTTTTTAAGAGTGAACGCCTACGAACACCACATAAAGTAAGCTATTGGTAGACAGGTCGCCTACAATCCCGTATACAGTAGAATCTCGCAAAAGTTAATCGATTTGTCCCAGGGGTAATCAACTTTTCCGAATTATTAACTTTTCTAAATGTCTTTCAAAATCGAAAAAAAATAAAGAAATAGAGACTACATGCATAAAAAAATATTTTTGCAAACATAACATGCTTATTTTATTTAAAGTTTTTATTTTAAATCAGTTTTACACAGATAAGGTAAGTGTACCACGTAAGGCCCACCTAACACCTTTTCGATTACAGCGTACAAAGTATTGATGATAGAAACCCGATTGTTTTTGTGTTGTTTTATTTGATAAATTTTCTATAGAAAAACAAAAAATTCTACCAAAAATCATTATCGGAAAAGCTCCTAAAATGCGATTTAAAAAAACGTCATTTTGGGCCTTACGAGGAACATGTGTACCTTAAAAGGCCCACTTACTCCTTGTTTGAGATAATGAACCCAAACTTGCATTCATTACTTTTGAAAGCCTTTTATGTTAATTTATATTGTAAAAGCTAGTAAAAAAAATTAAAATATCAGACAAAATTCGTTTATTTAAAAAAAAACTTAACGAATGTTACTAACCTGTTTTTGATTAAGAATTAAAGATTAAACGCTATTTAAGCAAAAAAAAGGTATAGTTGCCGTCTTTTGACCTCAGAGCAACTCAATATAAGGTTTCTTAATGACCGTTGTTGAATTTTTTATGGTGGGCCTTCATAGGCCTTCCAAGAAAAAAAAATTTGCTATTGATTTTTTTTACCATAAACATACCTCTGTATCTTCACAATACAACAAACTTTGTTATTTTAAGAAAGCAACCCACAATTTCACTATAGATCATTATTTTTTAAGCATCGTCCACTATAAAAACGGCTTTTTTACGCCTCTGTTATTTTCAATTGACTGTGGTCGCCGCAAATATAGTGCGATTGTCTTAATTTTTTATTTCTACGAAATAACTTGAGGACATGTTTCAACATGTGCAAGTACAGAAACATTTGATAGTTAGAAGTTGGTTAAAATGAAAGTGGGCCTTACGAGGAGCCGGGCCTTACGTGGTACACTTACCTTATACTTTAACTCAATTTTTTTTCAAAAACTACTATTTCACAATAAGGCTGCGCGCTTTGATGTAATTTGTCACTTTTAACTGTTACCGTTATGATTTGCGTTGTTTTCTTTTGTTTTTCTTCGCTATTCCACGTAATACACACGAAATAGGGGTGATTTAATAAAAAAAAAGGAAAATAAAAAAGTTACGCTCAGAAAAGTTAACGCCAAAATTAACATTTTAGAACGCGACGTGGGCGCTGAAATTCGATTAACTTAACCAAGCGTTTAACTCATTCGAGCGGTAACTTTTGCGAGATTCTACTGTACTTTGTAGCTACTGATAGGCAGGTCGTTTACAGTCTCGTATACTTTGTAGGCGGTCGTCTCATGATCGTGGAAGATGTGGCTCCTGCAGTTTTTTTTTTTTTTTTTTACAAGGGACATCCAGTAAATCATTTAAAAGCTATTTTGGATTCATAAGTAGTATTAAATTATTATCTAAAACTGCATAATCGAAAACTATATCATGTTATTTCGGTCAAAATAACAGCATTATAGAATATTGTAAAAAGTTTCTAAGTTTAATTTCATAGCGTTGTAGGAATTTTTCGTTTGATTCGTCGCGGTTGCGTAAGTTCATTACATGTTAATTGCCTTAGTTTAGTATTGCTGTGTGTCAGAAGTCACTGAATATCATTTTTGCTGCAGGTTTTTATAGATTCTGCAACTGTTGCAATATTAAGGTCCCTATGGATGTCTTCATAACATATTGTATATAGAGGAGATTTTACAATTTTTCTCATCGGTATCATCGCTTTGCATTAACACATTATCACATGGTGGTTAACTTGTGTACTCCCCTAGATGTTATCCAACGATTTGCGTGTTTACTTTTTGTAGCCAGGCTTTGTGTACACGAAATATCAGCTTAAATTTGAGCTTTTTAGAATATTTTGAAAGATAAGATATAAGTCGATCAGCTTTTCTTGCAGACTTTTTTAATAAGATTTTTAGAAGAATTTGACTGGAAGGATTGAACTGCGACAGTTTGCATTATTAGGACACAAGGCGTACAGCCTTTTTTTTATACTTATATATTTTTTTAAATTCATTTATCTATCTTCTTTAAAGTCAACGAAATTCAAAGAAATTGGCAATCGATTTTTTTTTTAGCTTCGAGCAAAGAAATAAAAAGCGAAGCTTATAACAATAGGATTTATTATGGCATAGGCGGGTGAAAGAGACAACACATAAGAAAAAAGGAAAAAAAAAAAATGTCGACATAACAAAGGGAAATCTCAATCATCAAAAACGCATTTAGACCGCCAACACAAAAGACGCGCCGAATAGTTTAGCTCAACTGGAAACGAAAATGGCAATTTCAATGCGCATTGTGCGCCGCGTATTGTTAACAACTTAATCCGACAAGAATACGGCCACCTCACGCGAATGGCTTGAAAGTCCGGCAGTTATCCAGTCAGTACGCACAAAGGACAACAACAGACAACATCACCAAAAAAAAAAAAAAAAAAAAAAAAAAATTGAGGGAACAATGGCACGAGGCCTGCTCTCATCGGCTAAGAGGCTATCCGTTGAAAATTGGTCGAGAGTACGTGAAATGCAAGGCAATATCTTTTGACAAATCCTTTCGACTTTCATGCCGCGATCTGAAGCCGTTGATGCACTGCACAAGTCTGCTTATCTCTCTGTCTCTCTCTCTCTCTCTCTCTCTCTCTCTCTCTCTCTCTCTCTCTCTCTCTCCTCTCTCTTCTTCTCTCTAATAATTCCTTGCGTAAACTAATGTTGTCCGCTGACCTCTTATCGCATGCCTTTTCGATTTCGCGCTTTCATTAAACGCTTTGGTTACTCGTAAACTGCACATTCAAAGCTATCCATCCACTCAGAAATCTCCGCTTGTTGGCCCTGTGCACTGGAGCGCGAATCTTAAAGCAGTCCCCGACGTTGATGACAGTGCACAAGCGAGATTGTCAGTCAGTCGTCGAAACGAAGAAAAGACGCTATGCGATTTTATCCATGGATTCCATTTCAATACTACTACTATATACTACTGCTGCTGCTCTTGCTCTCTTACTTGAAGATTTCCTTTTTTTACCCTCAATCTCTCGGCTTTGTGTGGTCAAGTACGCTTCAGAGTGGCCACTCAATACAAAAAATGCGATGCTGCTTTTTTCTTTTTCTTCTTTTCGTATTATATATATATATACAATATGTATATATATATATCTGTATATATATATGTATTTTTTTTTTTTTTTGTCCTGCTGTCCATTAACAAATTGGCTGAGTACAGGGTTTTTCTTGCAAAGCCAATTGTATATAATTGAAGAGAAGGCATGACTAAACGGCTTTTAAAGTAATTTAATTTAATATCATTCAAAGGAAAACAATTACTTTGAGTTTGGGGCAAAAGTGCAATGCGGTTTCGGAATCCGATTTTTTCTTCTTATTTTTTGGGTTTTTTTTTTTTTTTTGTCATTTTATATTGCAAACTTTTGATATGGGAAAACGAAATTTCAAATGAAATTCGAATTGAAATTTCGCAATAAAAAAAAAAAAAACAGAACAAGAATAAAAGCAAAAGTTTTGAAGCTAAAATTAAAGAATAAATAAACAAAGGAAATAATTTATTCAAATTAAAAACTAGTAGTCAGAGTCTGAGAGTGAAGGAGGAAGATTTTATGTGCACATGACACCGATATGTGTCACAAAACCCATGCTGGCCTCATAAAATTCATTCATTGACCACCGACGAGTAGGCCGGGTCCGTTAGGCATGCATGACATAAACAGGTCTTATGCAAAGATAAATGTATTTAAAAAAAAATAATTAAAAAAAAATTTAAAAAAAAATGTATGTATGAATGAACGCGAGATTGGAAAGCTTTTTAGACTCTAGCGTAGCGTCCAAACAAAACAGTCACATAAATCAAAAACTAAGCTGAGAAGCCAGCAAAATGAGTTCTTACTGTATATTCTTTTGAAGCATTGATCAAAGCATCTTTGAGTCGAGCAGATCGCCCGCCGTACCAAATGGGTCAACGGATGACAAGTTTATTGAACGATAAATGACGAAGAAGCTCTAGAGTTTAGCCTGCATCATCGGGTTCGGGGTCTATTGTTTTTAATAGCCATAAAGTTGCTAACAATTTCGAAATGATATTTAGTTTGTTCAACTGGTAGCTTAAAATATGTATGTGCTCCGATAAACTGTGCGCTAAGTTCGAAAATGTTTCGCATGAGAAGAACCATCATTTTCATGATCGTAATAAACTTTTTGAAATTGCA